>CADEHL010001065.1:2058083-3258083 GCA_902827135.1 Harpagifer antarcticus
AATAGGGCAATGATAATCAACACCATGCTAACAATGGAGTTAAATCATTTAATTTTCCAATTAATTGAAAATAATTATCTATTTATATTCAAGTTTCCAAACAATAAGTAAAGGTGTGGTTAGGGTTAGGGTTGCGCTGTTGCATTTAGCCATACTGGGGTAAAAACTCATTCAAACTCCACAATATCCACAGGCAGGTTCGCTTATATTCTTTCTCGATTGATTGTTTGGTCCATATATCAGGAAATAATCCATCCCATAATGACAAAGTACAAGATTATCAGTATGAATATGTAGTTGTATTAGTCCATAGCTACACACATTCACTTTAACATAATACAGAGAACAACAGAAACAGAGAACAGCTAAATATCTCTATGACTTTTTTTGTGTACAAAATTACTTTCGCTAACATTAATAATAGTGGCAGATCTACTCGTTAACTATGCGTGTATCCTAAGTGTATCCAGTGATGTTCCATACAGGACATTACCAATTTTAAAAATCAAAAAAGTGTAAAGGAGTTAAAAGATTTCCACAAAGCAGGAATAAGCTATAAAATAAGTGTAATATTCACCTGTTATCACCTGGGTACCCCTGGTTCTTTAGTTTCATACCTTGTCAGACACATTAAACTACTCTCTATGGTTCAATATTTCACATCTATTCCTCAGATTAAAAATAATCCGTACCCTAAAACCCTTTGAAAAAGGATAGCCCGTTAGTCAAAGCATATTTCTGATAGAGAGCCAAAGCTGCTCGACACTGTGCTTTCTCACAGTGGATGATTTGTAGCCTTCAAACCCATCTTGCCCGCCGCCTGTCACTGGAGCTTTAGCACCATTTGTCAGAGGAAGTTCTATGGCTGGAAGTGCTGTCTCTGATAGCCCAGCTTTCAATTGGTCTCAGTTGTTTCAAGATGAATCTGAAAGGCGTTTAACAAGGAAATGAAAAAGGAGCTTATGGACTGAACAGGTAACTTCAAAGCAGGGTCGATATATAGATACTTATTCCCTTCCGGAAACTTTGCACAAGCTAAATGCTCACCTTTTGTTTTGCTCTGTTCTTGCTGCCTGATGAGGGTCCTTCAGGCTAGTTCCTAGACTAAATGCAAGACCTATTGTTTAAAGAGACATGTTTTCTAATGTACAATGTAATACATGTTGACATCAACCGCTTTCTTATTAGTAAATTCACATAAGTTGAACACATTTGAAATATTCTGGGTTTTGAACAGGAAGATTTTGAGGTGCCATTGGCTAATAGCGATACTTAATAAATAGACCCTCAGTCCTTTAATAGGAGTCCATGTGAAATTCTATAATAGGCAGCGCAAATTCTATCCGTCCAATTTTCCCTCAAACAGCAAGATGGAGCGATAACAGCTGCCTTTTCCACGTGCTATCTGGTCCCTCAGCCAACAGAGACATCAGAGTCCTGACACACATGCTATATTGCTTCATGGCAAATTCATAACATGTGCACATACTGCCAAAGATGAAAGACACGAGTACAAGGCATGTGGGAATAGATGTACACTAACGAGAGCCTGGAGTCCCGGCTTAATGAGGAGGATTAGTGAACCACGATAGAGCTCTTGTGCTGGGCTGTAAGAGGGGCGGTAAGGCTAGCAGAGAGGGGCTGGATGGATGGGGGAGCAAAAGTTTGTCAGGTAGAGGACGGGCTCACCTCAGCTCCCGAAATCTCTTAAATGAGACAGACGGATTGCAGACCAATAGATGAGGCCAGATTGTAAAAGCTGACATGTGCAATCAATAGATCGCACTGTGATATTAACTTGCTATCATCTTTTTGATATCCCACAGAGATGGGACCTAGGAGGGAGGCAATTCCCAGGTTTCGACAAATGTGAAATGTCTTCACAGCACTGCAAATTAATGTTTTCAGTACAAACATTATGGCACCTTCGAGCGCTTTATGAATCCATTTCTAGTTAATTACTTAATTTGCCAATGAAATGCTATCAAGAGCCACTTTACTACCTCACATTTACCATCTAGCAGATGGGACAGATGGGTACAGATATTTCTGGGAGACACACTTCTGCATTAAAGACCATTAACGGTGACATATTTGTCTTGTTTATTAGGTTTGGTTCACTGCTTTTGGGTGCCTTTTATGTGTCCCTCTAAAGTGGTGAATACTCCTACATCCACCCTCAACATCCTGACACGAGTGCTGCATTTCTGCTACCATAGACACAAGAAAGTGGAATAGCGATGTCCTCAAAGAGTCTTCAAGAAAACGGCAGTGCTAAAGGTTGTGTGAAATAATTACTACTCAGAGGGGAAGTTGTTGAACTGCTGGTTAAACGCTTACATGCTAGCTCGCTGGGAAGATGCTAGCACTAGTCACATTCATTTTCAGGCTAGTTCTCCAAGCTAGATGAAGTTAACACATTTGCTAACAAGGAAATATGATTGCTCTGTTTATTTAAAATCTGAACCCAGAGATGGGTCAATACACGGACTGATCAATAGGCTATTTCTGAATAAAACTTAATTGTCAAACCCTGTGGCAAAAAAAAAAGGTTGCCTTGAGCAAAGGTGTACTTTCAATGATGTGTATTTCTTATTGTAGGCTATAACTTGAAAGTCTCATTTTAAGAAAAGCATTTCTACCATTGACATTTATCTCATTACTTTCAGAAAATGTCTTTTGTGGAGCTGTTTTGACCTCCAACAGGCAAAGAAAGAAAGGGTAAATAAAAGTGGATGAAGAATGTCTAACGAGCGAATACTCAATTTCGGACTCTCTGTCTACCTTTTCCTCAAAGGTTAGCACTGTCAGGTTTGCTATGTGTCAATGGATTGTATCAAAGTTCACCTAAGTTGAACAAAAAATTACTTTGTCCCTGAAAGCAAATCCACGCGAAGCAAAACAATTGTTTATGCTTTATTCAATTGTTGATTAGACCTTGAAGCAGCTCTCCAGTGATGAGGAAAAAAAACTGAGAGTGAGCAGCCTTGTAAGAGACAAATACAAATAAATGTAGTGGAATTATAAAAGGACTCAAACTTTTATTCAAGAGAATAGTCAAGCTCCGAAAATCTTGATACACTTCTTATCTTATTGAATGCGTATGACAGAGAACGCCAGCTAATTCTAGTGTCTTATCTTTATTCTGTAGATGTCATTAAGAAAGCTTAGCTTAAACCATAGACTGTATATATAGGGCTTAAACACACAATACACCAAATGACATGCATATGACCTGATATAATTAGACACCTGGTGAGAGCTTTATCCGACAAGACAATGAGATTTATACATGACATTTCACATCAGTCAGTGAAAGAGCAGGCTAGCAAATGTAGATTGCTGACAGCTATCCTTCAAAAGCTTCTGACAGAGGTCTTACTTGTTTGGTCGTGTGTTTCTTGCTCCAACAATGTTTTAGTGGAGCAATGTCTTCGCCTAAACTAGTTTGCCATTGATTCCAAACAAAATTCCTTTTAGTGAAGACATGGTGTCTTTTTTACAGTAGTATACGTTTGCCTTACATTCTGGCAAGCAAATATGGTCTTAAGAAAAGTTTCCCATCAAATTCAGTGAGAGAACCTTAAAAAGCAAGCCAAACACGTCTGTGACCATTTTGGGGAAATCAACATAATTTGCCGGGCAGATTGCATATTATCTTTCTTTAAGTGTTCAATCATTGTAGTCCGTTTTGCCTCGGTGTATGGCACCTCCTTGCCTTCAGTTACCTGAAGTCCTTATCTGTTTTCACCCCCTGGGAGCAAAATTGAAACAATCACGGATTAACTCAATGTCACGGCAGCTTTGTCCCTGGGATAATGGGGGACAAGGAGCTCTGCAGTGACAGCAGTAAATGATGCCAATTTACTCCGAGAAAGGGAGAATGATAGAATTTGAAAAGAAGAGAATAGTTGGGGGAGATAGCTTAAGACTCTAATCCAACTTAAGTAAATCAGAACTCTCTGGGTTTTGCTGATTGTTTGTCCTGTTGAAGTGATTTATATCATCCAATCATTGTGGCACAGGCGGCACAAATGCTGACTGAAGGAATGTGACAGAATGGGTTTAAGAAGATTTGGTGAAGCATGTCATATTTCCGTGAAAAGAAAATTTGACATGTTTTGTCTTAAGGGTTCCAAAGTTTGATTGAGTTTTTCCACCATTGCTAGGTATGAAGCCCCTGTTCATCTATACATTCCAAGTTAACCATAAGCCCAATGCTACATGCTAACATGCATTCACTAAAGGGTTATTCAATGCTAGCAAGTGCTCTATCTACAAATATCAGAATGATAGCCAAGACAGCTTCCTTGTGTTCCTTTATAAGTGTAATTGAACATCAATGCGACATAAGCAAGACATATCCATACCAACCAATACATTTATTTTCAGATTGCTGACATATATGTATTTATTTTATAGCCCTTAGTTATGGGCTCAGAACAGTCTCATAATACACACATGCACACAGAAGGATTCACACTTGTATTTCCGGATCCACACTTGTGTTTTTCAATGCACACACAAATGTGTTCCGTTTCATATACATGTAAATAAAATCCAAATACAGAAAAAAGTTTTACAGATGTATTTTTGATCCTCACATATTTGTTTTCTGTTAAAACTGCTGCACCTGCAAACACAACCCGCTCTCTGTGCACGGATCGCTGATCGCTGATGATTTCTTGCGTTCATGACGTAGCGCCTCATGTACGCATTTTGCGCTGTCCAGAGCTGACAGGTCCATGGAGCCTGCCTGCAGGCGCTAATCTCAGGACACCTCCACTCTCAGTACATTGCCACTTTCCGAACAGGAAATACACGCAAATACAAGCCTTTATATTATTAAGGTACAGCGCTTGTGTACACAAAAGCGGCAGGCAAACCCGTTTTAAATGTGTTTCCTGTGTGGCGAATACAGCTGCTTTATTTATGTCTGTATGAAGTTGTTGTGAGTGTGGAGGGAGCAGCTACAGGTTAGCTTAGCCTAATCGATCAGTGGCCTGTACTACGAAGCCAGTTCTACAGACCCTGGATATCTCTGAGTTATCTGGCTTTACAAACCCTCACAAGCGAGATCCCGCTAAGCGGTCCTACAACCATACTTGCCAACCTTGGGACCTCAGAAATTGGGTGAATTTCAAGCTGTTAGAACTGTTAGCGCCGGAGCCTCGCAGCGGGGAAACAGACTTTGAAAGATGAAAGGAACATCTACACATGCTTATTGTAGTTGTAAGTGCACTGCCTTGCGGCCTGTAGCACCATCCTTGATGGATCATATGTGTGGGCTGGACCTGTATTTTACAGGAAAGGAGTGAGCAGAGGGTCGAGTTGTCCATTCTTGTTCTGTTTTCTGTGACTATCTTCCTCACCCTCTCAGACTTTCCGTTGCGCGCTAGTAAAGAGACGCACTACCATGGAAACCAAACAATGGTGTAGCTGTATTAAAGTCTGAGTGGAAACAGTCCTGAGTAAATCTGATTTTGTCAGAAATCGGGAGAAATGCGGGAGAAATATGACCCCGGGAGGAAACCGGGAGAGGGCAATGAAATCAGGAGTCTCCTGCAAAAATCGGGAGGGTGGGCAAGTATGCCTACGACGCTGGTTATCAACTCGGTAACTCAATCCAGGGTTTCTCTGTCCGGCCGAGAGCGCGTTCACATGGAAGGGACGGGGTGAGCAACATTTGACCAATCACAAACAGGGAGAAGCGTACTGACAGCGCAGCGTCATACTTCACGAATGAAAAGTAAACTATAATAGACAAATATGAAGAGGTTAAACTTAGACAAGTTAGTTAAAGAATATTTTAACTTTATTACTATCATGGAGGTTCAGAGTTGGTTTTCTGTGATGAATGATTACGAATGTGGAAGATTGTCTGCTTAACAAACCATTTGTGATTTAAAGGATTCAATGGGGGGGGGGGGGAAGACATTTAAATTAACAAATGTGTACTTGTAGATTTGGTCTATTATGTATCTGTTACCAAAAGCCCACTAGCTGGCCATGACCAAAGTGAAATTAATGATCAGACATTCAAACTGCTCTATAGAGTCAGCAGATAAACAGTTTTTCGTTGCATTCGGTTTGGTAATTATACCTTTCAGTGACCTTTATTCATGTATGTAGAATACAAATGATAAATAAGTAAGGGTGAATACGTTTGAGCACATCAGGGTCAGATAGACAGATTCAAATCCAAAATGTTTGCAGGGAATGTTTCAAAGGAGTCCCCTGACAGAAGAAACTTTTTGGATGCTAGTTAGTTATAGGAATGCAAAATATAGCCCTCGGGATAAACGATACAGCATTCATACATTGACTCATCAAAATTCCGTAAGCAAGTCATTGCTAGCGTCCTCAAAAAACCCAATGCTGCTTTTCAACCTTTCATCAAAGATAAGATAAAAAGAAAACACAGAGAGAATGGTAGAGAACAAGCTTTCATTATGTTTATTTGGATAAAAATGGTGCATTCTGGCTCGAGGCTATGTCGGCCGAGGTGAATAAACAAAAGCAATGTTAAAGTCTCCATGCAATTAGTGCTGTTTCACAGACAAATACATCCTTCTGCTAAAACAAAGCTCTTTCTAAGGTCTGCATCTGCCAGGCGTCCATCTTTGCCAAATCACACAGTCAGGGTAGAAAAATAAATGACACAAAATCCAACTGGCTGACAGGGAAAACACTGCAGTCTTATGGCAAAAGACAAAAGAAGTTTAACAGTGCCAGTGTGATGCTGGATAATAAGCACTGTGTCACAGCGGCCTACCATAATGAAGAAGCAGAATGTCTGATCCCAGACAAATAACCGCCGTTGGCACTTTCTCCATCTGCCCGTTTATCAAGTAATGTGCATCCTTTTTAAGGGTCTGTTCATCCAAAAGACAAAAACAATATGTATTTGTCCAAGAATACTTAAAATGATCCTTAGAAAACTCAGATTTAAAAAAAAAAGAAAATAGTTTTTTACTCATCATTCTACTTCTTAATAGAACTCTACATTGCAGTAAGGAACACATACAAGGATTGTCACAGTTCTGTCTAGGTTGGGGTGTTTTCACTGTTCTCTGTCATGTTTTCCTCCTGTCGTTAGTGTCCCTGTGTGTTCTCCTCCCTCCTCACCTGTGTCTCGTTAGCTAATTGTGTTCACCTGTGGCTCTTGTGTTTTTCTCCTCCCTCCTCACCTGTGTCTCGTTTGCCGATTGTGTTCACCTGTGTCTTGTAATTATCCCTCCCTGTATTTAGTCTTGTCTCGTGCTGTGTTCAGTGTCGGTGCTTCTTTTGTTGGTGACGGACTTCACCGGTGAGTGTTCTGTGTTTTTCTGTATTCGTTCCATTTTAGCCTTGAAATAAGGTTTATCAAAGTTATCTGCGCTTGGGTCCTGCTTCCTTCACTCAACCGTGACAGAAAGCACCGACCAGAGATGGACCCAGCAGATGACCCATTTGAGGTGGAATTACAGCATTTTTCATTTGCTTTGGCTTGCTGCTATGATTGGTGGAGGGGAGCGTCCAGTGTTCGGCAGAAGGAGGCCGCTCTGGTAGAGGCGCACCGGTTGGCTATGGAGAAACCGGACTTGGTGAAGTTCTTACCTGACTGGATGTTGAACTTCATCTGGGCGTGTGATTTCCAGCCTGCGGACTATAAACGTCTCGGTGTGTTCCGTCTGGAGTCAACCAGTGCTTCCGCCCCAGTTCCTGCTCCTGTCCAAGAGGCGTTTTCTGGAACTCGGCTGGCTTTTGGAGGTCCACGGAGCCTTCAGGCGGCTTCTAGGAGAAGGAGTCGCAAGTCCAGGCTAGCAATCCGAGCCCCAAGAGTCATGGTTCCGGCTACAGGACCGGCCCACACAGCCATAGTTCCGGCCCCAGTACAGGCCCCAGCAGCCATGGTTCCAGCCCCAGTTCTGGCCCCAGCAGCCATGGTTCCAGCCTTAGCTCTGGCCCCAGCTGTCCTAGTCCCTTCTCTAGTCCCTTCTCCAGTCCCACCTCTAGTCACTTCTCAAGTCCCTCCTCGAGTCACTTCTCTAGTCCCTTCCCTCATCCCATCTCAAGTTCCCTCTCGAGTCTTTTCTCAAGTCCCCTCTCAGGTCCCCTCTCGAGTTCCCTCTCGAGTCTTTTCTCGAGTCCCCTCTCAAGTCAACTCTCCAGTGTCCTCTCGAGTCACCTCTCAAGTTTCCCCTCAGGTCTCCTCTCGAGTTCCCTCTCAAGTCCCCTCTCTAGTCCCCTCTCGAGTTCCCTCTCGAGTCACCTCTCAAGTCCCCTCTCAGGTCCCCTCTCGAGTTACCTCTCGAGTTCCTTCTCGAGTCCACTCTCCAGTTTCCTCTCAAGTTCCCTCTCAAGCCCTCTCTCGAGTCCCCACTCAAGCCCCTACTCATGTCCAGTTGGAGGTCCCGCAGACTAGTCTTCTGCCGGGGGTCCTGCCAACCCCATGTCCCGTCCAGTTGGAGGTCCCGCAGACTAGCCCTCTGCCGGGGGTCCTGCCAACCCCATGTCTTGTCCAGTTGGAGGTCCCGCAGACTAGCCCTCTGCCGGGGGTCCTGCCAACCCCATGTCCTGTCCAGTTGGAGGTCCCGCAGACTAGCCCTCTGCCGGGGGTCCTGCCAACCCCATGTCTTGTCCCGTTGGAGGCCCCGCCGACTACTCTCCTGCCGGGGGTCCTGCCAACCCTGTGTCCTGTCCCGTTGGAGGCCCCGCCGACTACTCTCCTGCCGGGGGTCCTGCCAACCCTATGTCCTGTTCCGTTGGAGGCCCCGCCGACTACTCTCTTGCCGGGGGTCCTGCCAACCCTATGTCCTGTTCCGTTGGAGGCCCCGCCGACTACTCTCCTGCCGGGGGTCCTGCCAACCCTGTGTCCTGTCCCGTTGGAGGCCCCGCCGACTACTCTCCTGCCGGGGGTCCTGCCAACCCTGTGTCCTGTCCCGTTGGAGGCCCCGCCGACTACTCTCCTGCCGGGGGTCCTGCCAACCCTATGTCCTGTCCCGTTGGAGGCCCCGCCGACTACTCTCCTGCCGGGGGTCCTGCCAACCCCATGTCCTGTCCCGTTGGAGGCCCCGCCGACTACTCTCCTGCCGGGGGTCCTGCCAACCCCATGTCCTGTCCCGTTGGAGGTCCCGCCGACTACTCTCCTGCCGGGGGTCCTGCCAACCCTATGTCCTGTTCCGTTGGAGGTCCCGCCGTCTACTCACCTGCCGGGGGTACTGCCAACCCTGTGTCCTGTGCCGTTGGAGGTCCCGCCGTCTACTCTCCTGCCGGGGGTACTGCCAACCTTTTGTCCTGTCTCGTCGGAGGTCCCGCCAACCGCTCTCCTGCTGGGGGTCCTGCCAACTCCTGGTCCTCTTCCGTGGGGGATCCTGCCGAAGCCTGTCCCGCCGGCTCCGGTTCCTGTCCGGCCGACACCGGGTCCCTGCCCGGCCTCCGGAGCTGTCTGGTCTTCGCCCTCGATCCCGACCCTCTGTGAGCCGCGGTCTTCGTCCGCGGGCCCGGCCTCCTGACTCTTCCTGCCGCTGCCCTCGTCCTCGGCCCGGCCCCCTGACTTTTCCTGCCGTGGTCTTCGCCCTCGATCCCGACCCTCTGTGAGCCGCGGTCTTCGTCCGCGGGCCCGGCCCCCTGACTCTTCCTGCCGCTGCCCTCGTCCTCGAGCCCGGCCCCCTGACTCTTCCTGCCGCTGCCCTCGTCCTCGAGCCCGGCCCCCTGACTCTTCCTGCCGCTGCCTTCGCCCTCATGCTCGGCCCCCTGAGTTCGCCCGCTGTGGCCTACGCCCCACCATGGACTCTGCCTTGCCCCCGGGCCGTCCCCCCGAGACCCCCACCATGGACTCTGCCTTGCCCCCAGGCCGTCCGCCCGATTCCCCCTTCTCGGCTTCTGCCGTGCCCCCGGGCCGTCCGCCCGAGATCCCTTCCTGGTCCCCTACTGGGCTCCTGGGCGGTCAGCTTAGTCCCGTCCTCCGGACCCCCTCCACCCACCCTGCTGGATTTTTTTTGGATTTTTGTGTTGGGGTTTAGGGACGTCTGGAATCCGTCCCTTGAGGGGGGGGTTCTGTCACAGTTCTGTCTAGGTTGGGGTGTTTTCACTGTTCTCTGTCATGTTTTCCTCCTGTCGTTAGTGTCCCTGTGTGTTCTCCTCCCTCCTCACCTGTGTCTCGTTAGCTAATTGTGTTCACCTGTGGCTCTTGTGTTTTTCTCCTCCCTCCTCACCTGTGTCTCGTTTGCCGATTGTGTTCACCTGTGTCTTGTAATTATCCCTCCCTGTATTTAGTCTTGTCTCGTGCTGTGTTCAGTGTCGGTGCTTCTTTTGTTGGTGACGGACTTCACCGGTGAGTGTTCTGTGTTTTTCTGTATTCGTTCCATTTTAGCCTTGAAATAAAGGTTTATCAAAGTTATCTGCGCTTGGGTCCTGCTTCCTTCACTCAACCGTGACAAGGATAACCTCTCTATGCAAAGAGTTTGCCGCATTCTATCTTTAATACAAGTATAACAAATGGATTAGGTGTTATATTTTCAAACATAAAATGTATTTGTTAATGTACGTAGGTGAGGATGTGGACTCTCCCTGGGATAGAATATGCACAGATTCATGTACGTGCATATGTAAGGGACTTTTTGTAAAATCTTGTTCAAAACAAGTTTGCTTTGAACCTAAAATCTAAAGATAGAGTTTAAGCAAAGTATTTTGAGTGGTACATATTAAAATGTCATTTAAGGCTTAATATTTTTCAAGTCAAGTCAACAGGTTTCTGGCACAGGAACATGACATCCAGATAAATAATTCCACATAAAAACCCTCATTGGCTCAATTACCTCCCATAGCAAACATCAATGACCACATAACCAGACCATTTTGAATACCTTAAAAAAAGAACTGAAGATGTTGGCAGATTTAAAGTTAGTTAATAAATTAAGATGGATAAAAACAACTTCATATGTCCTGAAGTCAAACTTTTCCTGGGGTTTCAATGTATTCATTAAAATAAACGAAAATACAATAATTTGCTATCTCTGGCAACTCATTTCACTTGTTACGTCATGATGGGATTTCTGCCTCTGTGACAAGAATGCAGAATATCCTCCCAGAATCCCATTGACAATCTCTCTCTGCAGTGCGGGGTGATTCTAAGCCACAGAGATATCCCGACATCCATGTTTATTGTGGTTAGCAGTTGCCAAGTACACCTCTGCTTTTGATTCTGGCATCACAATATGCATGAACCAGATTCCAGAGCCTGAAAGCAGCCGCTCCACCTCCAGCAGCCGAGTGCCCACACTGCCTCGTGGTGGGCTTAACATTGTTCCAGTGCAAACGGGCATGAAGCTGTGAAAGTTCTACCAGAATTGAGAGAGTTACAATTTCACGCTGCATAACTGAGACGCTGCTTTTGCGTGACGCGTAGGTCATCAAACAGCTGTCACTCTAGATTATGGTTGACGTAACAGAATGTAACGGAGGAAAAAGAGTCCCTCTAACTGCATGTGTTCCTTTCTCACTTTTGCCGTGGTGTTAAACAGAAGTGGGAAGTAGTGGAATACAAATACTTTGTTACCGTACTTAACTACATTTTTCTGGTATCAGTACTTTACTTCACTGCTTCTTTTTCTGACGACTTTTTACTTTCACTTCTTACATTTTTAACACAAATACCTGTACTTTTCAAAACAGGTTTGTTACTTTAGTTTTATTCTGTGTTTGGTGGCGTGATCATTATTATTAGTCATTGCGTGCCTATTGATTTTAACATGATCCGTGTATCCATCATTTCCTGGTCTTCTCTAAAGAAGAGGGACCAATAAAAACGTTGTAATATTGCCGTTGTTCAGCATCGTAACATTCATTAGCTAACAATGACATTATTTAAAACAGTTGGCAGTTACTTAAGTACATTTCGAAGCCCATAGTCCTTTACTTTTACTTGAGTAAAGAAGTTTAGTCAGTACTTCTACTTTTACCAGAGTATTTTTAAACATGAGTACGCTATCTGTACTTCTACTTGAGTAAAGGATGTTTGTACTTTAGCCATCTCTGGTGTTAAAGTTATGTAAATGCAGTTACATGTGGAGACCTTGAAGGTAAGGAATATGTAAATTGAGTATCGTCTGCCCTATGATACATAAATTAATCTGTTTTCACTCACACCCCAAACGCTACAACAACTATGCTCTGGCTGTCAGCTTCTCGACGTAAAACAAGCAGTGTACATGCTCATGAATGTCAAATAGCTCAAGTAAGGTGTGAGCTAATGAGTGCCTGAAAGCAAATTAATTAAGCTGTGTGTGTCTCTGAACGCTCTATACAAAATAAGTTGCATCGAAGTAATCAATCAATAACGCTGCCTGTCTGGTATTCTTCAAGGGTCAATCAAGGCGGATGGAGGATGCCAATAAAACGTTTTAAAATCAGTGTTTAAAGCCCAGTGAATCCAGTGTTGACAGTGTGTTGATTAAGGAATCAAGATCACACACGCCTTCATTCAGGGCCTTTCACAAGCAAGAATATATCAGTATGGGAACATCAGGAGTTACTGAGACATTGTGAATAACACGTTAACATACCATTAAAATGCATACTATAAAGCAATTACATATGTACGTACACAAATGACAGCACTTGTTTTTAACCTTTTCAGTCAGGAACCCCAAGAATAATCATGTCGGTGTTCACAACATTAATCACTAATAAACTGTGAGAAATGAATGCGTTTGGTGTAAACATTTGGCATATTATTACAGTAAGTCCCAAAGCTAAAAAAGTGGATGTCTGTGCTATAAAATGAAAACACATGTAAATGTAAAAAAGTAAGGGGGTCTTGTGTTAGTACGCACCTTTCCATAAAACTGAAAAAATGAAGCGATAGAGAGTCAGGAACTTGTCACGTCACGGTTTCTTTCTTAGCCTGTTTGTTTTTTATGATCTTTAAGATTTAATTCCGACTTTCCAGAAGGGAAAACACATCGAAATGAAAGGACCAGGTAACACGAAAGGTGATTAATAAATGAAGATAGGCTATGCTTCTATTTGTGATGAACGTTTTGCTTAGATTTGTGTGCCTTGAACTACTTCTACTGTATGTCCTGGCTGGATTTCCATGACTGTTTCTCTCCAATTGACCTTCCGGAATCCTCTTTTTCAGACACAGCAAAATGATGTCGATGGTAGAGGTAATGTACTGTAAACGCATTTTTTCCTCCCCAACCATCTGGCCACCACCAGGAATTATCCTGCAAGTCTCTGTGGGGACCGGACCCCCAGGTCGACAACCACAGGTCTATAGTACATTAACCAGAGAGTACGGACCTTCGTCAAAGTCAACGGTGCATTCAAATGCTCCTCAGATGATCTCGGTTTCACAGTAGGGAAGAAGTTCTTAAGACTTCTTTGTATTGGGGAATTTTAAGTCGCATTGTGGAAGAAAACATGGATGCTATTTAAAAAAGAGTTGTTGTATATTATTGCTAATTTGGATATCAGTTAAATCAGTTAAACCAACAGGTCCCGTGTTGTTACATTAACGTATAGACACTCCACAATCTATTTGTTGGTTCTTTCTTTGGCTATGCTACACCTTTCCATCAAGTTTCATGAAAATTGGGCCAGTGGTTTTTGTGTAATCCTGCTGACATACTAACAGACTAACTGGTCCAAAAACACAACCACACACACACACACACACACACACACACACACACACACACACACACACACACACACACACACACACACACACACACACACACACACACACACACACACACACACACACACACACACACACACACACACACACACACACACACACACACACACACACACACACACACACACACACACACAAAGGGTTGCTTTAGAGGATCATTTTAAGTCTGGTCTAGTCATCTGATCCAAGCCACAAAGAGCACATCTGATCCCAAAACCAAAGCCACAACTGGACGCCCACAAGAGACAGAGCAGACTGCTGGGTTGCTCTAGAATTAGATTGTACCTACTCCTTGCATATAAGTTACTGAGTTCAGTGTGCTTGGCACTCCTTGATTGGCTGAATAATTTTGTTCAAAATTATGCAGATTCTGATTTAGAAACCTTATGCCTTTAGTCAAACCTGTTTCATTTTGGCTGTTTCCAATTTTCTTTCTTTCATTTTTTCTAATAACAACTATTGAGAGCATACAAACAAATGTTTCTAACTTTGTTTTCATAGAAGATGTTACTTAAATTGTACTTTTATGAATAAACATATTCTATTACAAATAAATAAAATGTCAACAGAAAATGAATTACAGTATATCCAAAATATTGTATGCATATTTATATATATATATATATATATATATATATATATATATATATATATATATATATATATATTGTGTACATACCTATACTACTGAAAATTCCTTAAACTGTATTTCTTTATAGATATAAACCAATACACTTTAAGGCATTTAAAAAAAGTCATCAACACCCACATAAGAGACACAAACAGTACTTTCTGTTTAAAGTCGGAAAGCCAAACTACCCGGGTGATGAAACATCACAAAGCGCCAGAGCATTAGACAACTTTTTTCCCAGACTAAGAAGTACTAATCATGACTACGAAATTAACTCTGACAAGTAAAATCATTGTAGTGCCTTTGAAACTCTAACTCAACAGAGAGAAAGTTCATAGACTGAGTCATAAGGCCCTTATTAGTTGGCGGTATGCTTGCACAAGAAAACATTTAGGAGGGTGAGCAAAATCCATAAGTCCTAAGAGTTTCATTGACTTTGTCTTGTCTTTCACAAGTCTCTGCAGGGCCTACATACATACTCCTCTTTAACATCATTACCACCTGGATCTAGATCATCAAAGAGCTACTTTACCGTCCTTTCAAATCAAAACCAATCGCTCTCAGAAAACAGACCTATCATCGTGACATGACAGGTTGCTGACACCATCTATCTAGAGGGATTTTCACATGACACCGAGCTGCAAATGAGGCGCCTCAAAGACACAAGGTCAGAGAGAATGCTACTCACGTCCCTCCGCCCTGCTGTTGGCAATGTTTTGATCCGAGCCCTGGGTGGTTGGACCAGGGCCATCCTTTTGAATGCTAATGAATGAAGTCTTCAAAGAAAGCAGCACTCCCTAAAGTCACCTTATGCTATTGGGCCTAATGTAAAAGACAAGTTCACATAAACAGTATGGAGTGGGTAGACATCAAAGTACTAGCGTTTTTCATTAATTTAACTTCAATTCTTAAGTCCAGCAATCCACTGTGAGAGCACATCCTTGTCAACCGAGTAGTTTGGACATGAGATGTGCTAGTTGGATGAATATAGACATTTGATACTTATACTTACTTATTTTAGGGCACACTTTGGCAAAGTTACAGAACAAACACTGTGACACAAATTCCTTTTTCTCCCGTTCTCAATTGATGTCATTGACTTACACACATGCACACAAGGTAACACATTTGAACTTGATCTTTACACCAGAAAAGGTTTTCGTATACATTTAACTCGCCTATATTGCGTCATCCTAGCAAATTATGAGGCGTATTGATTATACAATTATTTATAGAATATTGTGCGTCTGTGCGTGTTTTCCATTAGTTTGCTTTGGCGTTAACCACATTTTTGCCAAATGCTTCTGTTCCACATTGAATAATAATTTGTATATGGTCAGGATTAAGCGTACCATTTTAAATGGTTGGTTTATTGTTTTATCTTTTTAAACAAATCTGACATAAAAAAAATGTGGGGGAAAAAAGCCAAATTTGAAAAATGAATATATTTTATAAACAGAATTTAAAAAAACTTGTTTTATTATAGTCTTTGTTATTGTCAAAAATGATCATTAGAAACAATTAACTATTTTTACCAGTATCTGTTGTTGCGTTGGCGGTAACCGATGACCTCAAGGCTGTTCTAAAATAAATTAGAGTAGGCTGTTCTAGAGATAAACCTGCTTTATCAATATTTTCCAGATGTACATAGATAGGTTCACTGTTAAACTGCGTTATGCTATTTAAATCTATGTTCTGCGACACAGTTGACCCTTGAGCAAACCTTTCAATCAAATCAAGTTTTATTTATATAACACATTTAAAAGTGATTTTTGGTCGAGCCAAAGTGCTGTACATGTAATAAAAACACATTACTACAATCACAATAAAAGACAATAATTTACAAAAGTCAGGTGTCATACTACGCTCTGACTAGAAGGCCAGAGAGAAAAAGTATGTTTTTAGTGAGGATTTAAAAAACCCTAGGGTCTGGGCCGACCTCACATGGAGGGGCAGACTGTTCCAGAGCCTAGGGCGAAGGCTCGCTGCTGCGAAGGCTCGGTGCCCTCGGGTTTTGAGCCTGGTCTTGGGCACTATCAGCAGCAGCTGATCAGCCGACCTTAAAGCTCTGCCTGGGTTGTAGCGATGGAGTAGTTTGGCTATATAGGCCGGAGCCAGCCCATTTAGGGCTTTGAAAACAAATAAAAGGAGTTTAAAATCTATTCTGAACCGAACTGGAAGCCAGTGCAATGAAGCCAGAATTGGGGTGATATGTTCACGCTTTTTATGGCCAGTTAGAAGACGTGCAGCTGCGTTCTGCACTAGCTGCAGGCGTCTAATTGAGGCCTGGTCCATACCCACATACAGAGCGTTGCAGTAATCCAGTCTCGAAGTAACAAAGGCGTTAATAACCCTTTCTAGGTCTTTAAAAGATAAAAACGACTTGGTCTTATCCAATAGTCGTATTTTAAAAAAGCAGGTCTTGACTACGCTGCTGACCTGTTTATCAAATTTAAAAGCGCTATTGAAGGTCTCTCCAAGGTTCATAACAGAGGGGAGGATGTTTTTACTGAGGGAGTCCAGAATATCAACCGGAGAGGCTGGAGGTCGGGGTCCAAAAAAGATGACCTCGGTCTTGCTCTCGTTGAGGTTAAGGACGTTTTTGCTCAGCCAGGATTTTATCTCTATTAAGCAGTCCATCAACTGCTGTAGTGAGTTGGCATTTTGATTGAGAGGCAGATAGATCTGTACATCGTCGGCGTAACAATAGGCGCATTCACACCGCAGTACTTTTCCCACAAAGGTTCATGAGAACTTAGTTCATGAGAACTCTTTAGTTCTCATGAACTAAGTACAGATCGCGTTCACACCGGAATAAGTCCCTGGGGGAGGATTAGGCAAATGAAGCCGCTGACGTCACTTCTTCTTCTTCTGCTTTGGGTTTACTGGCAGGCCGCAAACCACTTCACGGCGTATACTGCCGCCCACAGTCCCCGGCCGGAAGTCCCCGGAGTTGGGGACTGGCTTCAGTAGAAGCTGCTGGGACTCCCAGCAGCTTCTACTGAAGCCTTCCGAGTAAATCGCCAGAACGCCGACACCTCCTCTTCTCCACCGCTCCCATGTTTTATTTTGTGTTGCCATAAGTTAGTCTCTCTGCATTTCTGCGCTGGGCTAATGCTAATGCTAATAATGCTAATGCAAGGATAATAAAATGGCGGCTTCACAAAACTTTTTGGGAGTTTTACGGGGCGTGGTTTGTAATCCGCCCAGCCAATCAGACATATAGCTCTTTTCTCACAAAAGAGTAAAGGTTCACATGAACTAATTTTAGTACCGGCACTTTTTGGTGTGAACACGATAAAAGAGTTCTCATGAACTAAGTTTGCATGAACCTTTGTGGGAAAAGTACCGCAGTGTGAATGCGCCTATTGGAAGGGAATATTGTGTTTAGTGAGAATTGAACCTAGGAGCAGTATGTACAGTAAAAAGAGCATGGGGCCCAGGGCCTTGGGGAACCCCACAGGTAAGAGGGGCTTTAGCAGAGGAGAAGGCACCTAGCTGCACAGCGAAGCTACGGTCTGTCAGGTAGGACCTGAACCATGCAAGGGCAGAGCCTGTGATGCCTGCAGACTGTTCAAGCCGTGACAACAGGATGCTGTGGTCCACAGTGTCAAAGGCAGCTATCAGGTCTAACAGCACCAAGACAGCTGGGCTACCTGAGTCGGCGGCTAGGAGCAGATCATTAAAAACTCTTAAAAAGGCTGTTTCAGTACTGTGCATGGGTTTGAAGCCACACTGAAATGTTTCATGGATGCCATGCGTGGTTTCAACACACTCTCCTGGCTTATTCCCTGCATTGAACCTGCTGTCTTTTAACAACACTGTAGGCTCTGTGCAGGCGGAGTGAACCTGACCTCTTCTTGTTTCTATCTTTAGCTCTGCAGCATCGGTGACACAGCCTGTGGATTGCTTCTGTGGGTCGTTGCTACATAATTCATCTGTGTTTGATCAAAATCAACACCCCATATACTGGGGATATGCAAATACCCTGATAATCTCATTAAGCAATTACATAACTGATGAATGCCAATGATTATATGATGTACATTATAGTGTGCAAATTCTTGGATCACATAAGTTGGAAAAAATCCAATAAAGCTACTACTAGATCCAACCCTAACCCTAATACAAATAGTATCATCCTCATATTACTGGTGTGGCATGTCTCTTCCTGCAATTGTGCAAAAAATATGGGGTTTGAATACAACCAACTAGAAAATAAGTAAAAAGGTGGCTGAGATATGAATGGATAGCATTAGCTTAACCTACAATTAAAGTTAGTTTAGAGACTTTTCCCAATCTGTTACCATATCTTTAACTGAAGAAATATCCATTTTGAACTGGGATCTGGATAATTGAGTTATTTATTAATCTTTCTTAAACAAGGTTGATAAATCATGCTTAAAACATTTGAACTTCTTGTAACTAGCTAGTCCAAAGTTAGCTTAGCAGCGTATCAGTACTTGGAGCTTAAAAACTTCGAACTCCGCAATTCATGTTATTTGTTGGGGTTTAGCTAACTTTTTGTCAAATGAGGTAGTAAATGGATAATATTTGGATTTGAGTATAGAAAGCAGACTTACAATAATGGCAAACATATTATTCTATCCATAAATATCTAAAATCTAATTTATTTTTCACAACTAAACGGTTCAAAGTTAAATAAACACCTTTTGTTTGCAGAGTTTCTCCGTTGCACTTCCTGAAGCCAGGATGTCGGTCTTGCACAATTATGTCTGAGTTAAAACTTTAAAAATGATATGTCTTTAGTTCTAGCCTATGTAGGGGCTTAACTTCTCACATTGCATGAGATGAAGATTAAAATTGCATGTCCCATATCATGCGATTGAGTGTTATAAAGAACTTCAAGACAGTGGCAGACCTACAGTGAGTCTCAGCCCACTGTTTAATGCAGCGACAGAGTCATGCATCTGAGAGATGAGTCGTTGTATTTATAGGCTCATTTGCATGCAAGATATATGATGAAGGCGCATACAGTAATTGACTGTCTAAGTTAGGCCCTGCAGTGCTGAACACAAGATAGAATATTTATGACGAGTAAACAAGGGGGGAATACATTATGTATGCAAGGGTAATAACACATTTTAAATTCCAAAATTCTTTGTTGATGTAAAATCTGTTTTGGGATGAGGTTTACATAAAGAGCCCCGGCCTGAAGCTCATGTTTGTCTCCTGTCAGGTTGTAATGTACTCACTTATGCATGCCGGATGTAAATGCTAAACTAGCTGGATTACATCCAAACCAGACCTTGAAAACAAGCTTAATAAGACATCATTTTATCTTGCATCATACAGACAGGCAAAAACGCAGTGCATTATCTCCCCTGTTCACACAAAGGGATATATATTCATTTGCATGCAAAATAACAACTTTCGCTGCGTTAGTTTTACACCATTTCCCCTGAAAATCGTTTATTTAGCTACGATGAATGTGCCCTTTTCCGGGGAAACCATCACTCAAAGTTCTTGGAAAAACTTTAATACATTGGCCCCAGCAAAAGGACAATGCATGTATGTAGTTGGTGTTGCAGAGGTGAAACGGCTCTCTGGTGGCATGGGGTCAGTCTTTGAAGACAAAGGATGGCATTTTAAAAGGTCGGCCTGCAGTATGAATACATGGCAACCTCTCTTTCTTATCATCTCTACTCATGGCACACAATCACTTTAGTTCTCTTTTATTCTGGGAAATAGTCACATGGTTAAAAAAGTTAATATAACATTCACAGTTGAAAGTTTAGCAGAGCTGAAACTCATGACTATCTTCCCTATTACTTTCTATATTATAGGCTAATTGTTTGGTCTATAATGTGAAAGATGTTACAAAAATTACAGAAGATGATGGCTTATTTTTCAGTTCAAAAGAACAAATATATTTTCTTGAATATGATACGAAACAAAGAGAGGACATTTCCATATTTGAGAGACTGAAAACAGCATTTTATGATATTTCTGCATGAAAAATGACTTTAACAACAGTTCAAATGATTAAAATATATCCAGATTGTTTTATAGCCGTTTATCAAGTGATGATTAGTTATGATGGACTAGTTAATGAACAGCAAAAACCCAGATTTGATTATTAATGGCCAATTTGTTGTCCAACACAAAGAATGATCAAGTCCTGTCACATTCATACCATTTGAGCTATGGATGGATCCTGTATTTTTGTTTTGTTTTAATATGGTGCTTCATTTGTAGCTAAAGTTGCCAAAGTCTGTGGCTTGATGTCAGACTCTAAGTGCCTCAGTGACTGCCAGACACCAGACTCTGCTCCCTGTCAGGGTTGATCACAGATGATGAGGGGAGTTGGCATATTTTTAGGCAAGGCAAGGCAAGTTTATTTATAGAGCACTTTTCAACACAAGGCAATTCAAAGTGCTTTACAACAAATGAAAGACATTAAGAACATGGCATTTAAAATCAGTCATTAAAAAGAAAAGCTAATAAAATAAACATTAAAAGAAGAAATACATGGATAAACATTCAAAGAAAAAATACATGGATAAAAGTTACAGTGCAGTCTAAGATATGAATAGTTCAATTAAAAGCAGCGACAAAAAGAAAAGTCTTCAGTCTGGATTTAAAAGTAGTCAGAGTTGCAGCGGACCTGCAGGTTTCTGGGAGTTTGTTCCAGATATTTGGAGCATAATAACTGAACGCTGCTTTACCATGTTTAGTTCTGACTCTGGGGACAGAAAGCTGACCGGTCCCTGAAGACCTGAGAGATCTGGATGGTTCATCATTTAGCAGGAGGTCAGAAATGTATTTTGGGCCTAAACCATTCAAAGCTTTATAAACCAGCAGCAGTATTTTGAAATCTATTCTTTGACACACAGGAAGCCAGTGTAAAGACTTCAGAACAGGAGTGATGTGATCCACTTTCTTAGTGTTAGTGAGGACTCGAGCAGCAGCGTTCTGAATTAGCTGCAGCTTTCTAATAGATTTTTTAGTGAGACCTGTGAAGACACCATTGCAGTAGTCCAGTCTACTGAAGATAAAAGCATGGACAAGTTTTTCCAAATCCTGCTGTGACATTAGTCTTTTAATCCTAGATATATTCTTTAGGTGATAGTAGGCTGATTTAGTAACTGTTTTAATGTGGCTGTTGAAACTCAGGTCAGAGTCCATGACTACACCTAGATTTCTGGCTTTATCTGTTGTTTTGAACATTGCAGACTGAAGCTCAGCGCTAACGTTTATACGTTCTGCCTTGGCTCCAAAAACCATTACCTCAGCTGACATTTGAAAACACTGAGAATGCCTCATTCAACACAGTACTACAAAGGTTTAAAGAATTCCCCCATCGCCCAATCCCAACCTCTTTTTGGTTTGCTTTTCTGTGTGTTGCTAGCGGCTTCAAATGTTTGGGGAGTTAACATATCAACTGCAATTTTTGCTGACTTCAATGGATTGAAGTTGTTCTGCTCTGCAGTGATGTAGAAGTACTCTGACATCAGTTATGGGTGTCAATTGGTGACTTAAAAATGTGAAACTCAGTTGGTTTTGGTGTTTAGTAAATTATGAAAAGGTTGATACTGTTAACACTGATTTTCTTGGTCCTTTTGTGCAAAAAAGGTGGTATTTGTACTTTCTAAGCAACTTCATGTATTCATTTATTTATTTAAAACTGAAAATGGACATATACACTGAACAAAAATATAAACGCAACACTTTTGTTTTTGCTCCCATTTTTTATGAGATGAACTCAAAGATCTAAAACATTTTCTATATACACAAAATAACCATTTCTCTCAAATATTGTTCACAAATCTGAGAAAATCTGTGATATATAGAAAATGTTTTAGATCTTTGAGTTCATCTCATGAAAAATGGGAGCAAAAACAAAAGTGTTGCGTTTATATTTTTGTTCAGTGTAGTAGGAATCCAATTATACTTCATACTGAGTGGCAGGTACACAATTAAGGAGAAACAATGGAGGTTTTCAGGTTGCTAGCTATTATGGCTGGGCCTCTGATTTTAGTACCAGGTAATTATATGGTCTTTCTGAACCCTCACTGTGACACACAAAGACTTTCTTATTAACAAACACCAGACAGTTTTTGCCAACTTTTACTTATGAAACCCTTTGTTTCTGCAAAAGTATATCCAGACATAACTAAACTTTGTTCTCAGTTACTTTTCAGGTTGCATGTACTTTTCGCTTGGTTAACATTCTTACTTGATGCAGCTCACATGTATCCAATTCGGACCTTGTCCAAATTAAATAGTTTTGAGTTGTTCTGTAATTCTGCTAACGGACAAACAACGCTGACAATACATAACCTCTTTGGCAGAGGTAAAAGTTAAATTGACAAATTAATCAAAAGCAGGGTTGGGAGGGTTGCTTTAAAAATATATTCTGTTACAATTTGTAATCACCTTTAACAATAAATGTAATCAGTAACCGAGTATCAAAGTAAAAAAGTAATGTCAACAGATTGCTTTCCTTCACTTTTAGATTACACAATACAGCTCCAATGAAAAACATGAGCACATACTAGAGTTTGAAAAAGCAAACACAATATGCTCTTTTTATTTTTTAGTAACATTTTAATCCTGCTGGCAGTTTTTATAAATGTACCAGTAATCTGATTAGATCTTTCTTTTTAATTTACTGTAAGGAAAAACAGTTACCCTTTTTTGTATTCTGATTACGTAATCTGGTTACCTGTAATCCGTTGCTCCCAAAGACTGATCAAAACGTCAGATAACAATGTGGCTAACGGTTAAAGGCTAACATTTCAAAGTTCCCTCCAGAGGAAGTTTCTTTCGGTCACACCCCTCCCTGCCAGAAACGCCTCTATTGTACTCAATAATAATATATTGTAATATAGTGACATCAGTATGTAACACTTGCGCTACTATTGGCAAGGGCTCCAACACATTGTACATGATATGCTAAGCGGTTGAACAATCACAACAGAGCCGGCCAATCAGAGCAGACAGGGGTCTGGTTTCAGGCAGAGGGTGAAAAGAGGTGCTGCAGCACAGGCAGTATGAGAAAAATAAAGAGCTTTTTGAGCATTAAAGCGTGGAGACATGTCACAGTAGGGGCACAACATATAAATATGAACCTGGAAATGAGCATAATAGGGCCCCTTTAAACATCGTCCACTGAAATAAATGTGTGATTCCGTTTCAACCGGTCTGAAACATGACATGCTGAGGTGCTGCTCTGCCTGTCTCACATCTGATAGAGTTCTTGAAAACACACATCAAATATTCAATAAAATATTCACAAAGCTGTCAGTCAGTGAAATATGAGTGAACAGCTCTCTGGGAAGAAATCAAAAGTCTGATAACAATGAGCAACGCACTGATGTTTGTTGGTAGCATTCTGTTTGCAGACTGCTGCAAACCAGCTGCTGACGGAAACAACAAGATGCACCCCGGAGAGACATGAATGAAGGGAACAGTGTGTGCTCCATATGATGCTCTGCAGAGGCAAATGAAAGGTTGCTCCACATTTGCATGATGTGGAACTGTGATTGTCTGGCAGCATAATGTGTGTCATTAGTTAATAAGATAGAGAAATGCACATCAGTCTATCAATAGCTCCTTTGATCAATAAAACATGAAGAGCTTTGTCAGCAGTCGCTCAGTCACATTCTAAAAAAAGACCAGTGGGTTGCTTTTCTTTCCGTGTGATTACTGGACATGGGAGAATGTATCTATTTGAATCCACATTCATGACTAATTCCGTGAAGATCCCTTTTATTTTTAATTAAGTTTGAAGAATGGCTTGTTTTTATCACATAAAGTAGTTTTAATCACAAGATATTTTTCTAACCTCTCAAGGATGGTTTTATCAAGCTCATCAATGATTTTTTGTTCCTATTTACTGTGAGCGCAACTACTAATTATTTCATTTTTTGCAATCTACTTCCTGAGAAGATGTGTATATTGTGTCAAATGTTTAATCTTTATGACTTTTTCGTAATATGCTTTGGGTAAATCATTTTACAGACAGTGATACTTCGTACAATTGTCTTTTAAATGGTTATCTTTTGAGGATTGCAATGCTTATACAATAATCTTTAGCTGTTGAGAAATATTGTGTTTCATTAAACCTAGGGAGTGATTTAAGACAATACTGTCTTCATTAGATGATAACATAATCTTTACATACAGTGTTGTTAACCCAACTGGGAGTATGCGAGGGAAATTAAAGGAAATCTAAATTAGTGTTTTTTCTCATTACAGTAGTTGTCGTAATACAAACTCCCATGAAGGTGTTTTGCTGAAAATGATCCCAAGATGGCATTAAATGTCAGTGTACGCCCACACTGTATGATGATTGATGGCACCTTCCCCTGCTGCATGTACACTGAAATGCAGGTGAAGATAACTGATATTGAATTCAAAATCCCTTAGAGGTACAGTTTAATATAAAAAGCAGATTAAGGCACTGACGCTTACTGAGATCTACAAACAATTTAACTGCTATGGCATTTTGCATCAACATCTGAAAACCTTTATTATTAATATAAACAGGTAACAAGTTATTTAGATATACTTTTAAAGGTGATCCGAGGACTTAATTTACATTGAAAACGACACACCAGACCGCATTGTTGTTTGTATCATTGAAGTCAGCACCAAGCGTGTTGGATGCATTTCCTTTCTGGTTCAATTCTGGATTGTTTCAAGTTTGCAATCCTTCACTCTTCTTCTCCACTCCAAGCAGACCAACCTTAGCTGAAAAAAAAGATCATCTCATTGTTAACATCTGAACTTCATTCTTATCAGTACCTGACACATTATAATGCCTCGTTTTTCAATCTGCACTACCTGAGACCTCCTTTTACAACTGTGCAAGTTGTAGATGAAAGTTAATAGGAATGAGTCCTAAAACCCATGCATGCATGAGTAAGCATTTTACAACTTCTGGTTCCATCGTCTCGAAGTTAGCGTTTTTATGAATGTCATTGTGGTTTGATGCCTGAAATAAGGTCTGTAGATAACACAAGCTCATGAGATGTTCACGTTTTGTTCAACAACATAAAATAGGTCAGTAAATAACCAACTGGTGAATCGATGATCTTAATAAGTAGCAAGCTAAGCTACCAAGCACACAAACACCTACGAACGGGGTTAACATGTATAATATTATAATTTTAGACTTCTTGGAAGTTCTGCTAGTACATTCAAGCGCACAGCACAACATTTTAATTGTCTGGTATTTGTAACAATATTCCCTAAAAGGCACAATCACCACGAACACAGCTAAAGCTAAAGGGTCAAGTACAGTACTATGACTAACTAACGTTGTAGCCTCTATGGTTGTAGCCTAGCAGAGTGGACAAGTTGCTGTTAGCTGACAGTGAGGAATGTACGTGTCCATCAAAGTGACCACGCCCTAATTTATGCAAAAGCTTTAAGGCTTAATATTAATTAAACAGATGAGTTGAGAAAAAATGCACCCCCCACACAGTAGTCATGAAGGGGGAATCTAACTATACAGAGAATATGGTTTTTTTAACCTCGATGTAAACATGTTTATTTCTGCTGTAAAGTTGGGCATTTTAACATGGGGGTCTATGGAAATTGCTTCCTTCTGCAGCCTGCTCCTACTGGCCACTAGATAAACTGCAGTGTGTGGCACTTCCGTATTGGCTTCCCGGCTCTTCCCCAGAGTTTGCCGCTTGGTTCTGGATTAACAACGTGTCACGTGTTCTGAATTGACCAATCAGAATCGAGTATTAAACTTAGTTAAATACTCGATTCTGATTGGTCAATTCAGAACATGTGACACGTTGTTAATACCGAACAGACAGACCGCTGTCAAGGACTTATTGACCGTTGTTAAGGACGCTCACATCTTCAGAAAGAAGTCCGGTCGATTTAATTGTATACAGTTGGGCCGAAACTGGGACAAGAAAATCAGCGGAGAAGTAACGGGGCAGAAACCCTCCTTTTTACGCAACGGTCCAGACATAGACATCAAACGGCGACACATATTCAGTTGCCAGTTACTTTGTCATTAGGGCAGGGCTATATAGATACTTTCCAAGGTTTGACATAATGAATTGTGCTACTTTTAAAGCAAGGAGCGATGTTTTCAAATCTGTAATCAAAAAGCTCCTCAAAAACGCAAGCAGTTCCTACCGTTGGCTTTTCAAACTGACAAGACAAGAGACGCCCTAACTGTTTTTAAAATGTAACAGATGGAAAAGCAAGCAAACTGTCTGATTGTCTTTAGTTTTCCGCTGTCGTGTGATAGCAACATGGAGGATTTTAACATTACTTTTAATATATTTGGAGAGCACTGTAATTTGGAGGAATGGTTAGTGGCTGATGAGTCCCCAGTGAAAAAAAGAAAAAGACAAGAGGGACAAGAAAACAGCGGAGAAGTAACGGGCAGAAACCCTCCTTTTTACGCAGCGGTCCAGACATAGACATCAAACGGCGACACATATTCAGTGTGCAGTTACTTTGGCATTAGGGCAGGGATATCTAGATACTTTCCAAGGTTTGACATAATGAATTGTGCTACTTTTAAAGCAAGCAACGATGTTTTCAAAACTGGAATCAATAAGCTCCTCAAAAACGCTATCGAAGCAGTTCCTGCCGTTGCGGGATTCATGCCGATCTAGATCCCTAGATCGGCCTGTCGGTGTTCTTTTCCCCATAATGACCGCGTCACTGCACATTATCCCTTACATAAGACATGAGATAGACAGGGCACCTGTGACCGGTTGCTTGCCAAATAGTGAGCCCACGTTTATCTGTACAAGTCTTATATTGGCTACCTAGCTTACTTCGTCTTCTTCATCAGCCAGCATCCTTGGTATCTGTTGCTCACTGAGTTTATTCTCGCTAAGTAGCCAATATAAGGCTTAGTCATCTTGCCAAATAGTGAGCCTGTGTTGATGTATGAAAACATGTTAGAACTGGTTTATAAATGGTTCTTCATGATTAATAAAGTGTTTACAACCTAATTCATAACCTAATTATAAACACTTTGTGAATCCTTTAGGGTAGTCTTATTGTAAATGTACCGAAAATCCCATTGCTTGCAATGCTAACTTTTGGGTCGGCATGCCATAAATCTTCACCACTCTATAGCACATGATAATGAATCAACAAGTCCTCCAACACATATGACCCATTCCTATACAATGGCATTCACAATGAAATTCATAGATCAAGGCACTGTCAGCAAAGGACACCACACATGTCTGAGCTTTCATCAGGATATTTAGACAATGAGAATCTAAAGGTTGTAAAACCATAGAAAGCTGAGAGTTTGTGGAACTCTGCTTCAGTGTTTTTGTCCATGTCTTTTTTAGTATCTGGAGAAAACTTTGGCTTCGACTATCTGACACTGAGTTTTTTGGGATCTGATTCCACATTCTATTAGAGTCTTCGGTAGTTTGATGGCTCAGGAGTGGTCTTGAGCTGTAGAGTAAAATGCACTCATGAGTCAGTGATATTCATCTGGCTTGTCAGAGATACTCTTTCTGCACTTCCAGTTAACGATAGCTAATACAACTGACAGGGTCGGTTTCATACCATTATACATGTCTTCCCCAGTGGCTAGGGTATCAAAACTGCAGAGATTATTGATAAAAGAAAATAACTGCTGAGACATTTCCTGTATTGAAATTAAATTCAATACCACTTCTCCATGATAACGCACAGCTTTTATATGAGCACATTAACCGTGACACTGAGCATAATTGAGGAGCAACAAGGACATTTTCTGAAATTCTCTGTGGAGTGACTTGGCTGCTTTCTAACATTTTAAATGCAACAACACTAAATATTTTGGCAGGTTGCGTCCTGAATATTTGATGGTAATTGTTCATAAGTTTGATTTGTAATTTTGCTGGTTCTTTTTTCCCTTTTGCTGCTCTTCTAACACAGCAATTTAATTTGGAAAAGTAAATTAATAACAGTATTTTGAGTGAGCTGAATTTGTGGATTGATATAATGACTTTTGGACACAATTCCAACATAAACAAGATTAGAACCTGATCACATCACGGTAAACCTGGAATAGTTTGCTATATAGATGTTTTCTTTGTATATTGGGAATTCTGTGACACAAGAACTCTTGGGATTACTTTTAGGCTAAAAAAGCTTTCAGCTGCTTTTGAACTTAGTCTGGCTGACACTTTTACGTGAGACAAATGTTGCATTCAAGCCATTTTTCAGAAGTGTATGGTGAAAACAAGTATGTCAGTATTCCACTAATTAGGAATTTATGACAGATTCAAAATATCTTATTTTATGGGAAGAATCACAGCAGTGTCCACAAACTTCTGGCAACATTACTACACAGGAATAACTGACAGTCATAACAAAACAAAATTAACACTAATGCAATTGATGCAGCTAATTAAAAAAGAATCAACACTTACCTTGTGTTTGACTTCCCTTGTTTACAAAGCAATACACAAATAGCCAATTAAGACTTAATTTCCATTTCTGATGGGACTTCAATGGAGTTTACCATCTTGGAATAATGGTTCAACGTTCCCCAAACAGAATATAATGTGATTATCATGTTTGTCTCATTCTGCTGCCTCAGTGCCACCGCAGCACAACAGCTCTTTCACACCAGTGTTTCCTTTGGTGAATTAAGCTGAATTGCTGAACATGAAAAAAAGCGGGAAATGGAGTCAGATGATTAATACAAGGGAATATGTACAAATCATTCCTGTCTTGCTCAACTTTGGTGAAATATATATTCCAGTTTTTGACCAATAGCAATTTGTCTTGATAAAGCTGAAGTGTGATGGAATGAATTGATTCCATATTGGAAGACACAATCTTATTTAATCCACTTCTGAAACCTTGGCAACCATGGTACTAATAAAAGTATGCGTTACAAGCTTATATCCACAACTTTTCCGTATTGAAAATCAACAAAGAGTGAGTCCGGTGGAGTCAAAACCTCGTGGTTTTGACTCCACCAGTTAAAGAAAATACGTCGTCTGACCATCAAGTTCCTACATGACTGGATGAACCCATTTTGAACCTGAATAAACAACAAACTACTTGAAATGCCAACAATGTCATTTCTTAGCATGTTTTCTTGGTAACGTGTAATGACAGGCAGCACTACACAATATTGAATCCCAAAAGCATGGACAACAATGCTTAATGGAATAAAATAATATCATAAGCTATCAACAACAATGGGATTGTACGCATTTGAAGCCACTGGTTTATTCTTTCAGTTTCTGCCACCAGGAATCCATTTGGGTATGCTGACATGTTGACTTTAATTAAATGTATCATGTCAAATAATTAAGTTAGATGAAAGTCTAACTTCTTAAGTTGAACCTAATATTGTTTAGTTGACATAAAACATTTAATTAAAGTCAACTTGTCAATCTTTTCAGTACATAGTCAGGGACACCATAAGATTCAATTCACCTGAGATATCTAGTGAATGTCCTAGTTTCTACCCCAGGCCCTCCTGTGGATTTGTATTTATCATAGAACGAAGCCTATATAGCACTTCATTAACTCCCTGTATACTTTTACACAAATAAAAGTGTTTCTGTGTAGCAGCACATATTGCAATGTTCCTTACAGTTTTATTCACACATATGAGACAGGTTAATATGGCTCACAAAGCAGGCAGTGCAATCTGAGGGTGGCTCAGCTAAATCACAGGAGTATTTAGACTATTAAAGGATTGTTGAGGAATAGGCTGACTCGATCCTGCACTTCATCCAGGGTGACAGTTTTGGGACAAGTTCATAAATAGCTGCTGCAGGAGGAGCTATTCAGGGTTCTCGCCATCCAGAAATGTTGTTGATCAAAGTTCAGTAGGAAGAGACACAAACAGCACCACGGTGGATTCTGAGCTACAGTTTCAACAGCCAATTTGTATATAATCTGCACGATTCTTGGATGTAGCCGATTTTGTCTGACTGTCAAGTTTGCTGTGAACTCAATATATTTGGGTAATGTTTAAAGCAAAACACATTTTTCCCCTTATTCTTTTTACAGATCTCTTGGAAAGGCTTCCAAGCACTCCCACTCTCAAAATATATCCAGAGACGATTCTGCAGCTCACAATGTATGGCCAGTGGTCATTTTCAGGGGAAATGCAGGTAGATATGGCCTTTATTTAGTGAGGCATACAAGTTGAAGTGTAGACAAATAGCTCAAAACTTTTGCTAAAGAAAACTTATGCCTTCAAATTAGGCATTTGGGACTGATGAAAATATCTTGTGTTAGGGTTAGGGTCAGTGGGTTAAAGTTATTATGTAGACTGCTTCAGAGCAACATTATTACCAAACTGAACATTTTTCATTCAAACATCAAATCCATTCTGTTGTACAGATCAAAACATTGAAAATTGCCAACATAGTCAACAAACTACAGGCATTCATCAACCACTGCTTCAGATGCTTCTTGGGGTTGTCCATACCAGAAACCATTACCGATGCAGACTTCAAATAGAGCGGCAATCTAGAACTATCCAAAATAAATGAAATCCAAGAAGGTGTTACCATGAAATGCAGAAGGCAAGAGAAAGAGAGAAACCCTAACCCTAAGACCAACTAAAGAACAAGAGCTAAGGCCGAGGGGCTGTCATGGCAGCAAATAGATTGAACGATATGCCACCATGGAAATAATGGATTTCCCCAAAATATTGTCAGGCTGTGCCATCAGAACTCAAATAAGGATCCATTATATTTATTTACCATCTGCCTACTTAAGCTCACCACGAAACCGCCTTAAATCCATTCAAACATCTTGTCTGCCTCTTAATAACAATCATTATGTTTTAATTCCCTGATTGGCTAATTGAAAAGTTTATTATATTTGACTTGAAATCAACAAAACTTGTACAAATGGTGGTTTGTCATTCAAAAACAACAGATGTCCAAATGCATTCTATGGCAGAGTTGTGTTCTACACATTAATCATGACTTCAAAAGTGGAGAGTCAGAGAGGAAATTGAATTGTGAAAGTCAAAACAACAGAGCTCATTAGAATGTAATACAATCATTCCGGAGTTAGACTTACTCAATATATTGAGGAGAGACCTATTAGGATCATATCCATATTCCATTGGCTATTACTAAAATGCATATGATGGAGGATTGAGTGTGTGGGGGTGCACTAAAGGAATATCTCTATTTGGCAAATCAATTAGTGTGTGTTTGAAGTGATAGACTGATCATTGTCCTCCTCCAGGCAAGATGCCTGATTTTGGAAAGACACAGCAGGATATTTTCCTTTGAATAATATATTACTATCTGTTATCACTAGTATTCACTGATCATTTACAAATGATGCAGTAATTACATCGCGAACATCCAGCATATCTTGACTCAAAATTATGCAATAATACAAGTCATACTACTTCCCTGATGGCTCCCACAGGACTGTTGACATCCTCTTGGATTCATCTTCTTATTACAGACACATGCATTTCCAAACATTTGGTCTACCTACGCTGTAAAATGTATTACCTCTTCGATTTACACACGGCATCTATTGCACGTCTGTCCGTCCTGGGAGAGGGATCCCTCCTCTGTTGCTCTCCCTGAGGTTTCTCCCATGTTCCCTTTAAACTGTGGGTTTTCTCCGGAAGTTTTTCCTTGTACGATGTGAGGGTCAAAGGACAAAGGGTGTCGTATTGTCATACTGATATTCTGTACAAACTGTGAAGTCCACTGAGACAAATGTAACATTTGTGATATTGGGCTATATAAATAAACATTGATTGATTGATTGAAGTCCATGCATTTGTTACTTCAAGGCATGGACTATTGTAATTCCTGATTATCAGGCTGTACCAACACGTCTCTCAACACTGTACAAAATAGGATCATTTTACTCCTGTATAAGCTGCTCTGCACTTGCTACCTGGCCAGGTAACATCCTCTTTTGTACACAACTTCCCCACTATTACCTTCCAAGAGTTATTAATGGTTCCCTAGAGTCTTCAAAAGTACAATGGCGGCCAGAGCATTCATCTATCAAGCTCCTCTTCTGTGGAACCAGCTTCCAGTTTGTGTTTCGGGAAGGCAGACACCAGCTCCACAATTAAAAGCAGGGTTAAGACTTTCCTTTTCGATAAAGCTCAAAGTTAGGGCAGGCTCAAGTTTACTTTGGACAAGCCCCTATGCTTCTATAGGTTTAGACTGTTGGGGGACATTCACATTTCACCTTTCTTCTCCTACTCACACATGCATTTACAGTGCATGATTGCCCTGATAGGATTACATTGTAGTTGGTTCAGTAAGACACTGAAGACATAGGATGAAAAGTCAAGGTTAAAACATACCTAAAGTTACCTTTCCTGCATAAACTTCTCATTTGCATTCCTAATAGATATTATTGTAAGACTCATTGACTATTGTTACTGAAGGTCATTAAAAGCATGTTTTTCAAGCATGTCTTCTGTTTTAAAAAATATACTACCACCTAATAATACAAATGGGTAATGAATATAGTCTTATTTAATTGCAGGATAACATTGTTTTTGCTAAATGTGTCACTCATAATGCAGACACAAAGACCTACTGTAAATGAAACAATGCGAGTCCCATTCTTTTGGGGGGGGTTTTATGTTGATCAGCTGATGGATCTGAAAGTCAAAATAAAACATTCATTGGTCTGAATGTCAAACTCTGAATGTTCATTTTAGCAGCCTCAATAGTTTTGCATGACTTCATTAGCAGAAGCGTTTTTTTGTATTGTGTCAATACAGTGAATATTGTTAAATCATCAATCGAAAGGGAATCAATTCAAGTGAAAACAAAGGTAATCGACAGATAAATGGCAAATGCTTGCCAGTCTATAGGCTTCATATTTACTCTATAACATACCTTGTGGCAGTCCATTAGCAAGAATTAGTGAATACATAAAAATGATATGGGTGTGTGGCGCAGTGGGTAGAGCCTTGGTGTTGGGTTCAGGGGGTCACAGGTTCAAACCCCACTGCAGTCAGCATGTCGTTGTGTCCCTGAGACGCTTCACCCCAAATTGCTCCTGTGGGGATTGCCCACAGTATTGAGTATGTAAGTCTCTTTGGATAAAAGCGTCTAAAAAGTAACATGTAATGATATCTGAAAATAATTAGGACTATTTGGGATAATCATAGTGTGTCAAATGCTCTTTCAGTCCAATATCAACCCACTTCTCATATATCTGAACACCAGGCCTCCCTGCCAATGAAACACACTTTACAGCCCGTGTGTGTTTTCACCTCACCCTGCTCGTCCTTCACAGTTCCCTGGGTTTGTCAACCTATAAAACAGGTATTATTATCTGCAGCTTCTCACGTAATTTGGCGGAATATTCTACAAGGGCTCTGTGCCAGGCGCCAGTCCTCAGGGGAATGTCAGTCCTAACCTCATCTCCAGCTATCATTGGCTCTGTGTGAGCTCCTCATATTCACCAGGAAATCCATGGTGCGACAGACAGAGATGAGGGAATAGGTAAGGAACAGAGGACAGACAGGAGGAAGGGGTGAGGGAAGGAATATGGAAGTAAAAGTGGAAGAAGGGAAGGAAGGAGAAAACTAATAAATAACAGTGGAGAAAAAATGAGACACGTGGAAAAAGGAACAAAGATGACAGTAATACCGACGGGATGAAGGAAGGGAATAGAGCAAACAAGGGAGAGCAGGAATACATTACTTAAGAGACTAAATACATGATGAAAAGACAGTAGAAAGAGAAGAAAAGAAAAGGAAGAGACAGAGGAAAAAAAGAAGGAAGAAAATCACTAACTGAATATGTATGAGAGAGAACAGCTGGCCAACTTTCTTTAAGTAAGGACTGAAATAAGCAAGTATTGATGGACTGATCATCTTTGACATCTTAAGTTTACTTTCCATTCCCTCTTTGCTTTCAATCAGCCCAATCAACCTGCCTGATCAACACGAAACATCTCCATATGCCAACTGACACGTGTAGGCTAACGGAGCTGTACAGGACACATCAATCTGTCAGGAGAACTTTGCAGGACTGACACTTTAAAATTGTTTCGAAACACATGTCAACATTCATAAAAAAGCATTCCTGACACCCAAGCCATCACCTTTGTTGTTGTCATAGAAGTGGCTAAATAACCTGTAAATGCAACACTGCAGTAGACATGCTGCAGTAACTGTAGTTGGCAGGATTCAATGAAGGTCACAAGTGGCTCTGTCTTTTCATGCAATTAACCCAGTTTCTCAGTGAGGCAGCAATCTGTGGGGAAGCAATTAAAATCCAAACTCATCCCAGTGTGAGGACTTCACAGAAAAAAAGAAAAGAAAAAAAAACCTTGGACGGCCCAACATTTGTTTGGAGGCGTTGATTAAAGAGGGGACATGGGAGGAAGGAAGCAACGCAAGAAAAGGAAACATATTATTAGGAAAGGAACAGTTCAATTGAGGGAGAAATAGAGAAAAAGGCCAGATGGAGCAAAAGGACATTTCTCACAAGTCTCTTTTCTTTCATCGAACAATATCTGTTAGATGTTGAACAGAATCTTCATTTACCGGCAATTATTTGTTCATGAAAGCAATGCAGCTCATGCAAAACATCGTATCAACTCACTTGACTCATCTTAGTATACAGAGCCAATAGGAGAGAAGATGCTCCCTTGTTCCATTATTTGTCTTAAACCTGTGTGTGTGTGTGTGTGTGTGTGTGTGTGTGTGTGTGTTTGAGAGTGCTGCACTGACCTTGAATTCCTCCTGAGGGCAACAAACAGTCCCAAGTATTTCCTCTCCTCCCACGGATGAACGCTGCAAGGTGACGTCTCTGTGTGTGCTGAGGAAGAAGTCCTCCACCTCATCTGTTCACTTTTTCACCTACAGGAAAACAATGAGAAGAGGTATGAGAAATGGCAGCGATCTTATACATATGTGTGGTCTGTATTTCTTTCATTTCAGAGAAAACAGAACACTGGGTCTCGCCCAAACCCTGACTGAGGTCTGAAGTTACATCCATTCCCTAAGGGTGGCATTATTTCGAAGGAATTGTTAGACGCATAACAAAGAGAAAGTCGTCAAAGTGCTGGTTTCTACACATTTCAGTGAGAATTTGCGACTGCACATTTTTGGCTGTGGCTTTCTTGAAAAAGAAAAACCCTGAGGCTATAAAAGCCATGCAGGAGGGATTTTAATTCAGCAAGGCGTGGAAGAGCTTTTATAAATTGGGTTTCTAAATTAGGTAGGATGCAAGCGCTTGCATCTAATGCAATAGTTATTTTAACACACATAAATGTAAAACAGCAAGCTGGGGTTTTAATGGCCATTACATGCTGTTTCGTTCCTATTTGTGTACACATTTAACAAACTAGAAACGAATGGTTATGCGCTTCAGAGGTGCTGCTAAGTGTGTATTATTATTTTGACTGAACCCCCCCCTGTATAGAGTCTTTAGAAGCTAAGCTAAATCCCTTCCAGCTTCATTCACACGATGTTATTAATCTATTAATTAAACCCTCAGCTGGAAAAGCAAAAAAGTGTATATCTTGAAATGTTGGACTTTTGCCATTTTTTAAGGGGAGGGGGGAATTTGAAACTTATTTTTGTTTTGATTTTCTTTCAAAATATAAAGACATTAATAGTGGATTGTATGATAATGTCAGTATTTAGTATTGATCGTATAGAAGAAGTCACTGGGATGTCACCCAATTGTTTTGTAGACTATCATTATAAAGCGTTGAGTTTGGCATTTTGACCTTTTCCGCCAACTTTCTGTTTTCTGACTTGCCAGAATTGATGTAGGACATAAGTAAAATCAAACACTGAACATTTTTAAGTACCACAATGATACCATTCCATAAGTTGAAACAAAAAGACAGATGACACCCAAACTAGTATCAACATGTCAATCCATGCCCTAAGGAAACCCTTTTTCAGCGTCTATGTTATCATGCTGTACTGAAAAGGTCTTTAAGCAAGCCAATGGGACCGTAAACTCATTAAGAAAATGATTACTGTAGTACTTCATCAAGTGAGAAATAGCATCATTTTTTCGTAGGCTTCTACACTATTAGTGGCTCCCTGCTGAATATTAAAAAAGAGTTGTTCAGTCATGGAGGTTGCCACTTGGTAAAGTACATTATGTCTGTAAGGGATTTTCAGTCTTTTAAGAGTGATGGTTTTTAGGTTTGAGAGTGAAAATAATTCTGTATCAACATATAAACCTACATGTATATGTCTGGTTCAAACACCAGAATGCTTGTTGTACTTCGGTAACTGTCCCCTAAAAAAGAGTATTTGAAAAAGAAATAATGAAAACAGAATGATCCTAAAAGCTAAGCAACATTGCGGCTTGTCAGGATTGGGTACAGGCATTACATTTTGAAAGTACAAAGGCCATTTTTCGTCAAAAACCTTTGATCCTGCCAGTAAATCGGAGCGCTTGTATCTGAATCATCGTGGCTGGCTGTGAGCATTCTTTCTTTCCCTCTCATTTTAATTCATCATGTGTGCCAAAGTCAAATCCACCTCTGAAAAGAGTTAACGCTGTACATTTCAGTGTAACACCAGTTTTAGTTTAATATTACAGGTGTGTTTTGACATTAGAATATTACCAGGAGCACATTCAATCATCTCAGGAAGCTCCTCTCGCCTTGAAATCTCGGTTACTCCCCAGCATGCTGCCGTACAGGTCATGAAATGAGGTTGCCAAACCATATCGCCTTGTGTCGACATGATAATTGGGGGCGCCTCTTTGTGTCACGCTGACATTGCAAATCGCTTCGGCGTGTTTTCGGGGTGGGTGCCTGCAGCGTACATCACTCAGCCACCGGCCAGCTTTACTTGGAGCTAAGTGCTGTGCCAATTATTGCATGACACCGCCATCCATATCTTTTCTCAAGGAAATTTATAATTTATGACACATCCTCTTTTCTGCCTTGAGGGACCTGAATGCTATTATCCTGCTAAAGTGAGATCTGATTGGGCAGCTGCTATCTCTCTCGCTCCTTTGAAGTCATTTTCTTCAAGTGCCCCTCTATAGTTGCTATAATGTATCATCGTCCAACAGAACAGACATACAGTGAGCCGGACAACACCATATTCTTCGGTCAACAAGGGAACAGTAACATCTTGGCTAAAAATAGCAGCTTCACAGTGTAAGTATTTAGATATTTGAAACCATATATCTTTTTTGTTATGGTTCCTCCATCATCCTCTCTTTTGTGTCTTCCTGTGCAGATTACTCCCCCCACAAAAAGAAGAAAGATACAGTCAAAACGTTACATAGCTACTACCTTGCATTAAACATAGGCAAATCATTCACCACGTGTGTTGAAAGTGGTATATACGTTTATTTAATGAATGCACTTTCATCCATGATAGGATTTGGCAGTAAGATCAAATACACATTAAGAAGTCTTATCGACAATATGCCTCGAGACAAAGCGTTGATAACCTTTGAACCTACACTTTAGTGATTATCCCACTTGTAAGGTGATTACTCAACTTCAAACGTAACCTTAGCTTCTCAACCATTTAGTATAAGGTTTAATTATTTAACCATAAAGCATAACCATAAATAAGCTTGACTTTTTCACTTAAAACTTGTGCTAAGCCTTAGCCTCACTTAGCATTAGCCTCATGTTGTATATATTGTCTTCATTGTTGACTGGGGATGTGTGTCACTTTTGTAAAGGAGAGTGTCACTGAGCACAATCATTTAATTGTATGATTTAATACACATGATAATACATTAAAATGTAACCCTTAAACTACTATTAGCTCGACTTTTTGAACTTTCAGTTTAGCATTAGCCTTTTTCAACCTTAAACTTTTATTATAATCTTGACTTTCAACCCACTATTGCTTCATGTACATTTCTTCCTGTCTTTAATATAGAAACAGGAGAAATATATTGGAGAGTGAGATGGACATGCAGGGCCACCCCTGGCCAACTTGTGGCCCCACGCAAAGTTATATGATGAGGCCCTCTGTGTCGCGAGCGTCGACGGGGGGGTGCTAGTGGAGCCTTGCAGGGGAAAAACTGTGGCGCACCTCATTTGCACTTCAGATGAGGCTCCCTCCACAAAATAAAGCACCCTCCGCAAGCTGAGGCCCCCTCCGCAAGCTGAGGCTCCCTCCGCAAGCTGAGGCCCCCTCCGCAAGCTGAGGCCCCCTTCGTGAGGTGAGGCCCCCTCCGTGAGGTGAGGCCCCCTCCGTGAGGTGAGGCCCCACGCAGTCTGCGTGATTGGCCTGTAGGGAGGGGCGGCCGTGATGACATGCATCAAAAGGCAGCACAACTGAAGCAATGACGCAGCCTTTCTAGCCAAGCTATATCAACAAATATAGAACTGCTGTATTGCATGTGTTACTTTGCTTTTTCAGCTTTGTCTCTTAGCACAATCTGAAAGGTTAACAAGGAACGCTACATGTTTCCATTCATAATTGATTGACACGTGACTCAGCAGTTAGTTGTAATGTAATTAATCATCTTGGCAAGCTTTCAAATATGCTCTACATTATCTATGTCTTGTATCTTTTTTAAGAAGCTGCCTCAGTGGTAGCTTTTATGTTTCACACATGTGTCTTTTCTCTTACAGAATAACAGTTTAAGTGGGGTCAGCCAAGAACGTCACCAAGCATCCTTTCGTTCTTTGAAAAGCGTAGTGAAAAGATAATAACGTTGCATGTTGCTACCAGATGAACTTGTGTGATTGTTTCACTGCTGAACGAAGACTTGATTGTGTAATTCCAACAAAACAAGCACGTCAAGCTGTCAGGAATAGCAATAGCTGGTTTGTTGTTTCGTACACTTCATCCCTAGTGGCTGTGATTTGCTTTTCTAGACCAGGTACCTGAGAAACTAAGGTGATTAACTACAACTTGTGAGACACTTTTAAAGGAACTTCACTTTTGATGCTTTTCTTCGCACAAGCCTTATGTTATTACCTAGCTCAATTGCACTTCTAGAATCCACTCACTTGTCAAAATCACTCCATTAACTTCACAGTAGCACAACGTTGTCTCAATGACAAAGCTCAACCTGAAGAAAATTGATTTTACTCATGAACATGACTCATCAAGATTGTAACCTTGCCCTAAATCCCTCTTTGAACTTCTGAAACCAAGCAGGATCAACAGTCACAAAATCTGAGGGCGTGAATAATTTCTAAAGATTGTTATGGTAGGACAAAGGCTGTGTCAACTTCTTTTTATGCATTGGGGACTTCAAATGCATTCACCCACAACGATTTCTGCTGGGAACCCGCAGTGGCAAATAAACACATCAGCTTGAGTCCACCCCCCTCTCCCTGTCTCATATTTTCCAGTCTATTGCCTGTCATTCCGCTGCCTCATTTGAGCGTCCCTCTCCTCTTTACAGGGGATGGTTCTGCAACTCCATTAGCAAAAAAGTTGGCTGAAAATCTGCAGGATGCACCAACTCTCAAGGACTTTCCACTTACTTATTCCTTCTTCCTCATACCTTTTAATATACTAGTTTGCTTTTAGTAGACATCTTTGCTGTCAAATACATTCAATTTCACCTGCCAAACTTGGTCCTTTTCACTTCAGAACAACTAAGGGGAGTTAGTCTGTTTGGATGTCTTATCTGTTTGACACAGATTACACTGAGAACTGTGCTAAATACTATTTTGAATTCCCCATCGTAAGGTGAGAATGCATAAGTACAATGTTCAGTTTGCTTGAAACAAACTAGGTCATAAAAAGTGTTGCTGGGAGGCAACTGTTTAATGTATACTGGTCTAATTACTCAGTATGTATATTCAATATTAGCATTATGCATTAGGCATTTCATGAGGGATAATAGACAAGTGTTTTCTTTGCCAATATATGGAGATCAAGCATGCGCTGTAAGTCTATAAAGTCTACTTTAGCTCCGACAGAGAATTTGATCTGCAGAGAGATCAAGTTACAACAAACCAAACAGTTCAACAACTAGTCGGATGTCAAACAGGTCAGCTAGGTCAAAGTCCAATGAAGGAAGTCAGTTGTTTAATGCTATTGGATATCTACCAATGACATTATTAATTTTACCACTGGCTTGTTTTTTCTTCCTAAAATATTTCAGCAAGGTTATAACTAGTTGCACTAACAATAGAGGAACTGTAAGGTCAGGCAAAGCTTGAAACCAGCTGGTTTGTACACAGATTTGTCCAATGCCATTCGAAGGCCATTTACCCTTGAAAACATTAATTATGTCACACCTGGCTGTTCCTGTAGATAGTGACTGAAATAGTTGCATAAAGAATAACAGATATTTGCACAGTTGTCCAATCAGACCTGGACTAACCAATCTCCCCAATAGGACAAAGGTATTCTGAACGACCTGACAGTCAGGCCTTTTCTTGCCTGACAATAAAACAGATTGGGAATTACCATTATGTGGCAATGGACCATTTTGAGCAGCTTGGAAGCACATGAGAAACATTTCTGTATCTCTAATGGGCCATAACAGGTATTCACTTTTACCAATTCAACAGAGTGACAAGGTACACTGATGGTAATACAGAAACAAGTTATTATGTAAAATAAACTTTCTTGTGATAATGGGAACTTAGTAGACATTTGCATGTGCCATATTGTCTTATTTGACCCTTGGGCGTAAAGAACCCTGCCCAAGCAACACTCTGCATTAAAAAAATATATCTGTGAATTAACTGAAGCAAACCAGGTTTCCGTAATGAACCAAAAGAACAGAACACAAATATCACTGATGTGCCAACCCTATGACTGGGCACAAGATTAACAATTTGTTAATGGGTTACTCTCAAAAACTTCAATCGTGCGAATAGGGTTAATAATAATAATAATTAAATGTTTTATTTATAGAGCGTTTTTCACGGTACTCAAAGACATGTAACATGTTAAAATTCATAAAAATAACATTTAAAACAACATACATAACATATATAAAACACAACATGTATTACAGATTGAAAGTAGCTATGAAAAGGTGAGTATTGATTTGACCATGGTGAGATTGGTGTAGTCACAGATGTATTTGGGGAGGTTAAGGGCTTAAACCTATATTTTACTTCAATATTTTTCTTAGATTCTCATTATATTACTTGCGTGTTATTATGTGTACCAAAGCGTGAGATATCATATTATCATTGCCAACGGCAGCTTCTTTGTAAATGTTGTGCAGAGGACAAAATACCACCTAAGAGACCCTTATCTGGGTACGTATATATACTTACATTAGACTATTCAACATGAATCATACATGTCCTGACCTGCAAGCATTATAACTGAGTAAATGTCTATCCAGGTGTACTCCTCCATCTCTTGAGTGTTTGACTCAAATACACATACCTGCTCATGGATTTAATGTGTTCCAGGCCATTTCTTGTTCAAAGGTATGTTTCCCAGAGTGCTACCGGAAAGACTTGAATACAGGCAAAGCACATTGATGATAATTCATGCAGGGTATAATGTGATTTCCATGTTCTGCCTGTCAGAGTTACCTGACAAAAGCCTGTGTACTCATTTAGATCATGACCACAACATGATCTGCGGAAAGTGTGACTGAGTGTACTGACAGATCAAAGGAATTCAAAGGTTTAACCATGGGAAATGGAGACTTTTTTCTAATACTAAGAGGTTTTTGCAGATCATGTCACACCAGTGCAAAGCTAACAACCATTTACAACAAGTGTTTGCTCATGGATCTTCTGTAAAGCCAGCTGTGTTCACAAAGTTACCCTCTTGGGTTATGGCTCAACCAGTACTCGTAAATCTCATCGTCATGTTCTAGTCCCAGGATTAGATTACGTTTTTCCTTGTTCTCAATTTTGTTCTTATTATTAACAATTTGCTCTTGAATCTTGGCACTCACAAAGCCCTTATCTCCAGCAAATACATGACTTCACTTGATTTGAACATATTTCAGGTTCTAGCAAAAGGTGATGTCATTCTGACATTTAGTGTTATGATTGATACTGAATCTTGAAGCAACAGTTAAAGAAATGACAGGTGAAAAAGGACGTAACATACATAGCTTATGCCTTCATTACTCTGATGTATATGTTCCATCGTAAATATTTATGTTTCTGTGTACAATTTTAATTGACGCTCTGGATTTCCCCTGGTAACCATGTGCAAAATGTGGCAACATTTTGAATTCCCACAGCTACTGCAGACATGTGGTGTCATTGAAAGGACTTAATATATTTTCATATCTTGTAAACAATTTCAATTTGTACTTAATGCCCTGTTAAAAAAAGTAACATTGGGAATGTTAACATAAAATATTTGTGTTTGAACTGCAATAAAATGATGACGGATCAATATTTTTCTAATTTTTTTCCTCAATTTTTTCATGAAGTGTTTAATTTACATAATGATTTAATTAATTACGGTACAAATGTAACCCTTTAGATACCAGTTTTGATCGTATACCAGTAACTGCTTTTTTGAAAAAATATACTATAATTCAATATTCTAAAAACTATTGTGACTTTATTATTAGTATCATCAGCTGATCCATCTGAATAATAAATGAGGGACTGTTAACCTACAAGATTTGTACCATAGACTTCCATTATAACCACATTTTTGTATCCCCTCCCCCCCTTTAAATTAAAGTGAAAAAAATATTTTGCACTAATTGTCCTCTGCATTTGATCCTAAATGTTAGTGGTGCCATGGCAGCCCGGGGACCGACTCTAATTCTGAGGTGCCTTGGTCAAGAGCAATGAAAGGAGTATCTGAACATCCATAACATGCATGTTGTTTTAGGAGTATACTAATGATCTTTATGCTGGTTGGTCTTCCACCCTCTGCGGGTTATCAGCACATGTCCCCATATGATAAAATCCATCATCCACCCTGATTTATTTTTACAACTTGAGTACTGGTTGTGTCCAGCATCTGCTTTAATTTGAAAACCATTCAACGGCTTGCTGTTTTTCTTGACGTGATCATCGGAATGCCACTCCGCTCATGCCGTACAATCTTCCATCCTTCCATCATTCCACTGGGATGACAAAAAGATGTGTTGTGTGCCCTGGCAGTTACTCTCAACTCAATGAAGTGTCGAGCCACAGGGAACTCTAACCTCTCTGTCCAAATGTCCCCGTGCACAGCGGACAATGCACCGAGGAAACAGCAGGAGAATAATGAGCAGGGGAGGAGAGAAAACCGGTTCTTCCGTTTGATCAAGAGCTAAGGTCGGAGAATTCATTCAATTGACGTCGGAGCACAGCACATCCAGGAACAGACACTACTGCAGACACATACCACCAAACTGCTGACTGCTAATGAGAAGCAGTCACTTCCTCACAGTTGTTATTAATGAAATGCAACACGTCTATCAAAAAGCATATTGTGCACAACACACTCAAGGAACATACCACCTACACATGTTAACTAAATACATGTAATAATAATAATGAAGCTGTCTAAATGTGTGGAGGTTAAATATGGCATTCAACAGAAGGGAACGCCTAGAGTGTAAATTAAATTCTAACAATGTATGTGACAACTCATGGCAGCTTGACAGTTTATCTATAACAATAGAAGGTAGTCTACCATCAATGTATTTTCCCTTCATTTCATTTTATGTTGTGGAGAAATTATTGCACATACTGTTTAAGTGTGAAGAACGCTGTGTAGTTTTCACATAAATCACTTTACAATTATCAGCCGTGCTTCGGGCTGTCCATACAGAATTGCTAACGTAAATGAATAGGAGAAATGTTATTGTTTGGGCATCATTATTGTGTGTCTGTCATTGATAATCGTTTTTGAGAAGTGGCAACGCATCATCATTGCTAAGAATAGGTTCATAAGGGCACACCAATAAGGTCAATTAGCCATAGTTGTATACCTGCTAGATAGCCTGAATTGCTTCCATAAAAACCCCTGTTGTCCCAAATCATCTATGGCTATGCATTTTATAAATGACTAGTTGACCAGATGGATTATATTTCAAATAAATGTGGCTCATATGTTAGTGTGCAGTTATGTTTGCCCTGTTGGATCTATTTTTAGATTATCAACAGTGAATTAGCTCAGTACACTGTTAGCATAACAGAGGATGACTACCAAAATAAGACCCAAGCTGCAACACAAATTAGCTTAAATACTTACAGTATTAGTAAGCAGTTTATGTTTTGCAAATGGGATTTAATAGTTTTTTATTATGATAATGCTTAAAATATTAAATATTGACATTCAAACCAATATATTACATCTTTGTTTAAATGTAACATAGTTGTCTTGAACATTACTCTTCGTTAGTTAAAAAATGTATTAGGGCATATACGTTAGCTTGCAAAAAAAATATTTCTGGTTAAAATGATACTATCTTTCAGGAGCCTATTTATGGAAAGTCACAAAAAGATAGTTTTCCATAATTACCCTTTAATTGGTCTCAGTGTTACTTATCTTTGCATAAATGTATGTGCCGTCATCTTTTAAATGCCTCCAGTGTGTTCCGAACAGGGCTACATCTTTATCTTACACCCACCGGAGCTATGTCAAGCCACAATGTACAATTGACACATACACTTCATGGCTATGTGCCTTGCTCTGCCCTCATTACTGAGGCACCAAGAAGCCATATGCCTGAGTCCCAATTATTGTCACATTAGCACATGAATGTACATCCGGCATAGGCAGACAGGGACATATGCATGCAAATATGGACATAAGTCATTCCCTTGCATGCAAGTCCCTCCTGAAAAAACACACACACCATAACCAAGCCAAGCCTGTGAAGCACTCAGACACAATAGTCATATTGGCTTTAAGTGTCATCTTGGGACTTTCTCTCTACGTGAGATTAAAATCATGTGCCTGGCTCTTCTAATTAAGCTTATTCAAGGCTTTACGCAGTGGCCGGCTTTAAACCCAGAGCTTAAGGTCACTCTTTTTGCAATGCCACACAAATGCCACCCTGAGCCCTGCCAACATCTTAAAAAGACCAGCTTTTAATTACCTAGCATTGCCAGTAAAAAGGTGCCAGTACCCAGCAGCCACCTGTTTGTACACCGTGGTGGCTGTAGATAAGAGGAAGGGTGCTTTCTGCTCTCTCTGGAAGGAAGTCAACAGCCTCCCATCACACTTAATCTGTCCTTCAGAAAGTTGTCATAAATCCACAAGTAGAATTTGTTGGAAAGCCATTTCAGGACAGCCTCCTTTTGTATATTTCAATTGTTTTTCTGGAACTATTATATCCAACCTCTGAACGCTGCAGGTGAATAAGTGTTCTTTCTTTTCTTGTGTTTTCACTTCCTTCAGGCAATCCAAATTGAGCCGAGCTTGGCAGTCAGAAAAGCAATTTGTTAAAGGACTGTGGAGTGCTCTCGTCTAATGTTTCATTAAATTATCCCTATTCACCCGCCTCGAGTCTGTAGTAAAGCCTCTTATGGCGGCAGTGGGATTTTGAGCAGCAGTGCCGAGGTCAGTTGCAATCTGATATTTCTTTCCGAGGATTGATAAAGCTACGGAGCCACTCCAGCTGGGGTTGTTCGGGTAAAGGCTTTGTTTTTGCCATTAGATGTGACATTGTGTCCTTCCTACTGCCCGGTAGAGGCTAAGGCGGACAATTAAGGAGCTGTTAGCGACGAGGCTACACAGCATGTTTGTGATTGTTGTTTCTCACATGAATGTTTTGCTGCACATAATTATTTTCACAGCTGTTATTGGGCTCCTTGTGTAAAGAAGCTCATTAAATGTCATGTGCTCTCACACCAAACACACACACAGAGTCAAGAGCTAAACTATTTTTCCTCTGAATATGAACCTCTTTCCATTAACATGTTCCAATTAAAATGTCAACGTTTTGGTGAAGCTAACGTAAACCACTGCCCTGCACCTAACCCCTTCCCATCCAAGAATGCATTTTACAAACAGAACTATGTTGCTAAAGCTTAGGGTTAGCACTAGCTCCTGCCCCTCCATATTCCACAGTTTTGTTCTTCCCCTTAAAGAGCCTGTGACAGCATCCCAACAACTGTTGAGCAATGAAATATTGGGCTACTAGTCATCTCGAACCGTCAGTTTAAAAAAGAAGTTGCGATACCGTTCCGATAAATATAAATAATTTCGATCATCGCGGGGAAATTCCTTCGACTCATTTTGAGGTTTTGGGGGAAGCCGGAAGTGACGTCAATGCGGGAACGCTTCACTGTGCGGCGAGAGAGCCAAACACGGACAAATAAGTGTGTTGTCATGCGTAGAAATGGTGAATTACTGAGTTTAGGCACGTTAATAACGTTTTAATGAAGTTGACTACAGTATATTCATATTTGTCAGTGCTTTCATGTCAATTCGGCGAACATAAACATAAATGATCGTGGTGAAGATGATGATTAAATTAGGATTACAAATCGGTAGTGAGAGCTGCTGAATTTCCTCCCGTAGGATGTGATATAAATACAAATCGATTATTTTTGTAGTTGTAAACTCAAGTGAATGAAACTACATTTATTAGTGCTTTCATGTCAATTCGGCGAACATATGATACATTAAATGATCGTGAGGATGATGATTAAAAATCGTTTGTTTGAGCCGGTCTGCATTTCCTGATGAAAAAACAAACCGCTTTTTGTAGTTGTAGTACACCAACGTGGATTAAACGTGTGTTTTTTTTACCACAATGTTGGGAAATTAATGGATAAAATGCACGGATTATTATTATCATTATTATTCCCACTCCGATCGGGACAGTAGGTCCACCGTTTCCCCGCAGCGAGGCTCCCCCGTTGACAGTTTACGTGGGCTGGGTGCAGTGGCGGACTGGCCATCGGGACGAATCCTGATGGGCCGGTACCGAAGTGGGCCGGTCGGATAAGTCACTAGCACAGCACAGGAAGGCGAAATAACTTTTTTTACCTGACGCTGCCCGGCTCCGGCGTCTATAGAAAAGAGACCAACTCAGTGTGCGGAGTTTAAATCTCTCAATTCATATTACAGGATTAGGAAATACAGTTTAAACTGCCGTATGCAGAGAAGACGCCGACATGTCGCACTTATCATTCATATTACATCATCAATCAGATCATCGATCATAAAATATCATAATATATCATATATCTCCTTATCTGAGTCAGCTTCTCCAGCCGTATCTGGCCGTGCAACACTACAGTGTCACATACTGTATGCAGAAGTATTATTTTAAGCAACACATTATGTTGACGAAACACTTGAGTCAAATGTAATTAAAGTCAGATCCACTCGTGTCTTAGATGGGGCAGTGATATCATAAAACTATACGCTTTCAAACACTCGGTAGGCCTAGTTATTTTTTAACCAGTTGTTCTGTATTCTCCTTGCAGGTGCAACTCTGTGGCTTGTATCCTGGATTATATGTTTAAATCATGGATGTTTAAAGCTCATATTTGTCTAATATTAGTTTACTTTTCATTAATGAAGTATGACGCTGCGCTGTCAGTACACTTGTCCCCGTTTGTGATTGGTCAAATGTAGCTAACCCCGCCCCTTTCACGTGAACGCGCTCTCAGCTGGTGAGAGAAACCCTGGCTTGATTTACCGAGTTGATAACCAGCGTCATAGGACTGCTTAGCGAGATCTCGTTTGTTAGTTTGTTGTTAGTTTGTTTGTTACTCAAACATATCCAGGGTATGTTGAACTGGCTTCGTAGTACAGGGCACAGGTGGCTAGCAGCGCTAATGTCAAAGACACAGACATTATACATTATATTTGTATTTTACCGGGATGCAGTGACACAAATATTTGGGAAGGCTTCGCCTTCCCTAGCCTACAGCACCCGCCGCCCCTGACATCCCCCACTCCCCCCGTTGACAATTTACTAGCGGTACCGAAGTGGGCCGGTCGAGAGTCCCGGGATGATTTTTAGTCCCATTCCACCACTGGCTACATGACCGTATGATCGCCCATATTGACGCACCTAATTCCTAAACTTCTAACAGATACAACATAAACCAATCCTTCAGCCTCATATGAGCTCTCAGACATGTTCAAAATTAAACTGTCATCGCTGTCTGAGCTTGCTGCTGTGTGCGCCATCGTGCGTTTACATGCAGATGATGGGATCTTGAACGGTGCAGCTGGAGCGCTGTGCCCGCAATGACGTCACACATAATTTGGCGGGAAGAATCCCCGAGAAGATCCAGAAAATGGTCAACATTGAAGGGCATTGAATGGTAAATGGACTGTACTTATATAGCACTTTATCCAGTCATTACGACACCTCAAAGCGCTTTACATACTACATGTCATTCACCCATTCACACCCATTCATACAGAGCAGTACCACTTAGGTGAATGTTAGGTCTAGGACCTAACATTCACACACATTCACACACCGTTGGCCATGCCATCGGGAGCAACTCAGGGTTAAGTATCTTGCCCAAGGATACATCGACATGTTGGCTGCACGGGCTGGGATCGAACCCACAACCTTCTGGTTGAAAGACGACCGCACTCCCTCGCAGCCACAGTCGCCCTATGGTTATCAAAGTACAAATATCCAAAATCAGTTCAGTAACGGTTTTCAAGACAATATTTACTCAGATTGATGGGTTTGGATGATGGGGGAAACTCGTGTCACAGGCTCTTTAAGGCAGAGCTGTAAGCATCAGCCAAAAGCTGTAAAGCTGCTATTGCTAACGTAGCTGCATTTTAACCTCAGGCAGTTGTTGGTGTTATCAAAAGCTAAAATATGTTTCCATAAGGCCGAGGCAAACTGGTTTCTCTAAGGGCAAACCACCTACAGCACAGCAAATACATACTACATGATTCCTTATCTCTATGAACAGATTGTCCATATGAAGGCAGAACCTGTAAGCAACAGGACAAGACTGTGGTTTTGGAAGCACTCTTGTTCCTCCATCACATTTGAGCACATTTGGTTGTATGCAAGCAAGTGCGTGTGGAGAGAAAAATAAATTGCAATATCGGTATCCATTGGCTACTGTCGGACAACGATATCGTTGTTTTTTTTGTTTGTTTTATATTTCTGACAAAATCAGATTTACTCACGACTGTTTCCACTCGGACTTTAATACAGCGAAACCATTGTTTGGTTTCCATGGTAGGCAGCGCGTCTCTTTAGTAGCGCGCGCAACGGAAAGTGTGAGAGGGTGAGGAAGATAGTTACAGAAAACTGAACAACAATCGACAACTCGACCCTCTGCTCACCCCTTTCCTGTAAAATACAGGTCCAGCCAATGGCCAGTCCACCCCTGGGTGCAGAGAACCGTTGGTGAACATCCCGATCCATCTTTTTCGGGTACACATACAGTGGGGCAAAAAAGTATTTAGTCAGCCACCAATTGTGCAAGTTCTCCAACTTCAAAATATGAGAGAGGCCTGTAATTTTCATCCTAGGTATACCTTAACTATGAGAGACAAAATGAGAAAAAAGCCAGAAAATCACATTGTCTGATTTTTAAAGAATTTATTTGCAAATTATGGTGGAAAATAAGCATTTGGTCAATAACAAAAGTTCATCTCAATACTTTGGTATATACCCTTTGTTGGCAATGACAGAGGTCAAACGTTTTCTGTAAGTCTTCACAAGGTTTTCACACACTGTTGCTGGTATTTTGGCCCATTCCTCCATGCAGATCTCCTCTAGAGCAGTGATGTTTTGGGGCTGTTGCTGGGCAACACGGACTTTCAACTCCCTTCAAAGATTTTCTATGGGGTTGAGATCTGGAGACTGGCTAGGCCACTCCAGGACCTTGAAATGCTTCTTACGAAGCCACTCCTTCGTTGCCCGGGCGGTGTGTTTGGGATCATTGTCATGCTGAAAGACCCAGCCACGTTTCATCTTCAATGCCCTTGCTGATGGAAGGAGGTTGTCACTCAAAATCTCACGATACATGGCCCCATTCATTCTTTCCTTTACACGGATCAGTCGTCCTGGTCCCTTTGCAGAAAAACAGTCCCAAAGCATGATGTTTCCACCCCCATGTTTCACAGTAGGTATGGTGTTCTTTGGATGCAACTCAGCATTCTTTCTCCTCCAAACACGTCTCGTTGAGTTTTTACCAAAAAGTTCTATTTGGTTTCATCTGATCATATGACATTCTCCCAATCCTCTTCTGGATCATCTAAATGCTCTCTAGCAAACTTCAGACGGGCCTGGACATGTACTGGCTTAAGCAGTTAACTTAACTTAACCACTGCAGGATTTGAGTCCCTGGCGGCGTAGTGTGTTACCGATGGTAGCCTTTGTTACTTTGGTCCCAGCTCTCTGCAGGTCATTGACTAGGTCCCCCCGTGTGGTTCTGGGATTTATGCTCACCGTTCTTGTGATCATTTTGACCCCACGGGGTGAGATCTTGCGTGGAGCCCCAGATCGAGGGAGATTATCAGTGGTCTTTTATGGCTTCCATTTTCTAATAATTGCTCCCACAGTTGATTTCTTCACTCCAAGCTGCTTACCTATTGCAGATTCAGTCTTCCCAGCCTGGTGCAGGTCTACAATTGTGTTTCTGGTGTCCTTTGACAGCTCTTTGGTCTTGGCCATAGTGGAGTTTGGAGTGTGACTGTTTGAGGTTGTGGACAGGTGTCTTTTATACTGATAACGAGTTCAAACAGGTGCCATTAATACAGTTAACAAGTGGAAGGTGACCAAATACTTATTTTACCGAGGAATTTACCAATTAATTCATTAAAAATCCTACAATAGGCGCATTCACACCGCAGTACTTTTCCCACAAAGGTTCATGCGAACTTAGTTCATGCAAACTCTTTAGTTCGCATGAACTAAGTACAGATCGCGTTCACACCGGAAAAAGTCTCTGGGGGTGGATTAGGCAAATGAAGCCGCTGACTTCACTTCTTCTTCTTCTGCTTTGGGTTTACTGGCAGGCTACAAACAACTTCACGGCGGATACTGCCGCCCGGAGTCCCCGGCCGAAAGTCCCCGGAGTTGGGGAAGGCTTCAGTAGAAGTTGCTGGGACTCCCAGCAGCTTCTACTGAAGCCTTCCGAGTAAATCGCCAGAACGCCGACACCTCCTCATCTCCACCGCTCCCATGTTTTATTTTGTGTTGCCATAAGTTAGTCTCTCTGCGTTTCTGCGCTGGGCTAATGCTAATGCTAATAATGCTAATGCGAGGATAATAAAATGGCGGCTTCACAAAACTTTTTGGAAGTTTTACGGGGCGTGGTTTGCAATCCACCCAGCCAATCAGAAATATAGCTCTTTTCTCACAAAAGAGCCGCTCGAAAGTCCCTGCTCTCTAGCAGGGACTTACGAGCGGCTCTTTTGTGAGAAAAGAGCTATATTTAGTACCGGCTCTTTTTGGTGTGAACGCGATAAAAGAGTTCACTGAACTAAGTTCGCATGAACCTTTGTGGGAAAAGTACCGCAGTGTGAATGCGCCTAATGTGATTTCCTCGATTCTTTCCCCCCATTCTGTCTCTCATAGTTGAAGTGTACCTAGGATGAAAATTACAGGCCTCTCTCATCTTTTTAAGTGGGCGAACTTGCACAATTGGTGGCTGACTAAATACTTTTTTGCCCCACTGTATGCTCCATCCATGTGTAGCAGGATGAGAGTCCTAATCCCTTGTAAAGCATATTCTCCTCGTTTGGCTCTTGTGAGCATGTCACCACCAGGGGGCACCCTATAAAGGGGCAGAGGTTTCTAGCTGGCTGTCTCTTGTGTGTTGGTACACAGACCCACCCCACTTGCGTGTTTGCTTCCGCCACCGGTGCAGGTATGTTGCAGTAGCATTGCTTGCTTCAGGAAAGGTTCTGCAATTTACCAGCATATTGATACTTAGCCCTGCTTTGCCTCACCTAGTGGAGGATCCTCCAGGTGCAGCCTGTCAACGCAGCCATAAAAAAGCATGAAGCTCTCCCCTCTCTGCGTTATCGATAGGAAAACCTGATCGGTATGTGCACTGTACGGCAATCTATTTGGTCAATCCACCTCATTACTTTTATTGATATTAATGCTGTATTTGTATTTATTCATAAACCTAGGGCCAATCCAATTGTTAAGGGACATCTGCTGTTTTGCTTCACCAGAGAAAGCATGTTTGTCGGCAGTAACGTCACAACTGCTGTTGATCCTGCCTAGATATCTGGGCTACCGTTACCACATTGTGGCTTCTGATTGCTGCTTCTGGCCAGCTTTGCGTCGCCTACTGCAGAGGCTCGCTCACCAGTTAAAGTGCTGCTTTAACTGCACGCTTTCCTGCTGCCTTGCTTGGGCCGACACTCGAAGTGTGGAAGTCACTGAACTCTGGGGCTAACTCCCTCTATAACTTGTCCTTACTTTGGCCAACTTGATTTAAATTAGTTTGTTTATTTTATTCTAGTTAATTGTTTATTTTGTTTAACTGAACCTTTTCTCTTTTGATTTGTTTTATTCTTAAATGTTTACACAAGTTATCTGCTTATGAGAACATATTTGATATTGTGTTTGTTTATTACTTTGATTTACTTATTTAGCCCCCATTAACTGCGTTTCCCTCTTGTTTCCCTACTTAGTTACTGAGAGCTGAAGGTGGTGGTGCTGGTGTCCAAGGTGGTGGTTTTCCTCTCTTCTTTTGTGTGTGATGTGCTCCCCCGGGATTTGATTTCCTGCACGTATGACTGGGGTGATTTAAGTTTGGTTTGTTTGGGGATCCTTCCACTCACTCGTCGACCCTATCCCCCCACTGGTAAGCCTCAGCCCCTAATTAATTTGTCCCCTTTGTACTACAGCCATGTGCGACTGTTTTTAACTGCATTTTAACTAGTGACTTGTGCCAAATAAAGATTGTATATTTTTGATAACTTGAAACCGCGTGTCCTGCTCAATTAGTATTCGAACCTATGTGTCCTCTCTATAACTGAAAGAAGTGTTAATATTTCCTTGGGTGAAACTCCCAAGGTGACGTCGGAATGGTGTAATCAAACCAACTTTAACAAATACATTCACCTATCCTCCCCTCTGCGGCTACTGCCACACATGCTACAGGCCGCAAGGCAGTGCACTTACAACTACAATAAGCATGTTAATGTTAATCTAATACAGCTCCGGCGATCCACTAGCACCCCCCCCCTCCGTGGTGGTTTTGAAATGCTCCCGATTTCTGAGGTCTCAGGGTTGGCAAGTATGACACCCGTTTTGCATCTCAAGTTGCTAATCGTACTTTAATGTTCAAGAACTGCTTACTTTTTCACATACTGCCTGTGCTTCAGCACCTCTTTACACCCTCTGTCTGAAACCAGAGCCCCCAGTCTGCTCTGATTGGTTAGCTGGCCGACTCTTGTGATTGGTCAATCGCTTAGAGCTGTCTGCCCCAAAGCCTATCACATAAAATAGTTTGGTGCATTAGCCAATAGAATCGCGTGTGTTACATAGTGATGTCATTATGTTACGGAAGTCCAATGGAGGCACTTCAGGCAGGGGGGGGGGGGGGGGGAGTGTGTGGGAGAGAAACTGCCTCTGCAGGAAACTTGGGGATTAAAGCCTTTGTCGACCATTTACATGCACAAAAACCCATACAACACACTACAGGAAAGGGAAAACCCTCAAAATTAGGGGCCCTTTAAACTATTGACCGGGGCCAGGGGAAAAGGACGATTTCCACTGGTTACATTAAATTCCCAGAAACATGTCCATTAGCAACTGAGCCATATCGTCATCAGACTGAAAGCCGAGGGGTTCAAAGATTACATCCCGCCTTGATCACATTAAAACATGTATATGTTCTTCTAACCACCTGAATGTAAGTTTAATGCGAGTCATGTTAGGCCCTGTAACTCAATGTGCTCGGATACGTGTTACTCAGTGTTCTTTTCACATAAATTAGTATGAGCCAAACAGCACTTGCTTTACAGTATGCATACAAAACTGTCAACCTGATTCAGTGCAATTAAAATGACTATTGCAGCCCTAATGGATTCTCCCATTTGAAAATAATGATCTTCAAGCAGAGGGTGATGCGTTCCATGTATGTTCCATATTATTTTGTGGGCTTTTCCCGTGTTTCTTCCCTACTTAATAAGCTCTAAGTGTCATGCTCTTTTTGCCTTTTTTAATGAGCAGTTTGTCAGCTAATTCGCTGTCACACACATACGCAAGTCGAGTTCTTTTCTCTTTGAATTACCTGTTGAGAGTAGTGTAGGTGGCATGTTTACAAAGAGAGTGCCCTCAATTGTCTACTGACTATAACGGCACGACAACAATGCGTTTACCATTCCAGTCAGTACATGTGTGTTTGACTTAACATATGGCACTTAATTGAAAAACAGCAGGCACTTAAGACCTGCATTGTCAATGTCTATTCATTCAGTCTCTTCCTATTCACTATACAATATCTCAACCCTCTTTGAACATTCACCTTCTCATGCAAACAAGCAGCGAGAGAAAAAACATCCAAGTTCGCCAAGGCAATATGTTCATACTGTGTTGTGTTGTCAGATGCATTTTCCTGTAAACATATTACTGCCATTTTCAGGAAACCCCGCTGATCTGCTGCATATGTTGACATGGTGACAATGTTTCACCTCGCCAATTGAAGACACATAAATCAGAACTGCCTTATGCAGCTCCACATATCATGCTACTTTCATGTAACTGGGAATTATGGATTAATTTGTTCAATGTAAACACAGCATGCTCACATTAACCAGTCATTTAGAACTGGCGTCAGGGTTGCATTTGAGTCTGTACTTGGTTCACCACTTTTGTCAAGGAAGAAATATCTCAACAAGTTTCAAATGAATTGCTCTAAAATGTTGTAAAAACATTCATCGTCCCTTTAGGATGAAGCTGGATTTACAGATCCTCTATATTTTCCCTTTTTGTGAAACATCTCAACGCATGTTACATTTAATGCTATGCACTTTGGTTAAACATTCATGGTCCCCAGAGGATGAAGCTTACAGACTTCACTAAGCACTTAAGGTTTCTCCTAAGCAACCAACAGATTGGGTTTTAGTAGAACATCTCGATAAATGTTAAATGGATTGATACCTTATTTTTTTAAGAACATTCATGGTCCCCAAAAAATGAAGCTCACTGACTTTACTGATCCCATACTTGTTTTCACTCAAGCCTTTAGCAGGTTGGATTTTAGTGAAACATGTGGACAAATCTTTTATGTATCTGTACAAACATTACATGGTCCCCAGAGGATAAAGTTGACCTTCCTCAATGAGCCTTTAGCTCTTCCCCTTAAGCCACCAGCAGGTTGACAGGTTGGTCTTTTGTGAAACATCACAACAAATGTTAATGAATTGCTTTGCAATTTTCTACAAATATTCATGGTCCCCTGAACGCTGCAGGTGAACAAGTGTTCTTTCTTTTCTTGTGTTTTCAGCTTCATTAGGCAACCACAATTCAGCCAAGCTTGTTAAATGGTTTGCCATACACTTTTGTACAAACATTCATACTCCCCAGAGGATAAAGCTTACGGACTTTACTGCACGCTTAACTTTTCCCTTTGAGCCATCAGCAGGTTGGTAGTTATGGTTTTTGTACAAACGTTCTGGGTCGCCAGATAATGAATACTAATGATTTTGAAGATAAAAGCAACTTTAATTACTTTGGTGATCTTTGACTTTTGATTTAGCACCACCAGCAGCATGATGACCTTGGCATTTAGCTCAAAGACTCAACAGCTGAAGCCTTTTTTTTCATTTAGAATAGTGTTGAGAGAGGACATATCTGAATCTATGACACGGATTCTCCCAATTAAAAAACATAAAAGAGAGAAAAGGTAAACTATTTTTGCAAAAAGTCTGGATGATATAAATGCATATGAGTATATGAAAGGACTAATGTGCCCTCAGATAGATAGTGTCATGGTATTAAATGATGTTCTATCTATAACACAACTAAGCTCTTGAGTATTATAAGAAGGAAGGCATTCACTAATGCAACCTGTTTTTTTCCGACTTTTTTTTTCACATCAACATCTACAGCCAGATGAATTGGGCCTGGTTATGATAAACAGAATGCCTGAAAACATAATTGGTTATATTCATGAACAAGTAATGACTTTACCCTTTCTGACCAACGTTGCCTTTTGCCATTAGCTGTATTGTTTTATTTTTTCCTTTGACAGTTTTCTTTGAAAATAAGTCAATGTCAAGTGAGACCCAGCGGTGAGTGCCCTTCAAATCAGACGGCTGCAGTGTGTCTTGTAAGCACAAAAACAAATTACTTATGTATGTTCTTAGCAGGCTTGCCACTTAAACAGTTTGGTCTCTGTGGGTGAATCTGTTATATGGGCCCATTAATTGTTCCTATTATTTACAAACATCTTTGTTCTATACTTCTTTATCTTAATATATATATTTTTGCATCATTCATCCTGAGAAAATACAGCAAAATGTCCCCAAACAGTCAGATTTTGAGCAGTGTAATCAAGATTTATTCAAATCCAAAATCTCTTAATGCCCTTAAAATGCATATGAGCAACAATAAACTGAATTGGACACAATATCTTTATATTTAAAATAGTTATTCCTGGTAAACGGTTTCTTTTTTAAAAGCCACTCGGCACAATGCTTCCTCTCACTTCTCGCTCAGTAAAGTGTGTGTGCTACATTTCCCTCAGTTTAGCCTCACCAGACATTCTAGGATTAGGGGAATTAAATTAAATCTATGTCTTTCTTGGATTCACTTAAAGTAAGTGGTTGATCAATTATTTACTTTTTATCCACTTTGGAAACCGCTCTAAAAAAGGGCTAAATATCTATTTGAAGCACAGGAGATTTTCTAAGAGACAGGGGGAAAGTCCAGATTGGTAAAACTATTTCTTACCAGTAACTGGAAGCAAAAAACATTATTCAATTACTTAGAAATAAATATTGGTCTACAGAGGTGTCACACATTGCATTGAGCTTATTTTGGACTTACATTATTGCTCATATTAGACTTAAATCAATTTGGTGGACATAGATATATATTTATCGGTCCATAGAGCAATGGTCGGATTAAATTAACAGACACCTAGAATTACGGTGGCCCTGAAGTGCAAGTCAAAACAGCATTTCACAAAACACTACAGCATTTTAGAAAACGCTGCAGCATTTCAGAAAACACCGCAGCATTTCACAAAACGCCACAGCATTTCAGAAAACACCAGAGCATTTCAGAAAACGCCACAGCATTTCAGAAAACACCACAGCATTTCAGAAAACACCACAGCATTTCAGAAAACACCACAGCATTTCAGAAAACACCACAGCATTTCAGAAAACACCACAGCATTTCACAAAACACTACAGCATTTTAGAAAACACCGCAGCATTTCACAAAACGCCACAGCATTTCAGAAAACACCAGAGCATTTCAGAAAACGCCACAGCATTTCAGAAAACACCACAGCATTTCAGAAAACACCACAGCATTTCACAAAACGCCACAGCATTTCAGAAAACACCACAGCATTTCAGAAAACACCACAGCATTTCAGAAAACACCACAGCATTTCAGAAAACGCCACAGCATTTCACATTGGACGGAAAGGGTATTCCTTTAGGGAGAACACTTCTTGTTTGTGATTGGACAGAGCCAGCCAGAGAAGTACGGCTGTGATTGGTTGTTTTTGCTGCCAGTCAAGAAATGACGCTTCGTGATTGGTCAGCACCCGACTGCGCAACATGTCCCGAAACATCAGCCATTAGCTGTTAGCACACAGAGCTCACAGCTCCTCATATCTGTTCAGAAACTGGACAAAAGTTAAACATGAACAAACCACAGACCGTCTATGTCATGGTGAATACAGTCGCTGCTTTATTTATGTCTGTATGCCGTTGTTGAGAGTTTGGACGGAGCAGCAACAGGTTAGTTTATCCTGATCGATCCGATCTCCATTCAGAAAATAAGCATTTTAAAAGGTTTCTCGCCTGCCGTCTTGTCTGCAGACTTGTCACAGCATTAATTCATGGTTTTTAGTAACCGGTATCAGTATGTTGTTACTTTGGCATCAGGCCCTCCCATTTGACATTCCTGCACTCCCCCAATAAACATGTTTTATATTATTTTAATTACAAATAAACTGTGAACTTTAATGCTACGATGTATGTGATGTCAGATAGTAATATAAGAGTAATACATGAAAAACAGTTATGAAATACTATATGACAGTAAAACAAGAATACAGTTTAAAAGGGGAGTGATTTGTAAAAATCCATAAAGAAAAAGAAAATCTGTTTACAGTTCTGTTTCATCTGGGTGTTGAGAGATGTAGCCTATCCATAGATCTCTTCATTTTGCTCTCAAAGTGCACCAGATTGATGCTTTTAACTTCAATATTAAAAAAAGAAATCTCCCCGGGGAAACATGCCCCCGGACCCCCAAGAGTAGGTTAGGTCCACCCCCGACTTAAAAAAAAATTAGCATTTTACCCCTGCTTACACCTATATGCCGTGAGCTGATTATCGAACCTTCATTGTTACAGTCGCGTGTACTGTGTGTGCGTGTGGGGAGTGTTGCAGTAGAAAATTCCACTGTAGCGCCCGGTACCTTAATGGGAAACCCTACATGTTTGAGTAGCCTCTATGAAACGTCAAGCTACCCCACAGCACCCCCAAAAGAAAATCTCTGGCGCCGCCACTGGCCGCGGCACATGACGGTTTTGTGTGCCCTCCCATGAAAATCATATGCCCTCTGTAGATTTGTTCTTGCAAAGGGTCTGCTTATATCCATGTAAATACTATGGTAGACTACAACAAAATGAACATACACTGAACAAAAATATAAATGCAACACTTTTGTTTTTGCTCCCATTTTTCATGAGATGAACTCAAAGATCTAAAACATTTTCTATATACACAAAATAACCATTTCTCTCAAATATTGTTCACAAATCTGAAAAAATCTGTGATAGTGAGCACTTCTCCTTTGCCGAGATAATCCATCCCACCTCACAGGTGTGGCATATCAAGATGCTGATTAGACAGCATGATTATTGCACAGGTGTGCCTTAGGCTGGCCACAATAAAAGGCCACTCTGAAATGTGCAGTTTTGCTTTATTGGGGGGGTCTGGGGGGGTCCGAAAACCAGTCATTGTGACCACCATTTGCCTCACGCAGTGCAACACATCTCCTTGGCATAGAGTTGATCAGGTTGTTGATTGTGGCCTGTGGAATGTTGGTCCACTCCTCTTCAATGGCTGTGCCAAGTTGCTGGATATTGGCAGGAACTGGAACACGCTGTCGTATACGCCGATCCAGAGCATCCCAAACATGCACAATGGGTGACATGTCCGGTGAGGATGCTGGCCATGCAAGAACTGGGATGTTTTCAGCCTCCAGGAATTGTGTACAGATCCTTGCAACATGGGGCCGTGCATTATCATGCTGCAACATGAGGTGATGGTCATGGATGAATGGCACAACAATGGGCCTCAGGATCTCGTCACGGTATCTCTGTGCATTCACAATGCCATCAATAAAATGCACCTGTGTTCGTCGTCCATAACATAAGCCTGCCCATACCATAACCCCACCACCACCATGGGCCACTCGATTCACAACATTGACATCAGAAAACCCTCACCCACACGACGCCACACACGCTGTCTGCCATCTGCCCTGAACAGTGAAAACCGGGATTCATCCGTGAAGAGAACACCTCTCCAACGTGCCAGATGCCTAAGGCACACCTGTGCAATAATCATGCTGTCTAATCAGCATCTTGATATGCCACACCTGTGAGGTGGGATGGATTATCTCGGCAAAGGAGAAATGCTCACTATCACAGATTTTCTCAGATTTGTGAACAATATTTGAGAGAAATGGTTATTTTGTGTATATAGAAAATGTTTTAGATCTTTGAGTTCATCTCATGAAAAATGGGAGCAAAAACAAAAGTGTTGCATTTATATTTTTGTTCAGTGTATTTGACCGTGATTTAATTGTAATACACGTTTCAAAATTATGCCGAAGTAACAGCATACTGATACCAGTTAGTACAAACCATGAATTAATGCTGTGACAAGTCTGCAGACAAGACGGCAGGCGAGAAACCCTTTTAAAATGCTTGTTTTCTGAATGGAGATCGGATCGATCAGCATAAACTAACCTGGAGCTGCTCCGTCCAAACTCACAACAACGGCATACAGACATAAATAAAGCAGCGACTGTATTCACCATGACATAGACGGTCTGTGGTTTGTTCATGTTTAACTTTTGTCCAGTTTCTGAACAGATATGAGGAGCTGTGAGCTCTGTGTGCTAACAGCTAATGGCTGATGTTTTGTGACATGTTGCACTGTCGGGTGTTGACCAATAACGAAGCGTCATTTCTTGACTGGCAGCAAAAACAACCAATCACAGCCGTACTTCTCTGGCTGGCTCTGTCCAATCACAAACAAGAAGTGTTCTCCCTAAAGGAATACCCTTTCCGTCCAATGTGAAATGCTGTGGTGTTTTCTCAAATGCTCTGGTGTTTTGTGAAATGCTCTGGTGTTTTGTGAAATGCTCTGGTGTTTTGTGAAATGCTGTGGTGTTTCCTGAAATGCTGTTTGGACTTAGCACGGAACGCCTCAACATTACTATAGACCCAATCCTTACCCACCACAAAAGTCATATACAGTATATTGACATCACAATAACGTACATTTGATTGTAACATGATCAGACGTGTTGCTTCTATATTCATACAGTAAATACAATACATATAAATATCAGAAATAACAACTTCAATAGAATGCAAAATGTCAATAAGAAAACCATATGTGTCCCTTTTAATAAAATAAATATCAAATAAATGGAAGAATTGTGCTAAAATGATATTAAGGTAGGGACACTAGGGGCGTTATTTAGCTTTTTTCATCCACAATGTGATGCATTGAATTTTTAGAGATGTTTTTCTTTCTGTGTCTGTATATTTCCTGTCCTGCCAGCTCGTAGCTGTAGCCTAGACATTTGTGTGTTCTGGGATTACATTTGAAGAAAGTTGGCCTTTACTCATATGTATGTGCCCTTATGAATTCCAAAGTGTATTAAATCTAATGGGTTTACATTTCAAATGCATTATAAGAAGTCATGGTGTATGATGTCTGTGGCATGCAACCTATGGCAACAGCCTGAGCTGAGACCTACAGTATGTGGCTTTAGAGAATAATTACCCATGTGGGTCTGAGGTGTATAATGGCACTATATGATACAGTCTTAAAGGTTTATTTTGATGCATACAGTTCTCACTTAATGTACTCCATGGAAGTACTTATTTTAAGAAGTATCAACATTTTTCTAAAAACTGGATTGTGGACTCTGTATTTAAAGCAATTTTGAAACATTGTATTTTGTATCAACACTGCGTACATTCATTGTCATGAGTGAAAAGAATAATATAAAATACATAAATAATATATGGATATATTGGTCCACAGAACACTATATCAGCCTTTTCCTGAACCCCAAAGCTCGCTGTTTTGTTCCAAAAAATGCCAAAATTGCAGGCTTTGTCAAAGCCAGAAACTGTAAAAACAAACATCACAATCACACGTTTAACTTTCCAACGGTTCTTGAACAGATTATTGGAGACAAATAGGTCAATCAGTCAAAATAATCAGAACAAAGCTCATAACAGTCATACTTCATCGAAATTAGTTCATTATACACTTTATATTCACACCATAAATAGTTTATAGTAATAGGATCTTATATAAGAATACATTTACAGTAGTGAGTTGTCTGAACCCTAACAATCACATGACAAAAAAAAAAAAAAAGGGCCACAGAGGTTGTTGGAATAGGCTTTAAAATGTAAAATAGTTTGACATGTTTATCAGATTGCTTGTATTATTCGTCTCAATTATGGGCTCTTTGAACATTTTGTGAATGCAGCTCCCATGTTTGCCCCTATTTTAGAAATTCAACTTGTTTTTGTCAGTATAACTGCAATATGCTGCAGCAAATACATTCCTGAGTCCTCCCTACTCCTAGTCCTGGATGTGCTGTTTCCATAGAAGTGCAGGACTTATATATTGCGGTGAGAAACAAGGCCACAGTGAATCAAATGTGACAGGAGAAAGAAGCAGCCTGTAACCACTTGAGGTTCAGAGGGTTAATGATCTACTGTAGCACCCCTCGGAGTCATTATGGACTTTTGTACATTTTACTCGATCGACTTGGCAAATGGAACTGCAGTCACAGCGAGCTGAGGCTTTTGTTTCATGCATTATGGGCGAGTATGCCCACATAAAAGCCAGCAAACAACCAAAAAAACACTGCCTTACAGACCTCAAGTGTCATGTGCCATTATTTCCCCAACTTAGAGGAAATATATGTTCTATTTGGCCATTTAAAGCTTTTATATGGTTGAATTATTGATATATTGATGTAATTGGTCAACTGAACAGTTTGTTCCGGACTATCATTGAGGAACATCTCTGACCTTTCAATCCTTTATGAGCCTAATTACGGCATGAGATCCTCAGGCAGGGCGCAGTTTGTAAATTCAGCCTGACAATGACAATTAATTAGGCTTCAATGTATCAGTGTAAAACAATGCCCAAGGATATCGAGCCTGCTTGCACACTCACTTCTTTTAAATGATACCCGAAAACAGTCATTGATGTGCATTATCGCAGGTGGAGGGAGCCATTGTTCACATTGGGCGAGAGGGGAAGTATACCATAGATGATTTAACATACTACCACAGAGCTAACACATGCACAGACATACATTCATACTCAAATTCAGGCAATACAATCAAATGAGCCTTTTCTGCACTGTAGCAAAATGTAGAGTCAGTAACACTAACACTGTTTGTTTTTTTGTGGCCAATTTTTTACTTAGTTTTTCCATTTCGTATGGTGGATATGTACCATAAAGGAGGTTAGAAGGCACTTAGAGAGCAGACACCCCATAATGAAATGTCAATATCATGAGATTGTGTCAGGATTTTAAACATGAAGGAAAAGGAAATGTCTTGAAGTGTCCGCTGTGTAGAGAGGTGTTTCAGGGCCTTGGACAGCGACCTTTACAGTGAGAGTGGAACTTCCATGAGAGGTCATTAGAGTCCAGCTACATCATCTGTCAGCTGCCTTGGATGTGAACTTCTCCTTTCTTGTGAAGCTACATATAAGGACTACGTTCTTAGCGGAATTTCTCACAATTACTAGAAAAGTAAAGAACTAATTCTACCTATGTGTCTCAAAGGGGACTTCTATTAATTTTGAATCCCAAAGTCCATGAATTTGGAAACATAATTTAAACAGGACTGACAGAGATATCCTGACCCTTCGACTTCAATTTTGCTTAAACACTTAAGATAATGCATTTTCTCTTTTATAACTAAGTCTTATGTGTCCATGCCCAAATCAAGTGAACCTTGATGCCATCACTGGCATTTTAAAACTAGACCAAAGATGCTCTATGAAAAAAGATCATGCCTTATAAGTTGCACCAATGGTATAATATGGTATACACTCCCAGTCTCTTACAAAATCAAGTGTAAGTATATTTTGCTGCTACCACTGCTAACAGACTTTTTTTTAGAGTTTATGAACGTTATTTGACGATTGCTTTATATTTTGCATCCATTTAGCTTAAAGCTTTGTTTTAGAAAATGTTTGCAGACTGAATGTGATAAAGTTGCCTTCGACCATTTACTTCTAATATGTCCGTTTAAAAAATAATGTTTTGGTGTAAGAATAATGTTTATTTTTTTAAATGGTGTGGCTTATACAAAAGGTTCCAAAATGTACTTTGGAGCCTATGGTGCGGAAGAATCATAGTTCACACACACTTCTACTTTATTCACACTAACTATTTGTGAGAACTCTAACAAACTCCTCTGTCTCGGTCTCTGTTCTTAATTCATCCATTATTTAATGTCAGATTGTGGCTCATTAGCTGAGGTTCCACGCCACACAGTGGCTCTGTGTTAGCTGTCTGACACAGAGGGTGTGTAAAGGGCAGACAGCTTACTGTCACAACATGCTCATTAAAACATCAGACTCTCAGCTTCTGTTTTGGGTGTCTCTGTTGCTTGTGTAAAAGAAAAAGAAAAATGTAAACTGTGCATGCAACTCTTTTGCAATCTCCAAAATAAATCAGCATAGGCTATGTGTAAATGATTGGTAAAAATCTGTACTGAATTTGTCGAAAAAATAAGTTCCAAGAAATTAGATTTGTTTTGTTATGATGGCAACCCATATGTTGCAGTCCTCTAGTGAGCTGCTTGCTGTGACAATCTGGTATTGTGCTTTCACATCTAATGCAAACTAGATCCTATTTTTGGTATAAAAAAAAAATAGAACCAACACATCACTGAGGATGAAGAAGCTGCCAATGACATAGAGGAGGTTTGGAAATAACACCAACAAGAAGGACATGAAGCGTGAATCAGTGCTAGGAAATAATGCTAGAGAGACAAAGCTAGTTAGCCAAACTTGCTAAGCTTCCACTTTCTGAATGGAATATGAGTATTGCCAAAAAGCAGTGGCGAACCGTGTCTATCACAACTGGATCTTCTGTAGACACACACACCCCGCGGCCGCATTATAATGTCCGTCTTTTCAAACATCATATGTGTAATTTGTGGCACAATTCAAACGGGATCGAAAGATAATCTTTCTCTCTCCATTGACTTCAATGCATAACTTTTCAGAAATAAGGTCCCATGGAGCTCAACCGGAAGGGGAGGGACTTCGCCTCTCTATTGGCTACAAATCAATATATGATTGGTTGATCAAACTGTCAGTCCGAACGCACGCTCTCATTCAGTGCAACGGCCAAGGCATTCGATCAAGGATGTAGAATACCTTGGTTGAAGGACAAGATCTGATTGGTTGCTTTATTTTCTAACACAAAACCACTGAAATGCGTAGTGCATGGTCCGAAAAGGACAAACAAATCAACGTAACACTGTAATATTACAGATCAACGACACAGATACAATTATCATTTATTCATTTTATATACATTTTATTTATATAATTAAATCGATGTTTTTGTTTGTTTTATCTGAGTGTTCCAGGGTATTCTCTGAATACCTTGAAGGCCCTGACGGTTCGCCACTGTTATGATGCAAAAAACAGGTTGTTTATGTTGCTTTAAAGGTTCCATGTCATGGCCATTTCTACTGATCATAATTCCATTGTTGAGGTCTACTAAAATAGATTTATATTGTTCAATGTTCCAAACTTACATGGTTTCTCATACAGCATCTCTGTATAGTATGTGTATTCACTCTCTGTCCTACATGGCTTGTTGGAGCTCCTGCCCCCCCTCCCTGTGAGCCCACTGTGTTCTGATTGGTCAGCTCGCCCACTATGTTCTGATGAGTCCACCACCGTTACAGCAGAACATCAGTGATTATGTGTTACAATTGCGTTAGCAACCAGAAAATGACACCAGTAATGACAAACAGATGAGAATGCTGCGTGGGGTCTGGGTGCCGTGTTGGCGGGACGTTGCGCGGCTCGCTGCTGCGAGGAGCGGACAGTGTGAGCTGGGTTCATTTCCTGCTTGCTGCGTGGGATCTGCGAGACAGCGAGACATCACAAATGGACGCGGGAAGGGGGGGGGAGTGCTGAGGGGGCTGCCTAACCCTAACCCCCCGCATCGCGTCACAGTTTCGCTGCTGAGAGAGTGTGTGTTTGTGAGGAGCTCCACGGATTGGTCCATTTGGACCAATGGGTCCATTTGGGTATGGTCACGTCACTGTGCCCAGGAAGAAAAAGAGAACTCTCCAACGAGGCGTTCTGGGGCAGCATAGACAGGTATTTTCTGTGTTAGAGTTTTACTCGCTACAGGGTGTACTTTGAGGGTTTGTGACTTTGCAGACCGTTTACATGCATAAAAGCCTTCATAACACACAAGGGGACGGGTAATAACCGGAAAAGCATGACATGGGACCTTTAAGTTGCTAACACTGGGAATGACGGTGATTCGACGATAGCTGACGCCTGTCCATGTGTCTAACCCTCATGGTAGTGTTTGGATTGTATGCTAACAGGAAGCTGGAAAGCCCAGCTTGCTAGCTTTCACTTTGTGAAAGTAAAACAAAGAAAGTTTCTCACCAAAATGTAATGTTGTAAAGGAACAGATGGATTTTGTTGCCAAAAGTTGTTAACACTTAATGTGTAACATTATTTCTGCCACAGCTGACACCTCTCCATTTTGGGACTGGATTAGGCATAGCTTTTCACCGTTATGTTTTTTAACAAGCAAGCTTCTGACTTTTTTAAAATGTTTTGTTTCTTTTCATTTAAGTTTGTTGAAGCTTATCTCTTCTTATTTCTTCTTTTAGTTCTACTCCTTGGTGAAATGTTTTCACTGAAAATATGTTTGTTGAATGTTGCTTCCCATATCCCTAATGATTTTTGTTGTAGAAAACATAGAAAACATAGAAAACATACAATTCCTCAGTGAACAGTGTATATCCTAGCAAAAGCGGCTCTCAAATATGCTTGAATATAGGCTTGAAGCTTAGACTAAGTTTCAGGAAATATGTCCCAAAATGCCTTGAAAGGTATTCACAATCAACAGTCACCTTGATATTTTGACACACAAAAAGTGTATGAATTAAAATCTCACTTGGACTACACGTGGTGCTTTAAGATCCTGTGGTGTGTATGGCCCTTTAACGTTCTTCCTCTGCTTGCACTGATTGAGGACACCTGACGGATGGCACCGAAGGTTTAAGAGGCTGGATCTCGCTCCCCTGCAGAGGACCGGACCTGAGAGAGCAGCCACATTGCCTATTCTTTCTTTGCTTTGTCTTTTTGTTTGGCTTCGGCCACATTGAGCTTTATAATATGAAATACCTTTTTCCTATATATACTCGTCCTTCTCCACGCGTTTGTTATGGCTAAGAGCCAGGCCATGACAGCTGGGGGCTCCTCCACTTATGCTATCTATACTACAGCAACGGATAGGTGAGAATTGTGTTAGGAGTTGGTGGGGTGTGTAAAGTTTGTTTGCGCATGCAGTGCGGTCGGTGTCTTTGTTTCGGCTCATTGGACTGCATGTGGGAAGGACATTTATATTTGTGATCGTTGTTTAAGGACTGATTGGGTTACTTTGTGAGGCTTTGATTTGTTTTGTACTATATTTCGGCAGAGTGGTTGCTAGTTGTTCTTAGCCGTGGTCAGCTGTTTTTTTTGTTTTAGTTTTTTTTCTCCGGTTGACACGTGTGGGTTTTTGGTTCGTTGTATGTGGAGCAGTGCGGAGTTTTCCCTTTTGGGTTTTAGCGGTGGTTCCCTTGGGATTGTTGAGCTGGGTGTGCAGTGGCGGCGCCAGAGATTTTCTCTAGGGGGTGTTGTGGGGTAGCTTGACGTTTCTTAGAGGGTGCTCAACCATTAAGGGTTTCCCATTAATGCACCAGCGCTACAGTTGAATTTTCTAGTGCAACACTCCACACACACACACACAGTGCACCCGCGACTGTAACAATGAAGGCTCAATAATCAGCTCACGGCATATACTGTATGTGTAAGCAGGGGTAAAGTGCTTTTTACAAGTGGGGAGTGAACCTCACCTCCTATAGGAGGGTCCTCACCTCCTCTAGTGGGGTCCGGGGGCATGCTCCCCCGGGAAGATTTTTTTTAAATATTGAAGTTAAAAGCATCAATCTGGTGCACTTTGAGAGCAACATTAAGATATCTATGGATACATCTCTCATCACCCATTTGAAACGGAACTATAAACAGATTTTCTATTTCTTCATAGAGATCATACAAATCACTCCCCTTTTTAAAACAAACCGTTTGAGACCCACTGAGATAACTAGACTAAAGTTAACTATCTAAACACTGAGAGAGTCCTTTACTTCACCTGAGCTGAGGTTACCTGAGACTCCCTGTCAGGAGAGAGTTCTCCCTCCACCTTGTTGTTGAAAAAGCTCCTTATACCTGTTAGCTTGGCTAGCTAGCACCAGATGCTAACCACAACGATCTCCGGTAGATACCCACCAAAATAGCTTGTGCCACACAGAGAGCAGAGCTTGAATGAAACAGAGACCCAGATGTAAGCTACTTGTACTCACGAGGCCTATTATGTGCAGAATCTCTCGCTTTCAGGTGGTTTTGATCGAGTGTCCACACGTGAACGTTTAAGGACTAAAAAAAGATAATTTTTCACTTTGCTGTTACAGTAGCAAATAATTTGGCGCTCTGCTCTAGCTAACAGGAAGTCACTCAAGTGTCACAAAGTAATTTAGCCTATGGGTAGGTCAACAATTGAATGGGTGCTGGCCATTGGCCTAATCATATCACCTGTGTTGGCTTTATGTTTTTGGTCAAACATTTGTTTGTTTCACATTTGCATTAATTTAATAAAAATAATAATTTTCAAAAAAACTAAAACAAAAACACATATTTATTGGGGGTGCTTAGGGGGTGCTTTGGCAATCCTGGGGGGTGCTGCACCCCCTAGCTCCCCCCTGGCGCCGCCCCTGTGGGTGTGTAGTGTTGCGGAGAAAGTGGTTGAAGCTTCGGCTTGGGAGCATGGCCGTGGTTTCAGTAGTGTTGCTAGCTTGCTAGTCACTTTGCTGGGCCAGCGGTCTCCAGTGCATACATACCCATCACAAGTAACTGCATAAAGACTATGGAGGAGATTAGTCAGTGGGATGGTAACAGTTAGTGGGGAAACTCCAATCAAAAAGTTAGTGTTGTTCCACTTGGTACGTATAATAATCGCTGTGGTGTCTGTTTGGTTTTGTTTTTGCTCTTCTCTCAGTTTAACGAGCCTGTGACAGCCTCCCAACAACTGTTGTGCAATGAAATATTGGGCTACTAGTAATCTCGAACAGTCAGTTTAAAAAAGAAGGTGCGATACCGTTCCGATAAATATCAATTTCGAACATCGCGGGGAAATTCCTTCGACTCATTTTGAAGTTTTGGGGGAAGCCGGAAGTGACGTCAATGCGGGAACGCTTCACTGTGCGGCGAGAGAGCCAAACACGGACAAAGTGTGTGGTCATGCGTAGAAATGGTGAATTACTGAGTTTAGGCACGTTAATAACGTTGTAATGAAGTTGACTACAGTATATTCATATTTGTCAGTGCTTTCATGTCAATTCTGCGAACATAAACATAAATGATCGTGGTGAAGATGATGATTAAATTAGGATTAAAAATCGGTAGTGAGAGCTGCAGAATTTCCTCCCGTCGGATGTGATATAAAAACAAATCGATTATTTTTGTAGTTGTAAACTCAAGTGGATGAAACTACATTTATTAGTGCTTTCATGTCAATTCGGCGAACATATGATACATTAAATGATCGTGAGGATGATGATTAAAAATCGTTTGTTTGAGCCGGTCTGCATTTTCTAATGAGAAAACAAACCGATGCTTTTTGTAGTTGTAGTACACCAACATGGATTAAACGTGTGTTTTTTTTCCCACAATATTGGGAAATTAATGGATAAAATGCACGGATTATGATTATTATTATTATTATTATCCCCACTCCGATCGGGACACTAGGTCCACCATTTTCCCGCAGCGAGGCTCCCCTGTTGACAGTTTACGTGGGCTGGGTGCAGTGGCGGACTGGCCATCGGGACGAATCCGGCCGGTACCGAAGTGGGCCGGTCGGATAAGTCACTAGCACATCCCCCACTCCCCCCGTTGACAATTTACTAGCGGTACCGAAGTGGGCCGGTCGAGAGTCCTGGGATGATTTTTAGTCCCATTCCACCACTGGCCACATGACCGTATTATCGCCCATATTGACGCACCTAATTCCTAAACTTCTAACAGATACAACATAAACCGATCCTTCAGCTTCATATGAGCTCTCAGACATCGCTGTCTGAGCTTGCTGCTGTGTGCGCCATCGTGCGTTTACATGCAGATGCTGGGATCCTGAATGGTGCAGCTGGAGCGTTGTGCCCGCGATGACGTCACACATAATTTGGCGGGATTTGAAGAATCCCCGAGAAGATCCAGAATATGGTCAACATTGAAGGGCAGATTAATGGTTATCAAAGTACAAATATCCAAAATCAGTTCAGTAACGGTTTTCAAGGGGACAATATTTACTCAAATTGATGGGTTTGGATGATGGGGGAAACTCGTATCACAGGCTCTTTAAAGGTCCGGTGTTGTGTTCTGGTGAGGGGTTGTTGTAATTTAATATAGCTGACGTAGAGGCATTTATTGAAGCTCCGTCTCAGGAGTCTCTTGGCACTTTTTCAAGAGAGCAGCTGCACTTGATTGCTGAGCATTTCTCTGTGCCTATTGTCGGTGAAAGAGAACATAAAAGACTCTATAGTGTTTACATTAAGGGAGACAGGAGTTTTTGCTACAAAGGAAGAGGGGGTTTTGTTAAAACCTCTTTCTCAGGCTAGTGCACTTTCTTTTGAGCAGCAGAAGGAAATGTTGTTGCAGCTGGAACATAAAAAAATAAAGTGGGAACATGACAGAGTAAAGTATGAACATGACCGGGAACATGACCGAGTAAAGTATGAGATGGGAATTGAAAAGGAAATCACAGTGGAGCGGATACGACAAGAATCTGAGAAAGCCAAGATAGAGTTGGAGGGACATCGTCACAGGGGCTTTTGACTCCTATATTGTTGACTCTGTTTTGCCGTTGTCTGATGAAAGTGACACAGTTCTGAGTTGGGGGATGGGATTAAAAGTTATTCCTATTCATGTTCATAAGGTGTATATTGACTGTGACCTTGTTAAAGGTGAAATAGCTGTTGGTGTATGTCCAGCTTTGCTAATCGAGGGGATACATTTCATTCTGGGCAATGGTTTGGCAGGTAGCCAACCCCTGCTTTAAGGTCCTGTGGTGTGTATGGCTCTTTAACGTTCTTCCTCTGCTTGCACTGGTTGAGGACACCTGACGGATGGCACCGGAGGTTTAAGAGTCCGGAGCCAGATTCTTGATCTCGCTCCCCTGCAGAGGACCAGACCTGAGAGAGCAGCCACGTTGCCTATTCTTTCTTTGCCTTGTCTTTGGCTTCGGCCACATTGAGCTTTATAATATATATGAAATACCTTTTTCCTATACTCGTCCTTCTCCACGCGTTTGTTATGGCCAAGTGCCAGGCCATGACAGCGGCCCAAACATGTTCCGTATCACAGTGGAAGCGTGAATGTCAGGGAGAACACACACTCCAGTAGCACAGTGAGACACCAAATGTAAACAATGATCTGTCACTGGGTATATTTAATTTTCCAACAAGTGACTCAAATGTTACACAATCAGCAGCGCTGTTAGCTTACGAGTTCATTCCTTTGTTAGAAAAACAAACATCTCTAATCCTGCACAGCCTACTGGGAGCTTTGAATCCTTGACTTGACCTCCACAGTGGAATAAACTGGCAGAACAAAGTAGGAAGCTTTTTCTTTCACTCCTCATTTCTCATTCCAGAAGCACATGTGATTACTCTTGAATTAATCATACACCAGTGAGCTCTTCCAGAGATCCAACAGGCTATGCCTGGCAGACAAATCCCAGTCTAGAGATATGTGTTTTTTCCCCCCAAGGCTTCAAATCAAATCAAGTTTTATTTATATAGCACGATTTTTGGTCGAGCCAAAGTGCTGTACATATAATAAAAATAGCCTACAGTAGAGACACTTTACAGCAAATACAACAGCACAGATTGTTCAGAATATCAGTATGAGAAAAACGACACCCTCTATCCTTAGACCCTCACATCGTACAAGGAAAAACTTCCAGAGAAAAAAGAAAAAGGCTTAGTTTATTCATCCATAATTCCTTGAACCTCAATTAGACATCTGCTGACTGTTTGAGAGCACATAAACCACTCTAAACGGGCCAGATCGTCTGCAATATTGGAACAAATGCACAGTGCAACTATCCTTGATGTCTCCCTTTGACTGTGGAACAATGACAAATAAAAAGCTGCATGGGTTTGGTGCTCCAAACCGCATGTAGAGGTGGAGCATTCCAAGAACAATTTTAATAGCCTCGTTAGAGACTATTTTTACTTCCTATTGTCTGCCTTACTGTCTGTCTGTAAGTTATACCAAAAGCAAACCTTCTCTTACAGTATATTGCAAATGGTTCTGATAAGACTCAAAATAGGCTATAAATCAGTCTCTTTGTCTCGAATCCCATCTCTCCGTGTTAAGGCGGAGAAAGTTTTGGCAAAAATATTTTTTTTAATGCACTTTGTTAAGAATGGCTGAACTGAAAGGGCAAAAATGAATCCTATACATTTATCCACTATGCAGAAAAGGTTAAAAGTATCATTGTTGAACAAGCACTCGGAATCATATTTCTTCATGAAATATGATTCTCAGAGGTCTTTGGTCTTTATCCAATAGTACTAGATCGCAAAATACTTATTTCAAAGGTACAGTTGAAAATCTATAACAGATAATTCGTGATCAATTCCACTCCATGAATTCTGCCCAGGAGACAGCAGGTACATTCAAGATGTTTATCTTTATTGCGAAACTGAAATACTTTTTTGTTTGCCGATCCTCTTAAAGGTGCATCACTGACTGTGTGAATGGAAAGAATTGTTAGGAAATTGATTTAGGATACAATCAATCTGTCCTTCCCTATGTGAAGGAAACCACACGGTCTGCAACCATTTTGTATTAGTTGTGAAGGTATTTGATACCAAGGATTAGGACAAATTCAAATTTAATCTAAAAATGGCACTGAATGAAAATCCAGATTATTTCTGAAATTAATACGGTTGTCTAAAAGGAAGGTGAATGTCTATAACAAATGTCATATCAATAGTTGTGCCCATTTGACTTGAAACCACATGGGAACCTCATGGTAGGACAAGAGAGCATCACCAAATCATTGTGCGATCATCTTCTAATTTAATTGTTAATTTTACACAAGTGGTTGACCAACCAGAGACCTGATTTTCCATTCCCAGAGTCAAACCACTAGCTTGTGTAAAAACGATAAGGCAAAGGTTTAATTTCCTCCTTTTTCGTCCTTAGGCAGAACTCTCGAAATGCAATGTAGTCAAATAAATGCTCTTTGACTTTTTCATTCCCTGACTGCTTAGACTTAACGCCTTTCCTTAGAATTACCACAACTCAACATGTATACCCCTAGGATCTGAACATGAAACAGAGTAAGAGCGGATAAATAAACCATTAGGTGAAAAAAATATCATATTTGCTTTATTTTAAAAAACATTTCATGGATACAGAAAAGCTCCTTCTGATTTTGTTCATGTTTGTAAGACATTATTATAATGTTTATTTTATAAAACTGAAAACTAATGTCAATTGGTTGCATACTAAATTAAATTCATGCAATAACAAAAAGATCTAAGGAGCTATAAATGGCTCAGGTATTCATAGAAACACCTAAGAGCTGCTACCTGATCAAAAACATGAAAAGATATGTATTACTTCTCCTGTTGAATTCATTGATTCATTTCTGAGATATTTTCCCAAATATCTATGAAAAGAGGTGGCCGAGGCTTTGTCACAGAGCACACATGATCACAACATTCAGAAAAAAGGAAGATGTTTAAGGAGGAAAATAACAATCTTGAGTCTTTTGTATGTCAAGATGAGCAGAGAGCTAACACCTAAGGTCCATGTCTAATGAAAGGCTCACATATGGTACCTTTTGTGTGGTTGCTGATGTGATCTGTTGACCATGATAAACGTAGAATGCCAAACTCTGACTGTGATGAAAAATACCCAGATGTTTCCAGAAAGCCAAAACTACTATGTGTACTGTGGAGATTTCAAATAAATTAATAGGAACTAATGAACTGGTTGACATATTCAAAGTTATGCAAGAGAACAGAATGACTTCCCATCATTTGTAGATGTGCTCTTTATTATCATGCTCACATGCTAGCAAATGTCAGCTAAATATGGAGCTGTTGGCATGCTCTTTTATCCTAACCCTAACCCAAGTTAATTATATGTATGCATTATTTTAAATAAAAAACAAACATTAACATATGCTGTAATATTTCATCATACTTCATCTACTCTTATCCAATTAAGATGGACATGCTTAGGCAATCATAACTCATCATCATGGCTGGCTGTGGTATACAGAAGTAAAGAAAACACATATACAGTAAGAGACCGTGCATACCTTGGTATACTCCCATCTTCCCTAAAATGTTTTGATGTAATTTAATTTCAGACTTCCATGTTGTGGAAAAACCTCCCATAGTTCCCCTGAATCTCAAAGCAAATAAACATTGTTTGTTTTTTGGAAAGATCAGCCAGCTTTTTTTCATCACACTTCTTTGTTTTGCATCTTTTTCAATAAAACCAGGAAACTAAAACATGGCAGATTTAATTAAAAGTGAATGGGGCGGCAGAATATTAATAATGCAAGCTGTCAGCTGTCAGTCAGTGCCACTCAGCCATGTGCTTAAAGGTATTGCATTTAAGAAAGGCAAATCAAACCTTTATGTGAATGAGGACTTTTCTGTCATATTTAATTTGGTTAAGATTTTGATGGAATTGCTTTGATCGATGATAGCTTTGCATTTATCTATTATATTTCATCCATCAATTGATCCATGAACCATTCATCCATCCATCCATCTAATATTCATCTACGGTTGTGTCCCGTCAAAAGTATTGAGTTCAGTCAAGTTTCATGTTTTTGTTTAATCATTTTTTGCTTTGTAAGTTTTGTTCCTCACTTACTGAGTGATTTTCTTTGTGCCTTTTTTGAGACTTTTTTTCACCTCGTTAAGAGTGTTTATCATTTTTTGTAAACCTATTTGGAATAAAGTAGTTTACTCATACTTTACCTCTGTCTCCCGGGTCGTGCATTTGAGTCCTTTACATGGGCGGCACCAGGATTTTTTTGCTGCAGTAGCTTAGCAGTTGCTATATGAGCAGCACGGCGTTGCTAGATAAATTTCAAAATAAACAAACAATACCAGTGGGCCAAGCACAAGCCTGTTCATATTGTAGCGTTCACCGCTATTCAAGATCACAGATCACTCGAGCCTTCAATGTCGAAAACGTTTTCTTTATTTACAGAACCAATCAATAGTATAACACTCATGACTTGTCCCCACACTTGAACACAACTCCTACCGTCTCGTACTCCCTCCACACACACCGGAAAACGCACACACACACCTGGAAGGGGCGGTCTCTCCCTAACTCCCAACAACATTGCCTACATAACACACACACACACACACGTATGTGTACGTGAGAAGAGGGGCAGAGCCACTCACCAATGGGTCACATCTGTCAGAGCAGGACAATGCGTCTGTTGTTGTGGTTCAAAGCAAAAGCGTCTATAATCTCCTGCACATCAAGGGCTCTTGCATGTTCTGCATTGATGGACAGCAAAGCAAAATTGCTATTCCTTAAGTCCCCACTGTTGCTCCTCATGTAGTTTTTGACCCGCCGTAAAGAAGAAAAGCTGCGTTCTGTCACGGTTGAGTGAAGGAAGCAGGACCCAAGCGCAGATAACTTTGATAAACCTTTATTTCAAGGCTAAATGGAACGAATACAGACAAAAACAGAACACTCACCGGTGAAGTCCGTCACCAACAAAAGAAGCACCGACACTGAACACAGCACGAGACAAGACTAAATACAGGGAGGGCTAATTACCAGACACAGGTGAACACAATCGGTAAACGAGACACAGGTGAGGAGGGAGGAGAAAAACACAAGAGCCACAGGTGAACACAACTAGCTAACGAGACACAGGTGAGGAGGGAGGAGAACACACAGGGACACTAACGACAGGAGGAAAACATGACAGAGAATAGTGAAAACACCCAAACTTAGACAGAACTGTGACAGAACCCCCCCCTCAAGGGACGGATTCCAGACGTCCCTAAACCCCAACACAAAAATCCAAAAAAAATCCAGCAGGGTGGGTGGAGGGGGTCCGGAGGAGGGACGTATCCCTAGGCCACCAGGGTGGGTGGAGGGGGTCCGGAGGACGGGACTAAGCTGACCGCCCAGGAGCCCAGTAGGGGACCAGGAAGGGATCTCGGGCGGACGGCCCGGGGGCACGGCAGAAGCCGAGAAGGGGGACTCAGGCGGACGGCCTGGGGGCAAGGCAGAGTCCATGGTGGGGGTCTCGGGCGGACGGCCCGGGGGCAAGGCAGAGTCCATGGTGGGGCGAAGGCCACAGCGGGCGAACTCAGGGGGCCGAGCATGAGGGCGAAGGCAGCGGCAGGAAGAGTCAGGGGGCCGGGCTCGAGGACGAGGGCAGCGGCAGGAAGAGTCAGGGGGCCGGGCTCGAGGACGAGGGCAGCGGCAGGAAGAGTCAGGGGGCCGGGCCCGAGGACGAGGGCAGCGGCAGGAAGAGTCAGGAGGCCGGGCCCGCGGACGAAGACCGCGGCTCACAGAGGGTCGGGATCGAGGGCGAAGACCAGACAGCTCCGGAGGCCGGGCAGGACCCGGTGTCGGCCGGACAGGAACCGGAGCCGGCGGGACAGGCTTCGGCAGGATCCCCCACGGAAGAGGACCAGGAGTTGGCAGGACCCCCAGCAGGAGAGCGATTGGCGGGACCTCCGACGGCACAGGACACAGGGTTGGCAGTACCCCCGGCAGGTGAGTAGACGGCGGGACCTCCAACGGAACAGGACATAGGGTTGGCAGGACCCCCGGCAGGAGAGTAGTCGACGGGACCTCCAACGGGACAGGACATGGGGTTGGCAGGAACCCCGGCAGGAGAGTAGTCGGCTGGGCCTCCAACGGGACAGGACATGGGGTTGGCAGGACCCCCGGCAGGAGAGTAGTCGGCGGGTTCTCCAACGGGACAGGACACAGGGTTGGCAGGACCCCCGGCAGGAGAGTAGTCGGCGGGGCCTCCAACGGAACAGGACATAGGGTTGGCAGGACCCCCGGCAGGAGAGTAGTCGGCGGGGCCTCCAACGGGACAGGACACAGGGTTGGCAGGACCCCCGGCAGGAGAGTAGTCGGCGGGGCCTCCAACGAGACCGGACAAAGGGTTGGCAGGACCCCCGGCAGGAGAGTAGTCGGCGGGGCCTCCAACGGGACAAGACATGGGGTTGGCAGGACCCCCGGCAGAGGGCTAGTCTGCGGGACCTCCAACTGGACAAGACATGGGGTTGGCAGGACCCCCGACAGAGGGCTAGTCTGCGGGACCTCCAACTGGACAGGACATGGGGTTGGCAGGACCCCCGGCAGAGGGCTAGTCTGCGGGACCTCCAACTGGACAAGACATGGGGTTGGCAGGACCCCCGGCAGAGGGCTAGTCTGCGGGACCTCCAACTGGACAGGACATGGGGTTGGCAGGACCCCCGGCAGAGGGCTAGTCTGCGGGACCTCCAACGGGACAAGACATGGGGTTGGCAGGACCCCCGGCAGAGGGCTAGTCTGCGGGACCTCCAACTGGACGGGACATGGGGTTGGCAGGACCCCCGGCAGAAGACTAGTCTGCGGGACCTCCAACTGGACAGGACATGAGGTTGGCAGGACCCCCAGCGGAACCTCCAACGGTACAGGACATGGGGTTGGCAGGACCCCCGGCAGAAGACTAGTCTGCGGGACCTCCAACTGGACATGAGTAGGGGCTTGAGTGGGGACTCGAGAGAGGGCTTGAGAGGGAACTTGAGAGGAAACTGGAGAGTGGACTCGAGAAGGAACTCGAGAGGTGACTCCAGAGGTAACTCGAGAGGGGACCTGAGTGGGGACTTGAGAGGGAACTCGAGAGGAGACCTGAGGGGAAACTTGAGAGGTGACTCGAGAGGGAACTCGAGAGGGGACTAGAGAGGGGACTTGAGAGGGAACTCGAGAGGAGACCTGAGGGGAAACTTGAGAGGTGACTCGAGAGGACACTGGAGAGTTGACTTGGGAGGTGACTCGAGAGGACACTGGAGAGTTGACTTGAGAGGGGACTCGAGAAAAGACTCGAGAGGGAACTCGAGAGGGGACCTGAGAGGGGACTTGAGAAAAGACTCGAGAGGGAACTTGAGATGGGATGAGGGAAGGGACTAGAGAAGTGACTCGAGGAGGGACTTGAGAAGTGACTAGAGGTGGGACTGGAGAAGGGACTAGAGAAGGGACTAGGACAGCTGGGGCCAGAGCTAAGGCTGGAACCATGGCTGCTGGGGCCAGAACTAGGTCTGGAACCATGGCTGCTGGGGCCAGAACTGGGGCCGGAATGATGGCTGCTGGGGCCAGAACTGGGGCCGGAATGATGGCTGCTGGGGCCAGAACTGGGGCTGGAACCATGGCTGCTGGGGCCTGTACTGGGGCCGGAACTATGGCTGTGTGGGCCGGTTCTGTAGCCGGAACCATGACTCTTGGGGCTCGGATTGCTAGCCTGTACTTGCGACTCCTTCTCCTAGAAGCCGCCTGAAGGCTCCGTGGACCTCCAAAAGCCAGCCGAGTTCCAGAAAACGACTCTTGGACAGGAGCAGGAACTGGGGCGGAAGCACTGGTTGACTCCAGACGGAACACACCGAGACGTTTATAGTCCGCAGGCTGGAAATCACACACCCAGATGAAGTTCAACATCCAGTCAGGTAAGAACTTCACCAAGTCCGGTTTCTCCATAGCCAACCGGTGCGCCTCTACCAGAGCGGCCTCCTTCTGCCGAACACTGGACGCTCCCCTCCACCAATCATAGCAGCCAGCCAAAGCAAAGGAAAAATGCTGTAATTCCACCTCAAATGGGTCATCTGCTGGGTCCATCTCTGGTCGGTGCTTTCTGTCACGGTTGAGTGAAGGAAGCAGGACCCAAGCGCAGATAACTTTGATAAACCTTTATTTCAAGGCTAAATGGAACGAATACAGACAAAAACAGAACACTCACCGGTGAAGTCCGTCACCAACAAAAGAAGCACCGACACTGAACACAGCACGAGACAAGACTAAATACAGGGAGGGCTAATTACCAGACACAGGTGAACACAATCGGTAAACGAGACACAGGTGAGGAGGGAGGAGAAAAACACAAGAGCCACAGGTGAACACAACTAGCTAACGAGACACAGGTGAGGAGGGAGGAGAACACACAGGGACACTAACGACAGGAGGAAAACATGACAGAGAATAGTGAAAACACCCAAACTTAGACAGAACTGTGACACGTTCGCAGGTTGCAGACGTGACATGCAGTGTGACCAAATACACAACATTCTGCAAATCAATAAATGCGTCCTTGTATGTCCGGAGAAGGGAGAGAAATTTGTGCATGGTTTTCACAGTTTGTCCCTGTTGCTGCTTTTTTCGGTCAAGGAGCCGTCAAACTTGGTGCAGTTCTGCAGACAGGTTGTCAGTTTTTACCCCATAATACTGGGCCATGGGTGATAGGTGTTCCATCTCAAGGAATGACTTACGTGTTGGATTGAAGGCAGACGTGCCCTGTAGAACACCACAAGATTCAGACGAAAACCGCCTTTTCATTTAATTGACGAGTCTATCAATGACGGGGTAGTAGCGGTGCTTTCGGATGTCATCAGAGGAAGTGAGTGGTGGAAGTTTTCCTGTTGGAGCATCAACTACAAACTCCTGTAGATGGCATGCAGGCTGAGTCTGACGTCGCTCTTGTCTCAACTGGAGGAGGATGCCAGTCTTGGTGGAGAGGGCTTGTGCTTTGTCCAAAATTGTATTCCATGATTTTTCATTTCGCTTTTCGGAGAGGGATGTAATTACCTACTCAACAAGATCCGTGGCAGATGCCAGTTGCAGACCTGGGGACTGTAAATGGTCGGACAAGAATTTGGTGGCCCGAAACATATCCTCAAATAGAGTGAGTTGCACAGCAAACTGACCATCGATCAGTGCCTTCACTGCTCTAGCTTCTGTCTTCCTGCGAGCATTTGACTGCGTGATAACCTCATCGAGTGTGGCATAGATTGCTGGCAGTGTTTTCTGAATGGCCCACAGTGCTGAATACTGACAAGCCCATCTAGTGTCTGACAGCTTTTTTAGTTCAACCGGCTTTTCTGTTGGATCAAGTTCCTTTTTGTTTTTTTATGGAAAATGTTGTGCACAACAGAGCCAGAAAATAAATTATACAGCATCTGCACAACTTCCAAAAAAATCCCCTGCTGGTCTTACATTCTTGACACAGTCAACTAAAACTAAATTTAGCCGGTGGGATATGGCAATGTACATAAAGGGCCTGTGGCTCCTCCTTCCGAAATCGCTCCTGCACACCGTTATTACACCCTGACATGACAGCGGCACCGTCGTAGCATTGGCCAATGCACATGTTGTGATCAATGTTGCATTTACTGAGAGTCTGTTCGATCGTTGTCAAAAGTGAATCGACGTCTAGTCCATCAGCTGGGGTGAAGTGAAGGAACTCCTCCTGTATGCCATCGTTATGTATATACCTCACTACCACAGACACCTGCTCCTTTTTACTCACGTCTTTGCTCTCATCCACCATCAGTACAAACACTCCAGCTTCCTGTACTTCCCCACTGATTTGATCCCTGACCATATTTGACATCAGCTCAATTAGCTCATCTTGTATGTCGTGGTGTGTGTACTTTGCATTTGTCGGATTATCGGATCTTTTTTTACAAACTTGCCAATCGGGTCTAAAAGTTCGATGAAGTTTCCACTGTTTGATGCTTCACTCTCCCTATGCCCTCGTTGTGCATTGGTTTGACAGGCAGTGTAACACAATGCTTCCACAACTGCCCGCATATATTCCCTGTTTTCACATACAGTTTTTGAATGTCCCTCGCTGAGTGCGTTGCTGATTTTTGAGCCACTCTCTTTCCTTAATTTAAATTCAGACCATGCATCCATGGCACATTTATGTCCACTGCTCACATCATGTGTAAGGAATGACTGCGTAGCTTTAACCCAGGTGCTAAATCCGTCATGGGTAAAGGCGGTTTCTTTATGGAACTGGCGTCCTTTGTGAGCAAAATGCCTGCAGTCAAAACAAAATACACTGTCCATAGTCACTGAGTACTCGAGCCAAGTATGTTGCTCGTACCATCGGCGATTGAATGACCGCATTTGCAGTCCGTACTTCTTGGTTGGGTATTTTCTCAGCATAGGACGTCTTGGTCCATCACAGGCTGACTGGCTGATGTCAATTACGGTGCGGAGGGGAGCAGCACTAGTTCCACTGCAGCTCGCGGTAGCAGCTAGCTGGTCCTGCTGCTGCGGGTGCAGCGGGTCAGTTGGCGGGGCAACCTGTTCTTCGTGGTCCCAATCCTCCCGGTTTTCATTGGAGTGAACATCGGGATCCTTGTGGATAGCAGGGTTGTCCGGCTGGACCGGCTCCGTTGGAGATCGCGGTCGTTTATGCTTTACTTGTGTCTGTGAGAAATCTTTCCATTTTCGATCTACTGAGAATTAGCCAAGTAACAGTTTGCGCTTTAACTTACAACGACCCCTGATAGATCTCACGAGAATGTGTATAAATAATACATTTTCATAACAAAACAATGGGGTTGCTAAGCCATTGCTAGGCCAATTGTTGGAGTTGCTATAGCAACTCCAAGCTACCCCCTGGCACCGCCCCTGGTCCTTTACCTTGTGTTTCCAAGTGTGTGTGACATCTACCCATTTATTCATCCATCCAACTTCCATCCATCCAACCTTCCAATATCAATCCAACATTCATCCACCTATCCATCCATCCTTCCAACATCCATCCAACATTCATCGACCCATCTATCCATCCATCCATCCTTCCAACATCCATCCAACATTCATCGAACCATCTATCCATCCATCAAACCATCCATCATTCATCCACCTATCAACTCTTCCATCAATCTATCCAACCATCCCATCATCCATCAATCCAATATATGAACACATAGCACTCAGTATTTTCATTGCCATCCACCAATTTATTGGGAAACAGGCTTGAATTTGAGAGGTAAGAGTTGGACAGTTAACCTGATAATGAGAGTAATGACGGGTCAAGCAGAGGTGTATAATCATTGAGGCATCAACTGTGTTAGTAAAGCTGGTGTACCTTCTCTTTTGTGCCTTCCTGTACAAACTAGCAACACTTTGTGAATCGAAGACTGCTTAAATTGTTACAAGCCTGTTGAGGAGCATCACATAAGATAAGATAAAGCTTTATTGTCTCCCTTAGGAGAAATTGGTCTTGGGCATCGAGATAATACACATAAAACATTCAGGTCAATCAGTCATGGATACAGAACAGAGATCACATATCACATGGCAAAGAAACATACAGGTATAGCACTTTCCCTATTGTATTCTTACATAATCAAATATTGCACCTTCCCTATTGCACCTATGCATAGTGTCCGTCAAATTGCACATATCCCTATTGTGTCCATACCTATTTACACATATTGCACTTCCCCCATTTAACCTTCTCGATTGCACAAACTACACTGTAAACATTGCACCTCCCAACAACTCCTAACAGCGTAATCACAATTGTTTCTGACTGTTCAGCAGCTTGATTGACAGCGGAACAAAGGAAAACTTATACCTATTCGATTTACAGTTTGGTAATCTACAGGACTGTCTCAGAAAATTAGAATATTGTGATAAAGTTCTTTATTTTCTGTAATGCAATTAAAAAAACAAAAATGTCATACATTCTGGATTCATTACAAATCAACTGAAATATTGCAAGCCTTTTATTTTAATATTGCTGATTATGGCATACAGCTTAAGAAAACTCAAATATCCTATCTCTAAATATTAGAATATCATGAAAAAGTATACTAGTAGGGTGTTCAACGAATCACTTGAATCGTCTAATTAACTCGAAACACCTGCAAGGGTTTCCTGAGCCTTGAAAAACACTCAGCTTGGTTCAGTAAACTAAATCACAAGTATGGGGAAGACTGCTGATCTGACTGCTGTCCAGAGGACCGTCATTGACACCCTCCATCAGGAGGGTAAGACACAAAAAGAAATTTCTCAAAGAGCAAGCTGTTCACAGAGTGCAGTTTCAAAGCACATCCACAAAAAGTCTGTTGGAAGGGGGAAATGTGGCAGGAAACGCTGCACAACCAAGAGAGATGACCGCAGCCTTAACAGCATTGTGAAGAAGAGTCGCTTCCAGAATTTGGGGGAGCTTCAAAGACAGTGGACTGAAGCTGGAGTCCAGGTATCAAAAGTCACTGTTCACAGACGTGTCCGGGAAATGGGCTACAATAGCCGTATTCCCATGGTCAAGGCACTTCTGAACTCAAGACAACGGAAGAGGCGTCTGACTTGGGCTAAGGAAAAGAAGCACTGGACAGTTGCACAGTGGTCCAAAGTCCTCTTTTCAGACGAAAGCAAGTTTTGTATTTCATTTGGAAGTCAAGGCGCCAGAGTCTGGAGAAAGGCTGGAGAGGAGCAAAATCCAAGTTGCTTGAAATCCAGTGTGAAGTTCCCACAGTCAGCGATGGTTTGGGGAGCCATGTCAGCTGCTGGTGTTGGTCCACTGTGTTTCATCAAGCCCAGAGTAAATGCAGCTGTGTACCAAGAGATTTTAGAGCACTACATGCTTCCGTCTGCTGAAAAGCTCTATGGAGATGAGGAATTCATTTTCCAGCATGATCTGGCACCTGCCCACAGTGCCAAAACCACCAGTAACTGGTGTACTGACCATGGCATTACTGTCCTCGATTGGCCTGCAAATTCCCCTGACCTGAACCCCATAGAGAATATGTGGGGTATTGTGAAGAAGAAGCTGAAAGACACCAGACCCAACAATGCTAATGAGCTAAAGGCCGCTATTGAAGCATCCTGGGCATCCATAACACCTCAGCAATGCCACAGGCTGATTGCCTCCATGCCACGCCGCATTGATGCAGTAATCCGTGCAAAAGGATTCCCAACCAAGTACTGAGTGCATTAATGGACATTTTCAAATGTTTGATTGTGTTTTGCTGTTATAAATCTTTTTTTTTTACTTGGTCTGAGGAACTATTCTAATTTTTTGAGATAGGATTTTTGAGTTTTCTTAAGCTGTATGCCATAATCAGCAATATTAAAATAATAAAAGGCTTGCAACATTTCAGTTGATTTGTAATGAATCCAGAATGTATGACATTTTTGTTTTTTTAATTGCATTACAGAAAATAAAGAACTTTATCACAATATTCCAATTTTCTGAGACAGTCCTGTATACCTTCTGCCCTCGCGAGGGCAGCAACTCAAACTCTCTATACAGGATGTGTTTGGCGTCGCATGTGATTTGACGGCCTTGCTTTCTCACCATCTCCTCAAATATCTCCTGAAGAGAGGATGGTGGAAGCATGCCAATTATTTTTCCAGCCCTTTTTATCAAGCTCTGGAGTTGTGATTTAGATTTACCTGACAAGTTACCAAACCATGTTGTGATGCCATAACGAATACTAGTCTCAATTGCTGCCCTGTAGAACATTAACATGATACATGTATCCACTCCATGAACCCTGAGCCGACGCAGAAAATGCAGGCGCTGGCTTATCTTTGAGCTACCTGATCCACCTGATGGGCCCAGCCTAACTGAGCATCAAAACAAATCCCCAAATATTTAAAACGTGAAACTTGCTCAACTCCCTCCCCGTTGATAAGGACGGGGCCGTGATCGCCTACTGACTTGGGGTCAAAGATCATTTCCTTTGTTTTTTTAACATGTAACACCAGGTTGTGCGCCTCACACCACTTCACGACCTCTTCAATCTCAAGTTTATAAATAGAAATGTCTGAGTCTCTAGTCAATAGACTAAGTATAGCTGTGTCATCAGAAAACTTTATGATGTGGTTGTGTGTGTGCTGACTCCTATACTCATTTGTGTAGAGTGTGAAAAGAAGAGGAGAGCTAATGCAGCCTTGTGGTGCCCCTGTGCTTATGACCTGTCTGTCAGAGAGGGTCGAGTTTACTTTCACCTGCTGCTGTCTTTCAGTTAGGAAGGAGTGATACCATCTGATTAAGTAAGGATTCACCTCCATCTGTTTGAGCTTTTTTAACACAATTTGGGGAAGAATAGTATTAAAAGCTGAGCTAAAGTCCACGAACATTAATCTAGCATAAGCTAAAGGATTTTCCAGGTGTTTTAGAACAAAGTGAGTTGTAGAGGTCAGAGCATCATCTGTACCTCTACCATTGCTGTACGCAAACTGGTAGGGGTCCAAGAGGTGTTGCACCTCAGTTCGCAAGTTCCCTACAATAATCCGTTCTAGTGACTTCATAACTATTGAGGTCAAAGCCACTGGTCTGAAGTCGTTGTTGTCATGTGGGCATGGTTTATTTTTGCAACTGGTATGATGACAGCTTTCTTCCATATTTGAGGGATGCTTCCCGAGTCAGCAGAGAGCTGGAATAATGGACTCCAGGCAGGGGTGAGCTCGTCTGCAAACGTTTTCAGCAGGAGTGCCGAAATACCGTCAGGCCCACTGGCCTTCTTAGTATGCAGTTGTTTGAAAACCCTGCACAGCACTATCATCAATTGTGTATTGGGTCACAGGTTAAAGAGGTTAACGTTTGTAGAAGTTGTTAAGTTCATTTGCTTTAAGCTCATCCAGAACATGCATCTCCCTCTTGCCGGAGTTCAGATTTGTAATTTCTTTAACAGAGTCCCACAGTTATTTTGAGTTCTTGGTTGAGAAAGCCTCTCGGACACTCAGACTATGTTGCTCTCGGGCTTCTTTAAGTTTCCCCTTTAGTTCTCTTTGAGCTGATCTCAGTTGTATTGCATCGTTCTTTTGAAAAGCGATATTTCTTCGTCGGATACACTGTTTAATATCAGATGAGATGTAGTCTTTATTGTTTGGATATATCCTAATGGTCTTTTTTGGCACAACAGTATCGACACAAAAAAGAATGTAGTCTGTGATGGTCTCAGCGATGGTATCGGTGTCATTGTCCTGGTAGAATACTTCCCAATCTGTGGCCAGGAAGCAGCCACTTAGCTTTTCTTTATGCTCATCCTGCCATAGACTGACAGTTTTAGAGACAGGTTTACTTCCCTTGATGGCAGCCTTAAAGGTGGGGATTAGCTGGACGGTGTTATGGTCCGAATTTGACAGGGGGGGGGGTCTAATCCGAGCAGCATACGCATCTTTGATGTTGCCATAACATTTGTCCAGTATGTTATTTTTCCGGGTGCCATTTTTTACGTATTGCTGGAATCCCGGGAAGTGCTGGATCTAGCTTACAGTGATTAAAATCTCCGATAACAAATATAGGTGCATCAGGTTTGTTCTTTAACTGCTCGTGCACGCAGTCCGCTACACGTGAGGCAGCCTTTGATGCGTTCCCATTGGGTGGGATGTAAACAGCACAGATATGTTACCATAGACTCTAGGTAGGTAAACTGGTCTCAGACTTAGGCATAAGAGTTCGATATCGGGAGTACACACAGTGTCTTTTGTTGTGTAATTGCTGCACCAAGAGTCCTTTATATAAGCGCAAATGTCCCCCCCCCCCCCCCCAGCTTTCTTAAGGGGACCACAATTACTGAAACATTGAGCTTTTAAAGAATGGTTTCAGACTTTGAGGATTATACATGGGTAAACATGATAAACTGTATATTTTCTATTTAAAATAACCCATTAAAGTTGCTTACATGTAAGCCTTGCATTGCTGTACCTGGCACATGCTGACGAATGCTTCCACTCAATTCAGCACTTAACCTCCTTACAGACAGCCTATGTCATAACTTCTGGCCAGCGCTCATGAAAAAAATTAAATAGCTTTCAAAGAATAAAAGCAGGTTATGAGCCCTGTTCCTTATTAATATATAATAGCAGACTCGACGCAGCCAAAACAGTGTGGCGCCTCCGATGTTTTGATACAAGTATTCCCAATGCACAGGGCTTTCTATTATTTATTACAGCCTACATCCAGACTGCAGACACTGGCAGTGGATTTTAGTGCTGGGTATGCTGGGAAAAGGACAGATGACACCACTCTGCTGGACAACATCAACAGAAACACCAATCTATTATACAATATACTGTTGTCATGCTACGTTTCCCTGCTGTGGCAGCATAAGTGGAGAGAGTGTGGTTCAGATGCTATATTTAGGTAGAATGTGCATTGGGCTTGAATAGCTACTTGAGCTTGCTTACTCACAACTTAAATATTAATATAAATAAATACTATATTTTCGCACATTTCGTGTTACTTCAAACAGAAAGTGCAGACGTTGTTTTTCATGCTGAGCTTTGTATAGCAGGATTGTTTTTCATCCACTTAATTTCTCACACTGAGAAAATATCCACACCAGCAAGTCCTGACGCAAAACAAATACCAAAAGCAAACCTCGAAGAGGAATAAATACTCCGTCAAATAAGTTTGCAAAAATATATTCAATGTTAATAACTCCATGAGCCTTTTGTTCATTGGATTTCCCATTCTTAAACCAACCTTTGAAGGAACTCCATGACTTGAAAAGGATTTGATATCCCAAGTGAATTCATTTGAATTAAGAATTGAGCATTTAATTCCATAACTGGTGAATCCAAGATGAATTTAATATTTGTTTTTTCTTTTCTAATTCTCCAATAAAAAAAAAAAGATGTGTGGGTGGGGTGGTGTTAAAGCCCCGGTCCAGTAGGGGCAGGGTGGAGAGAAATAGAGGGGAGAGAGAGAGAGAGTTCAGTCTCCTGGCAGACAAAGCTTTTTTTCAGTCTGGTTGTGCTCGACCTCAGGCTGCGGAACCTTCTCCCTGAAGGCAGGAGGGTGAAGAGGCAGTTGAAGGGATGGAAGGGGTCACCCACAATGCTGAGTGCTATGCGGGTGAGGTGGGTGTTATAAATGTCCAGGAGTGATGGGAGTGAGGCACCAATGATCCTCTCAGCACAACAAAGTCTGCTTTCAACAAAGTCTACTTCAGTCTGGATTACTCAAGCAATTCTGACACATTTTAATAGATTAAAAAAAAATCTATTGCAGACATTGATTAGCAGCATTGAACTCATAGTTTAAGCAATTCACTTATGTAATTGACTTGCCAAGATACAGCTAATTCCTTATAAAACATAATGGGAGCTTAAATATGAAATGCATACATACGATCTTATATTGTATAGTCTTCTGACATTATATTCTGGTTGTAGAAACATGCCTAATGGACCTTACGTATACATTCTAGCACACTTCTCTTCAAAGATTTTCCACAGCATACTCCTAAGTCGTTGCCAATGTTATTTATCTTTTTATTTCCAGCCATCATCTGACTTTAAACCTCTGTTGGGCCCATAAGAGGACATGTCTGTCTTGCCCTGCCTAAGACACGTACAAAGATTAATCTGTTCACTTTGTCTTTTACAGAGATTTTTGAAAATGATCTTAGCAGTCAAATTTGACCCCTCATTAACCCCAGTCTTACACATGATGTGAGGAAAATTGGATTTGTTGCGTTTGATTGGCTATGTAACAACACATAATTAAGTTGTGAATGATGAAACTCAAAGCAGCTGAGGCTGTATGAACCACTGCCCCAATGTGTCTTCATTTAGAACCTTTAGATTATAAAACTAAATTGAAATATCCCAGATGACATCAGGGTTATTCAACTTGTAAACCTCCCTTATGTTGAACTCTGTTATGTCAAAAAATGTCATGAAACACATTTTTCTTGTCTTTATTTGACATCAGTTGGTTTCATAGTGGAAAATCCAATGGATGAAATAATGGACCCTGCGGCTACAGAATGACTGCATGTCACACAGCGTTAAAATTCCTCTCTTCAGATGTTGTAATGAAGTATCCCCAGCTGCACTGCCACTGCCTCTCAGAATGTAGAACTGTCAAAAGCTTCCAAAGCGGTGTAAGTAGTTGTAAAAGTGCTGCATTTAATCAATCAAAGCTCCTGCTGATTGCGGTGGCTGAAATTTGTCGAACAAATGTCTCCTCCCTTGTCCAGTCGCCCCGATTGAACATCAGACGCTTAATTAATCGACCTGTATGAAGAGTGATGGCACCGGTCAAAGCTGTCTCTCTTCAAAGACATCCACAGCTGCATGGAGGCATTTAGAGTTTTGATGAGTATGTCTGAGATCTGTATGGACGGCCAGCACAGAGAGGAAACAATCGAACTCAGGCAAGCACCCAAGTCGGTCAAGCCTTGTTATCCAAGGGAAAAAATCAATGCACTCACTTCTGAACAGCGCTCACACACTGAAGCCGCCTCAGAAGGAGAGGGCCGGGCTGACTGACATTTATTGAGTGTGGTTAGCAGGCCTGTGTTTACTTTAACTGTTAATCAAAAGTGCTTGGGATACATTTGAATGCAAGCTGTTCTTATACAAAGCATACTCTGACTTTTGACACATGTTCCAGCCTTCATATATTACTAACTCTGCAGTCTAAACATATTCAACAAATTCAGTTGTGGCTGTTGCAATGACGACTTGTATATGGTAATATACCAGTTTTTTTTAGATCTGGGCTTTGATTTGAATATATTGTATATTTATAAAAACAGAGCTTGTCACAGTCTGCTCCCTCACTCACCTATATTCTGCATTAGCATTTCTCAATAACCTTAGACACCTGGTAGTCACACCCTGTTTCTCTCTCACCCTCTGTTACACCCATCAGCTCCACTAGTATATTGGCCCCCTTCACTCTCACCTCAGTGCCAGATCGTACTTCGCAGCATGCAGTTCTTTCCAGCATTACCTCCCAGATCGCTCTCCCGGTTTCAACCTTGCCTGTCCCTGACCAGCCTGCCTCGCCTGTTCTCTGACCTTGCCTGTCCCTGACCAGCCTGTACCTGCGCCTCCCGTCTTGCCTACTCCTGGAACCCTCGCCTGTCCCCGACCAGCCCTTTGCCTACTGTCTGCCGGTTTGTCTTACACCAGAACTTTTCTGTGGAAACAAGTTTTAATAAAGCTGGTTACCAACTTTCCCTGGTCTCCCGTGTATTGCATTTTTGGTTCTGAGCTCGTTCGTGACAGAGCTAAAATAAAGTTAGTTTAAGTGTTCATTCTATCCAGTGGACGTAAAAACACCTGACAAAGTGAGGGGAGAGGCCGTATTGGGCTTTTTTGGTGTTCTTGCTGCAGCACAAGTAGTATGAGAAAAATCAAGCACTTTCTGAAAATGTGCAAATTCAAATAGAAACCAGAAAATGGGCCGAATATGTCCCCTTTAAACTTTACATTTATTTTTTTTCGAACTAAAATGAAAGCAAAAATGTATTGAGTATTAGGGTTAATTCCTCAACTGAACATGAACAGAAATGATAATCAATTGATTATGTTGCTCCGAAACCACTGGGAAAATTAAAACAAAGTAAGCAACACTTTAAAGGTTCCCAAAAAGGGTTTGATTTACTCTAATTGAGAGGATGTTGTTAAGCAAGGGCAGCCCCCCTTTATTGATGAAAGGAGCAAGCTTCACTAAAAGCTGCTAATATCAAAACTGCATTTATATTACAAAAATAATAAATACTTTCAAGTTAGCCAGAAAGCTTACTGCCGCATATTGAAATATAATCAATCTCTGCATAACTCAAGTGCTTTTGTGACACTTCAGATAACCTGTGTAAGAATGTGTTTGAGCTTCATACTCCCCTTTCCGGAATATAATAAACACGCCCACAGGCTATCCACACACAGCAACAAATGCATTAACATACAGTAAAGTGCACCAGTCACACACATACACAAACAGCTCTTGCCTACTTTTCCTGTCCCCATTTACCCAAATAGGACAAAGTGATCCATGCTTTGGGCTACCTTTTGAAAAAGGCAATTTGCCGCGCAATGGCCAAAGGCCAATTTTAATCCGTCTCCTTTCCATTTGCACCATCACCAGTAAGTTCCATTATTGCAGGTAATTGAGCTCATTCTGCCCCTGTGAAAACTCATTTGACTTCTAATCATACTCTGACTCCTCATTTGATGAGGCAGGAGATCCTTCTCTTTTTTTCACCATAGCACTGCTGGACCTGTTGGCTCTAATGTGAGAACAACTATTTTTCTTTTGCACAAACAGCTATTATCACAAGCCATTATCACAGCCATTATAAAGAACACGCCAACCCTGTTTCTCCTATCTTTAAATGATCACTCCGAGATTATGTTCACACAAGCACTTCAGACTAATTGAGAGGGAATGTACTTGCGTGGTGATGTAACATCTGTCTGGTGTTGGTGGTCACAATTATGTGAAGCAATAAGGCTGATATGATCATAAAGGCAACTCTTGGGTTGTAATTCTTTACAGAATCTTTAACGTGTTTATCTTCAAAGGCTGTAAATATGTCACTTACAGAGTGTGAACTGTAGCTAATTTAGTGGACTTCTTTATATTTACTTTCATATATTCTCAACCCAAACAAACTGTTTTTTGCAACTAAACAAACTAAATGAAACACTTGCAGCTCAATTGAAATGTCATACACGGCATTCATAAAGGCCAGGGCAGGGTTATTAAGCATGTTAGAGGGTGTCAGAGCAGCTGCTGGATGAAAGAAGAGCTCCATTCAGATGGCTAGACCTCAGCCTTGTGAGAAGCTAAGCTACTAGGGGTGTAAGGATATGTATTCATACCGAAGATACTCGGTATGGGCCCTTCGGGTCGGCACACGTGTGTACCGAAGTGTACCGAACGAATATAATGTTAAACGTAAACAATTGAGAACGTGAACAACTTTTTGGAAGTAATCTCAGGTGCTGCTTCGCAGCGTTCAGTGTAATTTGCTCACATTGGGTTCAACGTGTCATAGAGCGACCAAGTCATTTCATTGGACGAGAGGCATGAGAGCTGGTCATAGGTAGGGATGGGTATCGTTTGAAATGTATTGATTCCGATTCTGCTTATTGATTCCGGTTCTTATCGAATCCCCGTTTTGATTCCAAAATTGTAAAAGAAAGAGGTAAAACGTTTAGATAACACAAATATCTTTATTCTTTTAAGCTTTAACTGACATTTTTACAAATAAAAAATATACATGCAATACAAATGTATTGCACAATAGCTGTCCATCCATCCATCCATCTTCTCCCGCTTATCCGTGGTCGGGTCGCGAGGGTAGCAGTTCCAGCAGAGAGCCACAAACTTCCCTTTCCCTGGCCACATCAACCAGCTCTGACTGGGGGATCCCAGGCGCTCCCAGGCCAGCGAAGAGATATAATCCCTCCACCTGGTCCTAGGTCTACCCCTTGGTCTCTTCCCAGCTGGACGTGCCTGGAACACCTCCCTAGGGAGGCGCCCAGGTGGCATCCTAACTAGGTGCCCGAACCACCTCAACTGGCTCCTTTCGACGCGAAGGAGGAGCGGTTCAACGACCGAACATCATACACAATAGCTGTGCTTTATTTTAACAGAGCTATGCCTGTGGCAAGCTATTAACTTGCCACAGGCACTGCGCCTTGTCTTTTTCTTTTTTAGTGTAGTGGAGCCTCACCTGTCATACTCCAATGTAATGGAAAAACAACTAAAGAAAAACTAAATAGTAATAATAATAAAATGTCTCCACTGATCTGTGTTGTAAATGTGATTTATGTATGATTACAATCGCTTTTTATAGTCAAAATCAGCAAATTTGCCGAGCTCCGCTACAACTACGGGTAGCGATGAGAAGTGAGGCAGGGATGAGCTCTGCCTCTCGTAAGCCCACAGTAACTGGCTGGAGCGCGGGCACTAATTTAACGCGGGCACTTATTTTGTGAGCGCGCTCAAGCCAGTTACTGTGGGGTAAGGTGAAGCACAGATGAGATCTGCCGCACCTCAGAATGCGTCACCCCACAGAAACTGGCTGGAAAGCGGGCCCTAAGCGCATGCCTGCACCATCTCCAATGTAATGTTTGTAGATCCCTTTATTACATTTATCCTCGCAATCCATAGTCTCTAAATAACTTATTTCACGTATATATGATATGTAGGCTCGCTGGTCTCATCATACAACGGCAATGAAAAAAGCACCGGGGAGGCAGCCATAACCTCTGCCGCACAGAAGGGGGCGCAAGTGAGCCCACAGGTTCTTGTTGCTACTGTTATTCTACGCAGAGAGACGCAAAACAACAAACAAACTAGAGGAAGATAAGAAGGACTTTTACAAAAAAGTAATAGAGATTGTTGTCCAGAAGGATAGCATGGACTTCATCTTCAAGTCAAGGTAAGACCCCAATTGTAATGAAAATGGGATCTTACTAAGAAAGAACAATCCTAGATTTTGGGTATCCTTTTGTTGAACGGTCTGTTTAAAATGAATCGAAGCTTCAGACTAAAAAAGCTTTTGAAAATAACCGAATATTTCGATTAAGGTAAAAATATAATATTTGTAACTCTGACTCTGAAAGAGTCAGTGCCTCACCAGCCATGAACCTCACCGCACGCCACTGGTTTACCGCGATCCATCTTTGGTGTTATGAAGTGACTGAGCTTGTGAACTGTCTACGGGAGGGCGGGGAGAGCCTCGCTGCGGGGCAACTGTGGACCACTGTCGCATGTGAGCGCAACTTACATGATGCCGTTTAAAAAAATGAAGGACGGTGCCGGTGATGTGTCAAATGATGCACCCCCGTCGTGAAATGCACCCTTGACATGGGAAGGCACATTTGAATGTATAGTCCGCGATTCTATGTTGTCTTTTTGATGGTTGGGTTGTCGAATCCTGGATTTTGCATTAATTCGTAACTTATTTTTCAGTTAATTTTTATTTAATATATGTTTTTATGTAATTGTGACGTCCTGTCTGTATACTTTTGCTTGTCAATGTATTGTTTATTTTTACATCAAGTGCTTGAGGATGGAATTAATATAATTTTTTTTATTTTGGGTGGTGCTTTTTATGAATAGCCTGGTTGCCACGATATGCACCCCTTGCTATCTCTGACAATAAACGTGTCACATACATGAAACTTGCTCCATTTATTGGTACTGGTCCTACAACTATACCTTCCAAAGTGCTTGAGGGTGGGATTAATAGAAGTATCTTTTTTTGGGGGGTGCTTTTTACGGCAGGCCAGGGGGTGCATTTCACGACGGGGGTGCATCATTTGACACAACACCGGCCGCCAGCGTACCGAGCCGGCCGCCAACGACGACCGTTCTGTGATTCTCCAGAACACACAGATGGCCAGTCCACCGCTGGTTACTCTGTATTCCACCGGGTCGCGGCGGCATGGTGGCTGAAGTAAAGTGTCACAGCAGAAAGTTTAATACAGCGTATTTCTGGTATATTCATTTTATTATGTCACCTGATATATAAGAAGTGTGTTAAATTTTGAATGGACAAAGTACATTTTTTTCCTCTTAATTATAGAGGTTTTTTATATATTGCTGAAACAATGTCCCCTTTTTAGTAAAAGTAGATTAGCGCAATAGTCTTTTCTTCCAATTTTATGTATAATCAAAAGAGTGGTTTTTTGGCTATTTGTGAGTAGGTAATGTACAGTATAGCCTGTGATTTCTGCCTTGAGTGAAAAGATTACCCGTTAAGTATTTTTCAGAAAGTCTTGTTGCAGTTTCCAGATATCAAGAGGGGCCCATGAGTCTCTTTGTTAATCATCAATGGTTTTTGCAATTAACAAGGGAACTCCAAGAGAGATCTTCCTCAGATATAATGCAGTTAAAGTCTTGTTAGTTAATGATTCATTTCCTGCAAGGCTCATAAAGAGGCCTGGAGACAATAGTCGGCCTGGATTATCAATAAATGTATTCATTCCAAGTAAGCTGACTTTGGGGTGGAATGAAGTTCAGAGGAAGGCCTTAGGGTATGGGAACAGTTAACATTTGTTAGTTAACTAATCCAAAATATGTCATAAGACAGGTACATTTGAAACCTATACAAGCATAGCTTTCAGAGGGGAAAACATGTGACATTTGTGAGGGGCTGCATGATGAAATGAGTGTGCGTTAAAACATGCTGGTAGAGTTCTACTATTTGGAAAGCATGGCTATAACTGCTTAACTATACCTGTTTTTGTGTTTTATTGATGTATCTATGTTTTATTCTTTCATGTGTGAGTACTAAATTGTTACAACATTGTGGAGTGGTTGGCTTAAACATGCTTAATTACTCTGTATGAAGTAGAAGCAGCTTTTCATGACAGAAGACTAGAGAGGGGAGGAGACATTCTTCATTACACACAGCATATAAAGTATCAGGGAAGTCTACATGTCTTAAATATATGTGTGTGTTTAATTACTTTGTATCAATAATGGCAGTCTGTGTAACAAGAAGCTGGAAATATGAGAAGTGAAATGTTTGTATTTGGAGTAGTGGAGCAACAGCTCAAATCTCTGGAATGCTGCAGGATAAAATGAGTGTGCGTTACACATGCTAAGGGAAATTAGTGTGCGTTCTCTATATATGTTTATGTAAAGTACTACTATTTCACTGCTTGAGCAGAGGTAATGTTTTCCTCGTTATTATTAATATTAAGGTAATTTACATGTATTGCTTGTATTGGCCAACTACAAACAACTATATTTTAGACATATCTTAAGAGGCCAAGAGTATGTGAGCCAGTATGGGTTAAACTGATGGGGGAGGGGGAGCAGAGAGGGAACTCTATGCAAGAAGGGGGGTGTGTGTCCAAACTGCAAGAATGTGAGACAGCCCTCTAACTGAAGAGACTCTTTTTCTGGGCTGCCTCCTGGCTGGCTCGCGCTGATTCGCTACGACAGCCCATCGTTTTTATATCTCCCAATGGATGGGCCCTATGGGAGGAGCATCCAACACAACTCTTCCCTGTTGTTCTTACATGTATGCTGTTGTGTGTTTTGTTCGGCCTCTTTTTCCTCATGCCGTCAAGATGGTAAGTTCTCCCGGCATTGGGAACAGAGCAGGGGACCCCCCTTTATAGTGTATTGTATTGTTGTTTACCATTAAAGCAGATTATTGTTTAACCCTTTATCTGGTGCTTTGAATTCCTTCTTTACCTCGAACACGCGGAGCCGAGGTGGGTTTCAGACCACTCCTTGCTCCAACACAGCGCAGACGGACCCGATGGAATACAGGGTCTACCGCATTTAGGAACCGTTAAGCAGAACCCATTTTCTTATCGGTTCCCAACCCTAGTCATAGGGATGCGTTGAAATGTTGTCAGTAGCGGAACTGTCGAAATGGCGAACGCAGATAAAGTTGTGCTCGAAAATCCTCCAGCATCATTGAAGTCCCCGGTTTGGGAACATTTTGGTTTCGCAGTTACATACAAGGATGACGGACAAAGACAGGTGGACCGAACCAAAGCTGTTTGTCGGCATTGTTCAACTAAAATTGGTTACGCGGCTGGCAATACTTCAAACTTGCACACTCATTTGAAAAGGCATCACCCGAACGTGAATATCACCGGTACCAAAAGAAAAATTACTGCAAACCCAACTCCCACTAGCATTTAAGCCTCCACCACTTGCAAAAAGTGCCATGTTAGCAAAGCGCTACCTGGCTGTATCTGCTACCTCTGTCCCTAGCGACAGGGTGTTCTCCACAGCAGGAGACATTGTTAGTGCCAGCAGATCTGCCCTTTCGGCAAGCAATGTGGACAAGTTCATCCTTCTTAAAAAACACATGAAAATACAATGACAAGCAAGTCCTAATGTCAAACTAGTACAGTACAGTTCAAATACAGATTATTTATGTTTGTGATTGGTCGAATGCTCCAAATACCACCCCTCTCATGTGAACACACACCTAACTAGATAGGACACGGCTGGCTTGAGCGATCCACTTGATAACCAGCGTCGTAGGACCGCTTATCAATCAATCAATCAATGTTTATTTATATAGCCCAATATCACAAATGTTACATTTGTCTCAGTGGACTTCACAGTTTGTACAGAATATCAGTATGACAATACGACACCCTCTGTCCTTAGACCCTCACATTGTACAAGGAAAAACTACTTGGCGCACCGGTAACTTTCTCGTGCGAACGAAATACTATCTTGTGTGCACAAAATCTAGCCTTTATTTAACCAGGTGAAAATCCCATTGAGATCAACGATCTCTTTTTCAAGGGAGACCTGCAGCACATTGGTTACACATAAAAACATCTGATTTTACAGATAGATTTGGAAACTAATGTGATTACACTGAACTTATTCTTAAAGATCAAATGCAAAGATCTTTTTATAATTGCCAGTAAAAATGGAAATCATATAGCTACAACACTATCTAAGATATTGCAGTATTAAAATCAGAGATAATATGCGTCTGGCAATGCGTAATATTTATTTTGTTCAACCCCCAACACTAAGTCCGACGATTTATTTCTCAGCCGCTCGTCTCCGCAAGATGGCGCTGCGCGTGATGTCAGAGTGGACAAACATATTTCCACCTGGCTTATCGCTCACAGCTGCTTCCGCCGATAGTACAACTTAGTTTCGTTATCATGTCTGATAAACCACCCTTGAATGATGGGTTAGTAGACTAAAAGCTTTAGGAATCCAAACTATAACATATAATAAGTATCCTGTATCAAGATTGATGCAAAACAAGTGCAATTTGACCTTTTTAGAGAGGTTTAGAAAAATGAAGTCCAGGCGAACTCACCTCTGGGTAATTTGGGAACCATCCGTTCTATTTGAACTTTTTCACTGTAAAAATCATTTTATTACTTTGAATTATCACTATAGGTATTCATTCCATCAAAAATACAACTGTTGTGAAAAAATAAATAAATAAAAATAAAACATACTCTGTTATCCTCTTAGGCCCCACGGACCCGAAATCGCGTCATTTGCAGGAAACGACGTCTAAGGAACCTTAATATTTAATAAACTATGAATATGTTATGTCCATATAACGGGGAAAAACTAATTTAACTGATCTTTTTCATTTTTTTTTTTTTTTTTAAAACACACAATGCTAACAGTGAGCCTCTGAATTAGCTCAGAGCTAAAAATGCTAACCTATTACTGCACCGAAAATCACTCCTAGCTCCCTTATTACTTATCCTAGCTCCACATCCAACACATTGTTTATGATCGTAAAGACACAGAATCTAATCTAATCTAATCTGGTGCCCACCTCAACACTGAAAGATACAAACTTGCGAGGTTATCAACAAAAACGTACATCAAAACAAGTGGCGCTAGGCTAACATGGCTTACCTTCCTCTTTGTCTGGTCTAAACTGGTCTTCAATGGCATTAAAACAATAAAAACGATGATGTAGTTAATCCATAGGTTAATATCCAATGGGGCTGTGTCCTCTTTGAAATGTTCTGATAATCTATAAGCAATAAAACTGCAATTCCGTTATCTGCTGTCCTCTCTGTGCTCCGTGCGCTTTGAAATCAAATCAAATCAAAATTTGTTTACCTCAATTCTATGGCGTTTCTGCATTGCCCGGCTCTTTCGTTCTTTCGGTTGTTTTTTGTGCTCAAATATGGAGGGGACGGCTCCGGGTTTCAGCCTCCGATGTACTTTAAATGCTTCTCCACCAACAGACTTGACGATGGCAGGATCAACATCGTATGCATCAGACGCGAAGTGGTCAGAGCACAACTTGCGCCAACACGATTCACTAAGATAATCCAGTTTCGGCGGATGATTTTGTCTTGGTTTTGAGCGAAAAACACCGCTGACATGTGAACAGCACACGAGACTGCCGAGTCGGGATATTTGGCCCAGAGACTGTTTGTACAAAATGACGTCACGCGCGCGGAGGCTGCTGGGAATGACATGTCAGAAATTCAGACGGCTTTGGGTCGAGTTTTGTATCAATACAAAGCTTTTTTTTCGGGTGTATTATCTCGATTTAAATTAAATAAAAAATACAGGCAGTCTTAAAAACAACATTTCTATAAAAATGTAGCATATTTGGAAGCTTTGCATTTGATCTTTAACCTCTTAAGCCCAAGGGTCCCCCCAGTCGACCCCGCCCACCGTTTTTTTTCGAGACTATGTCTCAGGGCTTCTTAACATTTATGAAACTATTAATGTTCCATACCCTTTTAACGGTAAGAAACTCAGCTAACTGACAATGTGAACCATGTTTAGATAAAAGAAACACAAGAGTAATACCAAGCCTTTGAATTAGCATGGAGCGAAAAAATGCTAACTAATGCTAACGGACCTTTGCACAGCACTCACGGTAGAAATGCCCTTATAACTTATCCTAACTGCACAAACAAGATATCCGATTAAAGCTGAGACTCCACAGATTCCACACATGTAATGTCATCACTGTAAGACCCCGAATTCCTGGATCTATCAGCCAGAAAAGAGAAAGTAAACAACATCCGGTTTCAAAAATATTACAATAATTACGTCTTACCTTTTTTGATTTGTGATCAAAAGTTGTGTTCACCGGAATAAAAACGCCACTCAAGGTTAATCCAATGTCTTTGTGTCACGTAGAAATTTTGACTGATAATCCATCATCATATTTATGGCAATATACTGGGTATAAAGTGTTGCAGTCCAGGCGTGCACTTTCAGATATGCTTTGTTCGCTTCTCTATTACGTCCGCTATGGTAATGTTTACGTGGATTTGGGAACTGCCCATCGATTCTATTGGTTCTGATGGTTAAGAAAAAGGTGTAAATCACACGAATCGACCAATGGGTTCCAGAGATATGGTCCTGCGTAAAGTATAAAGAATGCCAGCCAGTTTAAGTACATTACGCAGCCGACTTCATTTATTGTTTACTACGGAAGGAAGCAGGAAGCAGGAATTGCCGGGACCCAGAGCACACGGAGTACACGGAGCACACGGAGCACACGGAGCACACGGAGCACACGGAGCACACGGAGCACACGGAACACACGGAGCACACGGAGCACACGGAGCACACGGAGCGGACAGCAGATAACGGAATTGCAGTTTTATTGCTTATGGATTATCAGAACATTTCAAAGGGGACAATGCCCCATTGGATATTAACCTATGGATTAACTACATGATCCTTTTTATCGTTTTAATGCCATTGAAGACCAGTTTAGAACAGACAAAGAGGAAAGTAAGCCATTAGCCTAGCACATGTTAGTACCTAGCGCCACTTGTTTTGATGTACGTTTTTGTTGATAACCTCGCAAGTTTGTATCTTTCAGTGTTGAGGTGGGCACCGTTATATTCTGTGTCTTTACGATCATAATCGATGTGTTGGATGTGCAGCTAGGATAAGTAATAAGGGAGCTAGGAGTGATTTTCGGTGCAGTAATATGTTAGCATTTTTCGCTCGGGGGTAATTCAGAGGCTCACTGTTAGCATTGTGTTTTTTTTGAAAAAATAAATGAAAAAGATCAGTTAAATTAGTTATTATATGGATATAAAATATTCATAGTTTATTAAATATTAAGGTTCTTTAGACGTTGTTTCCTGCAAATGACGCGATTTCGGGTCCGTGATGCCTAAGAGGATAACAGAGTATGTTTTATTTTTTTTATTTATTTTTTTTCACAACAGTTGTATTTGGATGGAATGAATACCTATAGTGATAATTCAAAGTAATAAAATGATTTTTACAGTGAAAAAGTTCAAATGGAACTGATGGTTCCCAAATTACCCAGAAGTGAGTCCGCCTGGACTTTATTTTTCTAAATCTGTCTAAAAAGGTCAAATTTCACTTGTTTTTGCATCAATCTTGATACAGGGTACTTATTATATGTTATAGTTTGGATTCCTAAAGCTTTTAGTCTACTAACCCATCATTCAAGGGTGGTTTTCACTATAAGTAATGGTTTTGTTTAGGCGGACATTAGAATTTACATGTTTTTACTATGTTCCATCTGAATTTATTTCAAAATATAAACATCTATATTGATTCTGACACTTCTACATCCAACTCACAGATGTAACCTTGCTTTGAGAGAAAAGATTATTAAGTTACCCCTTTTAGAAGTGAAGATATAGTCTTTGTTGTGTTAGTGGCATTTTCGAGCCTGAAACCTGAAAAACAGGCTCAGGGCTTAAGAGGTTAACATAAATGGCAACGTCACCACCTTACCGGTCAGTACGATACACATTATAACCATTTAAGGATATGTCAGAGGCCAAAATAGATTTATTTAGCCATGTTTCTGATAAAACAATGACATCAGCGTCAGTCGAGCTTGCCCAAATGCGGACAACATCTAGTTTACCTAACAGACTGCACACATTCAAGTGGATGAAACCTAACAGACCTAGCTTTAAAATCAGCAGGAGTAGCGATCTGACTACTACTACTGGGCGGACCAGGGTTAGGTTGTACATTTCCTGACAGTAATAACAACAACAAAAAACAGGCATCTTTTCCTCTTAAACGACACACATAAAGTGGGGCAAAAAAGTATTTAGTCAGCCACCAATTGTACAAGTTCTCCCACTTAAAAAGATGAGAGAGGCCTGTAATGTTTATCCTAGGTATACCTCAACTATGAGAGACAAAATGAGAAGAAAAAAAATCCAGAAAATCACTGTCTGATTTTTAAAGAATTTATTTGCAAATTATGGTGGAATATAAGCATTTGGTTCAACAAAAGTTCATCTCAATACTTTGTTACATACCCTTTGTTGGCAATGACAGAGGTCAAACGTTTTCTGTAAATCTTCACAAGGTTTTCACACACTGTTGCTGGTATTTTGGCCCATTCCTCCATGCAGATCTCCTCTAGAGCAGTGATGTTTTGTGGCTGTCGCTGGGCAACACAGACTTTCAACTCCCTCCAAAGATGTTCTATGGGGTTGAGATCTGGAGACTGGCTAGGCTACTCCAGGACCTTGAAATACTTCTTACGAAGCCACTCCTTTGTTGCCCGGGCGGTGTGTTTGGGATCATTGTCATGCTGAAAGACCACGTTTCAACTTCAATGCCCTTGCTGATGGAAGGAGGTTGTCACTCAAAATCTCACGATACATGGCCCCATTCATTCTTTCCTTTACACGGATCAGTCGTCCTGGTTCCTTTGCAGAAAAACAGCCCCAAAGCATGATGTTTCCACCCCCATGTTTCACAGTAGGTATGGTGTTCTTTGGATGCAACTCAGCTTTCTTTCTCCTCCAAACACGTCGAGTTGAGTTTTTACCAAAAAGTTCTATTTTGGTTTCATCTGACCATATGACATTCTCCCAATCCTCTTCTGGATCATCTAAATGCTCTCTAGCAAACTTCAGACGGGCCTGGACATGTACTCGCTTAAGCAGGGGGACACGTCTGGCACTGCAGGATTTGAGTCCCTGGTGGCGTAGTGTGTTACTGATGGTAGCCTTTGTTACTTTGGTCCCAGCTCTCTGCAGGTCATTGACTAGGTCCCCCCATGTGGTTCTGGGATTTTTGCTCACCGTTCTTGTGATCATTTTGACCCCAAGGGGTGAGATCTTGCGCGGCGCCCCAGATCGAGGGAGATTATCAGTGGTTTTGTATGTCTTCCATTTTCTAATAATTTCTCCCACAGTTGATTTCTTCACACCAAGCTGCTCACCTATTGCAGATTCAGTCTTCCCAGCCTGGTGCAGGTCTACAATTTTGTTTCCGGTGTCCTTTGACAGCTCTTTGGTCTTGGCCATAGTGGAGTTTGGAGTGTGACTGTTTGAGGTTGTGGACAGGTGTATTTTATACTGATAACAAGTTCAAACAGGTGCCATTAATACAGTTAACAAGTGGAGGACAGAGGAGGCTCTTAAAGAAGAAGTTACAGGTCTGTGAGAGCCAGAAATCTTGTTTGTTTGTAGGTGACCAAATACTTATTTTACCGAGGAATTTACCAATTAATTCATTAAAAATCCTACAATGTGATTTCCTGGATTATTTCCCCCCATTCTGTCTCTCATAGTTGAAGTTTACCTAGGATGAAAATTACAGGCCTCTCTCATCTTTTTAAGTGGAAGAACTTGCACAATTGGTGGCTGACTAAATACTTTTTTGCCCCACTGTACATTGTCATCTACTTTAGAATCACCGGAAAAGTCTGTGAGAGTGTGATTAGAGCTTAAGAAGCAGTCCTGAAGAACCATCATCGCAGGCAAACAAAAAAGACAAACATATTTTGTCGAACTGATTGCCTGTGACAAGTTAACGGGTAATTGTTTGTGTAGCACTCCCGATCCTTTGCAGGGGATGCTCACCGCGGACGGCAGAACGACTACTGACATTTCCCTGTGTATTGTTTTTTATATTTGCTGTTGCTAAATGACTGTCTTTTTTACAATTGCACTGCAGTAAAATGTTTTTATTACATGTACAGCACTTTGGCTCGACCAAACATCGTTTTTAAATGTGCTTTATAAATAAAATTTGATTTGATTTGATTTGATTTGAACATACATGAATCCAGTAGACTTCTCAGGATGACTAGAAATCTTCTCACCGTCCAAGACAGCCAAAAGGCACAGCAGAGCCATGATAGTGGCCATTTCCCCAGGCCAGCACAGCATCCACGATATTCCCTTTCCATTATGAAGTGAAGCGGCGTCACTCACCGAGCCCAGGGCACTGGAGGTGTGACGCCCGGAGATGCAGGGCTGAAGAAAGACAGCAGGCCTCTCCGGTGAATTCTTCAGATCTCAAAGCCAGATATATCCGACGTGGAGGCGCTCCAGGTCTCACCGCGATATCTCCACAAAAAAACCTCCCCTAAGAAAAACCCCAAAAAATATTTTATGTTTTGTCATCATTTTTTATGCTGTACCGAAAACGTACCGAACCGTGACCTAAAAACAGAGGTACGTACCGAACCAAAATGTTTGTGAACTGTTACACCCCTATAAGCTACCACAGCTATCAAGTCGGGCCTGGACACAAAGCCGGTGTGTGTTTCTTGGGTCTGGTCCGGCAGGGCTGGCACTCTGTAATGTTTATGAGTCAGTAACAGCTCTCTTTGGAATCCTGTCAGGGGCGACAGACGAGGTGGCCGGCTAAGGCTGTCATTGCCGAGGCCATGAAAGTGCATCCACAGCTCTATTGCAAGCAATCTTCTTGATGCCGTCTGAGTCTGTTTGACACTTTGGACAACATTTGGCCTTATGGGTCTGTTTTGGCATCAGAAAAACAAGGCTTTTTGAAAAATGGCGCTTCTAATGACTATCACAACATTGAACATTTTGATAAGTGTGATGTAAGCCACAATTGTTTCCAGCAGTGAAACTGTGCTACTTAAAATGTTATTTCCATCGAGGAAATATAATCCTACTTAAGAAAAAAGTTGAAAGTGTCTCCCTGTGTCCTTAAGACAGAAACTGACAGGGGGAGCAAATCATCTGCCAACCAGCCAAGAAGTATTATATACTGAATGTCTATCTGTCAGAAAACATTTATATTTTTTAGTGAAACAAAAAAGAAAGGAAAAATATCATGATGGGTGGAAAGCTTCCTACCACGACAGCCAGAGTTTTGTATTTGGGTGTTTCGTGAAGTTGGTGAATATGTTCTATATGCTGCGGATTTCTTTTCATTTGCATTTCTTTTGGCACATTTGCATCATTTTTTTAACTGCATCAATATCTTCTAATGGAAATGTTTTGGCTGGTTTGGCACCTGCCGGCCTTTGTAAAGAAGGCAGTAAAATTGTTAAATCTCCAAGCACAAGCTGAAATAAATATAATGTCATATATCATAACGGGATATTTTCTCAGACTTGAAAAAGCTGCTTAAGAAACACAAAAACATTTTACACAGCTTTTGTTTTATAAGCTTCATGGGAAAATAACTTTCCTTTGAGCTATGATTTCTATTCTCCTTTGTTTTTTGGACCATGTTTAGTAAAACTCAGTTCTATTCTGTAGTAGAAATGCAGCAGTAATCACTGGAGAGAAACTTCAATCTCACAGTAAATATATCTTTGCTTTTCCTTCTCAAATCAGTGGCGCTGCGTCTGACAGCTTTGTGCACACTGTGATGATTGTTGCACTGGGGCTCTTCAGCATCACTGGTGGATGAAAGACTGACAACACAGGATTATCGCTTCAATAAGTTCAGCGGGTGCCTTGTTTGCGATGAGCAGTTGGCGCCACAGGGCAACGCCACATGAAGGCGAAAAAATGTTCCCCCTAAAATGAGTCCATGATGGATGGGATGAACATTGAGTGACACGTTTTTTGTTTTTCCAGTGTGCAGGGTCTCTGTCAATGAGTCAGCTATTGTTGCTCGAGGGAAGAGAAGCAATTTACTGAGGCTTAAGAATCAAGCAACAGTTTCTTGGATGATTTGCCTTTCAGTGGGACTGAATGATGCTCAGTGCGGGTCAGACAGGGCATTGTTCTCTGATTAGCTGCTGCTTTGTTCACAGGGTCATTTCATGGAGAATGCTTCAATGCTATACCATGCTAACGACTGCTCAAAAAGACACAATGAAGGGATGATGCAAAGTATGATGACACAGTTATTTGAAAAAAAGAAGCGTGTTGAATGCCCCAAAAAAAACACATACAGTATTTAATTGCTCAGGTTTGTGCTTTACATCTGAATCCGCCTACCAAATGTATAATGGTTGTCACGTGACTAACCTGTAAGTATTACTAATTCAAACCCAAATGTTCAGGGTCAGGACGCAACAACGGAAAAAGAGGCCTGTTCTCTCAAAACGGCATACTTTCTTTTTTAAAACTCTCTGCTTGTTTCTCGACTAGCTGGTTAATAATTTAAATACATTAAAATATGAATGTATTTACAAACATTCTGAATTTTGTCAAGCCATTGAATTGCCACTAAAAGTTGTTTAAAAGTCCACTTATCCAAATCCAAAAATATGAAAGGTTCACAGTTTCCGTAGGTTTCCCCTTTAGTAAAATTTGGCACAATATCTATGTGGTAAGGTTAAGGAAAAACATTATGTCGTGGTTTTAAATGGGTATAATTAAGTGTGCCTAGGTTTATTAAGGTTAAGGTTGTTGTACCACTATTTTACTTGGCTTATGCTTTGTCAGTTAAAATTACTTAATATTATACTATTGGTTTCACACGTACGTGAACTCTGGTCTTCTAAGTAATATGCCTCTGACTGTCCAATTGTTTTTGTTTTACCCATCCTAGTGTTAGGAGCAGTGGGCTGCCATTATGTACAGTGCCCGGGGAGCAGTGTAGGGAACGGTGCCTTGCTCAGGGACACCTCGGTAGCACTTTCAAGTGAACTTCCGGTCTGGTTCCCAAGCCAAATCTCTATGGACTTCGCCTACACCGCCATTCCATCCACCATACCCTAAGGAAAGTTTGATGGTCTCATTCTACCTCCTGGAACAGTACAAATTGAGGATAACAACATCCTGAACCTAAGGCGTAGCAGACATCTTCTAAACCAAAAAAAAACTGATATTGGCGATTCAAATTGCCGTATGTCATTCAATGCGGATGATAATTATATACATGAACAAGTGCAATCTTTGAAGAGCTAAGTGAAACCTCAATACAGTAGTTTCTTATTTCTCAGGGAGAAATTAGAGCTGGAGACAGTAAGAGTGGCAGAGGAGAGAGTACAGTGGACCCCACCAATCATTATAAACAGCTCATCGTCTTCATTTGCATTTTAAATGTACTATCTTGGAGATGTTTAAGATGACAGTAACAAAACTGATTGAAATGGAACTGTTTGTTTACAGTTCTGTCGGATAAACTCCATTTTAGTTTTCAAGGGAAACCGTTTTTTGATGTAAAAGAGGCAAAATGTTGTTGTGCTGCATACATTATATATGTTTGACAGTCTTTCATGAGTCCAGAAATGTTTTATGATTTGTATATCTGTTTCAAGCCCATTACCAACTCCAACATGATGTGATGAGATTTGTATAAAACTGAGTCATAGCTAACTGCAATCTCCACTTCTGAAAAGTCAAGCAATGGCGGGAGGGTTTTATACTTTTTGGACTGTTTGCAAAACAAATCTGATTGTTTAGAAGTCAATGAGAAAATAACCCTTCTTTGAACTCGAATTATCACCTCAATAGGTATTTTCCTAAATAGGTTGCTGTCTCAATCGCCAGTTTCAAGTCTTTTTCAATACTGCAACATTTTGTAAACTATGGTCCGTTTAGAGGAAAAAGACAATAGATGCTAACACCATGCTACCACCACGTTGTCCGTGTTTTCATACAAGAACTTTAACCGTCGTACAGTATAATTGAACTTCATAAAAATGACTTGTTCAGTGGTCGGTATACTAAGCCCCGCCCCCTTTTGGTTCTAAAAAAACAAAGATGGCCGCGGCAAACATTGAAAATGGCAATAGTCGTAATGGCTAACTCAACTGAACCAATTGGTAACAACACACAGTCAACTTCCACTTCTTATGAATGTTCTATTGTCAAAAGCATCAGCAACATTTAAACAAAATGTCACACTCATGTTTTGGTCCATTCCAACTGGGAAGTGACCTTTCGGAATAAAGGTATAAAACACTACAATGGGGAGCACCAGAGATGTTGCAAAAACATCACAGCAAGGATCTCCGATGGCAGATATTGACTCTGTGGCTACAACATGTCAGGAGCTTAAATACTGTGAGCTACGACCACTCTTAAACTGCTACCTTCAAAGAAGTTTACGATTAACCAAATAATTTAGTTAACATTATCTTTCCGATCACTTTGTGCGAGGTCCTGTCTGCTTCTTTTTACTTCTATTCAGCACCCACTTCATACAAGCAGCAAATTGAGGCTTTGTTGTCACTGTTGATATCTAAAGGACACCCTGCTGGGGGATTATATGGGCTCAACGCTTGTGGCCGTGTGGCTTTTATTTCTGTTTACCCTTCACCAGCAGAGAGAAAAGCATAAATACTGAGATATTGTTTCTTATTTTTGGCACAGATCGTGGATTGGGAGCAAAATTCAACAACTCAAAGGCACCACTGCATACTGTGCGCACTAGTTGTTGGCCCGTTGGATGGGATTAGCAGGGCATTCTACAAACACTCAGCACCCCCCGCTCAACGATGTTTGCTGTGGCTTGATTTTGTTTCTTTACAGTTGCAGTTTTCACCTGCTGTTTTGTGTTGTGGTGCACAAAATGATCATCAGAGGCACACAGCACTACATCTTATTGCACTCATCAGAATGTTCTATTTTTGGCAGTTTTCCCATGAATCCGAGGAGATGCATGCCAGCACCTTATTATAGCTAATTACACCATCATCACACCACTTCAAGCAATCATGTGGAACACAACCCATGCAGTGCAACACACATCGTGGTTACAGTTAAATGGACGGGTGCCACCAAAACAACTGCATTCACTCTATAGGAACAATATGGAGTAATACCTGGGATAAAGTTAGGATAAGACAAACACTTTTGTATCTCTTTGATGTACCTGCGTGGAAACATATATGGAAGCATGTACTGCATGCTTTTTTTTTTTTAATACCAGCAAGGCTGCTGAACTGCCATTCATTTTGTCGAAATAACCATCCGCTGACATTCACTGATTCATCAACAAAAAGTATTTACAAAAAAAACAAGTAAAACCTGAACATGATAAAAAGAAAAACACTAAAAGAAAAAGAAAACATCCATACAAGTAAATACACAAATTAATGAAATAATAAAAGTCAAAATATTAAAAGAATTAACCAGTATGCTAGATTGGGTGTCACAAATAGGGAAAAAAGGGAATAATAATTAGACTATGGACCCTATTTTAAGTGCAGAGACATACATACTGTGGTAGATTTGAAGTATTTTTTCCCCAAATCTCCAACAAATAATCATTTTGTCTAGCAAACATTTTGAAACCTTCCATGAATGGATAGAAACAGCATACTTGTGAGCGATGCAAGAGGACTGTAGAACTCTTAAATGCATCTGCAATTTGCCGGTGGCAGTCATTTGTGAAACGGGACACTGGCACCATTAGCGATCTGCGGGTATATGGTGCCTGAAAATTGCTTTTGTAAAATGGCCCACTGTTATTTTGGTTTGTGTACAGCGCAAAGTGCAAAACAGTTTTGTGAGATGGATCGTAGATCGGAGGGTGTGGTGATTACTGTTTTTTTCGATTGCTAACAAGCATCAGCCATTACTCACACTTTTCTAACAGTTTGCATAGAAAAGCTATTCTAACCTTTAAAACGCACCAAAATCTTTCAAAATGTCTCAAAAGAGCTTGTTCTGCACCAATTCTGAGTGAGAATACACTCATATACAATACAACATACATAGTCTGTGTTATAACAGTTTGAAACGTTTAGCTTTGAAGTTTAGATAACATTTCTCCTAAGTTAGTATGTAAAACAAGAATAATGTCTTTTCACTTAACAATTTTGACAGAAAATTCTTTTTTTAGGGATGAATCCCTAATGACATGCAATGTTTTGGTTATCTGAAATGATTCTCCACAATCATAACTCTGGTCTCATTGCTCAGAAACAGCTGAGCCAATCACAGTCAAGCATGGTAGCTCTACAAAGGATTCTCCAGGAAATTGTTCTGTCCACAGCCAGAGGCAGATGGTGTTTTCTGTTCAGTCTATTGAAAATAGAAGAAATAATGAAACCCGTTTGTTGAAGCAGTTTGAATGAAAAATTCAACCCGACACCATGCAGTCTTTATTGTACTGTATTTAAGATCATAAATAGTCTCACCATAATATAATTAAAAAGAGGAACACATTGAATTTCTTTAATCGTAAACATTAAATGTTTCAGCAGTTAGTATCCAAAAATGTCCACATACTTAACAGCTTTATATTATTAAGAAATTAAAGAAAAATGTGTGTCCATCAAACAGCAATGCTACTGCTGAAACTCCCTCTGCAGGGAACCTATATAACACACAACAGGAAAGGGAACACGAAAAAGCACAACATAAGTTGCATACGTATGAGACGTTAATCAGTTTACTGATGCAATAAAGGTGTATTTTGGGTCCTTTCATTAAGCAAACCTTGACAAGGACTACAGCTGAAGTTAGACTTAACCGTCAACCATGATGGAAAGTGTGCGCTTTAACAGCCACGGAGAGTTATATGTTGAAAAAAACATTCAAAGTCTAATCCAATGCAATTTCCCTACACTGAATGGTTAATAAACAACCGAAAGAAAAGGTTGGCATTCAAAGCCAGCGCTTGGGGAACACTGTGTGCATACTGACGGCCGTGCTCACTAACTGACAAGGGAAGCTCTTTGCAAAGGACCCATCAACAGTGCAATCATCGGGGAGGACCCCAAAGGAGCACAGTGAGATTAAAAGACCAGCTATCAATTTATCAAAGACGCTGCTGAGAGGGAACTTCAACTTTAAAGAAACATTGGGAAATGTTCTGCCTAATGACTTTAATTTATAAGAGAGCATGGACAACTCTGGTGCTGTAATCTTGAGAGCCAATCTTAATGAGCACTTAGTACCCATGTGATTGTTACTCGTTGATAGCACCAAACTATGTTCACATCTCTAAAGAATTCCACTCAGAAGAAGCATACCTTCACTCTCAAGGACACAGCTTAGCATATGTCAAATGGAGTTTAAGGTGGATTTGAAACATTTTCAAATCAAACACGAAGAGAGAAATATTGCTTTTCCAACACGTTCAACAGCTTTGCCATGGCAAGACAAAAAGAATATCTAATACTGTACATCGTCGACTTTGTTCATCTCCGGCTGCAGCAGCGTGAAGACGCTCGCCTACGTGTTGACCTTTTGGACGCAGTTCGTGTGACTCTCAGTCTTAACAAGAATTAAATGAATATTAAGCGGGACAAAATCAGCAAACCTTCCTCTAAAAGAGTTCTTTATTATCCCTGTTTGTCATCAACTGTGACTCATTGCTTCTGTCTTGTGTTTTTTCCCACTACTTCTTTATTTTGCTCAGTGGTTTAGGAAGATAATCTTTTCCATCCCCTTCTCTAAATTACAGTGGCGACATCCCCAGCAGAGCCTGAATGTTATCGCTCCGCAGCGGCACGAGGAGCTCCACATTAAGTTCTCTGGAGCTAAACAGTTTGTGTTGCCAACCTCGAGGCTTGCCGCACATCAGCGGGTAAGAGGAGCCAGCCCAACGGAACAGTGATAACTTGGGGTTTTACACAACATAGCGGGGAAAAAGTGAGGATGATTCCCCACAAACTGTGCCGTACTGTAGGAGTCCCACTCTTGAAATATGTTTAAATACTCTAAATGTGAAAATGTGTGTTTGTGTTGGAACATGGCTGCAGTGTGTGAAGTAATGGAATTATATCAAGTGTGTCCCACTCATAGGTTATACAAATGCAATTCATCATTGTATATTAAAGGCCACCCCAGTTAATTTGAACCCAGAGGCACATACAGCAGAGAATGTATGCATTTTTTTTCTATTTTAATAGAAGGCCGAAGGCACATAGTTTGCATTAAATGGGGGATTTTCAGATTAAAAGACTCATAAATTAAAATGGTGTGCATATCATTTGAATGTAATATAAAAACGTTCCTTAGAGTACAGCATTTCACAGTTTCCTTTACTTAATTCAAGTAAAATCCCCATAGCCCACACATTATTAATAACAATTAAAAGTCTTGCATGAAATGTAGGCCGTGTCTCAATTCAGGGGCTGCACCCTTTGGAGGCTGCATTTGTAGACCGCATACTTGACAAGACTGAACTGCTTTTCCTTCCGGGAAAAGATTGTCCCACTCTTGACCTGACAATCAACATCGGCTCCTCTGTTGTTTCCCCGACTCAGACTGCAAGGAATCTGGGTGTGATCCTAGATAACAACTTGTCCTTCACTGCAAACATCGCTGCTACAACCCGCTGCTGCAGATATACGCTGTACAACATCAGGAGGATAAGTCCCCAGCTGACCCAGAAAGCCACGCAGGTTCTGGTCCAGGCTCTCGTCACCTCACGCCTAGACTACTGCAACTCCCTCCTGGCTGGTCTAGCTGCATGTGCCATCCGACCTCTGCAGCTCATCCAGAATGCAGCGGCTCGTCTGGTCTTCAACCTTCCAAAATGTTCCCACACCACTCCGCTCCTCCGCTCCCTTCACTGGCTCCCGGTAACTGCTAGAATCCACTTCAAGACACTGGTACTTGCGTACCATGCTGCGAATGGATCTGGCCCTTCCTACATCCAGGACATGGTTAAACTGTACACCCCAGCGCGTGCACTACGCTCTGCATCAGCCAAACAACTCGCTGCACCCTCGCTGCGAGGGGGACCCAAGTTCCCATCAGCAAAAACACGTGGGTTTGCTATCCTGGCTCCAAGATGGTGGAATGAGCTCCCCATTGACATCAGAACAGCAGAAAGCCTGCACATCTTCCGGCGCAGACTGAAAACTCATCTCTTTCGACTCCACTTCGAGCGATAGAATTACTAACAAGGCACTTATATACTAATAAAGGACTGGCTTACCTAAAGCCAGCTGAGTAGCACTTGAAATGTTTGGCTCTATGAAACCTGATGTACTTATATGATTCTGTTTTCTTCAAGGTTGTGTCTTCCTGGTCGAATGTACTTATTGTAAGTCGCTTTGGATAAAAGCGTCAGCTAAATGCAATGTAATGTACGTACGTCACTTCCGCCGAAAGAAGGCTGTCCCAATTTTTTAAAAAGGCGTAGCAGACATCTTCTAAACCAAAAAAAAACTGATATTGGCGATTCAAATTGCCGTATGTCATTCAATGCGGATGATAATTATATACATGAACAAGTGCAATCTTTGAAGAGCTAAGTGAAACCTCAATACAGTAGTTTCTTATTTCTCAGGGAGAAATTAGAGCTGGAGACAGTAAGAGTGGCAGAGGAGAGAGTACAGTGGACCCCACCAATCATTATAAACAGCTCATCGTCTTCATTTGCATTTTAAATGTACTATCTTGGAGATGTTTAAGATGACAGTAACAAAACTGATTGAAATGGAACTGTTTGTTTACAGTTCTGTCGGATAAACTCCATTTTAGTTTTCAAGGGAAACCGTTTTTGATGTAAAAGAGGCAAAATGTTGTTGTGCTGCATACATTATATATGTTTGACAGTCTTTCATGAGTCCAGAAATGTTTTATGATTTGTATATCTGTTTCAAGCCCATTACCAACTCCAACATGATGTGATGAGATTTGTATAAAACTGAGTCATAGCTAACTGCAATCTCCACTTCTGAAAAGTCAAGCAATGGCGGGAGGGTTTTATACTTTTTGGACTGTTTGCAAAACAAATCTGATTGTTTAGAAGTCAATGAGAAAATAACCCTTCTTTGAACTCGAATTATCACCTCAATAGGTATTTTCCTAAATAGGTTGCTGTCTCAATCGCCAGTTTCAAGTCTTTTTCAATACTGCAACATTTTGTAAACTATGGTCCGTTTAGAGGAAAAAGACAATAGATGCTAACACCATGCTACCACCACGTTGTCCGTGTTTTCATACAAGAACTTTAACCGTCGTACAGTATAATTGAACTTCATAAAAATGACTTGTTCAGTGGTCGGTATACTAAGCCCCGCCCCCTTTTGGTTCTAAAAAAACAAAGATGGCCGCGGCAAACATTGAAAATGGCAATAGTCGTAATGGCTAACTCAACTGAACCAATTGGTAACAACACACAGTCAACTTCCACTTCTTATGAATGTTCTATTGTCAAAAGCATCAGCAACATTTAAACAAAATGTCACACTCATGTTTTGGTCCATTCCAACTGGGAAGTGACCTTTCGGAATAAAGGTATAAAACACTACAATGGGGAGCACCAGAGATGTTGCAAAAACATCACAGCAAGGATCTCCGATGGCAGATATTGACTCTGTGGCTACAACATGTCAGGAGCTTAAATACTGTGAGCTACGACCACTCTTAAACTGCTACCTTCAAAGAAGTTTACGATTAACCAAATAATTTAGTTAACATTATCTTTCCGATCACTTTGTGCGAGGTCCTGTCTGCTTCTTTTTACTTCTATTCAGCACCCACTTCATACAAGCAGCAAATTGAGGCTTTGTTGTCACTGTTGATATCTAAAGGACACCCTGCTGGGGGATTATATGGGCTCAACGCTTGTGGCCGTGTGGCTTTTATTTCTGTTTACCCTTCACCAGCAGAGAGAAAAGCATAAATACTGAGATATTGTTTCTTATTTTTGGCACAGATCGTGGATTGGGAGCAAAATTCAACAACTCAAAGGCACCACTGCATACTGTGCGCACTAGTTGTTGGCCCGTTGGATGGGATTAGCAGGGCATTCTACAAACACTCAGCACCCCCCGCTCAACGATGTTTGCTGTGGCTTGATTTTGTTTCTTTACAGTTGCAGTTTTCACCTGCTGTTTTGTGTTGTGGTGCACAAAATGATCATCAGAGGCACACAGCACTACATCTTATTGCACTCATCAGAATGTTCTATTTTTGGCAGTTTTCCCATGAATCCGAGGAGATGCATGCCAGCACCTTATTATAGCTAATTACACCATCATCACACCACTTCAAGCAATCATGTGGAACACAACCCATGCAGTGCAACACACATCGTGGTTACAGTTAAATGGACGGGTGCCACCAAAACAACTGCATTCACTCTATAGGAACAATATGGAGTAATACCTGGGATAAAGTTAGGATAAGACAAACACTTTTGTATCTCTTTGATGTACCTGCGTGGAAACATATATGGAAGCATGTACTGCATGCTTTTTTTTTTTTAATACCAGCAAGGCTGCTGAACTGCCATTCATTTTGTCGAAATAACCATCCGCTGACATTCACTGATTCATCAACAAAAAGTATTTACAAAAAAAACAAGTAAAACCTGAACATGATAAAAAGAAAAACACTAAAAGAAAAAGAAAACATCCATACAAGTAAATACACAAATTAATGAAATAATAAAAGTCAAAATATTAAAAGAATTAACCAGTATGCTAGATTGGGTGTCACAAATAGGGAAAAAAGGGAATAATAATTAGACTATGGACCCTATTTTAAGTGCAGAGACATACATACTGTGGTAGATTTGAAGTATTTTTTCCCCAAATCTCCAACAAATAATCATTTTGTCTAGCAAACATTTTGAAACCTTCCATGAATGGATAGAAACAGCATACTTGTGAGCGATGCAAGAGGACTGTAGAACTCTTAAATGCATCTGCAATTTGCCGGTGGCAGTCATTTGTGAAACGGGACACTGGCACCATTAGCGATCTGCGGGTATATGGTGCCTGAAAATTGCTTTTGTAAAATGGCCCACTGTTATTTTGGTTTGTGTACAGCGCAAAGTGCAAAACAGTTTTGTGAGATGGATCGTAGATCGGAGGGTGTGGTGATTACTGTTTTTTTCGATTGCTAACAAGCATCAGCCATTACTCACACTTTTCTAACAGTTTGCATAGAAAAGCTATTCTAACCTTTAAAACGCACCAAAATCTTTCAAAATGTCTCAAAAGAGCTTGTTCTGCACCAATTCTGAGTGAGAATACACTCATATACAATACAACATACATAGTCTGTGTTATAACAGTTTGAAACGTTTAGCTTTGAAGTTTAGATAACATTTCTCCTAAGTTAGTATGTAAAACAAGAATAATGTCTTTTCACTTAACAATTTTGACAGAAAATTCTTTTTTTAGGGATGAATCCCTAATGACATGCAATGTTTTGGTTATCTGAAATGATTCTCCACAATCATAACTCTGGTCTCATTGCTCAGAAACAGCTGAGCCAATCACAGTCAAGCATGGTAGCTCTACAAAGGATTCTCCAGGAAATTGTTCTGTCCACAGCCAGAGGCAGATGGTGTTTTCTGTTCAGTCTATTGAAAATAGAAGAAATAATGAAACCCGTTTGTTGAAGCAGTTTGAATGAAAAATTCAACCCGACACCATGCAGTCTTTATTGTACTGTATTTAAGATCATAAATAGTCTCACCATAATATAATTAAAAAGAGGAACACATTGAATTTCTTTAATCGTAAACATTAAATGTTTCAGCAGTTAGTATCCAAAAATGTCCACATACTTAACAGCTTTATATTATTAAGAAATTAAAGAAAAATGTGTGTCCATCAAACAGCAATGCTACTGCTGAAACTCCCTCTGCAGGGAACCTATATAACACACAACAGGAAAGGGAACACGAAAAAGCACAACATAAGTTGCATACGTATGAGACGTTAATCAGTTTACTGATGCAATAAAGGTGTATTTTGGGTCCTTTCATTAAGCAAACCTTGACAAGGACTACAGCTGAAGTTAGACTTAACCGTCAACCATGATGGAAAGTGTGCGCTTTAACAGCCACGGAGAGTTATATGTTGAAAAAAACATTCAAAGTCTAATCCAATGCAATTTCCCTACACTGAATGGTTAATAAACAACCGAAAGAAAAGGTTGGCATTCAAAGCCAGCGCTTGGGGAACACTGTGTGCATACTGACGGCCGTGCTCACTAACTGACAAGGGAAGCTCTTTGCAAAGGACCCATCAACAGTGCAATCATCGGGGAGGACCCCAAAGGAGCACAGTGAGATTAAAAGACCAGCTATCAATTTATCAAAGACGCTGCTGAGAGGGAACTTCAACTTTAAAGAAACATTGGGAAATGTTCTGCCTAATGACTTTAATTTATAAGAGAGCATGGACAACTCTGGTGCTGTAATCTTGAGAGCCAATCTTAATGAGCACTTAGTACCCATGTGATTGTTACTCGTTGATAGCACCAAACTATGTTCACATCTCTAAAGAATTCCACTCAGAAGAAGCATACCTTCACTCTCAAGGACACAGCTTAGCATATGTCAAATGGAGTTTAAGGTGGATTTGAAACATTTTCAAATCAAACACGAAGAGAGAAATATTGCTTTTCCAACACGTTCAACAGCTTTGCCATGGCAAGACAAAAAGAATATCTAATACTGTACATCGTCGACTTTGTTCATCTCCGGCTGCAGCAGCGTGAAGACGCTCGCCTACGTGTTGACCTTTTGGACGCAGTTCGTGTGACTCTCAGTCTTAACAAGAATTAAATGAATATTAAGCGGGACAAAATCAGCAAACCTTCCTCTAAAAGAGTTCTTTATTATCCCTGTTTGTCATCAACTGTGACTCATTGCTTCTGTCTTGTGTTTTTTCCCACTACTTCTTTATTTTGCTCAGTGGTTTAGGAAGATAATCTTTTCCATCCCCTTCTCTAAATTACAGTGGCGACATCCCCAGCAGAGCCTGAATGTTATCGCTCCGCAGCGGCACGAGGAGCTCCACATTAAGTTCTCTGGAGCTAAACAGTTTGTGTTGCCAACCTCGAGGCTTGCCGCACATCAGCGGGTAAGAGGAGCCAGCCCAACGGAACAGTGATAACTTGGGGTTTTACACAACATAGCGGGGAAAAAGTGAGGATGATTCCCCACAAACTGTGCCGTACTGTAGGAGTCCCACTCTTGAAATATGTTTAAATACTCTAAATGTGAAAATGTGTGTTTGTGTTGGAACATGGCTGCAGTGTGTGAAGTAATGGAATTATATCAAGTGTGTCCCACTCATAGGTTATACAAATGCAATTCATCATTGTATATTAAAGGCCACCCCAGTTAATTTGAACCCAGAGGCACATACAGCAGAGAATGTATGCATTTTTTTTCTATTTTAATAGAAGGCCGAAGGCACATAGTTTGCATTAAATGGGGGATTTTCAGATTAAAAGACTCATAAATTAAAATGGTGTGCATATCATTTGAATGTAATATAAAAACGTTCCTTAGAGTACAGCATTTCACAGTTTCCTTTACTTAATTCAAGTAAAATCCCCATAGCCCACACATTATTAATAACAATTAAAAGTCTTGCATGAAATGTAGGCCGTGTCTCAATTCAGGGGCTGCACCCTTTGGAGGCTGCATTTGTAGACCGCATACTTGACAAGACTGAACTGCTTTTCCTTCCGGGAAAAGATTGTCCCACTCTTGACCTGACAATCAACATCGGCTCCTCTGTTGTTTCCCCGACTCAGACTGCAAGGAATCTGGGTGTGATCCTAGATAACAACTTGTCCTTCACTGCAAACATCGCTGCTACAACCCGCTGCTGCAGATATACGCTGTACAACATCAGGAGGATAAGTCCCCAGCTGACCCAGAAAGCCACGCAGGTTCTGGTCCAGGCTCTCGTCACCTCACGCCTAGACTACTGCAACTCCCTCCTGGCTGGTCTAGCTGCATGTGCCATCCGACCTCTGCAGCTCATCCAGAATGCAGCGGCTCGTCTGGTCTTCAACCTTCCAAAATGTTCCCACACCACTCCGCTCCTCCGCTCCCTTCACTGGCTCCCGGTAACTGCTAGAATCCACTTCAAGACACTGGTACTTGCGTACCATGCTGCGAATGGATCTGGCCCTTCCTACATCCAGGACATGGTTAAACTGTACACCCCAGCGCGTGCACTACGCTCTGCATCAGCCAAACAACTCGCTGCACCCTCGCTGCGAGGGGGACCCAAGTTCCCATCAGCAAAAACACGTGGGTTTGCTATCCTGGCTCCAAGATGGTGGAATGAGCTCCCCATTGACATCAGAACAGCAGAAAGCCTGCACATCTTCCGGCGCAGACTGAAAACTCATCTCTTTCGACTCCACTTCGAGCGATAGAATTACTAACAAGGCACTTATATACTAATAAAGGACTGGCTTACCTAAAGCCAGCTGAGTAGCACTTGAAATGTTTGGCTCTATGAAACCTGATGTACTTATATGATTCTGTTTTCTTCAAGGTTGTGTCTTCCTGGTCGAATGTACTTATTGTAAGTCGCTTTGGATAAAAGCGTCAGCTAAATGCAATGTAATGTACGTACGTCACTTCCGCCGAAAGAAGGCTGTCCCAATTTTTTAAAAAGACGAGACTCCTCCGAATGCGGCCCACAAATGCAGCCTTCTTTTCCCGGATTTGGAGGATACATCTGATGTATCCTTCGCGGCCTACCATATCCCAGGGTGCAATGCGCGCAGGGAAGAGTGAGTTTTTTTCAAATGAAATGGCGGTCCGGTCTCCCCAGCAGAGTGGATTTAAAAGCAGCAGCAAGCGGAGGAATCACTAGTAAATGTGAGTATTGGGTTTTAACTTACTTTAAATTAACTAACGTCACACACGTCAAACCCAAAGGGCATTTAAAAGGTACATTTTCGTTAAATAATACGGGTGACTTTGGTGACGCTAACTAGCTAGCTGGACGTACTACACTGTTGGTTCACAATTGTTTTTTATTCTATTCAGACGTTTACTAAAGTTATACAGAGATCTTGGCTCTGTTATAGATCAGTTATACTTTATATTACATGAATAGACCAAAGTGAAAACATTTAGACCGGTATAGCCTACAGTACGGTGGGATTTATAAAATGCTACCCTGACGTGTAGGACATGGTCCTCTTTATTTCATCACCGTTGGTGATCTCCAAAAAATTGTTAAAGTAAAAAAGTAAAAGTAAAGTTTCTGGATCCTTTTCAGCTGAGTTAGCTTGTAAGCTAATTTGCTAGCAGGCTGCTGGAGCAGCGCAACCGAACAGCACGTATCACGTGACGTAAATACGAAGCGCTCCGTAGGCTAGACAGTCTCATTTCGTAGGCCGCTCGGTCCAGCCTACCCGGTCTACGTGGGCTGGGCCCTCCGCGGACCGCGTAGGCTGCGTACTCCGAAGGGTGCAGCCCCTGAATTGAGACACGGCCGTTGTATATTAACTCATTAAAGATGGCCCTTCCATTACCAGCTGCAGAATTAACCTATTAATGCATCAATAATTAAGTCCTATGATATATTAAATATGATTCTGAAAATGGTACTTCTTCCACTTCTGCTGTTGGGTGAGTTTGAAGATAAGAGACACAGCTGGGTGTCTCCTGGTGTAAAACAAGAAGAATGAATGATGCAACTGTCGGACTACACACGAGGAGCAATCTGTAAAACAAGACACCAAAGCAAGATACAAGCATGTAGTGCAATGCACAGATTGACTATACAAGACAGTGTGAGAAAAACAAGCTAGACTGGACTGGGGGTCCATGGGCAGCAGGGTGTGGAGCAGTCTGACAGCCTGAGGGGAAGAAGCTGTTGCTGAGTCTGGAGGATCTTGCTCGGATGCTCTACTAGCTTTTATGATCCTGAAGGCATCAGCGGTTAGTATAAATGTCATGGATAGTGGGGAGGGAATTCCCACTGATGGACTCGGCTGGCTGCACCATCCTCTGTAGGGACGTGCAGTCTAAAGACGTTTTCGGACCGGTGGAACTTCATCATAGTTTGAAGCAGTGCTGGACTGTCAGTAACTCAAGTACTATTTTGATATCATTTTAACTCTACTTGGTATTTCTATTTGAGAAAAGGCCACACAATTAATCCCACAAAGGGAAATGTGTGTATTTTCTACTTATATGTATACACAGTAAACATACACACATGCCTACACACAAATGCACAAACATGTTTTACAGCACCAGGGAGCAGTTTGGGATTTAATTACTTGCTCAAGGACCCATAGGAAGTGGCAAGCAGTCAGTATATTGAGTCCGATCAGGACTTGAACTGGCGACCCTTTGGTTGGGAAGCCAGACGTTTCAGAGGTAAATAACATACTTTTTAGTCCACTACATTTATTTAACACTGATAATTACTTTTATCATTATATAATTTGATGCAGTACTGTAATTCTTATCTACCCAGTATTAAACAAAGAATCTAAAATTGGCTCCACATTGGCAAACACTACAGTGTAATGTTCTTATGTGTATGTATTAGAAAAAAAAACAGCCAAAAAAAAACCGATTATTTTTCTTACATTCTGCCGACAATACTTCAGTACTTTTACTTTAGTTACAAATAGAATCCAGGACTTTAACTTGTATTTAAGTATTTTTAGACTAGTATTTCTACTTTTTCTAAGTTAAGAATCTGAATACTTTTCCAAACACTGGTTCCAAGAACATACTTCTAAGAATTCCCCTTCGTATAGTGTCCACACTGCACAAACTAGGAATGATTGTACTTCTTAGAACCTGTATTTAGGGATTGGGACTTCCTCAAGTCAGTCATGATCTCTTCCTTTGTGTTTACGTTGAGATAATCTCTGCTGCTTAGTCTGATGCCAGACACTGACCTACTCTGACAGGTCAACTGTGTCCTCAGAGGCAGGGAACCATGGAGCCACTACTGTATGTTGCATTGCCAAAAACAAACTGTTGTTGTTGTCCATATGACAAATACAATATTTGAAATGTTTGTAAATCAAGGCAAAATGTAAATTATCTTTTGCATGTATTTCATTTTGCAGAAACAACCCCTTTTTAAAATACGTTTTAGGAAAATAGTCTTATCTCCAAAGCTTAATAAAATCAAACCCCTTTTACCACATTTTGAGTATTTTTCAAAAAATGCACATATACACCATCCGCCATGCCCATACAGTATATTTGTGTCCTGTGTGAGACACTAGAAAACACATGACCTCCCATCGGCTGTACTGAACGCTTTGTGAGCAGCAAAGACCTGAACCTAGAGGCTTTTATAATGTAAAGGTTAGTTAAAACACTGTAGCTTGAGTGTGCTTGAACTGCTGACTATGATGAATGAGTCTGCCATTAAATGAAGGAAGGGGGGCACTTTATTCTCAAGTGCAACAACAACCATAGAATTCATGTGGAAGCGGAGAAAAGGGTGACAGCAAAAATAAGACTGGCAGCTCTCAGCGCTTACCAGCCAAACATAGATTGGAGAAATAAGATGAATTTAGCCTTTGTAATTTGACTCGGTACACTTTTCCCTGATGTACCGAAAGTGCTGAGTCTTGATTTTAACAAAGGTTTGCCCCAGACACACTGTCAGCCATGCTGGTTCCATAATTATTGCTCCAGAAAACATCTTCTGAGGTACATCCATAGCTGCTAATGTGTATCTCACAGCCCGCCCACATGGCAGCGTGCGTTGCTTAAACGGAGACGTTTCCCATTCACTTTGAATGGGGTGACGTCACGCTTTGCCGAACTGCATTGTGGTTCCATCGCATTGCCTCCGTTGCTCGCTTTGAAAGTTGAGAAAAGTTCAACTTTTCAAGTGTCGACGGAAGCGCCAGCCAATCAAATCATATGCCAGTACAAGCTTTAGCCAATCAAACCTCGTGCTTGTGTTTCCGGGGCGGGAGATTAATGTGATTGGTTGTTGGTCCACGCCCACCGGCAAGCTTCAACGCACACTGCCGTGTGGACGTACCATTAGTACCGGCGGCCATGTTGGTCGGTCAGCAGTGACATCTTAATGTTCTGACTAGTGTTTCACAGAGGAAGGTTGATGTAAACTCCCTGAGATATTTGCTAAAGCCCCAGAGTGGCCTTGGCCTCGGTCTCTGCCGCTCACTTTGATATTCTCCTGAGTCAAGGGGCTTCCTGCTGAGACAAGCAGAGAAATCCACCTCACGACACAGGTGTGTGATCTAACGCCAGCCAAAAGCGCTTTCTCTTTTCTGACTTTGTAAGAGGGTTAAGCCGCTACACAAAGACAAAGGACCTGAGAAAGAGTAGGTTCTCCATTCTCATACATTTAGAGTCTTGCGTTGATGTAAAGAGTTATTTCTCAGAGCTCGATGTACCATTATTTGAATGAGATAGATTTACATATCAATGGAAGTCAGATGAATAATATGGGGTTTATAAACTAAATATAATGTACATATTTTAATGTTATTGTAGGGTGAATACATGCCATAAAATAGTATATCACCCTTCTAAAATACCATGTTTTTCTACTTTTCAACACGCCCTTAGTAAGGAATTTGCAGACAACTATATCTTCTTGTGCACTCTAAAACTGTTCTCTCAGCCATACCGCTGTGTAGAAGTTTAATAGTTACATAAACTTTTGGTACTTTGTAGGGGTGACCCTGAAAAATCCACTATTTTAAGATTCAGTCGAAGGAACTTGATTGGACTACTAATTGTCAAAGAGGTGGGAAAATGTGGTAATGAAACTAAGGAACATTCCACGGCATGGGGGTGCTGAATGTCTTGGTTTCTTCCAGCAGTTAATGATATTGAGTCCATTTTGGTACAAATATAAGCCTAGTTATAATACTGTCTATAATCCTTTAAATCACACATTTACTTTTAATAAATCAGAAAGGCTTAATAACAAGAGAATATGGCTACTGTTTCAAAATGAATGAATACTTTTAATAATGGATGTATGCCTCTTTGTAGTACTGCGAACAGCTGTTTTTCCTTTGTTCAATTAAGCTTAAACATGGAATCCATGAGTATAAGAAACAAACATCAATTGACGATCACTTGAAGAAAGGCAAGACTTGACCAATCAGATTCACCTGTGTAAATGCATGCCTGGGGAAACCCCTAGTACTTTAGGTTTATTTTGATGATCACACATTTTGCTACATTTCTTCCACCACTGTTTGAATTAATAGTGTTGTTGTGAGATATTGCACATGCAGTGGAAAGCAAACAGTGTATTGAAAAGGCTTGAGGGGATATTCCGTTCCCACTCAGCTGGTGGGAAGCTCCGAGGTCCCACACTAGAGACTAAAGAGGCAGTTTGGCAGAGAACTGCAGCCTTCCTTGAAAGCTACCCATTCCTTTTCATAACATCAATGCTTGAGGCCTTGTTTTTATTATTTAATAGGTTTCAGAATGCATAGCTCATTGGTGCATTGTTGGTATGCAAGCGTCTCTCAGATATCAGGATTTTCAACAAGCATTTGAATGCACCGTCTGGAATTACTTTTCAAAAGTATTGATACTTCCCTTGCATAAATTACCCTGCAAAAACAACCCAAGTTTGACCAAGCTCAAGCAAATTTCAAGTCCAACAGTTTGATTTTATGGTTTATTGATCAAATATGAGAGCAAAACAATGTGTAGTGACTTCAGGAACAAAACAAGTCACTGAGCGGTTGACTTTGTCTGACGCGCATTGATACAAAATGAATGCTAAGATCCAAAAATACCTCGAACAGAATCTTAATTTAATGAAATGATAAATGTATTATAACGTGTACATCCATACAAAAATGTTGCAGTCAATAGAAAATACAGTGCCCCGTTCACCCGCTCTCCCACACACATCTTGTGATTGTTAATCAGTAGCGCACATATTTACGTGACCAAACTCACAATAGGTAATAATATTATAAACAATTACCAAATGCAAAAATATAAACAATCAAAAACCTTAGTGAATGTAACAGAAATCACCATTTGTGACACAATGGCTGTTAATTAAGTAAGAATGTATTTAGCTAGAGGGGGTTATACATGCCAACAATGTAGGGTTAGGGTTAGGGTAATAAACAAGTTAACCTAAGATAATGTAGTTTTTCTGCCCGGGTTAGAAGAAGAAACAGGCAGAATAAGGAGTTCTCTAGGGCTGCATCTCACAACTATCTAACAACCCTCAACAGGAGCCGGGGCCCCGTCCTAGCAGCTGATTCCTCTAAACGCTGCATGAAGTGTCATCTTCACTCTGCACATATGCTGCACTACAGCAGCTGGACCGTGGTCACCAGGCGCACAAACAAAAGACCAACTCGGTGACAACGGGAGCACTGATTAAATTCATTAGGGAAATGGTTCCCTCTGATGCCGGGCAATTTGAGGTGCAGAAGCACATGGAAATGCCCGGCAGCTGCGCTCCATTCCCAGGAAGCGCTGTGCTGTATATTCATTATTTTACAAATAGATCAAACACATCTGACTGCCTGCATGTTCTCTCCTCCTTGCTTGTGTTTCAGATTTATTTATTTATTTTCCGTGCACATAGCTTGTTCTGCTGGTGAGTGAATGGAGCCATGAGGGAGAGTTTTCTGGAAAGGAACCAAGCCCCGGTTTTTCTTCGACTTGGAGACTCATGCAGGGGAGAATTCCACAGAGGGTTTACGGCTAAATCCCAAATTATTTTCCACTTAATTTTTAGCTTAACTTCAATTGCCTCCAATCAAAGCTATTCCATGCGAATTACATTACATTACATTTAGCTGATGCTTTTATACAAAATAACTTACAACAAGTGCATTCGACCAACAAGATACAAACATATATATATATATATATAAATATAAAAGTCATATATATACATCAGGTTTCATAGAGCCAAAACATTTCAAGTGCTACTCAACTGGCTTTAGATAAGCCAGTCCTTTATTAGTTTATAAGTGCCTTGTTAGTAATTCTATCGCTCGAAGTGGAGTCGAAAGAGATGAGTTTTCAGTCTGCGCCCGAAGGTGTGTAAGCGTCCTGCTGTCCTGATGTCAATGGGGAGCTCATTCCACCATTTTGGAGCCAGGATAGCAAACCCACGTGTTTTTGCTGATGGGAACTTGGGTCCCCTTCGGAGTGAGGGTGCAGCGAGTCGTTTGGCTGATGCAGAGTGGAGTGCACGTGCTGGGGTGTACAGTTTAACCATGTCCTGGATGTAGGAAGGGCCAGATCCATTCACAGCATGGTATGCAAGTACCATTGTCTTGAAGTGGATTCTAGCAGTTACTGGAAGCCAGTGGAGGGAGCGGAGGAGCGGAGTGAGAAATGAATGAGAAATGAAGAGCAATTGATCCCTTCTTTATTATTTCACTGTGTGTGGCGTTTAATAAAACAGTCCTCTGGTTTCCATTCCTCCCACCTCTCCCTTCTCATGATTTCCCTTGCAGAACAACAGCGCTCCAGCACTCTCCTTCGGTGAAAGGCAAGCCTCTCCTCAAGGTAGATCTGGCCTACTTCTGAGTGCATCCTCAGCATCCATCTGCCTGTACCCGTAAATTGCGTTTGCTTGCGATCGCAGGTTATCTCATCTGTCAAGACAGGCCTATCAATTTCAGCAAGCATCTCGACAGAAGGCATTAACCCTCAAGCGTCATTCTGGCATCGAGCATTGACAGACAATAACTGCCAGGGATATCAACATATCAGATGGGCACTGCTGACGGTTGTGTTGTGACTGTTAGCAATGAGAAACTAAATACCACAATAATAATGATTTACATAGCTCGTCCTCGAGTATCAATACGTGATGCTAACAAAACTACTTGCTATGTGGCCAACAACCAACAGGTGATAGTGGTGAAGGATTTAGCTGAAATTAAAAACGATGTTAATTATTTCTAGAGCCAAAAACAAATCATTTTCAATGGCAGTCTTATTTCAAACTCTCAAAATACACACCTCGTCAGTGCCCCTTAGTTTCTGATACTGAAGCACTTAGGCTGTCAACTAACTCTTATTGAAAGCCCATCTCCATCAGTATTAGAGTCAGAGCACTACATTCTTAGTAAGCGCAAGAAAGTATTCATCACAGATGAATGTACACAGTGGTATAACTTTGATTTATAATAGATCTTGTTCAAAACTGTATAGGCCGTGAAAATGTGGTTTTGGAATTATTTTGAGTGACTTGGTCACACTCAGCACAGAATGTTCTTATGTAGAAACGTTTGGATTATTTAATATGATTACTTTATTTGAGATTAGTTTATTTGTGTTTTTTTCAGGTTTGAATTGGGTGTGGCCTTCTCAAAATCATTATATTATCAGGAAATATTTCCCTTAGGAGGTGATAGGAGCAAAAAAAGAGAAAACTGGACGTACATTCAACAGGTGGACGAACGATAGTCCAAGTAAATATTCATTTGGCTCTGTCACTGCCGGATATGTAAATAAGAAACAGTTTGCTAAAAAGGTCACTAAATAAACTTATGATAATATGTCAATGATTCATTTACAACTTTGATATTCTTCCCCCTAGTGACCCAAAAGGTTATTGCAGGTAACAATTTAAGGAAGTGAAGTCAAATTCATTGGGTGACACCCCATAAGAATAAACTGTGTATCATGCTGTAAAGACAAAACTGAGGCGCTTTAATCTTCTTTTAGACGAGCTATTTTTGGTCCATCCACAGACATTGAACACTTGGCAGTGGGATCCACTCACATAAATTACACAACAATACAAGGTAAATCATTCATAGAGTGCTCTTTTCGGTGAGTCAGAACTATTCTGTTTTCAAACACAGTAGAAACTCTTCAGTAAAATGCAGCACTTTTATCTGAAAGTCTCACCTATTTTCAGACAAATCCTTCACAGAGTGACGCTTTAAGGAGAATAACATAGCAGCCATTCAAAAGTCGATAAATGCCCCATTGTGGGTGTCAAAGCCTCCCCTCCTACTTGCAGTTCCATACTTCTCTGCACTGTCCATGGTGCTGAACAGGCTTCTCTACCTCCACACTGCCATGCTAACACTTGTAATCCACAAGAGGGTGGTGAGTACAGCGGGTGTTGGCTTTACACTGCTTCCCATGATGCCTCGAGGCGGCCATCGATCCCTTAACCAGACACACAAATGAAAACATTCTATAGGGACTGCTAGTTTAAAAACAATCAGCACATAGAAGGACATAATATAACCCGATTCTGTCTCACACAAACAACTTAAAATGAGTTTTAATAAAGCTTCTGCGATCACAAGGGAACATTTTGGGAAGAGTAGGCTAATCTCTTCCTCTCCTCCTTTCTCCCTCTCTTTCTCACACACACACCCCTCCAAAGAAACACGCACGTTCATACACACCCTGGATTAGTATGCGTCGGGCACAACTATCCAAGCTCTGTTCTTGATTCCCCTGCAACGCTGCGACCTTTTCCCCACTTATGTACATTTCAAAAATGCAAATAAATAAAATCTCCATAGCACTGTGCATTGTTACTTTCTCCGGATTACCTGTAATTGCAAGATAGAGCAAGCAACGAGTCCATAAACATAGGCTACTGTGTGTGCGTTAACAGCAAAATAAAGATTGTGGAAAGATGTTGCATATCCAACACATCGAGAAACTACTAGTTTTAAATCTGAGCAGAACACTCTCACACCCAATAAAGGTTATGCCTTACCTTTAGAGACGGACAAGTATCCATTGTGTGCCACCGCAGGCTCTGCTCGGAGTATTCTCTTTCCCCGGTTCGAGGCTACAGCCGCTCCCTTCCCATTCATCCACTAATTCCAGGAGACGAACTGCGAAACCAGCTGCCGAGCGAGCCACATATCGCTTCTTCTTTCGCACTTCACAATTTGTACGCCCCACCACCACCAGCAGTAAGCAAATGCTCTGAAAAACCTGCGCTTTTTTTCGCCGGGAGCCAAGCTGCGACGAAGAGCTTCACAGAATATTTGTAGTTTCCCTCCTTCAAGTAAAAATAACTAGCTGGCTGCTGTGAAGGGCTCGTGGATGTATTTCCAGTATTTATTTCTTTAGAGAGGGAGAGACAGTGCTGCTATATGCGTTGTTCTATATCCTCTCGGTGCCGTACTTACTTGTCGGTGAAAACACACAATATGTCCCTTGCTTCTCTTTGGAGACTCCTAAAACGCACATCCAAGCCGGGGGGGGAAAAGTAGGTGAATATCCAAAAAGAAAGTTTGTGTTGTTAATAATTCAGGAGTTGTCCGAGAGCGAGTAGATAATGAGGTGTGAAGTCTCTGCGCTAGAAAGACTGCAATGGAGCGGCGGATAACCCTAGATGTCACAAACACCATGAGGTAACACTGAGCCCACCGGGGAGAGGAGAGAAGGGGGGGCACAAGAAGCAGGTCAGCTGGAACTACCGCGCATTTACGCAAACAAACACGGGAGTGATTGTAGCGATGATGATGATGCGTAAAGGGCCACTTTGGCACGGTCCGCAGCGAGTGCAGGAGATTAAGGACCGACCACGGATTAGTGTGTGCTTAGCGGTGTTTAGCGTTCAGAGCAACAAAGTAGCCTATCAAGGCTGCGGGAAACACTGTCTTCTATTATGTGGCAGGCCATTGGACAGGAAGTTGTTGTGCCATCTGTAAAAACCCCAAAACTGCTGCATGCATCCTGTTTGACCTTCAGAAACCAGGAGCTCACTACCTGTCGGAAGACATAGGGACAGCAATTACATGATAATGAATTAGAAGTTATTAAATAGCTATTATTATTATTATTTACTGTGCATCAATACTGTACTTAAGTTCAATAAAGGGTATTTAAGTAATTCCATGTGTTGCCACTTTATACTATATAATAGGGAAATATGGTAGTTTAAATTCACTATATTATTTAAGAGCCATATTTAATAGTTTATTGTTGGATTCTCTATTAATTGTTTTAAATGTGTTATAGGCTTACAGTATAAGATATAATGCACCCTTGCTTTAAAATGTTTTTGTTTGTTTGTTTTATTTTTGTATTTAATGAGATTTATCTGGTTAAATTCAATTTCATTTATAAAGCCCAAAGTCACAAAACACATTTGTCTCAGTTGGCTTCACACATCAACAAGCATTATTGACAATGTACATACATATTAAATATATACCAAGAATATAATGAAATTACAAGATAGAATGACAAATTAAAATCAAATAAATACAAATCAAATACATTTCCTTAAATGTAGGATCCAGGAGCATGTTCTAGGGAAGCCTGAAGCCAGCCCTAACTAGACGCGTTATTGAAAAGGAAGGTCTTTAGCCTGCTCTTAAATGTGGGGACGCTCTCTGCCTCCCTAACAGTAACTGGATACTGGTTGTAAGAATAGGAGCTCGGTAAGTTAAAGCTCTGGTTCCTGATCCAGTTTGCAGACTCTAGGAACAACTCAAATGCAATATACATAACGATCATTCAAATCAATGTATAACAACATTTATAGCCACTATTGATTTTCAATGCCCCCAAGAGAACCCTATGTAAAGTAAGGAATCAAATACGGGGTTGTGAAAAAAACAGGAATGGCCATAAAGCATTGTTAGAACACCAAATAAAGGAAAACATGCCTTTTTAAAGGAGTCCAATCAAATAAATCCAAACTGACTTACCTTGGATTTGAGAAGAGTGGTGCTGCATTTATAACGCAACTGGAATTATAGCTTGTACATCCCTGTTGTGTGCAACTTCAGAGACTTGATACAAAAGCGATGTTTAATTTTCTTTTTCTACTTCTGAAACATGTATAGCAGTCATAAAATCAGGAGAAGTAATGGAGTATTAAGCGTATAAGTCAAGAGTCTCAGTGCCTCCATTATCCCAAACACAACATTAAAAGGATTAAGGGTTAAAGCGATTTATTATCTCTGCACCAGAGTCTCATCCTTGCCCTGTGGAAAGTGCTTTAAAAGCATTCGGACCAAGTTATAATGAGATAGAATTGCTGTGTTGGACAATTCATAACCTTAGTATTTGTAAAACCCTCAGTCTGCAGGAACACCTTCTTTATCAGCTGTTACTCATTCACTCTGACTCAGCCTTAAAATAGCTCACAGCTAATGAATAACCATTACTCACATATTAGTTATTATTCTTTCAATGACAGTAATGCACAATACTGAGGTTATGCCATGCATACATGCATCCGGATTACATTCCCATTAGGTAGTTAGTCATCATTTTCGGATCACATACTCGGGGAGATTGAAACCCATACAGTATGTGGTGCTGCCTTCCAGAAAACCTGGAGTACATTTTTTTTTACTAGTGGAGGACAGTTATTACTTTTAAAAACCTCCAAGTAGGCCAGGTGCATGTCGCTGACCGTGCCAAAGTCATTTTTCATTGGAAATTGTACACACAATCGAGGTCTCAGCAGTGCAGGCTTGTAATTTCCTTAGCGGCAAGTTTAGCCCTAATTAACCCTTTAACAGCGTAGATACATTTTAGGGATTGTTTTCTTTAGCCGGCTGCATAATTGCTTTGGCTACATATTTTGCGATACATTTTTTATTTTATGTATGTATTATTTGAATTGGATACAGGTGAATGTACTTTACGTTGTCTTTTAGTTGATTTACAATGTGTGTTTCCATTGTTCAAATTGTTAAGAAATGAAGGGTATGGATATTCCTCCAGTTTTCAAGAATACACTGTCATGATATTGCCTTTTGTTGTTCTGTTTCCTGTTTTATTTTGTTAAAATAGGATCCTCATGTCATGTCTGGTTTCATTTCCTGTCTTTGTATGTTTTCCCGCCTTTTGGGGATTGTTCCCTTCGCCCTGATTTGATGCAGGGTGTAATCAACCTGCTGCCCTGTGTTTTTGGTAGGTAGCTACTCCAGCTGTGTCTTTTAATGTGATTAGTTTGGTGTCTTTATATACCTGTGTGTCTGACATTCTTCTATTTCAGTCCTTTGTCAATGTTTGGACATACAGGACTGTCTCAGAAAATTAGAATATTGTGATAAAGTTCTTTATTTTCTGTAATGCAATTAAAAAAACTAAAATGTCATACATTCTGGATTCATTACAAATCAACTGAAATATTGCAAGCCTTTTATTATTTTAATATTGCTGATTATGGCATACAGCTTAAGAAAACTCAAAAATCCTATTTCAAAATATTAGAATAGTTCCTCAGACCAAGTAAAAAAAAAAGATTTATAACAGCAAAACACAATCAAACATTTGAAAATGTCCATTAATGCACTCAGTACTTGGTTGGGAATCCTTTTGCACGGATTACTGCATCAATGCGGCGTGGCATGGAGGCAATCAGCCTGTGGCATTGCTGAGGTGTTATGGATGCCCAGGATGCTTCAATAGCGGCCTTTAGCTCATTAGCATTGTTGGGTCTGGTGTCTTTCAGCTTCTTCTTCACAATACCCCACATATTCTCTATGGGGTTCAGGTCAGGGGAATTTGCAGGCCAATCGAGGACAGTAATGCCATGGTCAGTACACCAGTTACTGGTGGTTTTGGCACTGTGGGCAGGTGCCAGATCATGCTGGAAAATGAATTCCTCATCTCCATAGAGCTTTTCAGCAGACGGAAGCATGTAGTGCTCTAAAATCTCTTGGTACACAGCTGCATTTACTCTGGGCTTGATGAAACACAGTGGACCAACACCAGCAGCTGACATGGCTCCCCAAACCATCGCTGACTGTGGGAACTTCACACTGGATTTCAAGCAACTTGGATTTTGCTCCTCTCCAGCCTTTCTCCAGACTCTGGCGCCTTGACTTCCAAATGAAATACAAAACTTGCTTTCGTCTGAAAAGAGGACTTTGGACCACTGTGCAACTGTCCAGTGCTTCTTTTCCTTAGCCCAAGTCAGACGCCTCTTCCGTTGTCTTGAGTTCAGAAGTGGCTTGACCATGGGAATACGGCTATTGTAGCCCATTTCCCAGATACGTCTGTGAACAGTGACTTTTGATACCTGGACTCCAGCTTCAGTCCACTGTCTTTGAAGCTCCCCCAAATTCTGGAAGCGACTCTTCTTCACAATGCTGTTAAGGCTGCGGTCATCTCTCTTGGTTGTGCAGCGTTTCCTGCCACATTACCCCCTTCCAACAGACTTTTTGTGGATGTGCTTTGAAACTGCACTCTGTGAACAGCTTGCTCTTTGAGAAATTTCTTTTTGTGTCTTACCCTCCTGATGGAGGGTGTCAATGACGGTCCTCTGGACAGCAGTCAGATCAGCAGTCTTCCCCATACTTGTGATTTAGTTTACTGAACCAAGCTGAGTGTTTTTCAAGGCTCAGGAAACCCTTGCAGGTGTTTCGAGTTAATTAGGCGATTCAAGTGATTAATTGAACACCCTACTAGTATACTTTTTCATGATATTCTAATATTTAGAGATAGGATATTTGAGTTTTCTTAAGCTGTATGCCATAATCAGCAATATTAAAATAATAAAAGGCTTGCAATATTTCAGTTGATTTGTAATGAATCCAGAATGTATGACATTTTTGTTTTTTTAATTGCATTACAGAAAATAAAGAACTTTATCACAATATTCTAATTTTCTGAGACAGTCCTGTATAGCCTAACCCTCAGTTTCCTGGTTAGCTGTTTTTGTACTAGCGTTACACATTTTTTAAACCTCACCTTTGTCATATATTTGTTCTGCTTTATGTTTCCACTGCCTGAATAAACTCTGACAAACTCAGACTTTGATTGAAGTTGTATTTTACTTTATCTAGTAGGAGGCTGGGAATGTGAGTTCTGTGTTACTCTGAATGCAACATCATATTACTGGCTAACAGCTATTGACACTTAACTGAAACTTTTGCAAGCTTTGGTCTGTTACTTTTAAACGATCCTCAGGACTTCAACAACTTTATAACAGTTATTCAAGTATTCAATGTGTATAGCATTCAATACTGAATCTTTGTTTCAGCATATGTAATAAGAATTCAGTAGAGTGGTAAATTTGAAACTGCAAAAGCAAAAATACTTGAGCAAAATCCATCTGCCCCTGGGAAAAGATTTCAACCTGTAATTCTGTTGGTGGTCCTAGAGTTATTATTGTTTTGTATGTCTTAATGAAACTATTTTTCAGTTGTTAAACTCTTCAGGATATGGGACTATAAAGCAGCCATCTTGTTATTTGTTGCTGATTCTGATATCCTCGGACTCCATTCAAAGTTAAAACCACTGACGTGTCTTTGTCTTTACGATCCTGTAGTGTTCTTGGGAAGAAAATAATTTTCAGGAAGCTGTCTTGGTGCTGTTGAGCTCCGCAGATTGAGTGGAAGTCTCCCCATCCGTTCTACTTCCTCCCCCTCCCCTCAATGCTATTGATGCAGATGGTAGGAGACATGGCCGCTCTGCCTCTCTTGCCGACTGTGCCATTGATCTGTGTTTGCATCCTCTTTTTTGAAATACACAACATACAGTAACTTGCAAACTTATCACTTTATGTTCCTTTAAAAGGAACATACATTGTTAAAGATAAATCAATAAAATCTAACCAATATAAATGTGTCTGACTGAACTGAAAGACCTTTAACTTAGTTTGACTCAAGTTCAAGAAGAGAAGCATTTTTAAGTTAAACCAGATGGAAGTGCTATGAAGTTAAGTTAGTTTAGCAAGCTATGTTGATCTTTAAGCCAATATTTCCTAAAAGGGACACCATGTCTACCTTTGCACTACAGATTTTCACAATTTGGTAATATATTGCACCAAAAGCTCCCTTTTTTATGGGAACACGCACAGAGCCTGAGGAAGAAAACCTGTGTTATCAAAGCAGGTTGATACCCACTGTCATCAATCCTTTAAAGCAAGTTTAAGTCAAACCTTAGTTAAACAAAGACTGCAGCAGGTTGAGGTTAAACTACAGGGGTGTACCAGGAAGATGAGTAGGTTAGCGAGGTATGTTGGGACTTATTGGGCTATATTTGAACAATATATTATAGGGCCATATCTATACAAAACATGTCTCTGAAGTGTTTTGCTCAAAATGCCAAACAGATCCCCCAGTGTAGCCATGCGTTAATTGCAGCAACTGTTAAGAACTCAGGCACTTAGGAGGTAGGACCCAATTGCACGACCCGGGAGACAGAGGTAAAGTATTGGTAAGATACTTTATTTTTTCCAAAAAACACGATGAACCAAAAATGGTCTCTAACTAATCTCAGATTGAGATGACAAACTGAGAACAAAATGATAATCGCTCACGTGGCGAGGAACACAACTTTACTTTAAGCACAAAAGAGCATAGACCTGATCAAGGCAAAAGACAAGGAGCATAGACCTGACCATGACAAGAAACCAGACGAACTGACACTGAACACTGGGAGACAGGGCAATTTAAACACAGGGTAACAAGACACAGGTGGGAACAATCAGGGGCGGGACTGACACTGATGAGCACAGGAGACACAGAAGGGGTGACAGGTGAAAACAATCAGGAAATTAGACACACCAGGGAAACTAACGACAGACAGGAAAACACAGGGAAAAAGACAAGACAATACACAGGGAGGAAAACATGACAAGGAGAACAGCAAAACACCCACTACCAGACACCCCCCATGGTGGGTGGAGGACACAGGAGGACTGGTCCGGGACGACAACTCAGAGGCAAAGCACAGTCCATGATGGGTGTCTCGGGCGGACGACCCAGGAGCAAGGCAGAGTCCATGATGAGTGTCTCGGGCGGACGGCCCGGGGGCAAGGCAGAGTTCATGGTGGAGTCCTCGGGCGGACGGCCCGGGGACAAGGCAGAGCCCATGATGGAGTTCTCGAGCGGACGGCCCGGGGGCAAGGCAGAGCCCATGATGGAGTTCTTGAGCGGACGGCCCGGGTGCAAGGCAGAGTTCATGGTGGAGTCCTTGGCTGGGGAACTCAGGAGACCGGGCTCTAGGGCGAAAGCCGCTGGGAACTCCGGAGGCCGGGCCGGGCACAAGGACGGGCAGGAGCTGGTGGAACCTCTGGCGGGTCAGGCGTAGACGAGACCCTGGACGGAACCTGGGCTGGTGTCAGTGGGACCCACGACGGAGCAAGGGCTGGTGTCAGTGGGACCCGAAACAGGACAGGACACAGTGTTGGCAGGAAACTCGGCGGAGCAGGTCTCGGCGGGACCCCCAACGGGAGAGGACATGGAGTTGGCAGGACCCCCGGCAGAAGAGTAGTCGGCGGGGCCTCCAACGGCACAGGACATGGGGTTGGCAGGACCCCCGGCAGAAGAGTAGTCGGCGGGGTCTCCAACGGCACAAGGCATAGGGTTGGCAGGACCCCCGGCAGAACAGTAGTCGTCGGGGCCTCCAACAGCACAGGACATAGGGTTGGCAGGACCCCCGGCAGAACAGTAGTCGTCGGGGCCTCCAACGGCACAGGACATAGGGTTGGCAGGACCCCCAGCGGAACCGCCAACGAACCAGGACATTGGGTATGGACTTGAGATGGAACTCGAGAGGAGACTTGAGATGGAACTCGAGAGGAGACTTGAGATGTAACTTGAGAGGGAACTCGAGAGGAGACTCGAGAGGAGACTTTAGAGGGAACTCGAGAAGTGACTTGAGAGAGAACTCGAGAAGTGACTTGAGAGGGAACTCGAGAGGTGACTCGAGAGGAGACTTGAGAGGGAACTCGAGAGGTGACTCGAGAGGAGACTTGAGAGGGAACTTGAGAGGGAACTTGAGCGAGGAACTCGAGAGGAGACTTGAGGTGACTTGAGAGTTGACTTGAGAGGTGACTTGAAAAAGGACTCCAGAGGGAACTCGAGAGGAGACTCGAGAGGGGACCTGAGAAGGGACTTGAGAGGTGACTTGAGCGGGGCTCGAGGGGGAAACTGAGAGGTGGCTTGAGAGGGAACTCGAGAGGAGACTCGAGAGGGGACTTGAGAGGGCTCTCGAGAGATGACTTGAAAGGGAACTCGAGAGGGGACTGGAGAGGGAACTTGACAGGGGACTCTAGAGGAGACTCGTGAGGGGACTTGAGAGGTGACTTGAAAAAGGACTCCAGAGGGAACTTGAGAGGAGACCTGATAAGGAACTTGAGAAGGGACTCGAGAGGTGACTTGACCTTACACAATAGGCAATTTTCTGCGAACACTCCTTCGCGTTAATTGCAGCAACTGTTAAGAACTCAGGCACTTAGGAGGTAGGACCCAATTGCACGACCCGGGAGACAGAGGTAAAGTATTGGTAAGATACTTTATTTTTTCCAAAAAACACGAGGAACCAAAAATGGTCTCTAACTAATCTCAGATTGAGATGGCAAACTGAGAACAAAATGATAATCGCTCACGTGGCGAGGAACACAACTTTTCTTTAAGCACAAAAGAGCATAGACCTGAACAAGGCAAAAGACAAGGAGCATAGACCTGACCATGACAAGAAACAAGACGAACTGACACTGAACAGACAGGGGAATTTAAACACAGGGTAACAAGACACAGGTGGGAACAATCAGGGGCGGGACTGACACTGATGAGCACAGGAGACACAGAAGGGGTGACAGGTGAAAATAATCACAATGACAGGGCAACAGCCCCATAAATTGTTTCAACAGCACACAGGCAGTATTTCAAACTTTGTGCTCATTTCCCAATGCTTTATGAGACTGGTAAAAGGCTAATAAACCATCCGTCTCTTATTTCATTTTGACACACAGCTGCAGTTGTTGTGCCTCTTGTGCTCAGCCTTGCAGCTATGGAAATGTCATTATAATAATGATCCCAAACAAGGCTTTTAGCTACAGTTACATTACAATGAAAGTGCTGTAAGTAGACTGCAAGTGTCCCTGTGTGAGGAGACAAGGGCCGTGTCTCAATTCAGGGGTTGTATCCTTCGGGGTACGCAGCCTACACGGTCGACGCAGGATGCGGCCGACGAGACCTCGTAGGCTGAACCGAGCGGCCTACGAAATGAGACGGTCTAGCCTACGGAGCGCTTCTTATTTACGTCACGTGATATGCGCTGTTCGGTTGCGTTGCTCCAGCAGCCTGCTAGCAAATTAGCTGAAAAGGATCCAGAAACTTTTCTTTTACATTTTTTGGAGATCACCGTCGGAGATTAAATAAAGAGAACCATGGCCAGGTAAATAAGATGAAGCTGTTCCTTTAGCACCCAGTAATGTTACATTAGTAAGTTAACAAGTAAATTATATATAGCTGATGTAATTTAATCATATTATTTAATATATTTAAAATAAGTCTTAATTTTTCTGTACTAATAAAACAATATGTTTTTTAAAGGAACAAAAGCATGTTGTATAGATTGATTGTTAACAATATTAGTGTCCTAATCTTAATAGCTATGATTATAACAGTTTATATTCTCCTTCTTCCGCTAAACCTGCCCAGATGATGTCCCACTGACCCCAGGTCAGCAGCACCGTTTTGTATTAATACAATTAAACTGAAGACAGTTTAATGACCTAGAGATATCCTAGTATTCCACTGCTTATGTACACATGTAAATGTTGTAAATACTTGTGAAAATGCTAATTAGGTCTGAACAAAGTCTGTCACCAAGAATACGGGAAAAACGACTCACCCTATTTTAAACGTCCCCTATTATACTGTTTTACATCAATATATTAGGTCTCAGATATATACAAAACATGTCTCTGAAGTGTTTGGCTCCAAATACCAAACAGATTGTACATTGTAGCATCCCATAATCCCCTCTGTTTCAGCCCTGTTTCCAAAGAGCTGATTCTCTGTCTGTTACTTTAGATGAAAATAAGGAGCCACTCCCCACGCCCCTCTGAGAGATATTTGGTTAAAAATAACATAATGGTGCTCTAGGAGGAGATTCAGGTGATAAGGTGGGGGGGGGGGGGGAGTTACCTTGGTTGGTTGGTTATTGGCTAATGGTTAGACAAGCCAAAACATCGTTATGACAAAGTGGCCAAAATCTGATCATTTTCAGACAGGTTTTTATATAAATGGATCAGGACAAAAAGTGAGCGAATATTTATTTCGAGAGGGAACACATGGTTATGTATAACATTAATGAAAAAGTGGATCTTGCATAATAAGTGACATTTAATGAAATGTAGTGGAAGGTTGTGTTATTGGCCAAGGAAGAACCCAATGATTTTTTTGGTGGATCTAAATCACAGGGTGGATACACAATTATGTTTCACTTTCATTTACATTGCCATATGAGGCAATTTCGCTGAATTCATGTGGTGTCAGAATAATGGAATAAACATGTTCCTGACTAATACAATTCCCATGAACACCCTCTGATATGGAATCAACTCCCCCACATGTAGTGACAACAACAACAACAACTTTGAAACAGCTATCAACTTGATGTAAATGTTCTGACCAATTAAATACAACATATCCATGTTTCCACATTACGACCTTTATGTTGTGAAAATGCCTATGAGAAAAAACAACATTTTCCAACTCATGAAATGGGAACATCCAAGGAGCACATTCATTTGTTTGACCTTTGGAGATATCTATGCTACAAGATTGCAATTGTGACCTTAAAAACTTGACCTTAACCAAACAATCCGGCCCAAAGTTTAATTTAGCCCTTAAACTCTTATTTTGGTCTTATAACTCAATTTAACAAAATACATTGAGTTTGCTTGACTGTATTGAAGGTTTTTTTTTTGTCAATCATTTTGGCTAGAAAATGTAAGATTTGAAGATGAAACTTAACCCTAGAAAAAATTATCTACATAGTATATATATAGTAGTAGTTCTGCAGCGTTGGATTGTGTCATACGAATCAAATATTGAACTATATGTATACCTTTAAATTATTAAATGTATTTTGGTCCTGATTTTGAAGATTTCGAAGAAGATGGCTAAATATATTCTAGTAATATGGTCATATTTAAAAAATGAACTAGGAAGAAGCAATACAGTATTCAATCTATTGAATGAAGGTTATAATGCATACTGTGCTCATTTGTATGCTACTCTAAAAATGTTTAGTTCTGACTCTTGTAGCAGAGAGCAGACCCAGAAGACCTGAGACTCCTGGATGGTTCATACTTTTGCAGGAGATCGTTAATATAATTTAGTGCTTGAAAAGCCAGCAATAGCACTTTAAAATCAATTCTTTGGTGGACTGGAAGCCAGTGTAAAGACTTCAGAATTGGACTGATGTGATCCACTCTTTTAGTGTTTGTGAGTACTCGAGCAGCAGCGTTCTGAATCAGCTGCAGCTTTCTAATGGATTTTTTTATGAGACCTTTGAAGACACTATTACAGTAGTCGAGTCTGCTGAAGATAAAGACATGGACAAGCTTTTCTAAATCCTGTTGGGACATAAGTCTTTTAATCCTAGATATGTTCTTTAGGTGATAGAATGCAGACTTAATAACGTGACTGTTAAAATTAATGTCGGAGTCCATCACTACACCTAGATTTCTGGCTTTATTCGTTGTTTTGAAGTCTGCCGACTGAAGCTCTGCGATGAATTTTAATCGTTCTTCCTTTGCTCCAAAAACAATAATCTCAGTGTTCTGTTTGTTCAATTGGAGAAAGTTCCTACTCATCCAGTCATTGATGTGCTCAATGCACTTACTCAGTGTTGCAATTGGAGTATAGTCTCCTGGTGACATTTTTAAATAAATCTTGGTGTCATCTGCATAGATATGATAACTTAGGTTGTTGTTTTTCATAATTTGAGCCAGTGGTAGCATATACAGTAGATATTAAAAAGCAGAGATCCTAAGAAGGAGCCTTGAGGAACCCTGCATGTCATATTTGTCAACGCTGATGTGTAGTTATATCAACCCGGTATCACGGCAAGAAGTGAACATGTGACGATTTACCATGCTGGGAGACATGAAGATGTCACAATTTCGTCCCTTCAAACGTGACAGTTACACGGTATTGTTAACCCATGTTAACCAGTGGAGAAATAACCGGAACTGCCAAGCAAATGCTACCCCGACGGTTGTTATTGTCAATATTAATATAATAATGATTTATTTTTTACACATTCGATTACGCCGATTTTCTTGTTTCCCCAGCTGGTCGACACCTCTTTTAGCAGAAACAAAGGCAACATTAATGTATTAAATCGATGAAAGGGACACCTGGTGGTTGAAGCACGTTATTGAATATTATTATTTTAGTATTAGATATTAATAGGATCCCTATAAAGTATATTCATTACTCGTTATTCTCTAATAGTTAATTAAAGACTGTATATAATGACTATTTTGCACATCCCTTTCAAGCTTTCAAGATTTTCTAAGCTAAAGTTTATTGACATAGCATATTATACACAACTACGGTGTAGTTATGCAATGAATGAAAAACTTGGGTCGCAGGTTCCTCAACAGTGCATTACAAGACATCTATCAATATGTGTGTATACTTCACCAGTAAACTGTCATTCTGCACATTTCTTATACTATCTACATACATCTTATAAGAGTATAATACATATGTATAATATCAGTTAAAATAAGTGCTTAACCATAGTTAACATTGCAGGAAAGCAATATATTAGACGTTAAGTACTTTGTCAGGCTTAATATTTATATGTAGATACAAATGTCACTGTGTGCTGTGTTTCATCCCTCCATATTCTTCTTCTATACCACCAAAGCTTTTTTCTTATTCAAAAGAAGACCTTTACCTAAAGTATTCTTTAATGTTTAAATTAGGCCTTATTAGTGTGTCTGTTTTGCACATCCTCTTATTAATATCTAATAATAAAATACAATAATGTGCTTTAACCACCAGGTGTCCCTTTCTATCAGCTCTGCACCGTTATGGTGTAAATCTACAAATTGGATCAAATATAAAAGTCAGCCGAATTAGTGTTGATACTGCAAGGACACGTATTGTGTGAAAAGAAATGTAAGATGTTGTTTAATTGCTTATATATTTATGATCCATGTCACGTTTTCAGTTTTGGCGGCAGTTCTCCTGTTTGTCTAGAAGTCTTCTCAGCAGGGCTCTATAAATAGAGAATTACGGCAGATATGTAATATTTAATGCAGCCGAACAGTGTATTACAATGCCGTTATGTGATGACTTTCAAAGAGAAAAGTAAGCACACTCGGAATAAAGTATTATTTTATTTTTAAAAAATGTTTTCGGATTTCACATCACATAAACACCAAATCCCAGCATGCATTGCGGCTAAACCATCCAATCATCGAGCTGAGGATCTTGCCTACGTCTGTTTCCGGTTTCGTTTATGACGGATGTATTTTGTTATACACACATTCCTTCACATTTACATTTTAATTTGCATTAAAGTATTTCGTGAGGCCTTCTAACATGTTTTTAAATATAACTACGGTTGTAGTTGAAGAGTTTGTAAATTAACATGAACCAAAGCTGTTGCTTGGCAACGCAATCGCACAACGTCACGTCCGTTAATTCCACATCCACACGCATGGATTAACATCGATTTAATACATTAATGTAGCCTTTGTTTCTGCTAAAAGAGGTGTCGACCAGCTGGGGCAACAAGAAAATCGGCGTAATCGAGAAAGTAGATCAGAAATGTATTTTGGGCCTAAACCATTCAAAGCTTTATAAACCAGCAGCAGTATTTTGAAATCTATTCTTTGACACACAGGAAGCCAGTGTAAAGACTTCAGAACAGGAGTGATGTGATCGACTTTCTTAGTGTTAGTGAGGACTCGAGCAGCGGCGTTCTGAATCAGCTGCAGCTTCCTTATAGATTTTTTAGTGAGACCTGTGAAGACACCATTGCAGTAGTCGAGTCTACTGAAGATAAAAGCATGGACAAGTTTTTCCAAATCCTGTTGTGACATTAGTCTTTTAATCCTAGATATGTTCTTTAGGTGATAGTAGGCTGATTTAGAAACTGTTTTAATGTGACTGTTGAAACTCAGGTCAGAGTCCATGATTACACCTAGATTTCTGGCTTTATCTGTTGTTTTGAACATTGCAGACTGAAGCTCAGTGCTAACTTTTATACGTTCTGCCTTGGCTCCAAAAACCATTACCTCAGTTTTATCTTTGTTTAATTGGAGAAAGTTCCGACACATCCAGTCATTGATTTGTTCAATGCACTTACTCAGTTGGAGCATAGTCTCCTGGTGAAACTGTTACGTAAATTTGTGTGTCATCTGCATAGCTATGGCAACTTATTTTGTTGTTTTTCATTATCTGAGCCAGTGGTAGCATGTAGATGTTAAAGAGAAGAGGCCCCGAGATGGAGCCTTGAGGAACCCCACATGTCATATTTGTCAACTCAGATGTGTATTTACCTATAGAAACATAGTTGTTTCTGTCCTTTAAGTAGGATTCAAACCAATTTAGGACTGTTTCCGAAAGTCCCACCCAGTTTTCCAGTCGGTCTAGTAATATGCTGTGGTCAACAGTGTCAAACGCAGCACTGAGATCTAATAATACTAACACTGAAGTTCTGCCACTGTCTGTGTTTAAGTGGATGTCATTAAAGACCTTTACAAGAGCAGTCTCAGTGCTGTGGTTTGGACGAAAGCCTGACTGGAACACATCTAAACAGTTATTTAAATGCAAAAAATTACTCAACTGTTGAAAAACAACTTTTTCAATGATTTTACCTAGAAATGGGAGGTTGGATATGGGCCTATAATTGTTCATTACTGAAGCATCTAGATTATTCTTTTTTAAGAGCGGTTTAATGACTGCAGTTTTCAGGGCCTGTGGAAAAATACCTGAGTGAAGAGATTTGTTCACTATATGAAGTAGATCTGAGGCCATGCAAGGCAAAACATCTTTGAAAAATCCTGTTGGGATAATATCAAGGCTGCAGGAGGAGGATTTCAGAAGTTGTATAATGTCCTCTAGGTTTTTATCATTAATATGATGGAATTGTGTCATGGTGTTTGAATTGATGTTAAGTGGACACAGAGACAACACATTTGCTGTTCCTGATGCAGAGGCATTGACTGCTTGTCTGATTTTCTGAATTTTGTCAGTGAAAAAGGAGGCAAAATCATTGCACGCCCTGGTGGATAGAAATTCAGAGGCTACTGACACTGGGGGGTTAGTTAGTCTGTCGACGGTAGCAAACAAGGCACGTGCGTTGTTTTTGTTTTTGGTAATGATGTCAGAGAAGAACGATTGTCGTGCGTTTTTCAATTCCAAATTATAAAGGCCAAGTCTCTCTTTATAGATTTCAAAGTGAACCTGGAGATTTGTTTTTCGCCACCAACGTTCAGCTTTTCGACACTCTCTTTTTTCTGTTTTCACGGTCATGGCCTTTCTCCATGGAGATATTTTCTTGCCAGACACTTCCTTTACCTTAGTTGGAGCAATGGCATCTATAATATTTTTAATTTTTGAATTAAAATGATCTACTAGCTCATTTACTGAGATGTTAGCAGGGGCAAGTGTGGAAGAAAAATTCTGAGTAAACATTTCCCTAGTATTTTCAGTTAAATATCGCTTTGTGGTTACCTCTTTTTGAAAACATTTGTGAACAGAAATAGAGCTCTCAAAGAAAACACAGGAATGATCAGAGAGCGCAACATCAGTCACCACAACCTCAGAGATATTCAGACCCTTTGAGATAATTAAGTCCAGAGTGTGCCCCTTATTGTGCGTGGGCTCCGTCACATGCCGAGTCAGTCCATAGCTATCAAGAACACAAAACAGTTCTTTTGCCCCTCTGTCCTGAGGGTTGTCAACATGGATGTTAAAATCACCAACAATGACTAAACGGTCAAAGTCAATACACACTATCGACAGCAGTTCAGTAAAGTCATCATAAAAGCTTGCACAGTATTTGGGTGGTCTATAGATATTGAGGAACAGAGCTCGAGAGGAGCATTTCAGCTGAAGGGCCACATATTCAAAAGAAGCAAAGTTCCCATAAGATGTCTTCTTGCATTGAAGAGAATCACTGAACAGAATAGCAACTCCACCCCCTTTTTTATGCATTCTTTCCTGACTCATAAAACTAAAGTTGGGAGGGGTTGATTCGATAAGAACAGCTGCACTGTTATTTTGTTCAATCCAAGTTTCTGTTAAAAACATAAAATGGAGATTGTGCTCAGTGATAAAATCATTGATTAAAAATGTTTTTCCGGCCAAAGACCTGACATTTAATAAAGCTAGTTTAAGTTTGTTAAACACACTATCAGTCATGTTTTTTGTAACAAGCTGTGGCTGACATGGAATCACTGCTAAATTAGATAAACTCACACAAACGTTTGATCGCTTCCTGTGTCTAAGATGATTCACCGCTCTTAATTTGTTACCTATCAACACAGATATCGGCAAAGCTATAGGCAGGCAGGGCCCCAGCATGTCCTATCAGTAAGAGATTGTTGCATTTTGTACACACACATCCTTATCAGGCTTCGGAGACTGCAAATGCTTTCTTGAAGGGAGAGAGTTCACAGAGATATTCAGTTCATCAATGACATGATTGTAAAGCTGCACACATTCCATGATTCTCACTTTAGTCCAAAGACATAAATCAGACCTCTTTCATTGTCACTCATGTCCTGTCTTGGGTTGACCTGTGTCGTCTCTGTGAGGGCAGTAACATCTCCAGCATGCCTCATTCTGTGAAAAAAACACAAAAAGCTGAGTATTAGCTAAGCATAGACAGATAATAATAATAATAATAATAATAATAGTTCATTTATGGAGCCACTTTCATACATAAAATGCAGCTCAAAGTGGATTTTATTGACAACAAACATAACAACATTGACAGATCAACATTTGTATTTGCCTTGTCAGGGATAAAACGAAAAGTCCAGGACTTATTTCCATCGTTGTCCCTGTTATTACTGGTTTCAAGTGGCACTATGGCATCTGAAGTGTATCGAGCATTCTTAGTGCATAATCTAAAGTGCATGTAGTAGTATTCATGTTTCAGTTTTTTTAATTATAAAAAAAAGCATCATTCATGCTCATTGGTGCATTAAAAACAATTATTTTCATCAACAAAGTGCATAGAGACATTACTCATCGTTCACCAGAGGTTCAACACATAATACCATCGCACCAACATTACAGTGGCAGGTTGCTAAACAGCTGCTCCCTTATCCTTGATTTGAACACTGCAGCACTCTCGGTTTCCTTAATATTGAGTGGTAGTTTGTTCCACTGCACCTCTATATCTAAATGACATTTGACCTATCTTCCTGTTGTGTTTAAGGGGACTACATTTCTCAGGCTTCCTCTTGTGTTGTGTGTAATCATTTCGAGGTGGTTGTTAAAATATGTTGGGGCTCTCCTGTTTAAAATCTTGTGGACCATCCCTTGCTGTAGTTGTTTGGCTCTGGCCTCCACTGGTAGCCAGTGGAGTTGTGTAAATTGAGTCCTCCCTATATGGGTTCTGGAATTTAGGCCTAATACTACTCTGATTAGTTTGTTCTGTGCTATTTGGAGTTTATGTTGGAGGGGTTTGTTAAGGCTCCAGTACCATGAGCTGATGGCATAGTCGAAATGGCACTGGACCAGACATGAGGCAAGGGTTTTTAGGCAGTCAAAGTTAAGAAAAATTGACTTCCTAGCTAGGAACCTTGTTCTGGCGCTTATCTTGCCCAGGACATTTAGGGCCATGTGGGCACCTCCTAGAGTCTCATCTAGAAGATACAACCTAGATATTTTACTGAGGGCTGTGATGTGATGGTTGTGCCTCCGGTGGTTATAACAAGTTTGTCCTCCCTGCTTAGCCTTATTTTTGAACCCATTAATATGGATTCTGTCTTGCCTAGATGCAGTGACAACCTATTGTCTGTTAGCCAGTTCTTTATACTATCAATGTTGTCAGCTAGGATGTCCTGTATATGAGTGCTTTTCCCTAAAATGCATAATAAAATATATAAAAATTGATAAAAGCAATAATAAGTACAGTACAAGCAAGGAACAACATTAAAATAGAAGCAAGAGCTAATAAAAGCAACAGCAGATGAAAGTTAACAGTTAAAAACAAGAGTAAAAAGGTAGCCATGTATTTCTTTATATAAAATATCTAATCTTGTTGCCTGTCGTGTGTAGTGGTGACTGTTGTGTAACCATTGAAATGATAATATGATGTTGAATGTTAGCAGTGGTGGTCACTACATTAAATCTATAACTATAACTGTCCTTTTTGGTCATCATTTTCACTGTTATGCACCTGGCTGACTGTAACGTTACCTTTTTTTGGGTGAGGGTCTGTGTCTTTTCGGAGCAGCACACACGAGAGCCCGGATGGGATCTGGATATTCCAGAGTTGGCTTCCCATCTCTGAAGTGCTTTGAGGTGAGAAGACAGTTAGTAAAAGTTAGCTAAAAACACCAGCTAACTAGCGAGGACGAAAAGACAGACAGCAAACGTTGATGTTGATAACACTGTAGCTAGTTAGCTGGCTAACAAGTTGGCAGCTAACGTTAGCTAGCTGGGCTGGATATACGTTAGCTAGTTGGCAGTCAAAGTCAATCGTTAGCAAAGTAGTAGTTTGGTCTACGTTTCTAATACATGCCGACAAATATTATGTCTTTATGAATTGACCTTACCTTTGAGCAAACATAAGTGTCCTTGGTAATTGTCTTCACATTCAGTTGTGTATGTGGTCGACGACACAGCATAATCCACCGCTTGCATTTGTCGAGTTTTCTTTTGGGCTTCGGAAAAGGTACGAAATATACTCCTCCATCCAGTCTTTCAGGGTACCTGGTGTCCGAATTACAGGTACCCCACGCACAGTGGTTCACCATCAGATATTAGCTAGATAATAAACATAGAAACTGAACTCTTCACAGTGGTTTAGATCACAGACGTCTGGTTTTGGTTTGATGCGCCCCACAAACGGCTTTTCTGGTGTTGATGGTGACCGGCCACACACCGCCCCAAAGCACACAAACAGCTGTTCAGTGCGCTCCACATAACACGCTAGCGCACGCACCGGGCAGAGGAGGTGCAGTTTAGCCTCTCTGTCCCCAATATGGGGTGGAAGACTAAAGCCGCCCAGCTGAATAGCCCTTGACCTGAACGCACTCCTTAGGCTCTTGGGAACAAAGGAGGGGTTTCGGTTTGAGTGTCGCCCGCTACGGTCACCCCGGATCAACAAGCAACTCGGGTGTACCGACAGAGCGTTCAGTTCAGACACTCTTTTGGCCGAGGTCAGGGCCAGCAGCAAAGCTGTTTTCAATGACAACGCTTTCAGGGAGGAGAGCTCCAGACTGCTCAAATGGTTCTGAGCCTCGAGCACCAACGGCAGGTCCCATTGCGCAACATACGTGGCTGACTGAAGGCTGACCTGCCGCCAAATCACTCATGGTAGGACAAAATGGCTGCTGCTTAGCTGTGGAATCAGCAAGCCCCCTGTCCACCAGTAACTGTAAGTAGGACAGAATAGAGCCCAGCGTAAAAGATAAGGGTTCTAGACTCCCCTCTTCACACCATCGCTGGAATCCCAACCACTTCGGCCTGTAACAGTCTCTGGTGGATCCTGCTCTTGCTGCCTAGATAGTCTGAATAACCCTATCAGACAGTCCCCTCTGTCTCAGTGTTACAGCCGCTACTTTCGTTATGCCATTAACTCTGTTTGTGTGTGCATATGTAAATGAGCTGTGCAGTTCCTCTGCTGTCATTGGCCGTCCCGACCTCGCAACATCCGCGGTGATTGGACGGACGTCATCCAATCCCCGCCCGCTTCTGCCACGTCATCTGGGGGAGGAGTACAAAGGCCGGGCACGGACATCATTCAGGAGGCTCTGTATTGTGGGACAGACGCCTCAAGCCTCTCATTGTGATACTGCCATATTCTGTGATTCGTTAGACTGCCTAGCAGTGTGTTAAGTAGGGTTCCGGTGTTAGTTACACTAATTAGCAGTGGGTTGTTAGCGTTCTGTGTTTAGTATTTGTGTGTATATTGCTTAGACCCAGGTGATTAGCGCCTGTAGATCAGCATTGGTGTGTATATTGCTTAGACCCAGGTGATTAGCACCTGTTGATCAGCAACAGCTGCGTTCTCATACAGCCTCGTTTAGTTTATTGTTTTGTTCCACTTTAGAAGTGAGGTACTTTCTTTCTTTTGTATCATACTCTCTTTTGGAGTTCTCCTTTTGTTTTATAGTAACAACTTTGGTTGTGTCAAACTGTTGGTGTACATTATTGTGTTCATTGTTTGGTTACAAATAAACCACCGGTAACATATACCAATTCCAATCTGGTCGTGTCGTTTCCCTTTGGATCCCCTAGCCCAATAGGGAACGTAACACTCAGCCTGTCCCTCTCAGGAGCCAAGCCTGGAGAGGTTGGCCCAGAAAGGGTAACGCCCCAATTGCACCCAGCCCCCTGAGACATTGCCCCCCAGACCTGAGGAATCGCCCAGGGCTGGCCCACCATCATCAGTGTCACCTCTGCGAACCACGGCGCCACTCGGCAGTCTGGGGCCACTAGGATGACTGACAGATGTTCTTGTCTCACCCTCTCCAGGAGGGGGAGAATGAGGCGCAGCGGTGGAAAGGCGTAGAGCAGCTTTTTTGGCCATTCCCCGAGGGCGGTTTGTCCCGCCGAGCCATGGAAAACCACAGAGTACAGTGGCTGTTTCGCCGGTTGGCGAACAGGTCCACCTCCGCTCTCCCGAACCGGGCCCAGATCTGCTTCACCACCCCCGGGTGAAGCACCTGCTCGTCTGGCAGGGACCTGCCTCTTGACATGAGGTTGGCCCCCCCGTTCTCCAGTCCCGGGATGTGGAGGGCTCTCAGAGACAACACAATTTCTGAGGCCCATAACCACAGGTTCTCTGCTGCGGTCAACAAGGCGGCGGAGCGGACTCCTCCCTGCCTGATGTACGCCACTGTGGTGCGGTTGTCGCTCCTCACCAGCACATTTTTGCCCTGTATTACGGGTTTGAAGTGCTGGAGGACCAACCCTACTGCCTGCAGCTCTAGAACGTTGCTGTGCCGAGTCTCCGTTAGAGACCAGCGACCACATAAAGCAGACTGCAGCTGATAAAGCAGACTTCAGGCAGTGAAATAGTATTAATATCAGCATTTAAAACTGTGGTTAAAAGCTATAAAACGTTAAAATATCAAGGCTTATTTTCAGAGAAGAAATATTGCTGCTGCCATCTTGTATGACGACTCTCTACTGCTCTCTCTCTCTCTCTCTCTCACGCAAAACAAGATCAAGATAGATCATCTGCATTCATTTTAGGCTCCATTGTCTGACTTTCTGCATGGTGTCAGCTATGCAGAAAGTCAGATCATCCATTTAAAACTGCATTTCTTCTTAATTCTTTGTTCATACCCTGAATTGAAGCACATATTCAGGCCACATATAACCCTCTTCCCCTAAAGCCAGAATTGTATTTTCTACCTGAAAATATGCTCCATCATTTTTCAGTTTCCTCCAACATTTCCTGTATAACCTGAACATGATCTCCTTGTACTCTCACTACAGGTACACGCAGTGCTGGGATTTTAAGACACCGACCTTTCACACCCTTGACTTTTGGGGCTGGATAAGAATACCAAAATGTCTGCATTGTAACCGTTTAATCCGCCTTTTAGAAATCATTTTTTTATACTTCCTTTTTGAAGTATAAATAATAATGTATTTGTCCTTCATCTCCCATTGGTTTGCCATTATCTTATGGCCATTTGTGTTAACTTATGCCGACAGATGATGGGTTTTAGACATGATCACTCGTGGGAATGGAAATTAAAATGTGAAAATGCTGGAAACACCAGTAGCTATTCTCTCTTAGGGAAAACATAGAAGGTGCTCTTCCCATTTCCGTCAGTCGCCACCAAAGTGTGTCGTTCATCTGATGATTTGCATTTCAATTCCCACAGCTTGTCAGTAGAAAATAGGGAAATATTTGTTGTCCTGCATGCTTTCTTTGGCAACCTGACAACGTTGCGGTGAAGATATATGGCCCTGATCTTCCCTTACTCTGTAGCAATCCATCAAAGGTGAAGTGGAGAGGTTTCAGTTTGTCATCCCGTTTCACTTAACGTGTCGTTTTCAGCACGCAGTCGATTGGCCATCAGGGTATCAGTGTGTGTGACCTGCTGACACCACCAGCCTCTGTGGGGAAGACATAGCCAAATAAACCACTTGACAACATGCCTATGGAATGAAACAAAAGAAAATCAATGATTGGAAGAATAATCAGTATGTACGGTCGCCATTTCTAATCTCATTACGGACACAATCACTCAGATGACCTTTCATCAAGTGTGTGAAATTATCTGGACATTATTAGTGTTGTTCACTTTAACCAAATCATGATCACATGGCCGTGAATGATGGGAATATAATGTAATTGATTTCCATTTGTAATGAAATAGGGGAATTATAGCTTCTAATTAATGTGTTGTTGGCTTGCATTTCACTAACTGACCTTCATACGTCTCATTCTGTGAAGAACAAAGACATTTCTTTGGATAATGAATTCATCTTGAATAATCCTGAGCTGTTTTTTCTAGGGAGATTTGAGAGTATTTTTTGACAAGTATTTCTTATTTGCATTTTGCATTTAGCCATTACACATATCTATAACCCCCAAATAAGATAAACAAATTGAAAATGCCCTTCAGGCCATATGTTAATTTATCTATGACCAGGCAATGAGACAGGTCTTTTAGCCACTGACTAATTGAGTTTCCCGAAAGCCAGTCTTGGAAAACCCTAAGAGTTTTGGGCATTCTGGTAGTTTGTCCCAAAGTATTTCTGATTCTGTGCCTGGAACATCTTTCCAAAAGGCTTCCACAATTGGGCAATCCCAAAAGCAGTTGAAAAGTGTTCCTTAATCATGATTACATTTTGCACATTGACACTTAAGAGTATTGAAATTCTAATAGATTTCCTAATCCAGGGTTTTCTGTAAAGTTGCAATACAATTGCACTTCACTAGGCTTATTGTATTCATCAGGGAAAACTGATTGATTGATCACATTCCCAGTAATCAATGAGAGTGGTAAAGGTATTCAGAAATGGTTTACCTTGTGAAAAATGCCATATGTCAATTAGTGCAATGTGGTATCAGCCGTATAATGCGCTAAAAGTTCCAAAGTGACAGCTCTTTTTATGCAGAATTCCTGCATTAAGAGTGTTATATATTTTATGAATACTGTATATATTATGGAGATATTACAACTGATGTATTAATATGTAAGATGGAGCCATTCTTACATTTTTAAATAGTCTTTGATTCTAATGTATGATGCGTCCTATCTTGTTGGCTAATGTATTAGATTACACTTAACATTATCTGAAAGTAAATGCCTATTTAGTAAATATTTCTGGATCCCGAATGAACTAGATTTAATTTGGTGTATTTTAGAACTGTTTATTAGAACAGTACAGATATTACTACTTTAATTGTTCATTTACTTTTATATTGTTAATACTTATTTTTGGGTTAGGGTTATATTTTTCTCCCTTGTTTAATTACTCTGATTGTGAGTCTGATCCCCAGTTTTTTTAATTTACCATGGGAGAAACATGGATTGCCAAGTTTCGAATCAATCCTTCCAACAGAGTTCAAGACTTTTGATATAAAAACTGAAAATCTCCTAGTCTGGCAAAAAAGAGGCCAATTGTAGCCTATAAAGCCAGTTTTGGGGCACATACCATCTCTGCTAACCCTTCTTTTATGGTAATCTCTGAAATGGAATGATCCATTATATGTTTGTGACAACACTTCTCCCTTAAACAGTTCAAGAAAAACATCAATTACATTTGCTCTCTATAACAGTGAACTGACTTCATCAGTTTTACTATCTTACGCCGATGATAAATCCGTCACACATGCTCTCCTATCCATACAAGCAATTACTGAAGCGATGCGTTCAGTGTTATTGGCACAAAATGATTAATCAACAAACCAGTTGACAGTCAGTGTCTAAATCAGTCACTCAGTCAATATGCCACCCCGGGGAGACAGATATACATCCGTCTTCTCATGACATTTGATTTATTTCCCGATCACTGACCACTTGATCCCCGGGGAAGATGTGTTCAATTGCTTTGGAGACAAAGACCCACCGTGGCATGCAAATGAGAGTGTTGAAGAAACAAGTGAAGTCAGTGAAGAAGTTCTCTTTGAGTTGGTTATTCTGAAAGCCTACGAGAGCTGCAGCCGCTGATTTTATCGATAACTCCCGCTCGCTTTTTCTCTAAATGGTCTAATTTGTGATTATTATATTTAATAAGGGACATAAATACAGGATAGGAGGTTTTACCTGGAGTCCCCTCTTCACTGAGCAGCATAAAAAGGAGGAAGTAAACATAATCCTAGAACACACCACTCTAATTCAGATTTAGCCACCCTACCGTCTTTAGGTGGTAGCAATGGAGGCTACTAGAAGACAATGAACATATTTATTAGCATCTGGTCAATGTTTTACCTGACTTGGACTATATTTGCAGAAAGTGTGCATAGCTTATGATTTGGTGTTGATTACCCCCTACTTGTCCGAAAATGAGAAAAATCGGCTTTAAACTGTGCAAATAAATAGGATTCAAGTCAGATTATTGAGGGTGCACAAGGAGTACGGAAGCAGAAAACATGGCATGATGGTTAAAATATAAATTTGAAAATGAAACCATCTTAGAGGCAAACGTCTATGTAGCACATATGGAGCACCAAAACACCTTTTTTCACTGCACAACACATATATTGGTCTGCTCTATAGCTTACATTACACATGAAATATTAGCCGGGAGTGACAATGCCAACATGAAGCTAACGTGCAAAAAACAATAACAATTAAAAAAAAAGCACAAAATCCCTCTACACCATTAAAGGTAACATAAACACAATGCAAATTACGTTCCATGAAGCTAAATGGCATTCTCAATAACATTTTAACTTTTGTTCTCGCATAGTAAGGTTGCAAGGTTGGTTAAAGTGGTTAAGGTACATTTAAACAAAACAAAAACACAACAAAACCGATTGTTTGGTAAAGCTTGATGGTTGAAATAAAACCATTGTGGACAAATTAAAGGAGTCGACATTGATATATTCTTCAGCATAAATCTCTTCTGTATTTGGTATTTTGGGACTTTCGTTATGGACATATTTTTGATACATCAAAAACTAATGTTATCTGGGAGGAAATATGTTTTCTCTCAAAAATAAATGTATTTGTGTTGTATGGGATTGTTGTTTTTGAGGGATCATGCTGGTAAATTCTGCAGTTAAACATCAAAAATATACGAGACACAAAAAGCAGTGTGCTCTAGATGTCTTGTTAGGGTTAGTCCTTTGGAATACAAACATGTCCGTGTAATTGTCTTTGTAAGATTATTCGAATACAAAGTTCCCGTACATTTCTTCTTTATTATGCAGCTCAAACTAAAGTAACTTATCAAGCTGCTGTCAGAACATCCTTAAAAATTGTCTACATAAACAGATTTTCCGACAGCCTCTTGATTTGTAAAAAAATTGTGTTTTCAGCATCTTTTGGGCACAGTTTGGCTTTTTTGCAGATAGTAATTACCTCCTCAGGTCTGAATGCTGACAGGGTATTGTGCGTTGGCTGTACTGTAAGTAGAGAATACTGTACATCTCTGCATATGAATTATGGGATTGGCACATGTAGAAAATGTAATGGCTGAGGAACAGCTGCGGAGCAGGAGCGATAACCCTCATTATTGAAACGCAGATGTACTGTGGAACTGGCAAACCATTTCATCAACGTACATGTTCTCTTCCGATAAGGAAATATGAGTCATCATTTACATTTTAGACACTCTGCTGTTAAACTGTGTCTCTGATCCTCCACGCAGACACCTTTATAAAAGACAACACTTGTTTGATGAACACCAACCAATTACAGTACACGTCATGTCACTGGTCCGTCATCCGACAAAATTACACGACCAATTCTATAGTTTCTCATTGCCTTAAAAAAGTACATGTATGAGCGGTCTGTGATATGGTGCCACTAATTGAGGAGCAACATTGTTTGCCAGTACTTTTAAAGCCAAAATATGACTGTTGAAATGTGGGAGAAGTTATTTTTAGACACAAATACTACTTGTTTACTGAGTTCATAAAAGGACCATGGGAAAGGTAAACTATACTAAATTAGAGATGCAATTGATTTTTTTGGTCATATGGGGGTTATTATCATAACCCTTACATATGTTCACCTTACAAACATTAAGAAACACATAAACCAGACACATGGTACCATAAACATAACTGAGAAATGTGTCCATTATTCACTTAATTTACCTCTGTTTTGGTCTTCTTCACCTAAGAAACAAATCAGAATCAACCAGTAATTAACTTTGTCTTTTTGCTATTTGGGCCTTCAGGAAGAATTCCAGAATTGTATTGTCGGAAATACAAAAACAGTGCCCAGATAATGTACAGAAACAGAAAGCATTGTTATCAGATGTCTGATATATATCATATTTATTTTAAAATGTTCCCCTCTGTACATTGTACGATCAATAACCTCCAACATTTCTATCAGTATGATCATTTGTTTACTTAATGCTCAGACTTATAGACACATACCCTCCTCCTCACATGGTAGATATAACAGCTTGCTTAAGAAACATGTATCAATACATTCAAAAAACAATGTGGATAGATTTGAAGGTAAAAAAACGAGTGTACTATAAATCTATATTTCATTAAATAACACGTCTGCCACCCACATCAGATTTTCTCCCAAAAATGTCAATTTTAAGTCGATGGTGAGTTTAACGGTCTCCACTAAGCAATGCTGCTAGGAGGAGCTAAGAACAACCGTCTATTGGTAGCTAGCTCTCTTTGGTTTGGTTGGTCACTATGATGTACCATTATACAGAGTCATTTCAATCATTGCTCACATAAACATTTTCATTTGCGCAGGCTTTGAGGTTAGGGAAAAGCAAGGTAGCAAGGCTATAGGACAAATACATAAAAATTGACAGTTGGCTGTAAACAATAAGTCAACAGTCACCTGTATTTGAGGCTTTGTTGTCCCATCCACCCTGACCTCCTCCTGAGAGATTTTATGGCATTAATATAAATGTCATACTACTTACCCTTTTGTCCCTGAGAGTTAAGAGTCACAACCATATGGCCTGCTAGAGATCCATAATGTAGGTAGTCTGATGTTGTTATACATCCATTCAGAGCACAGGTATTTCCTGCTATTTGTTGGCTATTAGCATTTATTAGCTCATCTCCAAAGCCATAAACCAGATGAGAAAGAATCTGAGGATGCTATTAAAGCCATAAAATCTGTATCCATAAATAATGTGAATTGGACAAGTTGAGAGTCTATGTATTTACATTCAAAATCACAATAACCCATTAAAAGCTCTTTGGAAGCCAATGTGAGACAAAGTGACTACCCATCCAATGTTAAACCTGCTCAGGGTCACTGAGAGGTCTTGAATCTATCCCAGCATGCATTGGGGAAATGGCACCTTGGATGGAAAACATTGTGGACAGTCTCTCACGAGGTTAACAAACACATTCTCACCTCCCGGCTCACCTGACCTGCACGTGTCAGGATTGCTGAAGGGTATGGAGCACAACAACAAAAAAACAGTGGGATTGCTTACTAGCATTTAATCAAAAAGGCATTAGAGAGAAAAATGATGATGATTACAGCTATACCTCTCATGCTTGTCTAAATGTAGCCTATTTGTCTTCATCCCCCTCCTCATTTTCTGCCTTTCCTCCTTCCCCTCATAAACAGTGTGTGTGACTGACAACCCCACCCGATAAAACACCTAACCTTTGACAACATTTAAGCTCCGGATCAATACATAATTACCAGCAATTTAATTACCCATTCACACAGTGGATAAGCCTTGCTTTAAAGATAAATCAGGCAATAAGCATGCTTTATGTGTGGCTGCGGTGGCACATTGGAAGCCAATTGTGATCACATTAGCTGAGTCATGCAGGTGGCGGCACAATAATGGCTCGGCAGGCTTACCGTTATTTAGCAGTGTTGTGCTTTTATTTACAGCACAGAATAATTCAATTTTCTCATACAATTTCCAAACCCACCGGATTCTGTGTTTTGAGAACTTGACAGTTTTCTGGGTAAAAGATTACAGAGAGACGCAGTTTAGAGAGAGGCTAAATCCCCAAAAACCAAATGATTTGTTGAACATAAGGTGTTGCAGTAGACTTTGCAGGCGTTTTACTCCCACAAAGGAAACACTTACACAACAAATGGTCATAATCTTATTGGTGCAAAAACACAGTAGAGAGAAAAGAGTTTTGTTTTGTTTGTTTTTTCCATATTTTTCATTATTTCTGAGTCTACAGGAAGCCAGATTCCATTCCACTCCTTCAAACATGTCCTTCATAAAATAAAATAAAACACTTTCTTAAATGTAGAATAAATCTAACCCATCTGCCACAACTTCTATCTATTTTCCTTCCTCCCATATTCAGGTGCTCTCGGAAATGACTTTGTCTGGGTCCCAGAAATTGCTTTATGATGGTGTGATGATGAGAAGAGTCTGTGGGGATGGAGACTGTGGCTTAGAAACTGAGCACCAGTTTTACCTGGTGCTACCTTTTTCATTCATTTATCAACCCTCTAACTAAATAGAGGAGAGGAAAACAATACTGCAAACAGAGGAAATTGTATCCAATTTAACAAGTGTGGTCTAGGTTAAAGCAATAGGTTCCCCAAACTCTATCTTCTTATGTGAAACATTGACCCTCTGTAGGATTAGAGATGATAAAAGGTGAGGTACTGTAGCTGTTTGTTATCTTATTCTGTGTTGAAGATCAGCCTATTGTAATAAAGTTATTTCGAAGACTCACAATAAAGCATTTATTTAATACAATAGCTGTAAAATACAAATAAAACAGTCAAAATAAAAGCAGCACAAGCCGAAATGTCCTTTGGATCAAAACTGGATCCTGTACTTCTCATAGTGCAACTAGATAGCATATTTCCTCATAGCCTCCTGCTAAACACCCCCATCAAACTTTGTGTACCTTTTCATATACATTTGTATAATACTACATAGTAATACATAATATATCAACATAATGTGGTGTTTTATACTAAAACGCAATGAATGAATACACAGGGCATCATTGAAACTGCGACTCTGTGATGACATTGCAGATCAAAATTCACAAATTAACACGACATTCAATCTGTTAGTGATGGGAAGAGAGGTTAGTATCACGATTTGTGTCGCTCCATTCCATCAAAATTCGCGAATTCTTTGTCTCGATAAGTGTGCATGCTTGAAGAAAGTATTTATTTGGCTCAAGGGGGAGGGGGGGTGATGAATGAGGGATGTTTTGAATAAAATAATTGACAACAGTCGCTCTATACAATCTGAAAGAGAGTCTGAAGCAATGGTGTTTGGAAGTTAACCTGGCAGTTATTCCCAACTGCATATGCACCTTAATGAAGCAAGTCAAATGCATTCCCGTTTGCAAATCTGCAAACATTTGGTAAAGGTCGTAAATTTCAATTATATATATATTTTTAGAAATCTATGAGCAACACGGTGGTGTACATCAGCGATATCTCTCAAAAATCAACCTTGTTATGTATTGTTTGCATACTGAGGAGACTTCAACCTCCAGACAGGGAAGATAGACGAACTAACATCTCTGTTAACCGCCTTTGCTTTCTCACTGTCTCCATCCCCACCAACTCATAAAGCTGGCAATGTCCTTGATCTCATATTCTCAAGGAACTGCACTACTTCTAACCTCTCTGTAAACCCGCTCCACACATCCGATCACTTCTTCATTTCATTCTCTCTACCCCTTTCCAAACATAACGAACTAATCTCTTCTCATCCTGCACCTGTCCGCCGTAACCTTCGTTCCCTCTCCCCCTCTACCTTTGCCTCATCGGTGCTCTCAGCCCTCCCTTCCTCTGACTCGTTCCAACTCCTACTTCCAAACTCTGCTGCAGAAACTCTCCTCTCTACTCTCTCATCCTCTCTGGACTCTCTCTGTCCTCTCACATCTCGGCAAGCTCGTCAGTCCCCTCCTGCTCCCTGGCTAAATGACGCACTGCGTGCTAATAGAACCGTCCTTCGGGCAGCAGAGCAGAAACGGTGGAAATCCAAACACCGTGACGACCTCCTAACCTATCAGGCTCTCCTCTCCTCTTTCTCTGCTTCCATCTCTCACTTGGTCACTTTCCAAACAGTCTCAAGGAGGCAAGAGTAAACCCTCTCCTAAAGAAACCCACTCTCAATCCGTCTGATGTTATAAACTACAGGCCTGTCTCTCTCCTCCCGTTCCTGTCTAAAACACTTAAGAACGGGCTGTCTTTAAACAACTCTCCTGTTATCTCCATCAGAACAACCTTCTGGATCCGCACTAGTCTGGTTTCAAGGCAGGTCACTCCACAGAAACTGCCCTCCTTGCTGTCACTGAGGAACTGCACACTGCTAAAGCAGCCTCCCTCTCCTCTGTCATCATCCTGTTGGACCTGTCTGCTGCATTCGACACGGTGAACCATCAGATCCTCCTTCGCACTCTCCAAGAACTTGGAGTTTCAGGCTCTGCACTTTCCCTCCTCACCTCATACCTCAAAGACCGCACCTACAGGGTTACTTGGAAAGGGTCGGAGTCCGACCCTTGTCAATTAACTACAAGGGTCCCTCAGGGCTCTGTTCTTGGTCCCCTCCTCTTCTCCTTGTACACAAACTCGCTCGGATCAGTCATTAGCCCGCATGGTTTTTCATACCACTGCTACGCTGACGACACCCAATTAATTCTGTCCTTTCCCCGCTCAGAGACCCAGGTCGTCGCACGCATCTCTGCTTGTCTAGCTGACATCTCTCAGTGGATGTCTGCTCACTACCTCAAGCTCAACCTTGACAAGACTGAACTGCTTTTCCTTCCGGGAAAAGATTGTCCCACTCTTGACCTAACAATCAACATCGGCACCTCTGTTGTTTCCCCGACTCAGACTGCAAGGAATCTGGGTGTGATCCTAGATAACAACCTGTCCTTCACTGCAAACATCGCTGCTACAACCCGCTGCTGCAGATACACGCTTTACAACATCAGGAAGATACGTCCCCAGCTGACCCAGAAAGCGACGCAGGTTCTGGTCCAGGCTCTCGTCATCTCACGCCTAGATTACTGCAACTCCCTCCTGGCTGGTCTACCTGCATGTGCCATCCGACCTCTGCAGCTCATCCAGAATGCAGCGGCTCGTCTGGTCTTCAACCTTCCTAAATTCTCCCACACCACGCCGCTCCTCCGCTCCCTCCACTGGCTTCCGGTAACTGCTAGAATCCACTTCAAGACAATGGTACTTGCGTACCATGCTGCGAATGGATCTGGCCCTTCCTACATCCAGGACATGGTTAAACCGTACACCCCAGCACGTGCACTCCGCTCTGCATCAACCAAACGGCTCGCTGCACCCTCGCTGCCAAGGGGACCCAAGTTCCCATCAGCAAAAACACGTGGGTTTGCTATCCTGGCTCCAAAATGGTGGAATGAGCTCCCCATTGACATCAGGACAGCAGATAGCTTACACACCTTCCGGTGCAGACTGAAAACTCATCTCTTTCAACTCCACTTCGAGCAATAGATCTATTAACAAAGCACTTATATACTAATAAAGGACTGGCTTACCTAAAGCAAGTTGAGTAGCACTTGAAATGTTTTTGCTCTATGAAACCTGATGTACTTATATGATTCTGTTTTCTTCAAGTTTGTATTTTGTTGGTTGAACGCACTTATTGTAAGTCGCTTTGGATAAAAGCGTCAGCTAAATGCAATGTAATGTAATGTAATACTGACTATTCTTAGTAAAACCACATGTTGTCACATTTCCCGTATAAAAACACTCACGATAAGGGTGTAATACCTTCTTTACAGGCCAAGCCGAGTTAACATCAGTAGAGTTTGTTGGTAAAACCATCATTCAACTCTTTATTTTACAAATCACTAGTTTAATTGTAATGTAACACTGCTAGACTGCACTGTAATATCCAACACACTCTCACTCCATAAACGTCCAGGAGCGACGCTTGGTCAGGGTCCCCGAGGCGTGCAGTTGTGACGCTCCTAGTCTCCTTCAGCTTCATAAAGGGACCCAAATAGCTTTCAAATGATTGCAATGTATTCCCATCTGCGGCGGGATTTGACGCTCATGGAAGCACGGCATTCGTTTGTGTCGGCTGCCCTTAAAGGCAATGTGAGCATCCATTCCCATTGGATAACGGAGAATTGTACCCCCGGAAGTAAGTATTCCCCTTACTGTCGATTGATTTTACATTGATATGTGCACTACAAGCGGCCGACATGGGTTTTCTCCGCAGGGTGGCTGGTGTCTCCCTTAGGGATAAGGTGAGAAGTTCAGTCATTCGGGAGGGACTCGGAGTTGAACCGCTCCTCCTTCGCGTCGAAAGGAGCCAGTTGAGGTGGTTCGGGCACCTAGTAAGGATGCCACCTGGGCACCTCCCTAGGGAGGTGTTCCAGGGACGTCCAGCTGGGAAGAGACCAAGGGGTAGACCTAGGACCAGGTGGAGGGATTATATCTCTTCGCTGGAGCGCCTTGGGATCCCCCAGTCAGAGCTGGTTGATGTGGCCAGGGAAAGGAAAGTTTAGGGCTCTCTGCTGGAACTGCTACCCCCGCGACCTGACCACGGATAAGCGGGTGAAGATGGATGGATGGATCTGCACTACTCATCGACTAAAAAACACCAGATTATCCTTAATTAATTACACAACATTGATTGGTTTAAATTGTGTGCAATGCTTTTGTATTTTCCCCCTTCGATTCGGAGAAACAAATATTTTTTCGGAGTAAAGGATGGCAGAAGACACTACACTACCCAGAATCCCCAGCTATCGTTTAGGACTACACCATGTGCTCTGTTTGACAAACCCCGTTTTTTTTCACCATTCATTCCAATGGCTGGAATGTCACCCAGCCATTGGGTCTATGTCACGTGATCTTTAAATTTCTCCCTGCAGAAAAAAAAAACATGGCCGAACTTCGTTTTATTCTCGGTGGAAAATGCCTATTTTAAAGTTAGTTTGGCCATTAAAATGCGTTTTGATGTCATTTGATGCGAGAAATATGAGTTGTTATTTCAGATTATGTGTGCAGTGGATGTACATGATCTTTAGTTTGCTAGTTATTACGAAGATTACTTCAGGAAATTATGTCCATACAACGTTTTCATTGTTACCAAGGTGGTTGCTAGGGACGCTGCTATCGATATTATTTCTGTTATGTTGTGAAACTGTTTAATGGTGTTATCTTTATTGCTACCCCCTTCCCCGTCAATGTATAGTGTTGGTCCACAGCGCAAACGTATTAGTTTAACAAAATCCGCATCTAAAATTGTGGCATAGATACGTTATTTTCCCCTGTCCAATTCCAGTCTCACATCTCACATCACATCGTCATTAACGTCATTAACAAATACCGGAAACCGAAAACATTTAAAAAAAATAAAATAATACTTTATTCCGAGTGTGCTTGCTTTTCTCTTAGGAGGTCATCACATAACGGCATTGTAATACACGGTTCGGCTGCATTAAATATTACATATCTGCCGTAGTTCTCTATTTATAGAGCCCTGATGAGAAGACTTCTAGACAAACATGAGGAACTGCCACCAACACTGAAAACGTGACGTGGATCATAAATATATCAGCAATTAAACAACATCTTACATTTCTTTTCACACAATATGTCTCCTTGCAGTATCAACACTAATTCGGCTGACTTTTATATTTGATCCAATTGGTAGATAGGCTGTATTTACACCATAAAGGCGCACAGCTGATATAAAGGGACACCTAGTGGTTAAAGCATGTTATTGAATTTCATTATTTTTATTATTAGATATTAAAGGTGGAGTAGGTAAGTTTGAGAAACCGGCTCGAGATACACTTGTTGTTATATTCCATGGAATGCTCTTAACATCCCGAGCAATCAATATCTTAAGTGCTTTGACAAAAAATCCATTAAAAAATCCATCTGTGGAAGCCGTAGTACTGTAAAAAGCACGACCAATCATTTGAGCCGGCCCGGCTAAAATAACTGGATGGCCTACCTGCCTGTCAGCCTTCCATCTGTGCACAAACTTATCTCGTGCCCTCATTGGTCATGTGCGTGTTTGTGTGTGTTGGAGGAGGGGCTCTGTAAGGAAGTGGCAGATTTGTAACCGGCTGTGTATTTTCAAATTCTAGCGCACTCGAGCTGGTTTCTCCAAAATTACCTACCCCACCTTTAATAGGATCCCTATAAAGTATATTCATTACTCGTTATTCTCTACTAATAGTTAATTAAAGACTGTATATAATGACTATTTTGCACATCCCTTTCAAGATTTCAAGATTTTCTAAGGTTTATTGACATATCATATTCACAAACGGTGTAGTTATGCAATGAATGAAAAACTTGGGTCGCAGGTTCCTCAATAGTGCATTACAAGACATCTATCAATATGTGTGTATACCACCAGCAATGTTAACTATGTTGAAGCACTTATTTTAACTGATATTATACATATGTATATATTAATGCTGCCCATTATGGGCACAAGCAATTTTCACCCATTTATTAATTATATGTTTTAAATTTGAGTGTTTCCTATCCCCTACACCTCCAGGGATGTGCACAGTTTAATACTGGCAACCTCTTATTATGGGAAATACGAAAACGTCTTTTTAAAACTACAACTCCCAGTAGAGAGGTGCCATAGATAGAGAACATGTTGCGAAACACAATAGCCAGCATGTGTGGTTCTGGGGACGGGGTGGTGGGGACGGGGTCGACCCGTTCAAATCCAGTTTTGGGTGGACCTGTTCAAATCCAGTTTTGGACAGTCTGCCGTGGTTCCATCCCATTTCAAGTGCTGTTCGACGCTCGGCGTAACCCTCGGCACACACTCTCCAATCACAGAGCTTTTTTTTTAATATACTTTATTAATACCCATGGGGAAATTGTTTCTCTGCATTTGACCCATCCTGTGTTAGGAGCAGTGTGCTGCCATTTTGAATGGCGCCTGGGGAGCAGTGTAGGGAACAGTGCCTTGCTCAGGGACACCTCTGTAGCACTTGGTCTTGCCGGGACTTGAACTGGTGACATTCCAGTTGCCAAGCCAAGTCCCTATCGACTTCGCCACCACCGCCTCATAGCTTGAGGACTATCACGGGGTTTGTGAAGCGAAGCGGTGAGAATACTTACTTCCGGGTGTAATATTCTCTAAAGCAAATGAGCTGCTCGGTCCTGACGGACTCCAACTTGTGTTTATTAATCAAACAAATAAATAAACACAAGGATAATTATATGTTATTGTTGAGTAAATGGAGAATTGCACAGGGGAAAATAACGTATCTATGCCACAATTGTAGATGCGGATTTTGTTAAACTAATACGTTTGTGCTGTGGACCAACACTGTACATTGACAGGGAAGGGGGTAGCAATAAAGATAACACCATTAAACAGTTACACAACATAACAGAAATAATATCGATAGCAGCATCCCTAGCAACAAGTAGTTCATAATAATAAAAGACATTAAGAAAAAAGCATTTTAAACAGTCATTACAAAGCAACACAATCTACCTGCATGGCATTACTCTAAACGTGTAATAACGTGCTTTAACCAGTAGGTAGTTTGGGTTAAAAAGCTGTCAAGTTTACAGTGTTAACAAAATAAAATATACTGCTGTTTCGGGTTTAGTTTACGACGGATATATTTAGTTATTGTTTTGATATTTGTAACACACAAAAAAAAACACAGCAACACAGAAAAGATGGTCTTAACATGACCCAGCGGTCTAGTAGTTAATAAAAAACAAAAATATCAAAACAAAATATTACTACCAACTTTATTGTGACATTCAAACTGAACGGTAAAAGAATAGTTTCCGGTCTATTCTGAGCACGATCTATGTAGATAAATAAAAATAAAGAGCTACGACAGATATGTAATATATTTAATGCAGCCCAACCATTTATTACAATGCATTCATGTGATGACTTTCAAAGAGTAAAGCAAGCAATGCTGAATAAAGTATGATTTTATCTTTTACGAAAAGTTTTTTTCATATGGAATGCAGTTGGAGGTCAACCAATCACAGAGCTTGAGAACTAATCACGGGGTTTGTCAAACAGAGCACATGGTGTAGTCCTAAACGATAGCTGGGGATTCTGGGTAGTGTAGTGTCTTCTGCCATCCTTTACTCCGAAAAAATATTTGTTTCTCCGAATCGAAGGGGAAAAATACAAAAGCATTGCACACAATTTAAACCAATCAATGTTTTGTAATTAACAAGGATAATCTGGTGTTTTTTAGACGATGAGTAGTGCAGATATCGCTGTAAAATCAATCGACAGTAAGGGGAATACTTACTTCCGGGTGCACAATTCTCCGTTATCCAATGGGAATGAACGCTCACATGGCCTTTAAGGGCAGCCGACACAAATGAATGCCGTGCTTCCATGAGCGTCAAATGCCGCCGCAGATGGGAATACATTGCAATCAGTTGAAAGCTATTTGCGTCCCTTTATGAAGCTGAAGGAGCCTCGGAGCGTCACAACTGCACGCTTCGGGGACCCTGACCAAGCGTCGCTCCTGGACGTTTATGGAGTGAGAGTGTGTTGTAATATTCGACCAAAGAGTTAAAGACACTGTCTTTTTTACAATATCGGACCGGCAGTCGCACATATAGGCTATAACGTCCGAATAGAGAATCTACCTACACCTAAAGAATGCTTATTGTACTTTTATCCATGTTGAGAGTGAATGACACACAGCACAGGCACAATCTGGCAGCGGGGTGCACTGACGCTGATAGTGGAGCAATAAGTAGGTGGACAGCGCATGGGGCTGAAATAGCCAACATGCGGTGTGTGGTTTGAAAAAAATACCAGCTCACTAAGTCATTCAAACGTAATGTTTACTTATATGTGAACAGTAACAAAGTTCAGTCAAAACACCATCAGAAACAGCTCTAAATTGGTTTAGTACCTACTTAAAGGACAGAAAAAACTTTGTCTCAATAGGCAACTACACATCAACTTTGACAAATATGTCATGCGGGGTTCCTCAAGGCTCCATCTTAGGACCTTTGCTTTTGAATATGTATATGCTACCTCTGGCTGAAATTATTAAAAAGAGCGATCTAAGTTATCACATCTATGCAGACGACACCCAGATTTATTTTAAAATCACACCAGGAGACTGTTCTCCGATTAGAACACTGAGCAAGTGCATTGAGCACATCACTGACTGGATTACTCAGAATTTTCTCCAACTGAACAAACAAAAAACTGAGATCATTGGTTTTGGAGCAAAGAAGGACCGATTAAAAGTAATCGCAGAGCTTCAGTCAGCAGACTACAAAACCACTAATAAAGCCAGAAATCTAGATGTAGTGATGGACTCAGACCTGAATTTCAACAGCCACATTACAACAGTCATTAGGTCTGCTTATTATCACCTGAAGAATATATCGAGGATTAAAAAACTAATGTCACAACAGGACTTAGAAAAGCTTGTCCATGCTTTTATTTTCAGTAGACTCGACTACTGCAATAGTGTATTCACAGGGCTGACAAAAAAATCCATCAGAAAACTGCAGCTGATCCAGAACGCTGCTGCACGTGTCCTCACTCACACTAAAAGAGTGGATCACATCAGTCCGGTTTTGAAATCTCTACATTGGCTTCAAGTCGGCCAAAGAATTGATTTTAAAGTAAACTATTGCAAGTTTTTAAATCCTTACATGGTTTAGGACCAAAGTATATTGTTGAACTCCTGCATAATTACGAGGCATCAAGGTGCCTCAGGTCTTCTGGGACGGGTCTGCTATCGGTTCCGAGAGTAAAAACAAAACATGGAGAGGCAGCATTTAGCTATTATGCCCCGACCAAATCATGCACTTCCGCAGAAGCACTTACTATTTTTAAATCGAGACTAAAAACATATCTCTTTGCCGCTGCTTTTAATTGAGATGCTCATATTCAAACTACAGTATGCCTTTTAAACATGTATTGTATACCTGTGGTGTTTATTTTTATTATTTTATTATCTTTGCTTTATAATGTCTGTTGTAAAATTGTATAATGTGTTTTTAATGTATTTATTCCTAAAAAAGTCTTTTAATTTGTTTTGTATAGCACTTTGAATTGTCACGTACAGAAAAGTGCTATATAAATAAACTTGCCTTGCCTACCACCCCAGTTGGCAGCTTTGTTTTGAAAGAAAAGTTTTGGCTCATCAGACATTTGAGAGAAAATCCCTAATGTCCAAGTGCAAATGAATGCAGCACAAGACGCGAGCCTCGTAACCCCTCCCCCGGCCCTGGCGCGAGCGTGGACATGGCTGTACTCAGTAACTTTGTGAGCAGGGACGGACTGGCCATCTGTAGAATCTGGAGAATCACAGAACCCCCCCCTCGTTGACAGTCCCCAAACATTTGAACATGTCACATGTTTTGACAATCAATTACTTAAATTAGCCTTTGATTATGCTCCGGCCCGCCATCTAGTGGCTAAAAAAGAAAATGGCCGAAGGCCAAACTTACTTGTTTGCACTTGTTTACCTTCAGCATCCGCCTGCTTCTCTCCTGCTAGTCACAACGGCTCCAGAGGACCCCAACCGTAAAAATAAACATTAGACAGACGACTGAAGAATGTGTCTAAAATGCTTTCAGTGCAAACAGCATGTTCAATGGATGGAGCAGAACTGTGTCAAGGGCAGACGCAGAAAAACACTTGGAGGCAACTCCCATTACTGTTCCATATAGTCCTGGATGGAAAGCCTGCTACATGAGTACGATAATTAAATATTATTTAAATTAGCTTCAATTATAATTGCAGTCATATTGGTTTTCAGACAGAAAAACATAATGGCTGTCATTTTTTCAATTACTTGTACTCACCATTGTACTATAGTAGAAAAACATAGCATAAAAGATTGTTTGAAATAATTAGAACAGTGAAAAATAAGCTTTATGATGTCATGTATATTATATACATGATAATAAGGTGAACAGATCATTGCAGGGTCACCTGTATTTATTCAATTGAATAAGGTAGTTTCATTCTTTATTAGCGCAATTATTTCCATAATTACATCCGTCATTCCTGGAAGTGATTTCTTGCAGCGTTTGTCTTTGAAGCTGAGCCTTGTATTGTGTCAAAACATTCCCAACAGCAGTGAATTAATGAGGTATCAGGGCCAATGGCTGCACTGCTCAATCTTATAATCACTGGAACACAGAGAATAATAGTGCAACAAAGCCACTGCTCTGTGATCTTCACACACACACGCTTTGCGTTTGTTCCTACGGGCAAGTTTCTGCTTTGCCATGGAATAACACAGCTTCAAAAGAGAATGGATGCCCAATGCAAATGTTCACTGTACTGGTGAACATGATGTTTAAGGTAATGGCTTTGTGTAAAGCACCATTCCACAAGGAATCCTTTACCAGCTACAGCTTTATTGAGCTATTAAGGTAGTATTTTTTACGTTATTTTAAAAAAAAATACAATGTAAAACTGGTTCAAGTGTTAACCACAGTTGAGTTTTTAACTCAAACTAAACTCCACAGAAGAGTTTTTAAAGTGTTAACATGAATATTTTTTTCCACAACATTAGTATAGAGGAGTTAAGTAATTTCTATCGTGCTGCTTCTGCTTTGTATGCAAAGTTTAGTTGAGCAGGTTGCACAACATTTTGGATGAATTCAATCCCACCCCTCTATCCTACATCCCACCCACCTACCCACCCACTCCATAGCCCACCCCCCCCCCACCAACCACCGGGGCAGCAATATCCCCTCAGGGATAGCATTCTTATTTGGTCAGGAGCTCCTTTAAGTTAGATATCACATCTGTCCACATTAAAATTGTATCAGGTTTTGCATCGTTGATTCTCGCAGAGGACAGTTCAAGGTAAGAAATGTTCGAAAAGCTCTGAAGCCAGTGAGAACTTGAAATATCGTGAGGAGGTTTCCAACGTTGGACTATAATCTTTTTAGCTGCAGTCAAGCCTGTTAGCCAGATTTTGCGAGTTTTCCCCGTAAGGGAAAGGTGAGATTCATCATTTAGAAGATGTACAGCAGGTTCCATTGGTAATCTCAACCCTATTAAATCTGTAAGGGTACTAATAACCTTCCCCCAAAAGTGTAATACTCCTGGACACTCCCATACAACATGTAAGAAAGAGCCAATGGTTCCCTGGTGACAAAATGAACAATACGGGTCAGGTACCAATCCAATTCTGTGTCTAATTATTGGTGTTAGATATGCTCTATGACAACATTTCAGATGTATATACTGATGGTTTGGGTTTTTTGAAGCCCCCGTAACATTAGCCCAAATTGCATCCTAATCCAATTCTTGTCCTAAAGTAGATATTTCCCTATCCCATGTTCTCATGCCTGATGTAGGCATATAGTTCTGGGAGTTAAGATTATTATAGATAAACGAAACTATTTGTTTGGGAGCACTTTGCACCCAACTCAGAATAGGATGTTCTTTCAAATCTGACCCCCAAGGGACCCCATAGGCTTTACAGGCAGACCTTATTCTAAAGTAAAAGAAGAGAGAGTGTTGATCAATATTATATTGAGAGACCAGTTTTTGAAAGTCATGAATACAATTTTCCCCATTAATGTCCTGAAGAGTTTTAATACCTTTATCCTCCCAAGCGTTGTTGTTAAATGGTTTGCCCCCAGTCAATAGGTTATGATTGTTCCATAATGGAGATGACCTACACCACACACTCTTAAAGTTTAGGAATTTCCCTACTGCTCTGAACACTTTAATCATATAAGTTAAAATTGGACCGTACAGTAAATCACATTTTTTGGTAGATATACCTGAAAGGAGAAAGTCCCTTAATCGTATCGGCGCTATTAAGTCTTGTTCCATATTCTTCCAAGATGACATTTTATCTTCATCTACCCAATAGCTGAGAGATCTTAATATGAATGCCCCAATGATATAGTTTAAAATGTGGGCATGCCTATCCCCCATCTGATTTTCTATACTGAAGAGCTGACCATTTTATACTGGGTCGTTTACCATTCCAGATATAGCATCGTAGTAAAGAATCTAGTTTTTGCCAGTATCCTGTTGGAGGTGCTAGAGGGATCATTGAACTTACGAAATGTATGCGGGGTAATATGTTCATTTTAACAACCGATAAACGGGCTGGGACTGATGCTGGATGGTGTTTCCATCTTGTAATATCTTCTTCTATTTTCTTCAAAACTAAAGAGTAATTTGTTTTAGCTATAGATGATAAGGAAGTACTAACCTTAATACCTAAATAGAGGACCTCATTTGAAACATTTATTTGGGGTGGGACGGACACTTCACTTTGGCCTATGTTAAGAAGCATCAGTGTTGATTTTGATGCTGCCCAAAACTGATCCACTACTTCCAAGACACAGGGGAGGGTTCGCTGAACATCTGCCATACAGACTAATGTATCGTCTGCATATAGTGATATAGAATGTGACGTTCCACCTATTGTGATGGGCGAAATCTGAGGGCAATTCCTAATGAATTGTGCCAGTGGTTCGATGGATAACTTGAAAATTAAAGGAGACAGAGGGTCTCCTTGCCTTATACCCCGTTTTATGTCAAATAAGTTGGAGAAGCTTCCTCCCACACATACTTGAGCTGTAGGATTCGCATACAATGTTTGAATCATGTTAATAAATGTATCTCCAAATTTAAATTCTTTCAGAACCCTCCATAGATATGGCCATTCCACGCGATCAAACGCCTTTTCAGCATCTAAAAACAAAAGGCCACAGGCAGGTGGAATTGTATGTGTTGCGCCAAGAATGTGCATGTCACAATCTGCTTTCTCACTCACCTATTTTCTGCATGATCATTCCTTAGTCACCTGGTAGCCACACCCTGTCTCTCTCTCACTCTGTTACACCCATCAGCTCCGTTAGTATTTAGGCCCACTTCACTTTCACCTCAGTGCCAGATCGTACTTTGCAGCATGCCAGTCTTTCCCGCATTACCCTCCAGATTGCTCTCCCGGTTTCGACCCTGCCTGTTCCTGACCAGCCTGCCTCGCCTGCTCCCTGACCCGTTCTGTACCTGCGACTCCCGTCCTGCTGTCTCCTGGAACCCTCGCCTGTCCTCGACCAGCCCTTTGCCTACTATCTGCCGTGTTGTCTTCTACCAGCCTATTGCCTCCAATAAAGCTGGTTACCGACTATCTCTGGTTTCCCGTGTTCTGCATTTTGGTCCTCAGCTCGTCTGTGACAGAACGATCTGGCCAGAAATGGACCAAGCAAACACCGGGTCTCCTGGAGACCGCTTTGAGAGGGTTAAGGATGCCATCCAAAGACAGGAGGTCACGATAGCTACCTTAGCTACCGAGACCCACCAGGCAACCTCAACCCAGGGACAAACGCTGGCTTACCTTACCTCCCAGATGCAACAGATGGCCGCCACCGTACAACAGATAGCCGCTACCATGGCTGCTACCGTCCCTCCGCCCGCAGCTCCGATGCTCGCTCCAGCCCCTGGGTCGACGGGATACGCTCCGGAGCCTCGTGTGGGAACGCCGGAACGCTACGCTGGTGAGCCGGAGGGATGCAGGCCTTTTCTCACAAACTGTTCCATATTGTTTTCACTGCAGCCACAGACCTTCTCCTCCGAGGCGGCTCGTGTAGCTTTCACCGTTAATCATCTGACGGGGAGAGCCCGTTTATGGGGAACTGCCGAGTGGGAGCAGCAGACACCAGCCTGTGCCTCTTTTGCTGCATTTTCCGCGGAGATGCGGAAGGTGTTCGGTCCCGTTCGTCTGAGTCCCGACGCTGCTGGAGGCCTGCTAAGTTTGAGCCAGGGTTCCGGCACGGTGGTGGATTACGCTATTGACTTCCGCACCAGCAGCCGCCGCAGTAACTGGAATGAGCCGGCGCAGTGTGACGCGTATCTGAGAGGATTAGCGGATTATATGAGAGATGAGCTGGTTTCCTATGATCTCCCTGCTTCCTTGGATGGGTTGATAGAGCTCACCTCTCGGATTGACAGACGAATCCAGACCCGGAGAGGAGAGCAACAGACGCGAGCAGCGGCCCGCCGCTCGCGACAACAACTTCCGGTTTCCGGGAGATTTCGACTTCCGGGTTCGGCGAAGAATTCCCATTTCTACTCTGACTCACGGTACGAGGTCGAGCCCATGCAAGTGGGTCGTACCAGTCTTACCTCTGAGGAGAGGGAATTACGTCGGAGAGGTAATCTTTGCCTTTACTGTGGTCAGGCTGGACATATGGTTTCCCGTTGTCCGGTAAAAGGACAGAGCTCATCAGTAATGGGGAGTATACTGGTGGGCCAAACCTCTGAGCTGATTCCCAATCTAAGACCCTTGTGCCATGCTCGACTCCTCCTGACAGGCAAATCTCAGGCTCTGGCTGTTTTTATCGACTCCGGATCAGATGTTAGCATCATTGACGAGGAGCTCGCACTACAGCTGGGCATCCAACAGGTTCGGCTGCTCCAGCCGGTACCGGCTAATGCTTTGGATGGTCACCTGCTGGGAACAGTGACACACCAGACGACACCGGTCCATATGCTCATGTCGGGGAACCACCATGAGACAATCCAGTTTCATGTGCTACGGTCCCCCCAAATCCCTCTGATTTTGGGTTATCCGTGGCTCCGCCGCCACAACCCGAACATTGACTGGGCAACTGGGTCCATCCTAGGTTGGAGTTCCTCCTGTCATCAGGTTTGCCTCAAGCAGGCCGCCGCACCTCTACTATCTGTGGATATGAACCTGGTTCCGGATGTCACAGGGGTTCCGGCTGAATATTTGGACTTTAAGGAGGTTTTTAGCAAGGCTAAGGCGACATCTCTCCCACCTCATCGGCCCTATGACTGCGCCATTGAGCTACATCCAGGCGCAGTCCCACCCAAGGCCCGGTTGTACTCGCTTTCGGCACCGGAAGTCCATGGAGACTTACGTCAATGACTCTCTGGCTGCGGGAATTATTCGTCCTTCCACATCACCCGCAGGAGCAGGGTTTTTTTTTGTGGCGAAGAAGGACAAGACCCTGAGACCCTGCATTGACTATCGAGGTCTGAACGACGTCACGGTGAAGAATCGTTACCCCTTGCCACTCATCTCGTCAGCATTCGAGTTATTACAGGGGGCTACAATCTTCACTAAGCTGGATCTAAGAAACGCTTATCACCTGGTACGAATCCGGGAGGGGGACGAATGGAAGACCGCCTTCAACACCTCTTCGGGACATTACGAGTACCTGGTGATGCCATTTGGACTTACCAACGCCCCTGCAGTTTTCCAAGCGTTGGTGAACGACGTACTCCGGGACATGTTGGATCGTTATGTTTTTGTTTATCTGGACGACATTTTGATTTTTTCTAAGAACCTCAAGGAACACGTCCATCATGTCCAGACAGTCCTCCAGAGACTTCTGGAGAACTCGCTGTTCGTCAAGACGGAGAAGTGCGAGTTTCACACTTCTTCGGTCGCCTTTCTTGGCTACATCGTGGGTCAAGGAAGTGTGGAGATGGATCCTTCTAAGGTTTCTGCAGTTACCTCGTGGCGGGTCCCTGATTCCCGGAAGGAGCTGCAGCGTTTCCTGGGATTCGCCAACTTTTACAGACGGTTCATCCGTGGCTACAGCACCGTGGCCGCCCCGCTCACCGCCCTGACCTCATCCAAGGTGACGTTCCGATGGTCCCCTGCAGCCGAGGAGGCTTTTCAGGACCTCAAGGGCCGGTTTACGTCAGCTCCTATCCTGCAAGTACCAGACCCCGCTGGTCAGTTGGTGGTGGAGGTGGATGCTTCTGACGTAGGGGTGGGGGCCATCCTGTCGCAACGTTCTGGTGAGAACCAGAAGCTCCACCCCTGTGCTTTCTTTTCGAGGAGATTGAGTCCGGCGGAGAGAAACTATGACGTGGGGAATCGAGAGCTTCTAGCAGTCAAGTTGGCGTTGGAGGAGTGGCGACACTGGCTTGAGGGGACAGAACAACCATTTCAGGTATGGACCGACCATAAGAACCTGGAATACATCAGGTCGGCACAGAGACTGAATTCTCGGCAAGCCAGGTGGTCGTTATTTTTCACCCGGTTTAATTTTTTTCTCTCCTACGGCCCGGGCTCCCGCAACGTGAAGGCCGACGCTTTGTCCCGGCAGTTCGGGAGGGAGGGAGACACCCGGGGTATTCCGGACACTATTCTTCCTGCTCCTCTGCTGCATGGCTTCCGATCATCCCACGACCTGGTCAAAACAACTCCTGTGGGTGGAGTATGCCCACAACACCCTCATCAGTTCCGCTACTGGTCTTTCCCCGTTTCAGTGTGCATACGGGTTTCAACCCCCATTGTTCTCTGCATTGGAGAAGGAGGTTACCTGTCCGTCTGTCCAGGCTTTCATCCGACGTTGTCGGAGGACTTGGAGGCAGGCTCGAACAACTCTGCTTCAGTCTGCTAACCGGTACGCCACATCAGCGAACCGCCGACGAACCAAGGCACCTGTGTACCAGGTAGGCCAGAGGGTGTGGCTTTCCACTCAGAACATTCCCCTTCGGATGGAGTCTAAGAAGTTAGCGCCCAGGTTTATTGGACCCTTCAAGATTGTCAAGGTCATTAATCCTGCAGCAGTTCGACTGAGTTTGCCCCGGAACATGAAGATCCATCCCACCTTCCACGTTTCTAGGATTAAGCCTGTCCGGGAGAGTACTATGATTTCCGCCGCCCCTCCACCACCACCCCCTAGGATGATCGATGGGGGCCCTACCTACACCCTTCGTCGTCTACTCCGTTCCCGCCGCAGAGGAAGAGGGGTTCAATATTTGGTGGACTGGGAGGGCTATGGTCCTGAAGAAAGGCAGTGGATTCCTGCTCGGCATATCCTCAACCCTCAACTCATCCGAGACTTCCACCTGCGTTACCCGGAGCAGCCTTCCAGGACCCACGCTCAACCAGGCGTTAAGCAGGGGGGTACTCGTCCGCGACGGATCAGAGGCTTCATCGAGGAGGAGGGGGAAGCATCATCAGGCGAGGAGGACGAGGATTTCCAGGAGGGAGAGGCCGAGAGAGCATTCTCAGATGAGTACTGACCTTTCCCATACCTCCACCTTCCACCCGGTGTCTGTAGGGTTTTTTCTTGATTCTTCTCTTTTTTTTTTTCTTCTTGATAGATATTTCTTAGACGTCTGGAGCCGTCCATTAAGGGGGGGGGTTCTGTCACAATCTGCTTTCTCACTCACCTATTTTCTGCATGATCATTCCTTAGTCATCTGGTAGCCACACCCTGTCTCTCTCTCACTCTGTTACACCCATCAGCTCCGTTAGTATTTAGGCCCACTTCACTTTCACCTCAGTGCCAGATCGTACTTTGCAGCATGCCAGTCTTTCCCGCATTACCCTCCAGATTGCTCTCCCGGTTTCGACCCTGCCTGTTCCTGACCAGCCTGCCTCGCCTGCTCCCTGACCCGTTCTGTACCTGCGACTCCCGTCCTGCTGTCTCCTGGAACCCTCGCCTGTCCCCGACCAGCCCTTTGCCTACTATCTGCCGTGTTGTCTTCTACCAGCCTATTGCCTCCAATAAAGCTGGTTACCGACTATCTCTGGTTTCCCGTGTTCTGCATTTTGGTCCTCAGCTCGTCTGTGACAGTGCAGGAGTCTGCAGATATTATCAGATGCGAGCCGCCCTTAAATAAAGCCTGTTTGATCGGGGCTTATTAATTTCCCAACCACCGTCTCAAGTCTAATAGCTAAGACCTTGGAAAAAATGTTGAGGTCAGCATTTATCAGTGATATTGGGCGATAGCTAGAACATTCAAAGGGGTCCTTTCCAGGTTTGGGTATAACCGTAATCAGAGCTGTATTTAAGTCTTTGTGGAACATACCCTTATTGGTAGCATAATTAAGTGTTTCTAACCATACCGGTCCAATAATATCCCAAAATGTTAAATAGAGTTCCACAGGTATGCCATCTATACCCGGCGTACGGCCCTTATTTGTAGCTTTGACAGCTTTATATAGCTCCTCCAGCGTGATAGGTGACTCCAGTGTTTTGGTGTCATCTAATGATAATGTAGGGAGGCCTAACCTGCTAATATTTTTGGCAAAGTCTTCGTCAGAAGGGACTGAGCTACTTGAATACAGTTCTTTAAAGTAATTTTAAAATGTTTCATTTATCTCCTCTGTAGAAGATACTGTTCCGCGTTTATTACATCTGATTGCTGGTATGGTCCTTTTAGCCTCTTGTTGTTTTAAAGTTAATGCCAAAAGGTGGCTTGGTCTGCTGCCTTCTGCATAATACTTGTGTTTGGTTATATGGATCATATATTCTGCCCTGTGTCTTAATAGGTCGTTAAGTTCTGCTTGCTTTTTGAGCTCACTTTCTATTGTTGTTGTGTATCTCTCTTTTAGGACTTTTTCCAACATATTACATTGTTCTTCTAGGTGAGAAATATTTTGCAGTCGGCTTTTATGTAGGTGGGAACTGAACCGTATAGCATTATTTCGTATAAAACCCTTGATGGTGGCCCAGACCACCGTCACATCTGTGACGCTATTCTTATTCAAGATTATAAATTCGGTCAGTTTTGATCTCAATTGCGATATACATTTGTTGTTCTTTAAAAGGGTCGTGTTGAACCTCCATCTAATAGCCCCATTTTTTATATTTCCATAGTTAAAATTAGCTAAAATTGGGTTGTGATCCGAGAGATGTCTGGGTAGGAACTCAATTGACTGTATTGAAGGCATCAGCCCAGAAGATATAAGAATGTAGTCTATTCGAGAGAAGGTTTTATGTCTCGTGGAAAAAAATGTATAGTCTCTCGCAGATGGATTATGCACCCTCCACACATCAATTAAGTTTAAGTCTGTTATAAAGAGATGAAGTGCTTTGGAAGCAGATTCTTGAGAACTTGATAGAGTTGCAGCAGATTTGTCAAGGTTATTGTTTACAAAAGTATTCATGTCCGACCCAACATATAATTGGTAGTCATTTAACTTCAGTAACTGTGAAGTAACTGAGGGGAAAAAATCAGCTTCAAATACTGTCATATATGCTAACAAAAGCCACTTTTTTACCTTGAATAGATGTGCAGCAATAGGCTAGACGTCCTTTATTGTCAGAGCCAATTCTTTCAATTGATACATTTATGTTACGCCTCATAAGTATCATAGCTCCTTTAGTGCGAGTGCCATCAGTTGATGCCACAATAGGTTTATAGAATCTGTTTTGAACCCTTGAAGTGTCATTAGGTTTAAGGTGTGTCTCCTGAAACATTGCAACATCTATCTTCTTTCTGCGTAAGAAATCTAAGATTTTTGAACGTTTATACGGAGAGCTAAGTCCTCTTACATTAAATGATACAATATTCAAATGTTCCAATTTATCTGTATGTGTATTTATTCCCTGGACCTGTTGTGAGTTAGTGGTGGATCCCTGAGTTACAACCAAGCGGCAAACTCTGGGGAACAGCCGGGACGCCAATACGGAAGTGCCACACACTGCAGTTCATACATGGGCCGCTAGGGACTGGCTGCAGAAAGGAGCAATTTCCATAGACCCCCATGTTAAAATGCCCAACATTACAGCAGAAAAAAACATGTTTCTACCCATGGATGCAATAAATATTATTATCGATATAGTTAGATTCCACCTTCATGATTATGGATCTGTGAGTGAATTGTTTTCTAACACAACCCTTTTATTTATATTAGGTCTTAAAGTTTTTGCATAAATTAGGGCGTGGTCACATTGAGTGACGGCTCTGTCAAGTGACTGCTGCTGCTAGCTTCTCGTCTCTCTGCTACCTGCTCCGTGAAGCTACAGGGACTCTGCCTGCTCAGTTCATCCAGGAAACACAACTTGAAGGCGGCCGTGGCTGTTTGTTCTTCATGCTTATATATCGGACTATTGTGACTCGCTCTGCGGTTAAAACAGACGGTGCATGCATGCGGTTTTGCGGTAAGTGAAAATCGAGTACTTGTTTATGTGTTAATGATTTTAATCGGCTACGTAATTAATGTTAAGGCTTGATTTAGTGTGTAAGCGAGTGGTAGCTACATCAGTGCTAACGATGCTAATCGTAGCCTCCAAGTTAAAACCATAGACTGTATATATAAAGGTTAAAACGAAATAGACAAGTGTTAAGCGTTAAGTGGGATAATACTGTAGAACAAACGGCTTCTGTTTGATGCTGCCTACCCAGATAGGCAGCATCTTTTGAAGGTAACCCCTGGGATCATCGCCCTCAACACCTGTTGGTAAATTGACAATCCTTACATTGTTCATTCTGGACCTGTCCTCCAATTCATTGAGCTTCCTTCGCATATTTGTCACCTCCATGATACACATGCTAGTTTCCTTCTCATTCTTGCGCACGGCAACCTGAATGCTATCAATCTTATTGAAAACCGTGTCAAACTTTTTGCGTGACCATCAGCTTGTTCTTTTAATGACCGGAGGATGTTGCCGTTTTCGACCAAGTGCTTCTCTATAGGATTGAGAGCCTTCTCAATCGCACCCTTTAGCATGTCTGCTACTGTTCCCTGCAGAGTTTCCATCTCATCCGCGATAGCTTGCTTTATTAGCATAGCTATATCGGTGGGTGAATCGCTAGCTTGCTGTTGTCTGTTAGATTCTTGTTTTTTAGTCGGAGTCTTTTCCTTCTTTGCTGGAGACATTTCTTTTCTCAAATGTGTGTTATTACTGTCTATGAGTTGCAATAAATATGAAAAAAGGGGGGGTTTTGTTCAGCGCTCAGTATCTTCATCAGCCTCGTGCCTCACCGGAAGTCGTAATAAACGTATCTAAAGAATAATCACCTTCAGCCCCAGCAGTACTTAAGTGCTAATAACCACACGCTAAATTACGTAGATAAGAGGCTAAGCATTGTAAACAGTATGTGCCAAACAGTAGCATGTTAACATTGTTGTGAGGATGTTAGCATAATCATGTTAGCTTGTAGCTCAGAGCAGCATGGGGCCTAGGTGCAAAGCCTCACAGACGTGCTATTATGGCTTTGTACTCTTATTTACCAAATGTTTGATGTAAAACCTTTGTGTATAAGTAAGGGTTTAATAAGAAAATGTAATCGAAGTGCATCATGGGAAGTGTAGGATCCAGTGCTTTTGGACCTTGACATATAAATCAGGATTACCCGGTCAGTAGGGGTGTAACGGTTCACAGAAGTCACGGTTCGGTTCGTACCTCGGTTTGGGGGTCACGGTTCGGTACGGTTTCGGTACAACAAGGAAAAGCAAAGAAAAGTCACAAATGCATAATTTTTTTTGCTGTTATTTATTTTTAACAGTCGTGCAAGTTTTGGTATGAAAATAAGGAACTCTAACATTTGGAATCATTAACTGTATTACACAGTTAAAAACAAACCACAAACAGTAACACTCAGATGGCCATATTATTTATAATGGCTGATGTCAAACAAAAAGGTTAAATAAGCTGTACAACTAAAAAGAATGTCTTGAAAATATTAAAATAAATAATAAGAAAGTGTTTCAATAAAAGGCAATACAGAACTGTATAACATCTCCTGATGTCAAAATATAAAATAAATACAATGATAAATATAAAACAAAATAAAATCTGTACCTTTAGGAGCAATGTCTAACATGTGTAATTAACTTGTGAGTGTGTGAGGCCATTATGCCTAAATAAAGGTACTCAAGCTTTACTCTATTTTCAAGTTGTTCCTCAAAAAGATGAGTTTGTCTACGTTGTCAGCAGTGAGGGCAGATCTGTTGGCGGTAACTATGTCACCTGCCGTCGAGAAAACCCTCTCGCTGGGGACTGAGACTGACTCGGATGTGATTGAGCATGTTTGACGTGTTACCACTAGCATACCGCACCGCTGTCGAACAACGCCGACACACCGTCCTCGTCCGATCCACAACTCGCACCCCATCATTGTTGTAGTCCACAGGGAACCTAAAATGTTCCCACACACCTGATTTAAAAGAAGCAAGTGGGTCTTCTAGCTGTGTGTTGTGTGAACTCGCCATAGCTACTAACTTTTCTTCTTCATGTATTGTGTTTGTTGTGTTTTGTTCTTGTTCTTCATTTGTTATTTACGGGCGGCTGGCTGGCTTTTAGGCGCAATACCGCCCCCTGGATTATATATAGTGTAATACTGCCCTGAATGACAGACTTTTTTCCCACTCGTAAAAAAAGGCGTATTCGCCGTGTGACTGCATGTGCCGAACCGTGACGTCCGAACCGTGACGGTACGGGACGAATACGGATACCGTTACACCCCTACCGGTCAGCATTCTTTTTGACCAACTTTATACAAATTGTAATGGGAAATTAAGCTAATTTGTACTTTGAAACTAACCATCCATTACTCTAGTTTGTTGGAGGTTCATCATGAACATTACTTCAAAGTTAAGCCCCTTTAGAATTACAATTGTAATGTTGTAGTAAGTACTAACATCTACTGACACAAACACAAACACACACACACACACACACACACACACACACACACACATACAGTTATAGCAACACAAAAAGCAGTGTGAATCCAACCTGGTTCATCATGTTCTGCCTTTACAGTCCTGCTTGTTCCTCTAAAGTGTGATGCTCTTTCTTTCTGGTTCAAAAGTTCTATCGTTTATATATTAGTTGAAAGACTTCTACATATAACTAATATCAATGAACTGGATCTGGCTGCCCAATCTTTGACTGTGACCATGAAACTGTCACAGCCAACAAATTCTGCAGATTCTTAACTCAAACAATCTGTGACCCCCCAATTCTTCAGACATATCCTTTGACAGGCTTAAGGCTTTGACATGAGACATCTTTGAGCTTTTCTCACTTCTACAAGGCCGACATTTTAACAATGTTGCTTTGAGCTACATGCCCTTCTATCACATCTCACTCAGATGTCTCCATTTAATCTGCACCTCTGAGAGATACTGTATCTCTTTGCACATCCTTTATCCCCAATGAAATATATTATCAATTTATAAATGACAATTTTCTAAATTTTGTCTAAAGTCCTCTTTTTTTATCAAGGTACATTTTTGCTTTGAAAGTACCTTTTTTCTTTAACAACAGACTAAGGTATTGATATAGTCAGTCAGTTTTGAAACACTACAAGCTATTGCTAATTTTCTGGGTAGAAGAATCGTTTCCTAATAGTCAGTATAGTCTGTAACAGAATCAGATTTTGTCTACAACATTTTCAAACAATCTACAATATAAATATATTTGTTAATAAGGTTTTCCTGAGGATGCAAAGTGCTGAATAGCCAGTAAAGACATTCAACTGAGGCAAACAGAACCATTTTGGTCCTATTTCCTGATGAAAGAAATCACAAACAAGGCCATTCAATCCAAAAACCTTCACAGGAACATCTTGTCTTTTTCACCAACTTTCAAGGATTCTCAAGATCCCTCTCAGAGTTAAATCAACACCATTGTAACTGCTTTCTAGCATTGTTCAGTGTTGTTGTAATCTTTTATAAAAGCTGCAGCTTACTCACTTTGATTAATTTTATTCTTTGAAGCTTTGAAAATGCTCTTCTTCTCAGGGGTAATCACCATCAAGTCCTCAACATAACTCTAGAACAGTTAATCAATGGCCAGAATGCTTAATAGTCTCATATTCTCAGTGAAACACAATGACAGATGGCCTGATGATAAAAACAACACTACTGGGTCCAGTTGCATGAAAACTAGACATTTATAAAGCCATGCATCTCAATTACTGTGAGACAAGTCTGATTTGTCTCCCACGGTGAGCCATGGATTAGGAAAATATAAAAAGCTCATCAACTAAGGGAAATCAAATACTGCCTCCATGAGCGGGACGTTGTTTGTGTATGTAGTAATGAGTGCGTTATTGTAATACAGTATGTATTAAGCAGAACCTTTTAACTGAAAGGGACATATTAACATGTGATATATTTCCTATTTGACCTTTTGTCTTTTCTACATTATGTTTATCTTGCACTTCTGCTAGCTTAATTTACTATTTTTGGTTCGGAATTTTCTCTCAAATGGTACACAGATTCTTTGTTCCGTTTGCTTTCAGTGTTTTAGCTTTGTGATCGTTGTGGCTCTAATAATAAATGCAATAGGCAATACGATTGAATGAGTGATTATCATTTATAAAGATAAGTCATGGGGATGCCTGATTGGAGAGTGATTGGAACATGTGACTATAAAATGACTTCATTGCCTGCCTGATTTCCACATGCAAAACAAAGTCATACTGATACCATCTGTTGAATGCTAATGGTGATTCCAGTAAGAGATTTGTATGTCCATTTTACAACACAATTCTCGCCCAAGAGGGTTAGGGTTAGACACAACAAACAAGGTTCAAAAGCCAATTCTTCACTGGGGAACCAGTCCCAGGTGATCAGTCAGAAGAAAAGCAAACAAATCCAGGCAGGCGAAAATCCAAGAACCAGTGAACAAGGCAAAGATAAAAAGCATTGAAACTGACATTAGGAGAATGCTGGAAAAGGATGAGCACACAAGGATGAACAAAGACAATCTGGCAGGGGGACAGGGAAAACAAAGGAGTATGGGGGGATGACTGACGGCAGAAACAGGTGTATAATGAAAGCAGAGCTGCGGTCGATAAAAAAGAATCATATTCTTTACATAACCGCTTCTCCTTGACGTCGACGAAAGATGTAAACTAGAATTAATAAAGACAAAACCACCAGTGCTCATAAAATCAAATTGCATTCACACAAAGATAGGAAATGTTTTTTTGTTAAGGAACTTTATTTATAACAATATCAGTGCAATTTGAGTAATAACTCAAATACAAATCTGACCTTCTGAGAAGAATGTTTGTCCATAGTTTGTAATTAAGTAGCAAACTAGTTTGCAAAGTAGTTTGTAATTAAGTAGCAATGGTCGTAAATGTTTCTCCTGCTAAGGATTGTGGGATGGTATTGTCTCTTCTGTTGGTTAAGGACAGTCCATTACTAAAGGAGAAACAAAGCATTAAAGCACTTTTCCTCAGCAGTAGCCTAAGAGAATTCCAAGCTTTTGGCTTTGTCTTAGATACTTCTGGGTCATTTCACTCAGTAAGGAAACTTCCACTCTGGTTTGGATAATCAGGAGGTTTGGAGACACAAGACAGGAACTATTGAGATATTGATGCATCCAAAAAAAACAGGAAGTACAATGTGTGCAGCTCATTATTAGCTACTGTACCATTTGCCAACACAAATTATTTGGACTTCAACACATTTCCATATGAATTACAAAAAAAAATGCGTTTCTTTCATATTTACCTATCATGGTTTGTCTTGATAACAAGCTGTCTGGTATAGGACATGACTTCATCTTCATAAACCTCTTTTATGGCTTTCTGTTAATCAAGACTAGCAGCACATCAAAGGGAACCATAGAATGCTTTTAATGCTTCTTCGATTTGTAAATTAGAGGTGAACTGTGCTCTTAGTGCTGATGAGCTTATCTCCATGTTTGACTCGACATGTACACTAATACTGGATTCCGTTGCTCCTTTTACGCTTAGACGCACCAACGTTCTCTTAGAGCTGTGGCTTAATGACTGTACTCGCGCTCTTAGACTCGCTTGCAAGCATGTAGAGAGAAAATGGAAAAAGGATAAACTCCATGTCTCCTTAGAAATCCTTCGTGCTTGCCTTTCCGACTACCAGACGGCAGTCAAAGCAGCCAAAACGGAGCACATTTCTCTGTTAATCTCTAAAAACAGCCATAAACCTCAGGTTCTTTTTAATGTCCTCAACTCGATCATTAATCCTTGTGATGCTTCTCCAATTGTGCCATCGACTACCCTTTGCGATACATTTCTTAAATGTTTTATCGAAAAAGTATCTGCGCTTATGGCTAGCGTATACTAGTACTACCCCAGATCCTGCTCCCTTTCTGTGCCCTGCTGTCCTCGACCACTTTGAGCCTGTATCCCTCTCTTCTCTCTCGGATGTAGTCAAGCACCTGCGGCCGACAAACTGCACCTCAGACAGCATTCCCTCTCGCTTCCTTAGAGATGTTTTTGAATCAGTTGGAGCAAGTGTTTTATTGCTTGTAAACACCTCTCTTAGCTCAGGATGTGTCCCAGTTGCCTTCAAACATGCCGTGGTCAAGCCACTACTTAAAAAGAAAAATCTCGACCCTTCCATTCTCGCAAATTTTAGGCCCATCTCACAGCTACCTTTTTTATCTAAAGCCCTGGAGCGAGTAGTCTACGTCCAGCTGCAGTCGTTTTTAACCACACATGACATCCACGAAAAGTTTCAGTCTGGCTTCAAACCCATGCACAGTACTGAAATAGCCCTTTTAAGAGTTTTTAATGATCTGCTCCTAGCCGCCGACTCAGGTAGCTCAGCTGTCTTGGTGCTGTTGGACCTGACAGCTGCCTTCGACACTGTGGACCATAGCATCCTGTTGTCACGGCTTGAACAGTCCGCAGGCATCACAGGTTATGCCCTTGCATGGTTCAGGTCCTACCTGACAGACCGTAGCCTCTCAGTGCAGTTGGGTGCCTTCTCCTCTGCCCAAGCCCCTCTTACCTGTGGGGTTCCCCAAGGCTCGATTCTGGGACCCATCCTTTTTCTATTGTACATACTGCCCCTAGGCTCAATACTCACAAAACACAACATCCCCTTCCATTGTTACGCTGACGATGTACAGATCTATCTGCCTCTCAATCAAAATGCCAACTCACTACAGCAGTTGATGGACTGCTTAACAGAGATTAAATCCTGGTTGAGCCAAAACGTCCTCAACGAGAGCAAGACCGAGGTCATCTTTTTTGGACCCCGACCTCCAGCCTCTCCGGTTGATATTCTGGACTCCCTCAGTAAAAACATCCTCCCCTCTGTCATGAACCTTGGAGTGACCTTCAATGGCGCTTTTAAATTTGATAAGCAGGTCAGCACCGTAGTCAAGACCTGCTTTGAAGAGTGGCTTAGACCGGCCGGGTAGTGTTACGATTCGTAGACACAGCGTACCTCCCTATCTCTCATCAATTTCCAACTAAGGCTCCAGTGGGGACTTTGTTCCCTGAGTGTGCCTCTCCACCTATGTTTCTTACTCTCTTACTTGCTACCCTTTGCCCTCAACCTATTCTAAGGGAGCGCTTGTTCTTCCGTCTGTCTGTCTGTCTGTGTCTGTGTATTCTCTTGTTACGATTAACCCAGCCACATTTTTTCTTGTTTTGTGTCCATATCTACGCCGGGATCCGGAGTCAAGGCTGATCTTCTTGCTGTGGTCCTGTGTCCTGGATCCCCTATCCTGAGTTCTGGATTAAGTCGTGGACTTCGGGTCGTGGCTAAACCTGTCTCTGCGGTCCTGCCTGGGTCTCGTCTCGCTGCCTCCCTGAAGGCTCCCACAGGATTGCAGTTGACATCTTCGTAGAGTCATCTTCTTATTACAGACACATGCATTTTCTAACATTTGGACTACCTATGCTGTCAAATTTATTATCTCTTCGATTTACACACGGCATCTATTGCACGTCTGTCCGTCCTGGGAGAGGGATCCCTCCTCTGTTGCTCTCCCTGAGGTTTCTCCCATTTTTTCCCTTTAAACTGTGGGTTTTCTCCGGAAGTTTTTTCCTTGTACAATGTGAGGGTCTAAGGATAGAGGGTGTCGTTTTTTTCTCATACTGATATTCTGAACAATCTGTGCTGTTGTATTTGCTGTAAAGTGTCTCTACTGTAGGCTATTTTTATTATATGTACAGCACTTTGGCCGACCAAAAATCATTTATAAATGTGCTATATAAATAAAACTTGATTTGATTTGATAGAAATAAAAGATGGGATGAGGACTGATGCTGTGAGTCATTAAATCTTAATTAGCGTGTCATTGTGTAAGCAGTACAACTCCTCTGTTTTGGCCTTTTTTTCTTTGTAAGTACATATTTTGTTTCTATTATTGGACTAATACATCAACTCCTATCTCGAGGGTTTATTACCTGAGTCATGATGAGTACTTGAAATCTGAGACTTTTCTGGTAATCTGTTTGACCAGTCGGCTCCTGATCGTGAGTGCTTTAGACGCTAACTGCATGAATTAAGACATCGTAAGTTTAGTTTATTACAGAAATGCTGTGACTTCTTACTGAGCGGGGGAAAAGGGTGACAGCAACCAGCAAGCAGCAACCGCTGCTAATGCCTCAGCTCAGTTTGTTCCATTTTGTGTCCCAGAAGACTTCACTTTCATTCACGGTTGGGAGTGTTTATACCGGGAGTAAATAATGGATTGCTCATTATACAAACATTGTATCCTACATAATTGTTTTGAGAGGCCTTCCAAGAGCAACACATTCTATGTTGCGACTGCTCTCTGTGTGACCACAGAAAACAAGATGTGTCATGCATGCACTCACACCTTTTTGTGTGTTATTTTTGCAACGCACTAAAATGAGCTCAGTGTATATTGATAGAAGTGTCCAGAGTGCGAGTGCACAGCCTCATTTGTCCTTTGATTGTTGGTTTCTCAGGCTGGGATCAAAGGTTCATTGAACCACACAGTTATATTCCATTAGTCACCTCATCCGGTGTTTCACGAGAGCATTGACAATGAAATCATGTCTGTGTCTCTGTTAGATAGCGCTGTCTGTTGTGTATGCTCATTGGCCTGTGGCGCCTGTCTCATACTCAACTGTTTTAATTCTGAACACATTCGATTATTTCCTCTTTTAATAATTGATGAAAGGTGAAGATAGATTAGTGTGGTTATATGTCTCCTGCAGCTCCTCTGAGTTGATTAAGCCTACTGTATTGAATTCCTAGTCTATCCATCCATTCATTTCTGATCAGGGTTAAAAGAGGCTGCAAGATAGTCCTATTACTTGACATACTAACAGGAAGTGGCCACTTTCACCTTAATAAACTTCTAAATGTTGATCTACAAAAGTAAAACAAAAATCAGATTGTCACTTTTTTTCCAATGTAAGTATTCACATTACCTTTCAAATGTCTTCAGGCAGTAGATGTGTTTCTGACAGTCTTTTTTTCAGTAGTATGATTAGTCTGTTTCCGGTTCATACTGTTACAATCGGTTTAATACTAAAATAGCCTTTAACAGCACAGTTCATAAGGTTAAAAGCCCTGCAGTAAAAACAAGATTGACTAATCGTGCATGCATGCAGGAGTAAGTTACTAAAATGGCGGACAAAGCGAGGCAAGGCGTGAAGCACACTAAGCTTGTTCTAAATTTGAGAAAATCCGTGCTTGGCTTTCCTGATTAAGTTTCTTGTTCATGGGATGTTTACGGAGCTGTGGTCAGGAGGCTTGCAATATTTTTTGAGGTTGTGTTTTTAAACCCTAACCATTAACTCATTATGTCTTTAATGCACATAATTAAATGTTGCATTGAAGAATATTTTGCTGTTGTTGTTCCCAGTATGTCATTTTACTCACATACATTTGTTCCAACCATCCTGCTTGTCTTAGTGAGAAATCCAATATGCAGACCACCATGGATGCACCACTCAGATGCGTAGGTGTTGCCTCACATCCCTGTAGCGGTGCAAACTGCAACTTGGGGGTATTTTTAGGCCTTAATTACAGTCTACCTAAAGAGAGAGATGGCACCTTAAACACCTAGGAAACAAGGAGGCTCAAGCAGAGATAGAATTCTGTGGCCACCATACCTAAAACTCATGCACGAGTGAGATCAGTGATAAGGCATAACCCTGGATAAGCACAATGCCCTCTGAGAGTGCCCTTGAATCCATGCCCACAATACGAACAAAGCTCGACGTTGGGTTATTCTTGGACTGAATCGCTCATCGTCGTAACCCTGGCACACCATAAAGTACAGATTAGGCAGTAACCACCACCCCACAAGATACCCCAGGGGACATGGTCATAAACCATCTTCAAGTCCACAAAGCACACGTATTGGATGGGAAAGTCCCTTGCCAGGCTTAAGGGCTGACCCACTGTTTTACCACCATGATGTAATCCACATTGTACCTCCTAAATTCAAGGTTCATCAAGACTTTGTACGAATTTATTATTTATCTCTTTATAAAATGTAATGATTCTGACAAAAGCTTTTTTGCCATTGTGCAATTTTAATCCCATTCCAATGTAAACAAATGTCATAAATTCAATGTATTTCTTTATGGCCAGTTGTTTCAAGAGAACAGATTATACTTTTGATTTGTTACCCAAACTGACAATCTGCATTCAAGTGTACCGTATAAGTTGTCCCGTGTTGTGCCATACTAACAGAACTCATTATTATGACCACAAATTAAATAAAGGCTGCAAGGGCGGCCGTGAGACAAATAAGATGGTCAATTTGTATGCAAATCTTAACCTTTTACAGACAAGAGGCACAAATAAAGTCCCTTTTCTCACAAATACTTTCTGTATCACATGTAATGGTGTACACAGCATAATGTGTTTGCCTGTTTGGGACTTTCTGTGTGTACTCGTTAGCCCATCTCGAATATCAACCTTTCCCACTTCCAGCTCATGTTGATATGAAAATGAGTAAATAACCTTTCAAAATGATGCAACAATATTTATAACTAACCAAAACAGAGCATCTCTCTCTCTCTCTCTCTCTCTCTCTCTCTCTCTCTCCTGCTCTCTCGCCCTCTCTCTCTCTCATCTCTCTCTGCTCTCTCGCTTCGCGCGTGCTATCTCTCTCTCTATCTCTATCGTCTGACTCTCTCTCTCTCTCTCCATCTCTCTCTTCTGCTCTCTCTCTTCTCTCGTATCGCTCTCTCTCTCTCTCTCTCTCTCTCTCTCTCTCTCTCTCTCTCTCTCTCTCTCTCTCTCTATCCGTTATCGCCACAATGAACACCTATAGCTCCCAAAATACACCTGCAACAAACTGAAGCACATGGATAATTATTATGCAAAACCACATGCAGTTTATCATCAAATTATATATAATACAAATTATTGTTACTATTGATAAGGCATGCCCCATCATTTTCTGTCTTTTGATTGCCTTCATTGGTTGGGTTGGGTATGTTTAGGCATAGAGTTAGATTGATCAGGGCTAGGGTAAGCCAACCAGAAGTGGGTCATGCGTACCCCTTGGACAACTATTTCTTCTACTAGAAGAGCTCAAAAAAGGTGCAATGCCAGAACTATAAGAAAAAAGTCCATCATACACACCTTACAAAACAGCTAAACAGGTACAACTCCCAATAAATGTATAATCCGTACCTGGAGAGTGATTTTAAGCCCTGGTAATCCTGTTTCCCTTTCCCTCCTTTTTTCACCCTCACCAAACACAATTCAAGGCTATTTGTATTTCATTGTGCTTCTGTCACACTTAACATGCTTGACAGTCTGTACGGTGGACATGGGCTTTAAAATAATGTGTATGCGTGTGTGTGTATTTGTGTGTATGGGCTCGTTTTTAGTCATTGAGTTGCTTTAAGTGATGATTGTAGATTTTCTTTTAAAACTATGAAAATGGATATCTTATTGATCATGTTATATGATGGGTTCAATCTCTCTAAACCTGAAAGGGTGCGGATTCAAAAAAAATATGATTACAATTACCATGTGTGACGTGAAGGGAAGAGAGATACAATGGAAAAGTTTGTCCACAGTTATTGTATTTCATCAAAATGGATGATATTCAATCAAACAAGTTAGATATTTATATTTCACAAGGATCTAGAGCAGTGCTTCTCAAAGTGTGGTCCGCGGACCACTGGTGGTCCGTGAGCGCCCCCTAGTGGTCCGTGAGTATATTGGTAACATTTCACATTTGAAATAAATAAATTAATTTAGGTTTTCCGCAATCTCGCGGGAATATCTCCGCAATGGAGCAAGGTTAAGTTTCACTTTCGATTGCATGATATAGCCCAGCGCAACACCTTCATCACACATGTTGCCACTTGTTTGTACCACCTAACCAATAAAAAAACACTCTCGGACCACCTAACTCCGCAAATATCCAAAAACACATCGTTTTTCTAGAACAGATTACAAATCGCCTGAAAATGGTAAAAACAGGTGGCAACATGTGTGACAAAGGTGTTGCGCTGGGCTATATCATGCAATCGAAACTTAAGCTCGCTCCATTGCGGAGATATTCCCCCGAGAGTGTGGAAAACTTAAATTAACTTATTTATTTAAAATGTAAAATGTTACCAATGTACTCACGGACCACTAGGGGGCGCTCACGGACCACCAGTGGTCCGCGGACCACACTTTGAGAAGCACTGATCTGGAGGAATGAATAACATGTTATATGTCAAATCTTGAAATAGTGAAAACCATGGCTGCGGGACAATCTCAAGTGGTCTGAAAATATAAAAAATATATATTTTCAAAGATGACACACAAATCTTTCACATTCACAATGGGAACGATGGTGTGAAATGCTTTTTGTCCACTACTTGTCTGCTTCCCTCAGAGCACAGCCGCCCCCTGGGAAATGCCCTCAAAGACGAGGCAGGGGACACTGGCAGCAGATATTTTTGTTGGCGTAGACCTTGAATTCAGATCCAAAGCATCTCTACAGGCCTACACACCCTAATGGATATCCTACCGTGTTTAACAAGCACAGAAAGAAGCATGAAGGGAAGGTATGCTGGAGCTCAGAACCATTCCTCCTTTAACATCCCAGGAAACGGAAATCATAGGGACTTATTCACATGCGTTGGCTGGTATGTCTTTGTATTTGACCCCTTTGTTCTTTCCATTTTACTGATCCTTCTCTAAAACTTTGCAAGTGAAAAATACTCTTAGAGGATATAATACTTCCGCTGGCTTTCACTGTTTTCAAATATATTTTAAAAACTTTTTCTACTGCTGTGACAAACTTCAGTTTTTGGCTTTATCTTTTTGTTTTTAATAAGTTCATATTTATATTTATCTTTGTATGCTGTTTCATTATACTTATTCATTAAAGTACAACAAAAATAAAATTGCTTTTAAAGAAATAAAATAACAATCATATTTAATAAATTAAATGTGTCTGGACAACATTGATAGCATAACCTCTTTTTTGTGATGATACATGGTCATTTATATTGGTAAAATTTGTCAACACATAAAAAATAACATATTCCATTTTGTGTCATCATTTAAGGGTTACTGGAACGAAATATGTCATAAATTAGTGCAGTTTGGTCTGATGTCGCCTGAACCAAAAACAATAAATTCTAGATTTCACAATGCAACAGAAACCACATTTTTTATCTGATCTGTTCTTCCAAGCAAGTGCTTTTTTTGGCCATATTCCACAACCCCAGGGTGACAATTAGGCCATGATTGTCACCCATATTTTAATGTTGCCAATATATAAAATTGCTACATAATGTAAACCCACTATACCACACTAATGAAAAACACAGACATAGTTTGCAACCAACTAGCTGGTGAAAAAAGTGGAGCCGTTAGCGAGTTAAAGTGCAAGATATTTTGCAGAAGAGTTGGTGAAAAACAAAATAGAGCAAACAGTTGATATTATTATTAAATTAACATTCATCTTATGGCCAAAACACAACTTTAAAACACAAACATTTCTTTCTTTTGGCGGTATAATTGTATAAATATGTTTTTTAGGGTGTGATGCTGCAGCAGAGGCAGTATCAGACAACAACCCATGTAATCCCATTGGTCACAATAGTGACCGTAAAACATATTTCCACTTATAAGGATCTATAAATGTTTCTGAATTATATATCAATGTATTTCCAGAAAATATTGGATAAATAAAGGGTCTCAATTAAATATGTGTCACATGTTTCGTGTAAATTGTCACATGACTGGAGCTGTGAAGATCCTCTTCACTGTGAAGAGAAGAGGATGGCTGCCTCAAAGCTCCCAGAAAAACGTAAAGAATGTTAACGTAAAGATAGTACAATGATTTTTGGTAAACACAATCTTTAAGGTATCTAATATTGATAAATGCATTTGCAATAACTTTTTTCAATGTGGAAACAGAAAGAGTAAACATGTTGACGGCAACAATAGTGACCGGCGGGATAACACAGTGCATCGAGGTATACACATTTACACATACATAGTTTTTTAACCTAATTTCTTACTGTGTTGTTTCTTTTAGCTTTACCTTGAGTCAAGTTCTGGATATGTTGGATCTAGGTGACAGCCCTGATAAGGCATGCAACATTACAGTTATCCCTCAAACTGAGAAAGATGCTTTCCTCAGTGATTGTGATAGCGATGGGACAGATATGGACTATGAGGGGGAGTCAGGCCATTTGCCAGCCAAGCTGTTGAATGCATATGCGGAACTTCAGCAAACTGATCATGACAGGAACAACATTATCAATGATGATGACATCACCCTCACCACTACCCCTTCCACACCCCCCTCCGCTGTTCATGATAAAGAGCCAGTGGCCTCTATGAGCCAGAAGGTCAAGTAAGAAAAGCCAAGTGCAAAGCTGCAGGTTATCAAAAATAAAGGTTGAGTGTTCAAACGATCGAAGAGGCCCCCCTTCACTGTTATTCCAAAACACACAGTATACAGCCCAAATGCTGCAGAATGTATAAAACAAAGTTGCCTTGATCCAATGGATTTGTCCTTACTAATGTATCCACCTACCCTAAGAGAGATCACGATTGAAATGTCCAACCTCTACTCCACCCAGACCAAGGACCAGCAACTGTATCTGAGTATGGAGGAGGTCCTCACATTTTATGGGATCCTTACACCTCTGGGTACAGCTCTGTTCCAAGAAGACACATGGCCACTTGACAGTGATGTACACAATGAAAGCATTTCAGATGCAATGCAGAGAAATCGCTTTCATGAAATAATGGCCTCACTTCATGTGGTTGACAACACAAAGATCACTGACGACCCATTTTTTAAGGTTAGACCCATCTTCTCCGAGCTCAATCAGTCATACAAAGTCATGCCATTTCAGGAATGGCTGTCGGTGGATGAGAGCATGATCAGATACTATGGCCGCCATGGATGTAAGCAATTCATAAGAGGTAAACCAATCCGCTTTGGTTACAAACTATGGAGCCTTGCCTCGTCCAGTGGTTACATGCATCATATGGAGCCATATGGTGGATCCCACACTCTCCTCCCTGAGACGGGGTTAGGTCAGGGACCCAGTGTTGTCCTTGGTCTTGCAGAGCAAGCTCAGATGCCTCAAGGTTGCAAGTTCATCCATGACAACCTCTTAACTTCTCTTGGACTCCTTGATGAAATGACAAAAAAAAAGATGTGGGAGCTCTGGAACAATGAGGCAAAATCGTCTGTTTGATGTCCCATTCAAGCCCCAGAAAGAATTCATGAAGTTATCTCAGGGAATATCTGAGGTTAAGACCCAAGGAGACAAGTTGCTGGTCCGTTGGAGAGACAATAATGTTGTCACAGTGGCAACAAACATGGAGGAGAAATACAGTGAGACCTTTGTCAAGAGATGGAACAAGGAGCAACATACATTTGTCCCACAACCAAAATGCATCAACCTATGAGCACATGAGTGTTGTTGATCTTCATGACCAACAGGTATCAAAATACCATATCTCGATCAGGTCTAAGAAGTGGTGGTGGCCCATCTGTGCATGGTCTCTCAACAGTTCACTTGTGAACAGCCATTTCTTTTACAGAGACATTATGGGAGGGACCAATAGCCACTTTCACACCAAGTGCTGTGTGGTACTTAGTTCCCGGTACTTAGTTCCCGATACTTAGTTCCCCAGAACTCTTTAGTTCCTGGAACTAAAGAGTAGATCGCGTTCACACCGGCATAGGTCCCTGAGGGAGGATTACGCAAATTAAGCCGCTGACGTCACTTCTTCTTCTTCTGCTTTGGGTTTACTGGCAGGCCGCAAACAACTTCACGGCGTATACTGCCACCCGAAGTCCCGGAGTCCGGTGGCAGTAAATCGCCACTCGAAATAAATCGCCACCCGAAGTAAATAGCCACCAGAAGTAAATAGCCACCCGAAGACCCGGGTAACTCGCCAGAAGTGCTGACACCTCCTCATCAATCCACCGCTCCCACCTTTTATTTTGTGTTGCCATAAGTTACTCTCTCTCCGTTGGTGCACTGGGCTAACACTAATGCTGATAATGCTAATGCGAGCAAATGAAATGGCGGCTTCACAAAACTTTTCTGAGTTTTACGGGGTGTGGTTTGCAATTCCCCCAGCCAATCAGAAATTGGAACCTTTTCCTCGCCAGGAAAGTACCACCTCTCTAGCCGGGACTGAAAAGGGGTGAAAAGGTTTGCATGAACTAGGTTCTAGTTCCAGATCTTTTTGGTGTGAAAGCAAAATCCCAAGAACTATCGGAACTATTCCTGGGAAAAGTACTCCGGTGTGAAAGCGCCTATTGTTCTGCTGACCTTCTCAAGGATAGTGGCACAGTCACTTATGCAAACGTTTTTGCACAAAACCACTGAGCCAGGGCAGGAGATCTCTGCTGGCAGATACTGTTGAACATCAGGCAAGATATGACAACACTTCTCACTGGCCAATCAACACGATGCATCGTTTCCAGAGATGTCGTCACTGTGACAAACGCACTACCTATGCATTTGATAAATGCAAAGCACATTGAGTGCTTCAAGATGTACCATGGACAGTAGACAGGGAACTATAAGTGAATGCAAAGAGGCTGTAATAGCTATAAAAAAAAACAAAGCAGACCCAATAAAGGCTGTGGAGATGCAGTTGAAGGTCCATGACAAAGGGGAAAAGTCCAAAACTGACTGTATGGTTTTGGAAAAGAAGTTCAAGTTAATCAATTAGTAGATTGTAGTTCAAAATACTGATGCACAAACTAATTGTGCACTTGGTTCTAAAGCCTATAATATATACAGTATATTGCATTTTTGTTCAGTGTAGGACACCTATTCTACATGCTACCTTTTCTAAATGTTACCTTCCTTTTATGTTCAATGTGAATGAATCACACAACTGGCTGTACAGTTGTTTGTGAATGTTGCACTAACATATCAAAAAGACAATATTACAAAGAATATTGCACTAAAGTAAAAGTTCAAATGTTACAACAGATATATAATATTAATGTTTTAATACATGTTGCACTAAAATAGAAATGTTGAAAAACGTTGTTGGTTGTTCATATTGGTGTTGTATCAGGAATTTTGATATGTAAAAAGTCTAACTAGAATTTGATGGGGATTGCCAGTGACAGAGTTTTAAATGTATAGATAACTAGGCTGGGATGTATACAAATGTGGATGACTGTGTAGCAGCGGGGTGGGGTTAGGGCGCCGGCTGCTGGAGTGAAGGGAGTGGCTCGGCCGGAGGCCAGACAGCTGATCGGAATCAGGTAATCAGTCACTGAATAAAAGCATGTGGTAACCTGGTTCTGATCTGTATTGCAGTAGGTCCTGGAAGGTCGCCAAAGGACCTGTGAAGGATCCCACACGGGCAACGTTTTGCAATCCGTGTTGTGTACTTTGTTTTGGTGCTAATAAATGCCTGTGTTCAATCCAAACCCTGCTCTTTCCGTCACTCTTTGAACCCTGTGTGAGCGGAGAGGCTCACAGACTGCACCAGGAGAAGTATGCTAATTCCATATATTTATTTTCAATAACCGGCAATAAAACATAATCTTTCAACTACTTTTCCATGAATTTTTTTGAAAACAATGATTGATTTTTTCAAAGGGTTACTAATGACACTAGATATGGATATGCAACCCTATCTTCTAGAAACATATTTTCTCCCACGTTACGTTCCTTATGAACGTATCTTAAATACATTTATTTTCAACATATCTTTGCCATTTATTGTCTTGCTTATAATAATGATAATAGTCATTTATAAATATCATTTTAGAGCACACCTTTGAAATCGACAATCGGGCTCGATATATGGTTAAATTAAAATCAGTAGGCGAGGCTGTAATTTCGCCAGCTGTTACTCTCATGAGCGAGGCAGAAAATAATAGTTTTTAAAATGACAAAAAGCTGCTGTGTCGTTTATTGCACCTCAAACATTAAAACAAATCCAGAGTTACGTGTTTCTGTACTTCCTCTAAGAAGAAAGGACAGTAACAGAAGATCTCTGTGGCTTCAGGCTTGATCGCCGTTCAAATGACAGCGTTGGTTTTCCCAAAAGTGGGCGGGGCTGTAAAGTGACGTAGATTTTACTATCATCTATTATTCAAAACCATTCTATTTATTCTAACGTAAATTACATGCCAGTGTTTTATCTTTTTATTTATTTGTTTTTATTTTAAATGGTATAATGTCAGACTTTATTTGTCGTCTGTGAGGAAAATAAATGGGGTTTAGAGCCTCAAAATACTGAAATCTGTATTTTTTTAAATATTTTCCTTCTAATTTGTTATTCTTTTCTAAATAACACACTGTTATTTACTCAACAATAACACACAATTATCCTTGTTTTTATTTATTCGTTTAATTCTATAATCTTGGGCTTTTTAGCATGCTTTTTAGTCGTAAATAGAGTAACCAGAAACAGACGGGACATTTCGAGATTTAGGATGGCCGAAGACACTACACTACCCATAATCCCCAGCTATCGTTTGGGACTACAGTCCCGTTGACAAACCCTGTGATGTTGGAGTGGCAGTGCGCCAAGTTTACGCCGAGTGTCACGCTCTTTTAAAATGGAACGAAACCACGGCACACTATTCAAAACTGGACTGGAACGCCCCCCGAGAAATACACATGCTGGCTATTGTGTTTCGCAAAATGTTCTCTATGGCACGTCTCTACTGGGAATTGTAGTTTTAAAAGACGTTTTTCCCAAAATTAGAAGTTGACAGTATTAAACTGTGTACAGCCCTGGAGGTTTAGGCGATAGGAAACACATTGGTGTGTACACATTTACATGTAATTACTAAATGGGTGAAAATCGTTTGTATCCATAATAGGCAGCATTAATATATACCCACATGACAGCTCATTGTTACTTTGTAATTCTACTCCACTACAATTCAGAGGTTAACCTGGTATTTTTACTCCACTACATTTATTTTAGTTACTTTGCAGAGTCTGATTAATGATGTGAAATATAAACAACCATTAACCTCTTAAGCCCGAAGGTCCCCCCAGTGGACCCCCCCCCCCCCACAGTTTTTTTTCGAGACTATGTCTCAGGGCTTCTTAACATAACAAGAAACTCCGCTAACTGACAATAAGAACAATTTTTAGCTAAAAAAAACACGAGTAATACCAAGCCTTTGAATTAGCATTGAGCGAAAAAATGCTAACTAATGCTAACGCTTTTTTACACAGAACTCACGGTAGAAATGCCCTTATTACTATCTTAACTGCACAAACAAGATATACGATTTAAAGCTGAGACTCCACAGATTCCACACATGTAATGTCATCACTGTAGGACCCCGAATTGCGGAGCTATCAGCCAGAAAAGAGAAAGTAAACAACATCCGGTTTCAAAAATATTAGCCTACAATAATTTAGTCTTACCTTTTTTGATTTGTGATCAAAAGTTGTGTTCACCGGAATAAAAACGCCACTCAAGGTTAATCCAATGTCTTTGTGTCACGTAGACATTTTTACTGATAATCCATCATCATATTTATGATGACTTTAGTTACACCTGAGTAAAATTCAGGGAAGGTGATTGTCAAGTGCCAACAATCAGGAGAGATAGTTGGTGCTTGAGAAGACTAAACATTTATCTGCAGATCTCTATAAAGTATATGAATTACTCGTTATTCTCTACTAATAGTTAATTAAAAACTGTATTATGGCTATTTTGCACATCCCTTTCAAGATTTCATGATTTTCTAAGGTGTATTGATCATATATACAACTTGGGTCGCAGGTTCCTCAACAGCGCATTACAAGACATCTATCAATATGTGTGTATACAGTACCTCCACCATTAAACTATCATATTCTGCACATTTCTTATCTACATACATAAGAGTATAATTCATATGTATAATATCAGTTAAAATAAGTGCTTCAACATAGTTAACATTGCAGGAAAGCAATATATTAGACGTTAAGTACTTTGTCAGGCTTAATATTCATCGGTAGAAAGATACCCCCAAAGCTTTTTTCTTATTTGAAAGAAGACCTTAACCTAAAGTATTCTTTAATGGGTTAATAAATGTTAATTCGTTTTTCTGTTTTGCACATCTTCCTATTAATATCTTTGTACATCCGGCACTAAACTGTTTTATTGTAGAGATCACTTATAGTATCTTCTTGACTTTTTATATTCTATATTTCTATCATTGACCTTCTACTTTCCCCCTATGAAAGTATGTACTCTTAATATTTTTTTCATCAAATAACATTATTCAACAAAAATAATTCAATAACGTGCTTTAACCACTAGGCGGTGGACACAAGGTACACACAGCATACTAATAATAACTTTGAATTATTTGTGTAGGACACTTATGTATAACATCTGAAGATGTGTAGTTTTATTCATGTTTTTACATAATTGTACAGGATATTGCTATACTATTTCTCATGTTTTACTTCTAACATTAATATCTGATTTGTAAAACATCACAGACAGAAAGGTATATCCGTCATTTAATGGTAAGCTATTGAAATTGTGATTCCATGTGTCTCCCATCACACATATCCCCTGACTATTCTCTCAACTCAGTATTTACATTCTTATATTCAAAGAAAATCAGTAATATCTTTAAAAAACTACGAGTCCTTTTCTATCAGCTGTGCACCGTTATGGTGTAAATATAACTATCTACCAATTGGATCAAATATAAAAGTCAGCTGAATTAATGTTGATACTGCAAGGAGACGTATTTTGTGAAAAGAAATTGAAGATGTTGTTTAATTGTTGATATATTTATGATCCACGTCAAGTATTCAGTTTTGGCGGCAGTTCCTCATGTTTGTCCAGAAGTCTTCTCAGCAGGGCTCTATAAATAAAGAACTACGGCAGATGTGTCATATTTAATGCAGCTGAACCGTGTATTACAATGCCGTTATGTGATGACTTCCAAAGAGAAAAGCGAGAACACTCTGAATTAGGTATTTTATTTTTCGTTTTCGGATATCATATCTTATTAACACCATATCCCAGCGTGCATTGCGGCTAAAACATCCAATCAACGAGCTTCAAGCTGAGGATATTGGGTAATCAGTTCGGTGGGTTTGTGGTGTGTATCGCTCGAAATGTCCCGTCTGTTTCCGGTGACTTTATTTACGGCTAAAAAGCCCAAGATTATAGAATTAAACGAATAAATAAAAACAAGGATAATTGTGTGTTATTGTTGAGTAAATAACAGTGTGTTATTTAGAAAAGAATAACAAATTAGAAGGAAAAGATTTTAAAAAATACAGATTTCAGTATTTTGAGGCTCTGAGCCCCATTTCTTTTCCTCACAGACGGGAAAAAAGTCCGACATTATACGATTTAAAATAAAAACAAATAAATAAAAAGATAAAACACTAATTTACGTTAGAATAAATAGAATGGTTTTGAATAATAAATGATAGTAAAATCTACGTCACTTTACAGCCCGCCCACTTTTGGGGAAATCAACGCTGTCATTTGAACGGCGATCAAGCCTGAAGCTACAGATCTTCTGTTAATGTCCTTTCTTCTTAGAGGAAGTACAGAAACACGTAACTCTGGATTTGTTTTAATCTTTGAGGTGCAATAAACGACACAGCAGCTTTTTGGCATGATACAACTATTATTTTCTGCCTCGCTCATGAGAGTAACAGCTGGCGAAATTACAGCCTCGCCTACTGATTTTAATTCAACCATATATCGAGCCCGATTCTCGATTTCAAATGTGTGCTCTAAAATGATATTTATAAATGACTATTATCATTATTATAAGCAAGACAATAAATGGCAAAGATATGTTGAAAATAAACGTATTTAAGATACGTTCATAAGAAACGTAACGTGGGAGAAAATACGTTTCTTGCTAAATGTAATTGAGAATACAGTTTAGTTCTGTGGGAACGTAATTTTTAGGACAGGGTAGGGATATGTTCATGTCTGGGAAAAATGTGGGATTAAATGGGTTAAAGCATGTAAACAAGTCACAGCAGAGGAACAACAAAATACAACATTTGATGATAAAAGTAGTTTGTTTTTTTGTATATTGGAAAAAAACTACACTGTACCATCTGTGCATATGACAATAAAGCCCTTGAACATGAAACCTTGAAAACAACTACACACTGTTCCAAATCATTGTTAATTTTGGGAGGAATTTCATACCAATTCTGTTGTGAATTTAGATGTGGAAAACAATATTGAAGGCACAAATTATATATAACATTTGTTGAAGTGTAATAACATGCAGAAACAGAGCATTGAATCTGAAATATTTTCCTGCCCCATGCTGGTAGTATTTTTTACTCTTCGCATGGCGTCTTGTGATAACACCAGCCAAGAGGGCTGACAGAAACAACAACAGTGAAGGTGGGGTCCCCCTCATTAGTGTGCATCTAGCGCCACTCGGTAAGCTCAGTGTGGAGCATGAGATGACCCATATTCCTGGCCTGTTATCTCTGATTGCTGCACTTTGACAGAAGCTTGATTAAGTGTTTTCAGCCACAGCACTGCGCTTGAAGTGTGGTGGGAAAAAGTGAGATCGAATATTTGACTTTCAAATGAGCCTGGCAGAGTTAAACTTGGATGCCGCATATGGGAGGACTATTCTCGAACATTGGAGACGGATAAGATAGAGAGGTTGAAAGAAGCACCTAAGATGTGAAACAAGAGAACAAGGAGCGAGAGCCAGTTACCGTCTCGAAAAACATTTGTGTTGTGAGTAAACACACAGGAGGATGTCGCGCTCTGTAAAGTGCAGGAGAAAGGGCGCATACACTTGTTTTAATCGCATGTGTGTCATTCAGGTTTTTGCCAAGGCGCTGTGCTATTTGTGGAGGGGAATAGTTCATCATTGTGCATACAGCTGTATGGGCATGTCACAGTTAAATAGAAAGTGAATTGGCTGGAACAGTTTGAAATCATTGAGGATAAGATTTCACATCTACAAAAGTGAGACTGAATTATTGTCAAGAGTTCTCCCAATTTAGTTTTTTTAGTAAATGACAGAGTACCTGGAGTGTTGGTACATCCTGAGAAAATGTAATGAGTTTGAACTTGAGCTTAACAACAGGAAATAAGCAGATCCAATTATAAAACATTCAGGGGAAATTAATAGTCATACAGTGTGGTTGATTAATGTGTCACACGCTTAGACATCATACATTACATTTCCTGAACAGTTTCCCCTCGTTTTTTGTTATTTAAAAGCACTATTTCCATTGTTTACTTTTATATTTTCAGGCAGATAAATGATTAAAGGTGGGGTAGGTAAGTTTCAGAAACCGGCTCGAGTGCACTAAAATTTGAAAGTACACAGCCGAAAAGAATCCGCCCCTTCCTTCAGACTTCCTTACAGAGCACCTCCTCCAACACACATGAACGCGCACATCACGTCAGCAGACTGGTGAAAGTGGCCGCCTGTTGCTGGCGAGTCATTGAAGTACTGCTGCAATGCACGCCCAATGAGGGCACGAGATACATTTGTGCGTGCACGAGATGGAAGGCTGACAGACAGGACGGAAATCCAATCCGTTTAGCCGGGTCGTGCTTTTTACAGTATTACGGCTTCCACAGATGACATTTTTGTATGGATTTTTTGTCAAAGCACTTAAGATATTCATTGCTATCGGGATGTTGAGAGCATTCCATGGAATATAACAAAAGGTGTATCTCGAGCCGGTTTCTGAAACTTACCTACCCTACCTTTAAGTGCAGAAATGAGAGCAACAATTGTAAGTCATCTAATGTAACAGGCCCAATACAAAGATAGCCTCCAATCTCAAGGTTGAGTTCACAGATGGTCATGGTTCGAACACGGTGGAGAGCGGCACATTAGCCATCTTATGACCCTGGCTTACACTGCTGGTAGAATTGAGGTCTTTGAACACCACAGGTGTATAGTTGAGTCAAAAATGAAGGCTGAGGTTAAAGGAAGTGAGGAATGGGCCAACTACTCAGGGAAGGAAAAGAAAGGGGAAAAAATAAATAGCCATCTGTACTGAATCTTCAAAAAACTGGTAACAGCTGTGACCCCCTGCTGACTCTAAAAAGAACATTTAGCAATGATTCTAAAGTCAGAACAACACAGAGTAGGAGGAGGAGGAGGCGATAATTGATTGATTCAGACAAAGACGATGGACCACAGAAGAGCAACTGGCACCTTCACCCATCACTGCCCTCTGTGGCTTCATCCTGTCAATACTTATCTACTTAGCTTGGAGAATTCCTGGAAACATGTTTTTTTCTGCAAAAATTGAAAGTTGTTATTAAAAGCCATAATATTCCATTTGAATCTGCACTGAAAAAGCCATAACAGAAATGCCAATGAACACTATTGAAATGTATCAATGGTCTCCTGTAGCCCTTCTACTTTACAAGAAGATGTACCCACCACCGTTATCCCCTGGATCACAATTACAACAAAAAGTTGTCTGGTATTGGCAAGAGGACTGTTTTTTGGATGAGCCTTTCTGGGCAATGAGATTAACCCTGTAAAGCCAAAATATAGAAAAACATTAGAATTTAATTTTTTGACCTTTCAGATGTTGTTGTAGGGAGCCTCTGGAGCAAAAATGAAAGAGTTCTCCAATTTTGTATGTTTTGGTAAGTTTTTAGGGAAATGTTGTAATATTGCATGGTTGGCCTTAGGTGGAAGCAGAATTTCTACTCACATCGTCTGAATAAATATATTGAACAACTAAGGGTTAATTTTCAGGATTGATTGCTTACTTAGCCCTATATCAGTATATAGCATGAATATTAATCACACATCAGTCATATTTGTTATGAATAGTCATTTATTTAATAATAATGCAATGGTAGTCCCAAAAACAGTTCCCGTCATCGGAAAAACAAAGATAGACGTCACACTTGCTGCATTGCGTTTATTTGGTTGGGGCTCGATGTCCACATAATCACTGACTGGGCGGTCATTGGGTTGTTGGTTTTCTTTGTCCACAGGCATCTTCATCTGCCTCTTCTTCACTCATAGCAGTATCACTGTCCTCTGATTCCATCTCAAACTCACTTTCTCCTTTTCGGATGTCATCACATCCTGCACACTGAATCGAGGACCTCTCTTAGCTGGTGGCATTCTAAAATGGAAAGATGATTTAACCTGTTAAGCCTGAAAGACCCCGGTTCCGGGGACCTCCTGCAATATCTTGCAGAAAACAGTGTCTGAGGGCATGTTCATTTAATAAACTATTAATGTTTTATATCCATGTAACGGAAAGAAACTCATCTAACTGATCATTTAAAAAAAATAAAAAATTAAAAACCCACAATGCTAACGCTGAGCCTCTGAATTAGCAATGAGCAAAAAATGCTAACAGATGACTGCACCGAAATTCACTCACAAAACCTTATTATTTATCTTTGCTGCACATCTCAACCCATCGTTTCACATCGTGAGGGGACACACAATCGATGGTTATCCTCATTATCACTCAATCATACGATAATAACAAGAACACACATCAAAACATATGGAGCTAGTTAGCCAAAAACGGCAAAATGGCTCACCTGTGTGGTAGTCTGGTCAAAAGTGGTCTTGAATGGCATTAAAACGATACAAACGATGCTGAAGTTAATCCATAGGTTAATCCAATGTGTCTATGTCCACTTTGAATGATTTATGATAATTCATGAGCAATAAATCAGCTTTTCGGGTTTTGAGATGTCAGACCTAGAGACAGCTTCGTTCTGGAGCAAAACTGCTTGCGCGAAGACGCCATTTATTTTTTTAACATGAGTGTGTGCGGGACGATTCCCCTTCGATTATATTGGCTCTAACGGTCAGAAAGAAATGTCACATGTCAAAATCGAACAAGGGGGTCCAGAGATAAGGAAAATCCACCCAAATGGCCCCGGAAGAGGTTTTTTTTGCTAAATCTCTCTAAAAAGGTCAAATATCACTTGTTTTGCATCAATCATGATACAGGGTACTTATTATATGTTGTACTTTGGATTCCGAAAAGCTTTTAGTCTACTAACCCATCATCCAAGGTTAGTTTTCACTATAAGTACAAAATATCTTTTGGACGGACACTATAATTTACAGTTTTTTACCATGTTCAATCTGAATTATCTTTAAAATAAAAAACATCTATATTGATTCTCACTTTTCTACATCCAACTCACAGGTTTATCATTACTTTGAGAAAAAAGATTATTAATTTAACCCTTTTAGAAGGGAAGATATGGTCATTTGTTCTGGGAATGTCATTTTCGAGCCTGAGACCTGAAAAACAGGCTCAGGGCTTAACAGGTTAATATGTTTCAATAATACATATGCTTATTGTATTGTAATAGATTACATGAAGGAATAGATAGGGTGGTGGAACAAGTGTTCATTCTGTCTGGCTTAGCCTATTATCATAATAAAAGCAATACCTACACCCACACATGCAGGTAAACCAGTTCAACAAGTCACACAATGCTGTCTGGCTAATGATAATAGGCTAATTATCATACTAAAAGGGATACATCCAAGTGTCCCAAAACATTTCAGAAAGAACTGTTTCTGCCAGAACCAGAGATGAGTTAAATGTATTTTTGTAACTAATTAGTAGAGTTTAGAATATTGCTACAGATATAATTTCACATACTGCTATCATAAATAATTTTTTTAAATAATAAATTCTGGTCTTAATACAACATCTTAACAGAGGACACATTTAGAACTTAGTTATAGTGAATTATAAAATACATTATATTTATATTTGTGTTTTATTGACATATGTGAACATATGTCAATGACAGGTGCACATGCTATGTTGACAACCACACTGACCCAGGTATGTAATATTGCAACAAAGACATAAACTGCTCAATGTATTCCACAAAAACTGAATATGTTCATGTTCTAGAAATTGTAATAATCACCCAAAAGATATTTGAGGCATTTTACTTACTTGAATCTGACAAATCCAGTCCAATAAAACATGAGATGTTGCTCGTTTGAAGATTTGGAAGTTGTGTGAGTGTATGGACAGAGGGCAGGACCTATAAACACATGTAATACCCAATAGCATAGTGAGGCTGAACAAAAATACCTGTTGACTATGCAAATGTAGTCTTTTAAAAAAACAAACATTTGCTGACTTTTTTAGGATAGCTTAAAGTAATGTTGTAAAATTACAACCGGGGGCCTTACAGGGTTTAACCAGACCCTAGTTGTCCTGACAGCTGAGGAGGAAGTAGATCTCAACCTGATGGAGACACGTCTTTGAGAGGAACAGCCAAGCGTGTGTTGCATGTCTTCAATATGGACGGTCACTGACATCTGTATGCAAAGCACATTTTAAGCAAGGATTGAAAAGTGGCATAGAGGTGGACGAATGGATCAACCAACATTTGTGAGACAATAATCTATCTGCATTTCTTAGTTGTAGGCAGAAAATAATAGTTTTAACATGTCAAAAAGCTGCTGTGTTGTTTATTGCTCCTCAAACATTAAAACAAATCCACAGTTACGTGTTTCTGTACTTCCTCTAAGCAGGCCCGGACTGGCCATCGGGAGGACCGGGAGCTTTCCCGATGGCCTGGCCTGCTAAGTGGCCTGCTGGCCTGAGTTTTTTTTTAATATATTTATGTATTGTGAATGCAACGCTGCGCAAATGTGGGTCTGACTCTGCCTCACAGAGGGTGACTGGCTGTCTACATGATGTGGCCTGCCGACATGGCCACTTACATACAGATCATACACTAATGCCCTCGATTGGCCTCTGTGTGTCATTCAAGCTCGGGAGGGTGTGTGTGTATGTGTGGCGCGAGCAAGAGAGTAAGCGCGCGCACCGGTTACGTGTATTGTTGTTGTTAGCATCTGGTGCTAGCTAGCTGTGTTAACGGATATAAGGAGCTGTTTCAACAACAAGGTGGGGGGAGAGTCCTCTGCTGTCAGACTAAGAGGCTGATAACTACAGCTCAGGTGAGGTAAAGGACTCTGAGTGTTTAGATAGTTAACTTAGTCTAAGTTATCTCAGTGGGTCTCAAACGGTTTGGTCACCATTTATGTAAACACATATTTCCATTTGAGGGGGGAGTGATTCGTAAAATATGCATGAATAATACAAATAAAATGTTAATAGGTGAAAAAAGGTAAGATAAACTTTTAAAACTTGTTGAGAGCTAAAACTAGTCTTTGCTGCTGCTATTTTTGGGTAGTAGATTTAAACTAAGGGCTATCACTATGGCAATCAATCAATCAATGTTTATTTATATAGCCCAATATCACAAATGTTACATTTGTCTCAGTGGACTTCACAGTTTGTACAAAATATCAGTATGACAATATGACACCCTCTGTCCTTAGACCCTCACATCGTACAAGGAAAAACTTCCGAAGAAAACCCACAGTTTAAAGGGAAAAATGGGAGAAACCTCAGGGAGAGCAACAGAGGAGGGATCCCTCTCCCAGGACGGACAGACGTGCAATAGATGCCGTGTGTAAATTGAAAAGATAATACATTTGCAACATAGGTAGTCCAAATGTTTGGAAATGCATGTGTGTATAATATGAAGATGAATCCACGAGAATATCCATCCAGGACCTATGATCCAGGACCACAGCCACGACTCAAGATCCAGGGCTTGCGATGCAGGACACAGGACCGCAGGATCATCCATGACTCCGGATCCCAGCGTATATAGACACCAAAAAGAAAGAAATTTGGGGAAGCTGGGTTCATCGGAACATGGGAGTACACAGGTATAGACAGAGAGAAGGAAGAAGTAAGATGTCCCCCGACAAACTAAGCCTATATCAGCAAAACTAGGGGCTGAATCTAATCAGCCCTAACTATAAGCTTTATCAAAAAGGAAGGTCTTAAGCGCACTCTTAAAAACGGATAGGATGTCTGCCGCCCGAACACAAACTGGAAGCTGATTCCACAAATGTGGAGCTTGATAAGAAAAGGCTCTGGCTCCCATTGTACTTTTAGAGACTCTAGGAACAACCAACAACCCTGCATTCTTGGAACGCAATGCCCTAGTAGGACATTAGGGTATAATGAGTTATTTAAAGGTGACCTATCATGCTATATTTAAATGATATAGTGTATGACCATACCTATATAAGGTATATTTATACATTTTATTTTTCAAAATACCAAACAGATCATTTTTTAGCCATGCCTCGTTTCGCTCATTTTCGCTTTATTCCAAACCTGCCTATGAAAATTCTGAGCAGCAGCTGACCACGCCCCCAGCAGAAGAGCCGGCGAGAGTCACGTTACCATGCTTGCTGTGATTACGAGTGTGGAATACACATGTAATCTCAGAGCAATGTATGTGTTCAAGCATATTATCAATTTGATCCAGAAACTGAAGCAGCGGAGGTTTTGGTGGAGGTGCAAACATCTCGGTTGCAGCAGGACGTTTCTGAATGGTTAGTTGACAAGCTGTTGTCCCTATTTATTTTTACTCTGTTACGATGCTTGCTACTTATTCCATTCATATTTTGGCTAATTAGCAAGAATGCAATGTGTACAGTTTGTAACTTAGAGTTTGTAACGCAAACACAGCGATACATATATATATTTATAAAGGGAGACATTCATATTTTCAGCATATATACAATGGCCTCATTGCGTTTAATAGTTTACAGTCCTTTTCTTCCAACATCGTGCAACAACCGTTGGAAAGTTCAATAACTTAGGGTGATAAAAAGTATAACTCCAACACCTCAGTTGTCAGCAATGTGTGTTTCATGTGTTTTAAAAGCTCAGTTATTGACTTCTTTCTAAAGGGGTACATGTGCAACTTGCGCCACGATGCTTTCTGAACCGGAGCATGTCCTGCATGGAGATACCACACGTAACATTAGCTTCACTAAGTTGTCTGTTTAGAGAATACATTTTTCACATGTCATTCAATATATGTTTATCACACTAGGTGTCAAGACGGATGCAGGAACATGAGGACTCTGTAACCTGTGTGGTGGACCATCCTGGATTGGAGCCTGTGTGCCTAAATGTGTTGTCCTTGCAGAATGCTTTGAATATTTACAGAGCTGAACACAGTTGGACTACAGTTGAGCCCCTTTTTTAGAGATTTGGCGAAGGAGGAAAATAGAGAGGGTTGTGTTTTCTGACACTTGGCGAGTTCCCTGGAACACCGGGGACACATAATCATGTATAAAAGACGTACAAAGGTGCATTTTGCATGATAGGTGCCCTTTAAGGTAAGATGGCGCCTGCCCATTAAGGGCTTTGTAGGCGAGAAGAAGAATTTTAAATTCTATCCTGTGTTCTATAGGGAGCCAGTGTAAGGCAGCCAGAACAGGAGTAATGTGGTCCCTTTTCCTAACTCTGGTTTGTACACGAGCTGCAGCATTTTGAATCAGCTGAAGCGACTTGACTGACTTCTTGGTACACCCTGATAATAAAGAGTTACAATAATCCAGCCTTGAAGTAACAAATGCATGGACTAGTTTCTCTGCATCGTTTTGAGGCAAGATATGCCTGATTTTTGCAATGTTACTTAGATGGAAGTAAATCAAAATCCTTGAAATTGATTTTATGTGGCCGTTAAAGGATAAATCCTGATCAAATATAACACCAAGATTCCTTACAGTCTCACTGGAGGCCAAATTAATGCCATCCATAGTTAGTATATCTTTAGATAATTTGTTTCGTAGATTCTTCGGGCCAAGTACAACAACTTCAGTTTTGGTCGTGTTTAACATCAAAAGGTTTAAGGTGATCCGCGTTTTTAAGTCCTTGAGGCAGTCTTGAATTTTATTTAGATGATTAATTTCATCAGGCTTGATTGATAAATATAGTTGAGTATTATCCGCATAACAATGAAAATTTACAGAATGATTCCTTATAATATTGCCTAACGGAAGCATATATAATGTGAACAAAATAGGTCCGAGCACTGAGCCTTGTGGCACTCCATGGCTAACTTTGGTTTGCGTGGAAGATTCATCATTGACACGTACAAACTGAGAGCGTTCAGATAGATAGGACCTAAACCAGCCTAAAGCAGTTCCCTGTATGCCAACTAAGTGCTCTAGTCTTTGCAATAAGATATCATGATCGATAGTATCAAATGCAGCACTGAGATCGAGCAAAACAAGAATAGAGACAAGTCCCTTGTCAGAGGCTATTAGAATGTCATTTGTGACTTTAACCAGAGCTGTCTCTGTGCTATGATGTGTTCTAAAGCCAGACTGAAAATCTTCAAATAAATCATTGTTTTTTAAGTAATCACACAACTGTTTTGCGACTGCTTTCTCAAGAATTGTTGAGAGGAACGGAAGATTAGAAATAGGTCTATAATTGGCTAAAACCTCTGGATCGAGGTTGTGCTTTTTAAGGCGAGACACGGCAGGCAAAAACATCGTTTTTCAAGTACTGGTCAATTTTGAGATTTTGTGCTATTTTGATTCCATAACATGTTTTCTTTCAGGCTTTTGGAAGGAAAACGTACAAAATACACATTTAAGTGTTTATTTTACTATAGTTTGTCTATTTGCGTCTGTAGGTTTCTCCTAAATTCACCAAAAGTTAGCATTCTAACGTAACATAAAGCACCGCGACCGCTGTGTGCACCATGTCAACAGAGATATCGTTGGAAAGCTCCGTCTCTCCTGCACAATCTCATCGGATCCAAATATGGTCATTTCCTTTGTATCAGCAACCAATCGTGAAAGCACAAAGGGGTCTTAAACCAAGAAACGAAATCTCATTGGCTGGTGTCAATTTCTGACAACGTGATTCGTTCAGATGCGTCACGTGGTGTGCTAAAACACTTCCTGTTTAGCTTTCCGCTAGAAATTGAAATCTCAAAATCGCAAAAGAACGGCCAAAAAAACGTTCACAGAGAAGACGACAACAATTGTCTCTTGCACGAAGCAAGGTTATACAAAAAACAAATGACCCCGAACATGAAACACCTTCACGGAGTGCGTCGATGCGCGAGCTGTCATCCAGAGAACAGGAGGGTTTAGCTAGCGCCTCACTGCTATCTTTAAAGGTCGTTTTCTCAAAATGAGTTTTTTCTCCTACTCTGAGTTCGAAATTTCAACTTCAGAAGCACGTAGAGACACCAAACCTTCCAGTTATATTCCTATCAATATTATGAAGGCTTTTACAGAAGGGTTTGTTCATATATAATTCATAGCCTGAATTATACAACATTGTATAACTAAAAACATGGCGAAAATGGATATTTTAGGGCTGTTGACAGTATTTTCTGATTTATTGAGTGATAAAAAGAGATATCCAATATCCCTTCTGTAAAAGCCTTAGATACTAATATGACTACAAAATGAAACAAGAATTTGGAACCTGGCTTTATCCAAAGTTCAGATTTCGATTCCTGAAATGTGTTAAAATATGTGCATATTTAGTGAGATAATGGCTAATTTGCATATTTAAACATGCTATTTCAGAAAACTTGTAATACAAAAGACAATTGCCTTATTGTAAGACATTAACTGGAGAAATTTCTAGCTGATACCTTTAAGTTAAAAAAATTACCCTATTCACCTGGGGTGTCTCGCCTTAAGAAGCGGTTTTATCACTGCTACTTTGAATGATTGTGGAACATAGCCTGATAATAAAGACATATTCATAATATTTAATAAAGAAGTGCTAATTAATGGAAAAACTTCCTTCAACAGCTTAGTTGGAATTGGGTCTAACATACATGTTGATGGTTTAGAAGAGAGAATCATTGAATTTAATTGTTCAAGGTTTATGGCTGAAAAGCATTCTAGTTTACTATCTAGTGTAATATTAGAACTTACGTTTCCGGGAGTTGATAACACTATACTGGTCAAAGGCAAGAGGTCATTAATTTTGTTTCTAAGAGTAACAATTTTATCGTTAAAAAAGCACATAAAATCATTACTACTGAGTGCTATGGGAATAGAAGGCTCAATCGAGCTGTGGCTCTCTGTCAGCCTGGCTACAGTGCTGAAAAGAAATCTTGCATTATTCTTATTCTCATCTATTAATGAAGAGTAGTAGGCTGCTCTCGTTTTACGCAGTGCTTTCTTATATTCATTGACAGTAATATGCCAAATTAAACGAGATTCTTCAAGTTTAGTGGAACGCCATATCCTTTCAAGTTGTCTCGACTTTTACTTTATTTTGCGGGTTTCGGCTTTATGCCATGGAGCTAATCTATGTTTTATTTTCTTCTTTTTCAAAGGAGCAACAGAGTCTAATTTTATTCGCAGCGCATCTGTAGCACTATCAACAACATCATCAATTTGGGGTGGTGGACATTTTGTATAAGTTTCCTCCCCTACATGCAGACATGCTATCGAGTTAAGTATTGGTGGAATCTCTTCCTTAAATTTGGCTATAGCACTAACAGATAGGTTTCTGCTGCAGGAGCTTTTGACTAATGCTTTGTAGTCTAGTAACAGTACTTCAAAAGTTACTAAGAAATGGTCAGATAAAGCAGGATTATGCGGTTCGACTAATAGTTGCTCAATTTCAATACCATAAGTCAGAACAAGGTCGAGAGTGTGATTATAGCAGTGGGTTGGTTTATTTACACTCTGACAAAAACCAACACAATCTAATATAGAGTTAAATGCAACAGTAAGGCTATTTTTATCATCGTCAACATGAATATTAAAGTCACCTACGATAATTACTTTATCTGTTTTAAGAACCAAAGTTGATAAAAACGCAGAGAATTCTGATAAGAATTCTGAATAAGGACCAGGTGCACGGTACACTGTAACAAATAAGATTGTCTGCAAAGTTTTCCAGGTCGGATGCGTAAGACTAAAAACGAGACTTTCAAAAGAGGTATAATTTAATTTTGGTTTAGTATTGATAAGTAAACTTGAGTCAAAGATTGCTGCAACTTCACCTCCTCGGCCCACGCCTCGGGCAATATGAGTATTGATATGGCTTTGTGGAGTGGCCTCATTTATGCTGACATATTCTCAACCAAGTTTCAGTGAGACAGCATATATCAATGGGCAGCAACGCTGTAAATATTGACAAATAAATCCAGCAAAAGGGCACAAAAAACTGGTAGTGGCCTGGCTGGGTGTATAATTCCCGGCCTGACTTATTGTCCCAGTCTGGCCCTGCCTCTAAGAAGAAAAGACAGTAAAAGAAGATCTCTGTCGCTTCAGGCTTGATCGCCGTCCAAATGACAGCGTTAGTTTCCCCAAAGGTGGGCGGGGCTGTAAAGTGACGTAGATTTTACTCTCATCTATTACTCAAAACCATTCTAACGTAACTTACATACCAATGTTTTTTTTTTTCGGCTGCATTAAATATTACACATCTGCCGTAGTTCTTTATAGAGCCCTGATGAGAAGACTTCTGGACAGACTTGAAGAACTGCCGCCGAAACTGAATACGTGACGTGGATCATAAATATATCAACAATGAAACAACATCTTACATTTATTTTCCCAAAATACGTCTCCTTGCAGTATCAATAGTAATTCGGCTAACTTTTATATTTGATCCAATTGGTAGAAAAGGACTTGTAGTTTTTAAAGATATTGCTGATTTTCTTTGAATATAAGAATGTAAATACTGAGTTGAGAGAATAGTCAGGGGATTTGTGTGATGGGAGACACATGGAATCACAATTTCAATAGCTCAAATGACGGATATGCCTTTCTGTCTGTGATGTTTTACAAATCAGATATTAATGTAAAAACATGAGAAATAATATAGCAATATCCTGTAAAATTATGAATAAAACTACACATCTTCAGATGTCATACATGCATAAGTGTCCTACACTAATAATACAAAGTTATTATTAGTATGCTGTGTGTACCTTGTGTGCACCGCCTAGTGGTTAAAGCACGTTATTGAATTATTTTTGTTGAATAATGTTATTTGATGAAAAAAATATTAAGAGTACATACTTTCAGAGGGGGAAAGTAGAAGGTCAATGATAGAAATATAGAATATAACGTAAGTGATCTCTACAATATAACAGTTTAGTGCCGGATGTACAAAGATATTAATTAGAGGATGTGCAAAACAGACAAACTAATTCACCTTTATTAACACATTAAAGAGTACTTTAGATTAAGGTCTTCTTTCAAATAAGAAAAAAGCTTTGGGGGTATCTATCTACAAATAAATATTAAGCCTGACAAAGTACTTAACGTCTAATATATTGCTTTCCTGCAATGTTAACTATGTTGAAGCAAACGTCAACTTGAACGCCAACACAAGAAAACCACACTAACAGTCCATCTTCAAATCTACAAAGACTATCTCCAGCAGTACAGTAACGCACTCAAAGCAGCCCAGTCTAATTACTACTCACAACTCATTCAGTCTGGCTCCAGCAACCCCAAGCGTCTGTTCTCCACCATCAGCAAACTTCTCAAACCCTGTGACAACGCCACCTCATCCTTCACCACCGAACAGTGCAACTCCTTCCTCTCGTTTTTCCAAACCACAATCAGCAACATTTAGAGCAATCTGACATCCTCATCAGCACCCCCCACCTCCCCTCCTGGCTCCCCCCCCTTCACCTCACAGCCCCTGTCCCACTTCTCCCCTGTGACCCCCATGCAACTGTCCGACTTCATGACTGGAATTAACTCCACCTGCACACTTGACCCAATGCTCTCCAAATTTGTTAAAGAGAGCCTCCCTGCCATCTTCCAACTCATCAACACCATCATTAACTCCTCCCTCAGATCTGGATTAGTTCCCCCCTCTCTCAAACTGGCTGCTGTCACACCCATTCTCAAAAGACCTGGACTCACACCTGACATCATGTCCAACTTCCGGCCCATCTCAAACCTCCCCTTTCTGTCAAAAATACTTGAACGTGTCGTTGCCTCACAACTTAAAGCCCACCTCAGCTCCAATGATCTCTTTGAGCCATTTAAATCCGGTTTCCGCACAGCACCGAAACAGCTCTTCTCAAAATCACAAACGACCTCCTCCTCTCCTCTGACTCCGGCAACCTTAACATCCTCATCCTCCTCGACCTCACCGCAGCATTCGACACCATCAACCACGCCATCCTGCTGTCCCTCCTCGAATCATCACTCAACATCACCAACACTGCACTCTCCTGGCTGAAATCCTACCCCACCGACAGACATCAGTTTATCAACATCAACAACTGCACCTCCTCCACTGCTCCTCTGTCCCAAGGTGTCCCCCAGGGTTCGGTGCTTGGCCCCCTCCTCTTCATCCTCTACATGCTCCCCCTTGGCAAAATAATTCGTCGCCATAACCTTCAATTTCACTGCTACACAGATGACATCCAACTTTATATCTCAACAAAAACCATCACCCCCACAACACACTCCACTCTCACCAACTGTCTCTCAGAAATAAAAGCATGGATGCAAACAACTGATCCAACTGAACAGTGCCAAATCAGACATCATCATCATTGGCCCCCCATCCTGTATCAAAGACATCCAGAATTTCAACTTCACCATTGACAGCCACACTCTATCTCCTCTCCCTCACATCCGCAACCTCGGAGTCATCTTCGACAGTCAGCTCAAATTCAACCACCACATAAATCACATCACCAGGACCGCCTTTTTCCACCTCAAAAACATTGCCCGTCTCCGCCCATCACTCTCCTCCTCTGCTGCTGAAACCCTGATTCATGCATTCATCACATCACGCCTCGACTACTGCAATAGCATCCTCTACGGCAGTGTTTCTCAAACTTTTTCATACCAAGGACCACTTAACCAATAAAAAAACACTCGCGGACCACCTAACTCCACAAATATCCAAAAACACATAGTTTTTTACAAATCGCCTGAAAACAAGTGGCAACATGTGTGATGAAGGCGTTGCGCTGGGCTATATCATGCAATCGAAAGTTAAACTTAAGCTCGCTCCATTGCGGAGATATTCCCGCGAGAGAGTGGAAAACCTAAATAAATTAATTTATTTCAAATGTGAAATTTTACCAATATACTCACGGACCACTAGGGGGCGCTCACGGACCACCAGTGGTCCGCGGACCACACTTTGAGAAGCACTGCTCTACGGCATACCATCCAACCTAATCAATAAACTCCAACATATCCAGAACTCTGCTGCCCGCCTCCTCACCCACACCCGCTCCCGAGACCACATCACTCCTGTCCTCCAGAACCTGCACTGGCTCCCCGTCCGTCAAATAATCAACTTCAAAGTCCTCCTCATTACTCACAAAGCCCTCAACAATCAGGCCCCCCCCCTACCTCACAGACCTGCTGCACCACCACGCCCCTTCCCGCTGCCTCCGCTCATCAGAAGCCAACCTCCTATCCATCCCCACCCGCACCAATCACCGGACCTGGGGGGACAGAGCCTTCTCCGTCGCTGCCCCCTCCCTCTGGAACTCACTCCCCCAACCCATCAGAGACTGCACTGACCTCACCACCTTTAAAACACTTACAAAAACTCACCTCTTCAATCTGGCTTTTAATGTGTGATTGTTTTTGTATTATTTGACTTTAACTATATATGTATTTGTTCTTCCTTCCTTTTCCCTTCACTATATCTGTAAAGCGTCTTTGAGCACCTGTAAAAGCGCTAACAAATTAAATCTATTATTATTATTATTATTTTAACTGATATTATAATATGTGCAGAATTTCACAGTTTAATGGTGGAGGTATACACACATATTGATAATAATAATAATAATAATAGCTTGGATTTATATAGCGCCTTTCAAGGGACCCAAGGTCTTGTAATGCACTGTTGAGGAACCTGCGACCCAAGTTTTTCATTCATTGCATAACTACACCGTAGTTGTGTATATAATATGTCAATAAACCTTAGAAAATCTTGAAAGGGATGTTCAAAATAGCAATTATATACAGTTTTTAATTAACTATATGTAGAGAATAACGATTAATGAATATACTTTATAGAGATCTGCAGATAAATGTTTAGTCTTCTCAAGCACCAACAATCAAATATCTCTCCTGATTGTTTGTTACCACTGAATAAACGGGTTTGAACTCAAATGACGACTCACACAGGTTTTTAACAAAAAAGGTTTTATTCAAACCAAAGCTCAACGACAGTGGGAAACAAAAACTAAATCACTCTTAACGAGGAAAAACAGTATTGAAACAAAGTCACTCTTAATGAGGAAAAAACACTAACAAAACAAAATTACTTCAATGAGGAAAAACACTAGGAGCATGAATATACACTGAACAAAAATATAAATGCAACACTTTTGTTTTTGCTCCCATTTTTCATGAGATGAACTCAAAGATCTAAAACATTTTCTATATACACAAAATAACCATTTCTCTCAAATATTGTTCACAAATCTGAAAAAATCTGTGATAGTGAGCACTTCCCTTTTGCCGAGATAATCCATCCCACCTCACAGGTGTGGCATATCAAGATGCTGATTAGACAGCATGATTATTGCACAGGTGTGCCTTAGGCTGGCCACAATAAAATACACATGTATCAGACACGCTCCCTTTGCTATAATGAAGACAAGTTTTAAATGTCCTATTTACCTTTTTATTTTTTCACACACAAAATCAATAGTTATACTGATTGTAACATCCCCAGGACCGTCTCCAACTAAGAATTCCCCAGATTATGGGGAATATGATGGAGTTTTTTCACTTCAGTCCAAAATATTCATGTGTATGCTGTTTTTGACACAAAGATGCATTACATCTACAAACAGAGCATACAATGAGAGCGCATGATACACTTTTGGTGTTTGTTTCATTTCTTCGGTAATGTTACAGAATGTTTCAGAAAATTAAGATTCCAGCACCACTTTAAATGTTTCGTTTACAATACTATATATGAAAACAAAAATAAAAACACATTTTCATTTGTTATGGTTGTTTAATTGAAAACACATCATTCAACACATTTTCAGAAAAACATATTACATTTTACCAAGTTAATGTCGTAGTGCATACAAGGTAATATACTTAACGATTTGCACTGCTGCTTCTCTCCGCGTTTCATTTACAGTGATCGGTTTATCGTTCAATTCACACTGCCCAAGTAGATGTTTAGGAGTCTCTTGGAAGTAAACGAATGCATTTTTTATATCAGATAAATGCATTAACATCACTTGCAAATTCTCTATAATTTCACCCGCAACGATTATAATCTGTTTGCTTCTTCTTCGGTTTCACCATTATTAGCTCTGAATGTAATCCTTTCTGGGGCTTCTTGTACTTCTTGTGGTCTGTTGAATACCTGGCGTATGATTTGTTTAGCTGTAAGGGCAGGTACCATAGCATTGTCTTCAAAAGCTTTGTCTATGTCGTCACACGTTTTGGCATATCCTTCGATGTATTGACAACCGATACTAGAATAGAGATCCTCCAACAATCTTTTAATACATGTTCTGGCACTGTCGCCAATTTGGGCAATTCCATAGTATCGTGCTTTTTCTCTAATTATATTGAAGCAAAGCTCTGCCATTGTTTTGGTATTTGCTCAACACATTCGCAGCAGTCGGTTAGCGGTAGATGATCTATAAGATTATTATGATCCGGTAATGGCTCTACAACACCATCCTCTAGTTGACATTTCTTCACTTTGTTCCTTTTTCTTTTCACCTTCCTTCTTTTTGTCTTTTTCGTCCTATTGTCCCTTTTCTTTTCATTCGCATTCTGCGTTTGCTTTTCATTTTTCTTCTCCTTTTCATTTTGCTTTTTCTTCGGTTTTCTTTACTTTTGCTTTTCTTTTCTGCTAATTGTCGTTTGCGATCTTGGCGAGTGGTATGAGATATATTGTTTCTATAAAAGGTTATCCATAATACTATCTTTTAAAGAAAGATATTCTTCATATGTCATATTATCATAGTCCTCTTTTGTTCAAAAGACCTTACATGGATATGATGTAGAGGAGAGCTCTTCTTCGGGAACATCCTCTCCCCTACTTTGTAACATCCAGTCATTAACCTCTTAAGCCCTGCGTTTTTCAGGTTTCAGGCTCGAAAATGCCACTAACACAACAAAGACTATATCTTCACTTTTAAAAAGGGGTAAATTAATAATCCTTTCTCTCAAAGCAAGGTTACATCTGTGAGTTGGATGTAGAAGTGTCAGAATCAATATAGATGTTTATATTTCAAAATAAATTCAGATGGAACCACCCTTGAATGATTGGTTAGTAGACTAAAAGCTTTAGGAATCCAAACTATAACATAATAAGTACCCTGTATCAAGATTGATGCAAAACAAGTGAAATTTGACCTTTTTAGACAGATTTAGAAAAATAAAGTCCAGGCGGACTCACCTCTGGGGAATTTGGGAACCATCAGTTCCATTTGAACTTTTTCACTGTAAAAATCATATTATTACTTTGAATTATCACTATAGGTATTCATTCCATCCAAATACAACCGTTGTGAAAAGAAGAAAAAAAGAAAATATAAAAACATACTCTGTTATCCTAACGTCATTTGCAGGAAACAACGTCTAAGGAACCTTAATATTTAATAAACTATGAATATTTTATATCCATATAACGGGAAAAAACTCATTTAACTGATCCTTTTCATTTATTTCTTCAAAAAAAACAGTGAGCCTCTGAATTAGCCCCGAGCGAAAAATGCTAACCTATTACTGCACCGAAAATCACTCCTAGCTCCCTTATTACTTATCCTAGCTGCACATCCAACACATCGTTTATGATCGTAAAGACACAGAATCTAACGGTGGCCACCTCGACACTGAAAGATACAAACTTGCAAGGTTATCAACAAAAACGTACGTCAAAACAAGTGGCGCTAGGTACTAACATGCGCTAGGCTAATGGCTTACCTTCCTCTTTGTCTGGTCTTCAATGGCATTCAAACGATAAAAACGATGGTGTAGTTAATCCATAGGTTAATATCCAATGGGGCTGTGTCCCCTTTGAAATGTTCTGATAATCCATAAGCAATAAAACTGCAATTCCGTTATCTGCCGTCCGCTCTGTGCTCCGTGTGCTCTGGGTCCCGGCAATTCCTGCTTCCTTCCGTAGTAAACAATAAATAAAGTCGGCTGCGTAATGTACTTAAACTGGCTGGCATTCTTTATACTTTACGCAGGACCATATCTCTGGAACCCATTGGTCGATTCGTGTGATTTACACCTTTTTCTTAACCATCAGAACCAATAGAATCGATGGGCAGTTCCCAAATCCACGTAAACATTACCATAGCGGACGTAATAGAGAAGCGAACAAAGCATATCTGAAAGTGCACGCCTGGACTGCAAAACTTTATAGCCAGTATATTGACATAAATAGGATGATGGATTATCAGTCAAAATTTCTACGTGACACAAAGACATTGGATTAACCTTGAGCGGCGTTTTTATTCCAGTGAACACAACTTTTGATCACAAATCAAAAAAGGTAAGACGCAATTATTGTAATATTTTTGAAACCGGATGTTGTTTACTTTCTCTTTTCTGGCTGATAGCTCCAGGAATTCGGGGTCTTACAGTGATGACATTACATGTGTGGAATCTGTGGAGTCTCAGCTTTAATCGGGTATCTTGTTTGTGCAGTTAGGATAAGTAATAAGGGCATTTCTACCGTGAGTGCTGTGCAAAGGTCCGTTAGCATTAGTTAGCATTTTTTCGCTCCATGCTAATTCAAAGGCTTGGTATTACTCTTTCTTTTCTTTTAGCTAAACATGGTTCACATTGCCAGTTAGCTGAGTTTCTTACCGTTAAAAGGGTATGGAACATTAATAGTTTCATAAATGTTAAGAAGCCCTGAGACATAGTCTCGTAAAAAAAACAGTGTGAGGGGTCCACTGGGGGGACCCTCGGGCTTAAGAGGTTAACAACAACTTCATAGGGGCTTTTTAAAGTTGTGTGAAGTAATTAAACGTAAAAAATACAAGATCAGGGGGTCATTAAGATCTTTTAAATTATTATTACCCCTCTTCATAAAAGAGAATTCCTTATAGTTAATAAAGTAATTGCACATTAGTTCACAAGCCATACAACTTAAAAAAAGAAAATCTTTAGTTAACACAAATCATATTAAAAAACTAATCTAATATAGAGAGGACAATAAAAGTTTTAGGTGACTTAGTGAGTGAAAATTAATGGCTTTTTATTTAGTCTGCGCGGATTTCTTTTTTCTTCACCTAACTCCACCCCCACTATCTTCTGGCCTCATATCGTGTGACAGGAAGGGGTGGAGAAAGGGGGAGAGGCCGGGGCTGTGAGGGGACGGGTGCGAGACAGTCTCACGCACAACTTCAAAGAGACTGCCTTAATCAACACCTAGATTAACATCAGAGGCTTATAACAGGCCGGTGGGAAATCACACCTGCCTGTTATAACACCTCAACCCTCACATCAAAGGACATACATCAAAGGCTAATTAGATTAGACAACAAAGGGCCGTGAGGGGACGGGGGCTAGACAGTCTCACGCATAACTTCAAAGAGACTGCCTTAATCAACACCTAGATTAACATCAGAGGTGTATAACACACCGGTGTGAAATCACCTCAACCCTCACATCAAAGGATTAGACAACAAAGGCGCTACACAGGGGGGCATTTCACACCTCCGTGTGATGACCCCTCACATCAAAGGATCTCACACCTAGGTGTGACATCCACCTCGAACAAAGGGAGGTGGGACTTAGAACATTAGAATAATTGGAGGCGGGCCCACCTGTCACTGTTTATGCATACTAATGAGACGAAATGGGTATCATTATTACTACTGATGCCATTGCTCTTTAAGGAAGTGTCTGGCAAGAAAATATCTCCATGGAGAAAGGCCATGACCGTGAGAACAGAACAAAGAGAGTGTCGAAAAGCTGAACGCAGGTGGCGAAAAACAAATCTCCAGGTTCACTTTGAAATCTATAACGAGAGACTTGGCCTTTATAATTTGGAATTGAAAAACACACGACAGTCTTTCTTCTCTGACATCATTACCAAAAACAAAAACAACGCACGTGCCTTGTTTGCTACCGTCGACAGACTAACTAACCCCCAGTGTCAGAAGCCTCTGAATTTCTATCCACCAGGGCGTGCAATGATTTTGCCTCCTTCTTCACTGACAAAATTCAGAAAATCAGACAAGCAGTCAGTGCCTCTGTATCAGTTACAGCAAATGTGTTGTCCCTATGTCCACCTAATATCAATACAGACATCATGACACAATTCCATCAGATTAATGATAAAAACCTGGAGGACACTATTCAACTTCTGAAATCTTCCTCCTGCTGCCTTGATATTATTCCAACAGGATTTTTCAAAGATGTTTTGCCTTGCATGGCTTCAGATTACATTACATTTAGCTGACGCTTTTATCCAAAGCGACTTACAATAAGTGCGTTCGACCAACAAAATACAAACTTGAAGAAAACAGAATCATATAAGTATATCAGGTTTCATAGAGCAAAAACATTTCAAGTGCTACTCAACTGGCTTTAGGTAAGTCAGTCCTTTATTAGTATACAAGTGCTTTGTTAATAGTTCTATCGCTCGAAGTGGAGTCGAAAGAGATGAGTTTTCAGTCTGCGCCGGAAGGTGTGTAAGCTATCTGCTGTCCTGATGTCAATGGGGAGCTCATTCCACCATTTTGGAGCCAGGATAGCAAACCCACGTGTTTTTGCTGATGGGAACTTGGGTCCCCTTCGTTTGTTTGACGCAGAGCGGAGTGCACGTGCTGGGGTGTACGGTTTAACCATGTCCTGGATGTAGGAAGGGCCAGATCCATTCGCAGCATGGTACGCAAGTACCATTGTCTTGAAGTGGATTCTAGCAGTTACCGGAAGCCAGTGAAGGGAGCGGAGGAGCGGCGTGGTGTGGGAGAATTTTGGAAGGTTGAAGACCAGACGAGCAGCTGCATTCTGGATGAGCTGCAGAGGTCGGATGGCACATGCATGTAGACCAGCCAGGAGGGAGTTGCAGTAGTCTAGGCGTGAGATGACGAGAGTCTGGACCAGAACCTGCGTCGCTTTCTGGGTCAGCTGGGGACGTATCCTCCTGATGTTGTAAAGCGTGTATCTGTAGCAGCGGGTTGTAGCAGCGATGTTTGCAGTGAAGGACAGTTTGTTATCTAGGTTCATACCCAGATTCCTTGCAGTCTGAGTCGGGGAAACAACAGAGGTGCCGATGTTGATTGTTAGGTCAAGACAGATCTACTTCATATAGTAAACAAATCTCTTCACTCAGGTATTGATCCACAGGCCCTGAAAACTGTAGTCATTAAACCACTCTTAAAAAAGAATAATCTAGATGCTTCAGTAATGAACAATTACAGGCCCATATCAAACCTCCCATTTCTAGGTAAAATCATTGAAAAAGTTGTTTTTCAACAGTTGAGTAACTTCTTGCATTTAAATAACTGTTTGGATGTGTTCCAGTCAGGCTTTCGTTCGAACCATAGCACTGAGACTGCTCTTGTAAAGGTCTTCAATGACATCCACTTAAACACAGACAGTGGCAGAACTTCAGTGTTAATATTATTAGATCTCAGTGCTGCGTTTGACACTGTTGACCATAACATATTACTAGACCGACTGGAAAACTGGGTGGGACTTTCGGAAACAGTTCTAAATTGGTTTGAATCCTACTTAAAGGACAGAAACAAATTTGTTTCTATAGGTAAATACACATCTGAGTTGACAAATATGACATGTGAGGTATCTCAAGGCTCCATCCTGGGGCATCTTCTCTTTAACATCTACATGCTACCACTGGCTCAGATAATGAAAAACAACAAAATAAGTTACCATAGCTATGCAGGTGACACACAAATGTACGTAACAATTTCACCAGAAGACTATAGGCGCATTCACACTGCGGTACTTTTCCCACAAAGGTTCATGCGAACTTAGTTCATGCGAACTCTTTAGTTCGCATGAACTAAGTACAGATCACGTTCACACCGGAAAAAGTCCCTGGGGGTGGATTAGGCAAATTAAGCTGCTGACGTCACTTCTTCTTCTGCTGCTGCTGCTTTGGGTTTACTGGCAGGCTACAAACAACTTCACGGCCTATACTGCCGCCCACAGTCCCCGGCCGGAAGTCCCCGGAGTTGGGGACTGGCTTCAGTAGAAGCTGCTGGGACTCCCAGCAGCTTCTACTGAAGCCTTCCGAGTAAATCGCCAGAACGCCGACACCTCCTCATCTCCACCGCTCCCATGTTTTATTTTGTGTTGCCATACGTTAGTCTCTCTGCGTTTCTGCGCTGGGCTAATGCTAATAATGCAAGGATAATAAAATGGCGGCTTCACAAAACGTTTTGGGAGTTTTACGGGGCGTGGTTTGCAATCCTCCCAGTCAATCAGAAATATAGATCTTTTCTCACAAAAGAGCCGCTCGAAAGTCCCTGCTCTCTAGCAGGGACTTTCGAGGGGTTAAAAAGGTTCTAATTTTAGTACCGGCTCTTTTTTGGTGTGAACGCGATAAAAGAGTTCTCATGAACTAAGTTCGCATGAACCTTTGTGGGAAAAGTACCGCAGTGTGAATGCGCCTAATGCTCCAATTCAAACACTGAGTAAGTGCATTGAACAAATCAATGACTGGATGTGTCAGAACTTTCTCCAATTAAACAAAGATAAAACTGAGGTAATGGTTTTTGGAGCCAAGGCAGAATGTTTAAAAGTTTGCGAAATTATGAACCATCCAGATCTCTCAGGTCTTCAGGGACTGGTCAGCATTCTGTCCCCAGAGTCAGAACTAAACATGGTAAAGCAGCGTTCAGTTGTTATGCTCCAAATATCTGGAACAAACTCCCAGAAACCTGCAGGTCCGCTGCAACTCTGACTACTTTTAAATCCAGGCTGAATACTTTTCTTTTTGTCGCTGCTTTTACTTGAACTATTCATATCTTAGACTGCACTGTAACTTTTATCCATGTATTTTTTCTTTTAATGTTTCTTTTATTAGCTTTTCTTTTTAATGACTGATTTTAAATGCCATTTTCTTAATGTCTTTCATTTTTTGTAAAGCACTTTGAATTGCCTTGTGTTGAAAAGTGCGATATAAATAAACTTGCCTTGCCTTTTTACCTGAATATTGAGCATATTATCAGGTACGCTTGGAATTTGCCACTTCAAGTGATGGATTCAAAACATCAGACATTCTGATCATAAAGTGCTCCAGGAGCAGGAGGTGAAAAAAGTGGATGTTTGCAGGTGTGTCAAAAAAACTAAAATACATTCATACATTTTTGTAATACATTTAGATTGGGGTGCCGCCCTGTGACTTTGCTTCATATTTAGCACCGTAGGGATGTTTTGCAAGTCATCACAAACTCTACATACAGTAGCATTGCACACTGAAAAGGTCGAAAAGTCCTTATTTATCGTCTCTGTTTTTCATAAATGTCATATTATGTTCCCTGTTATGGTCGCTCCCTTGATGGAATTGGGAATTATTTTTTTGAGCCAAACTACCGGAAAGTACAAGAGGCTGCTTGAAGCTGGAATTTATGTCATACAACTGATGCTTTATTATACAAAATTAACAGTAAAATGAATACAAGTACAGAGTTACATTGTATGCTGCCATCTATTCTGCCAGTCCCTCCATGGGTTTGCACATGTAACAGGTTCTTAGACTGGTCATAAACATGTTTGCCTCTAGTCACAACACTTTAAAGGCACCACCTCAAGATAGGGAAACACAAAATGATTCTGAATTGTGGCTGATATTTCAATACGATTGGGCGAACACTTTTGGAATAAAAGATTTGTTAAATAATTATATATCAGGTATCAGGCTTGGGGAATAATGTATTACATGTTACAGGATTAGGTAATCCCTTACAGTTAAATACAAAAATGAAGATTCAGATTACTAATACATTTACAAAGAAATGGGCATTACTAGCAGGATTACAATCCATTTATTTTAAAGGTTGCCGTACAGTGCTGCCTAAATTTTCATGTTGGTTTTCGTTAGGCTGCTTTTATTATTATATATATATATATATATATTACATTTTTGTTTTAAGGAAGATGATTTTTGCACCCGGGTGTCTATGGTGAAAATAGTCAACAATGCTATTTGTTACCTCTAGTCTTGTCCGGTGCTTTATTTTGTTGTAACTTCTCCCTCTTGTTTCAGATAACTTTACCTCCTGCCTTTGTGTGTTTTCCTCCTTTGTGATTATCGACCCCTCGATCTTAATCTGCGCCCCCTTACCGTGAGCATATATAGTGTGCATCTCCCTTTGACAGTGGCATCGTCTGGCCTGGGTGTTTAAGAAAGAAACCCGGATTCAAGATCACGTTTTTTTCACAACAAAAATAATATTAAAAAAAAAAAAATCAGGATCTTTTCATCTGTGAAACTAATCATACAATGATGCCATTGAAAAAAATACGACAGCAGTACAAGTACTTATGGGTCTGTGTGTGGAGCAAGAGCACACCGGTTACAGGGATTGTTGTTGGCATCGGTAAGCTAGCTGCTCTAACAGGTATAAGAAGCATTTTCTAGAACAAGGTGGAGGACAAATGCTAGGTAAAATAAGTCAAGATAGACTTTAAAAAGTATTTCGCTACTTCACAAGAGTGTGGGGGGAGGAGGGATAGAGGAGAGGCTCTGAGACAGATTCATTTAGAAAACAGTACCTCCATATGTTTCTGTTTGGGTGGTAGATTGGTCTGTTATAGAGAGTTTTAATTCATGAATTGATATTGTGTATTCTTTGGATACTCTATTGATGGATAGAGACAATTTATGTTTTTGCTTTTTTGATCCTCCAAGTAAGCATTTTATGTTTTTTATGTATTTTTTATAAACATCTTGATTGAAAGCCTTTGCTAATTTTTATCTTGTTTCTGGTGACATGCATTTGGGTCATGAGCCTTGTGTCATTCGTAAGAGTATATTATTTCATAGTTTTGTGTTTCCTTCAAACCGCAGCATGTGGCCACCAATGTTAACCTGCTTCTCCAAAAGCAGCATTCAATCATCTATCTCTGATGAGTTATTGCAGTATTATGTGAGGATAGTACTCGTATCCTAGTATAACAATATAATATTTAATTCACTAATACCCAGCCCCATCAGCAGAAACCTCATCCCGATTGCACCTGAAATATGAAATACACTCCAGGAGAAATATGTTCCCCGCTCTTCATCAGATGGATGAAATAAAATGTTGTTTTGCAGAGTTACTGGAGAAAATAGGGCATTAAACCTGATATCTGAAGCTTTGAGACTCGTCACCGCATCCGATCGACAAGCTTTTAAACTTGAGTCATTACACCAGTTTCCCAAGACACATCTCCACCCCAATGGCATGGGGGGGGGGGGGTGATTTGGTGATTTGGTGCTTGCACACAGGCCCAGAAGTGAAATGACTAAGGCACTAAAAAAGGGAGCGCCAACTCAAATCACCATCCAGCATCCCAGTCAGAAAAAAGGCCCAATTTCCTCCAAGGGTACTGGGCTCGTATGCCAAGTGTCGTGCATGGAGATGAGACAATTCCAGAGGCTGCCTAAGATCTTTGATGAGCTCGGATGTGAGAATGGAGGAAAACAGTAAACAATACTAGGGGAATAATGTTCCAGGTCCTTGGCACTGTAAGTGGTTGTCAAGGCAACACCCAATGAAATGCAAGGGGCACCACAAGCAGCTCTGACACGGTCCGTTTTGCTTCATCTCAAATTGATGCACACAGCTTGGGTTCATACTGTATGTTTCTGACAGTTCATGAAAAAGAGTCAAATAAAAGTTCCTATTCAATTAAAGAATTGTATCAAAACTTAAATGAGGACAAGGTCATTAATGTGCACACATATGAATGGTCAAATATGCTATTTGATGGTGAGAAATAATGAGTTTGGATCTAAATGCCACAGTAGAACCATGCATAGAGCATAGTTTATTCCACAGATAAGAAGCACTGCATGAACATGCTCTGCTGATTTTTAATTGCTTCTGGAATCTTAACAGTCAGATTAATGCTTAACTGTGACAATGGGGAATGCATTTGTCTATTACAGTACTTTTAGTTAATAGTCTAGCACAAGTAGTGCTTATGCTTTGTGTGTAAGAGTTACTTTATGGGAGAATAAATGGATGAGAAGTGGTAGCATCTATCAAATCAAGTTGTATTTATATAGCACATTTATAAATGATTTTTGGTCGAGCCAAAGTGCTGTACATATAATAAAAATAGCCTACAGTAGAGACACTTTACAGCTAAATACAATAGCACAGATTGTTCAGAATATCAGTATGAGAAACAAATGTATTGATTTGTTATGAAATAGCATAATTAGGGTTATTGAGATTTTGGCTTTATTATATGGATTGCAGTAAGTTGAATGACAGGTTATAATTAGATTATAATGAATATACATTCTCATGAGTTTGTACTTCAAGAAAAATATTGTTTAACTCTTGACATAGAAATATGCTGTTTTATGACTGACTTCAGTGGCAAAAAGTGACAAATACATTTACTACACTTTTGGAAAATGTGTTTTCATTGTATGCTATACATTACATTAACACTTACAAATTCAGGGTAATACATCTGTTTTTTCTCCATTCAGGTAAACTGGAAGGTACTTTATTTACAAAATGATTCTTTACCCTTCGCAATGCATATTAATTAGGGCCCGAGCACAAGAGTGCTAGGACCCAACGGTGTCCTAGCACGAAGTGCGAGGAACCTATTGTTATCCTACATAAATTAGGGCATGAGCACGAGAGTGCTAGGACACCATTGGGTCCTAGCACACTCGTGCTCGGGCCCTAATTAATATGCACTGCAAAGTGCGAGGAACCTATTGTTATCCTACATAACTATTATTTTTCTGCTGGCGTTTCCTGTTTTTGAGGGCTTTAGGACTCTGAAAATTGTGCACACTTATTCGGGTGGACCTGCTCTACATTTGGTCCTCTTGAACCTCTAAACTCCACGTACTTAGATTTTTTGGAATTAGCATAATGCATCGGTGGAGGGTCACAAACATTACCCTAGGAAATGAGCATGTTCAGTCGATAAATATGGCCACCATTAATCAAAATGTATTTGCAAAAAGGCGGGGCTTAGAAATAAATGCTCATAACTCATCAACAATGTATCCAAATATCACAGATTTTGGTGGATAAAACCAAAACCAGCAACAAAGCATCTGTAATAACCAGTGAGTCCTAAAAAGGCTCTTACTTGCCTTACGGTGGAGGGTACTGGCCAGTCGAGTACAGCTGTTACTTTGTCAGGGACAGGTCTTACCCCATCCTGGTCCACCAAAATGGCCCAAAAACGTCACCTCGTGTTGGAGGAGCTTACATTTGTCCAGCCGTAGTTTCAATCCATACTGCCACAGCTTTTGGAAAGCCTCATCCAAATGCTGCAGGTGAGAGGAGAAATCAGGTGAGTAAATGATAATGCCATCCAAGTACACTAAAAGAGACTCTGCCAATGGACCACTTAAACACTGTTGCATCAACCGTTGGAATGTTGCAGGCGCATTACAAAGTCCAAAGGGCATTCACTCAAACTCAAACAGGCCAAGTGCGGTGGAAAAAGCAGTTTTCTCCCGATCTTGGGGATCCATCTCAACCTGCCAGTAGCCGCTGGCCAGGTCAAGAGTTGTGAACCACTCCGCTCGAGTCAGGTTAGTGGGAGTCTCTTCAATCCTGGGCAGAGGGAAGGCATCTGTATGGGTTACAGCATTCCATTTTCTGTAATCAACACAAAATCTCCAACTACCATCTTTTTCCTTTACCAACACTATAGGTGCTGCCCAGGGACTACAGCTCTCCTTAATCACTCCTTTCTATAGCATTCCGGCAAGTAGAGTCTTCATTTCCTTGTACATCATAGGAGGAAGGGGTCGGTACCTCTCTCTGACAGGTGCTGCACTGCCAGTGTGGATACGGTGCTGTACCAGGTCCGTCCACCCAAAATCCTCCCCATGTGTGGCGAAAACTTTCTCCCATTTGCGCAGCAGGGTGCTTAGCTCTTCCTGTTGCGGTTCGGACAGATCAGGTCTGTTGGCTAAGTCTCTCACCTCCTTTGGTAATGCCTGTTTTCCATCTGTAGTTGCGGCATCCACCAAGGTCACTTCCACGACACAGTCGTCATCAAGGGACAGGTTTAGGTCACGGGGTCCATGACATCTGCCTCATCTACATGGTACAGCTTTTCAAGCTTCTCGTACCGACCTATAGACAAGCTGTAGGGGTGTGGGTTGTAAACACGTACAGGGACTCTGCCATTTCTCACCACTGCCAGTGTCCTCGCCACTCCCACGTTGCTAGCATCTGGCAGTGCTTCCACCAAGGCACAGTAGTCTGCTCCTTTCGGGCCCATCCGAGCACGACCCCACACCAGCAGCTCACTCTTTGGAGGGACTACAATGTTGTGTTGGCCAGCCGGCCGCACATATCCCAGGAGCCCATCCTCTGCCATGGTGGACACGTCGACAGCTGGCAAAGGCATCTCTCCAAACTCTGTTGTTCAACTGTGGTGGGGGGAAAGCGGACTTTCCGGGCCATTTGAAGAGGGCATTCCAACAGGCAGTTACAACATTCATACCAATTATGAGCAGGTGTGTGCAGTGTTCATCCTTTACTATCACCACCCCCGCCCTGGTATCTTAACACCTTCAACTTCCATATCCAACACAGCATAGCTAGTGTAAGGAATCTCAAGGCCATTGGCAGCTCTCAACTTAAAAACTACTGGGGTCTTCCCAAGCTTAGCCTGGTTGAAATGCTTCTCAAACAAACGGTTGCATTAATGTTACTTGAGACCCCGTATCTAGTAGTCCTTGTAGCTTTACCTCTTCAATGGATACAACAATTGTTGAACATTGCCCAATAAGTGTCAGTGGCCCTTGATTCTTCTGGTGGATTAGCAAGCCCTGCCCCTCGGACCTCAGCAGCAGGGAATGCCAGTTTAAAGCTGACTGGGGGGCAGCTGGCGTCCTACAAAACCTTGCAATGTGCCCGGACTGTTTGCATTGACGGCAGATAGGCCTACCTTGCTCTTCCCAGTTGTTAGATTGTGATGTTGGTTGTCGTCGCTCTCGCCAAGGCTGAGTTGGTGGTGGGGGTGCAGCAGTGACTGGTTGAAGAAGTGGTTTGATTTCCTTCATCAGTTCCTGTGCGAGTCCTTGCATCTGGGATTTCACATCATCCATGATCTCTCTCTTCAGGGTCTCTTTCCAGCCTTCTGCCTGTGGCTGGTTAGGGGGGACATGTGAGCCACTAACCAAATGGCATGTTCCCTCTGGTTGAGATCTGCCATATTCAGCCTTTCCAGCAGTAGCGCTTCCTGGCGTATTGCAGCAAAGCCCTCATCAGGGTTTCGCCGGGCGTATACCTTCAGGGCCTGGGCTAGAGGGCCTTCACACAGCCCGAGCAAGAGCTGGTCCCGCAGGGCGACATCAGAGGGGGCTTCACGTGGGTTTTGCCGCCGCAGCCTGCAACATAGTTCTCTCAACCTTAGAATAAAGGATGGCACTGTCTCATTTGGTTTCTGTGAAGAGCTAAAGAATTGTGACCTCAACACTGGGGTAGGGGTTCCATCGCCATAAAGGGAATCTAAATAACAAAATATCTGGCGGACCTCATTCTTCTCATTGTCCTCAAGGACACTCACCTGGCGTTTAGCTTCCCCAGCAAGCGCTCCCAACACAATACCAACTTTACTAGCTTCAGCTAATTCTTGTGAGCCCAACAAACCTTGCATTTGTGCCTTCCAATCTTGGTATTTTAAGTCATCACCTGACCCATTGAATTTTGGGAGCCAAGGGGCACCGGGATACACTGGCATCATCATGGTTAAAAAACTAAAATGTGCTTAAAAGATCTGCTAAAAATGGTACTAAAACTATGATACAAGCTAGGCTCCCGATTACCACAGCTGCTCTCAAACCCAATCCTGCAGACAATGCCACTTTATGTAAAGGAGGGGGAGGGGTAATTTATGGAGAGGGAAAGGGTTCTTTTAAATCAGGTGGAGAGCAAAACTGGGTAATCAAGGAGCCAACTACTAAGTTTAAAACACAATAATTTATTCAGTAGAACATAACATCTTTACTAAGAAAACTAAAATCAGAGCTGTCTAAAAATATAATCTCAGTAAAAAGATAGTCTAAAACTATGTTAAAATACAATTAAACGCAGTTAAAACAATACAAATAATTCAAATGTTAAAAGGGTTAAAAGTATTTTCTCAAAACCAGAGTCTTTCCAGGGCTGCAAAGGTGTTCCGTCGACCCTCTCTTGGACTGCCGTGGTATCTTAATCCCTTTGTTGCGTGTGCCTCTGCTGTCTCCTTCAGTTTCTCTCAGTCTCAGTTTCCTTCCGCTGTCTCCTTCAGTTTCTCTCAGTCTCAGTTTCCGTCTCTGCTCCTGGTGCGCTCTGCCTCTGCTCCTGGTGCGCTCTGCCTCTGCTCCTGGTGCGCTCTGCCTCTGCTCCTGCTCCTGCTCCTGGTGCGCTCTGCCTCTGCTGTCTCCTTCAGTTTCTCTCAGTCTCAGTCCGCTGTCTCCTTCAGTTTCTCTCAGTCTCAGTTTCCGTCTCTGGTCCTGGTCCTGGTCCTGGTCCTGGTCCTGGTCCTGGTCCTGGTCCTGGTCCTGGTCCTGGTCCTGGTGCGCTCTGCCTCTGCTGTCTCCTTCAGCCTCTCTCAGTTTCCGTCTGTCCTCTGCTGCTCTTCTCCTTCCCTTTATAGGCGTGTAAATTGGCTCCAGGTGTGGTCACTCATTGTCAATCAGCATGGCAAGGCCAATCCAAACATTTCAAAATAAAAGCATGCAGCATGAAGTTAAAACCAGTTAAAAAGGCAAACACATTTCAGAGTAAAATCACACAATAAAAAGGTATAAAACACACACACTTAAAACCATGCAATAATGAATAATTAAAATACATTGCCATGTGACACTAACTGCCATGAGAAAACTCAAAATCAATTTTCCAAAATGCAACAATAGAGGTGGTCTTAAAAGCATATTTAAAAACGGGGATGGATTGACCCGGGGATTGGCCACCAAAGCCAGGCGGGCATTTGGTATGATCACCATAGCGATATGAGGCCGGACTCGGAGGGCTTTCCTTTGCTTCCAGCCGTCAGATTGTAAACAAAGTCACGTTACTGGGGGCAGATGACAGCGCTGACTTTCGGTGTGTTTCCGCTGCGAGACGCTACAATACTAATTGTGGGCTTATCATGTTTATTCGGCCACAACAGAAAAGAAAAAAAAAACTCACTCTCTCCAGAGGGGCAGGTCAGACACAAATTGCAAACGGGCCGTTGCCCGGGCAACATTAGCCTGTACCTGTGCACGTCCCTGTGTTTCAGGCACATCCAGCTGGGAGTAAACCAACCCGCAGACCAAGGTGGAGGGATTTTATCTCCACGCTGACCTGGGAGCGCCTTGGAATCCCAGTCAGATCTATTTGATGAAGCAAGGGAAAGGAGGTTTGCGGCCCTCTTCCCGTGGTTGAAGATGGATGGATGAGTTTCTTTCCAGCAAACCTGATCTCACCAGAATGCGGGACTCCACCACGACTCCTTAACACCGCATTGCGTGGTGGACTCACGAACTTTGTTACATTTACGTGTCTGCACCACGCAAACAACCCCAATGTAAAGTGAATGAGGCTCTTTTGTCGTGGTGCACACACGCATTTCTACAACGTCCTGCAGTGAGCTTTTATTCTATAAAACGTTTTTAAAATCTACTTTATAGCTTGTAGTAACTCACGAGAGGCTTCTTTTATTTTATTTGTATTCATAATAATTTTTATTTTTCGTCAGAATGTATTATGGTGCATTAGTTACGAATTTTTGTTCTAAAAAAACAGTGCATTGTGTGTAATACAACTGTGATTTTTATTAAATTAGTTAGTTTGTAAGGAAGGCCAGAGCTTCAGCTGTGTCAAATAGATTGTTCCCTTTAGTTAACGTTTTTTAAAAGAACATTATATTCCGATTTGATCATGTCCCCTTTATTGTATTACGAAGAGCAATGTGAGCGTCCATTCCCATTGGATAACGGAGGATTTTACACCCGGAAGTAAGTATTCTCTTTACTGTCGATTGATTTTACAGTGATATCTGCACTACTCATCAACTCAAAAACACCAGATTATCCTTGTTAATTACACAACATTGATTGGTTTAAGTTGTGTACAATGCTTTTGTAATTGTCCCCTTCGATTCGGAGAAACAAATTTTGTTCAGTTTAGGATGGCCCGAAGACACTACACTACCCAGAATCCTCAGCTATCGTTTGGGACTACACCATGTGCTTTGCTTGACAAACCCCGTGATTTGTCCTCAAACTCTGTGATTGGATGTTGGAGTGGAAGTGCGCGAAGTTTACGCTGAGCGACAAACAAGCATTTTGAAATGGAATGAAACCCATCGATGGCACACTATTCAAAACAGGAATCGAACATCTCCTACCACCTCCACCACAGCTTCAAAGGGGTCCAGCTTGATGCCGATGACAGACCCAGCTTTCCTGATCAGTTTATTGATTCTGCTGGTGTCACCGGCTCTTATGCTGCCCCCCCAGCAGACCGCAGCAAAGAAGAGTGCACTGGCCACAACAGACTAGAAGATCTCCAGCATCTTGCTGCACATGTGGAAGGATCTCAGCTTCCTCAGAAAATAGAGTCTGTTCATCCCCTTCTTGTACACAGCGTCAGTGTTGATGCTCCAGTTCTAAGTGCACTCCCAGGTACTTGTAGTCCTCCACAACAGCCACATCCTCTCCTAGAATGCGGCTGTTGTGCCAGATGGCAGCAGACAGAACAGTTTGTGGCTGGGGTGATGGGGGTCTTTTATAATCCTGAGGGCTTTCTTTAAGGTTAACCTGGTATTTTTACTCCACTACATTTATTTTAGTTACTTTACAGATTCTGATTAATGATGTGAAATATAAACAACCCTTAAAGCAGACTTTAGTTACACCTGAGTAAAATTCAGGGAAGGTGATTGTCAAGTGCCAACAATCAGGAGAGATATTTGATTGGAGGACTGGCTTATCTAAAGCCAGTTGAGTAGCACTTGAAATGTTTTGGCTCTATGAAACCTGATGTACTTTTAGGATTCTGTTTTCTTCAAGCTTGTATCTTGTTGGTCGAACGCACTTATTGTAAGTCGCTTTGGATAAAAGCGTCAGCTAAATGCAATGTAATGTAATGATTGTTGGTGCTTGAGAACACTAAATATTTTTCTGCAGATCCCTATAAAGTATATACATTACTCGTTATTCTCTACAAATAGTTAATTGAAAACTGTATATAATTGCTATTTTGGACATCCCTTTTCAAGATTTCAATATTACTCTAAACGTGTAATAACGTGCTTTAACCAGTAGGAGGTGCGGGTTAAAAAGCTGTCAAGTTTACAGTGTTAGCAAAATAAAATATACTGCTGTTTCTGGTTTAGTTTACGACGGATATATTCTGTTATTGTTTTTATATTTGTAACACAAAAGCGATGGAAAAAACCCACAGCAACACAGAAAAGATGGTCTTAACATGACCCAGCGGTCTAGTAGTTAATAAAAAACAATAATATCAAAACAAATTATTACTACTAACTTTATTATTAAATTAAAACAGAACGGTAAAAGAATAGTTTCCGGTCTATTTTGAGGCCAGATCTCTGTAGATAAATAAAGAACTACGACAGATGTGTAATATTTAATGCAGCCAAACCATTTATTACAATGCATTCATGTCATGACTTTCAAAGAGTAAAGCAAGCACTGCTGAATAAAGTATGATTTATCTTTTACGAAACGTTTTTTTCATATGGAATGCAGTTGGAGGTCAACCAATCACAGAGCTTGAGGCAACACAGAACAATAGCTGAGGATTCTGGGTAGTGTAGTGTCTTCGGGCCATCCTAAACTGAACAAATATTTGTTTCTCCGAATCGAAGGGGAAAATTACAAAAGCATTGTACACAACTTAAACTAATCAATGTTGTGTAATCAACAAGGATAATCTGGTGTTTTTGAGTTGATGAGTAGTGCAGATATCACTGTAAAATCAATCGACAGTAAAGAGAATACTTACTTCCGGGTGTAAAATCCTCCGTTATCCAATGGGAATGGACGCTCACATTGCTCTCCGTAATACAATAAAGGGGACATGATCAAATCGGAATATAAGGTTCTTTTAAAAAACGTTAACTAACGGGAACAATCTATTGGACACAGCTGAAGCTCTGGCCTTCCTTAAAAACTAACTAATTTAATAAAAATCACAGTTGTATTACACACAATGCACTGTTTTTTTAGAACAAAAATTCGTAACTAATGCACCATAATACATTCTGACGAAAAAGAAAAATTATTATGAATACAAATAAAATAAAACAAGCCTCCCGTGAGTTACTACAAGCTATAAAGTAGATTTTAAAAACGTTTTATAGAATAAAAGCTCACTGCAGGACGTTGTAGAAATGCGTGTGTGGACCACGACAAAAGAGCCTTATTCACTTTACATTGGGGTTGTTTGCGTGGTGCAGACACGTAAATGTAACAAAGTTCGTGACTCCACCACACAATGCGGTGTTAAGGAGTCGTGGTGGAGTTACGCATTCTGGTGAGATCAGGTTGTTTCCAGCATATAACAATATCACAGTAAAGCATTACATCACAAAAATGCAAGCACAATAAGAAAATTAATAAATGAGTTGGATAAATGGAAAAGTAATCAAACACAAATGTTACCTTCTCACAGTTTGACATGCATTAGGCCTTTAAACCAGCACAAATGTTGACTTGCCATAGTAGGAAAAGCACAGGTGTAATTGACAACATTAACAATGGCTCAGCTCTATTTAAGTGTCTCCTTAAGCGATGGCAGTGAGCCAGCATTCACAATGAAATGCAGTAGCTTAATGGAATATATTTGTCATTCATGTTATCATTTACAATTACTGTGATATGTAAAAAATGTCTTCTAAAACATCAAGATTGCTGTCACATAGTCTATAGGTACCTTAAGGCAGTGCGACTAAATCGATTGAAATCAAGACTGTTGGTTTTCTCTCCTACTGGCAAGTTAATTGCTTTCACCTGGCCTCCCAGGTGTAAATCACCCCTTGATTAAAGGGCTAGAATGAAATCCTGACTACCCCCAACCCCTACACTTTCCAACTCCACTCCACCGTACCATTAAATCCCCTAAACACCCCTTCATTTTGACTGACATTCAATTAAAAGTGTTGGTGGTGAATCACAAAGGGACGCTCAAAGATGGGGGAACGAAGTTAAGATGGAGTGTAAATTCACAGCTCTGAGTTTGTCTTTACTGTGACATCACTTTTTGCTGACCCACAACGTCTTACTGTAAAGCAATTTATTAATTTTTCAAAACATATTACATGGTTATGCTGTGGTGTTTAGAGTTACAATAAACAGCGTTTTTTTCAGATACTGCCAAATACAAAAGTTGAGCTTTAATGCACATGTGACTTTAAGAAATTTATTTTCTACAGTACTAGTTGCAAGACATCTTTGGTCCGTGTACAAGTACAATTATTCTTAACAAATTCATATTTTTGAAGAATATGCCATTCACACTATTACGAAGGCTTCAGTTTTTGGTTTAGCAGGTTAAGCTAGCTAGCTAACTGACTAGCTGACTAGCTAACCACAGCCATTTGCTAGCAGTTTTGTTAGTTAGGCACGTAAGCGTTAATAAAAAACTAGCTAGCCATTGTAGTACAATTTAGAAAATACGAATGATCTCTCTTGTGATTTATTGCAAAATACTTGTAGGGCCTACTGTTATTGTACATTGTTAGGAATACAGTATATTTGAAATAACAAATTCATTCCGAATTATATATAATAATAATAATAATAATAATAATGCATTTTATTTATATAGCGCTTTTCACAACTCAAAGACGCTTTACAGTATGAGGGAGGGTAGACAAACAAAGACAGGCAAACAAGTAAGTAAAAAATAAAAAGGCAGTCAAGAGGAAGTTGATTGAGAGGGGGGGGGGGGGCTTATGAGTAGACCGAGTTGAAAAGATGTGTTTTGAGTGACTGAAAGACTGTGAGGGACTCAAAGTCATGGAGATATTGGGGGAGGGAATTCCAGAGCCTAGGAGCTGCCACTGAGAAGGCTCTGTCCCCAAAGCTGCAGAGTGTGGATGTGGGAATGGATAGGAGTCCGGCTGCGGTGGATCTGAGGGACCGTGGGGGTTGATAAGGAGTGAGAAGGTTTGTGAGATAAGGGGGGGCCAGATGGTGGAGTGCTTTGTAGGTGAGGACCAGAATTTTGTAGTTGATGCGATGGGAGACAGGAAGCCAGTGGAGGTCTTTGAGGACTGGTGATGTGATGTCATGATTTGGTATGAGACGTGCAGCTGCATTTTGAACCCGTTGGAGTCTGTTGAGGGATGTAGTGCTGATGCCGTAAAGAAGTGAGTTGCAGTAGTCAAGGCGGGAGGAAATGAAGGCATGGATTAGTCGTTCGGCTGCGGGGCGGGTAAGAGAGGGTAGGATTTTTGCAATATTGCGGAGGTGGAAAAATGAGGTTTTGACTGTTTGGCAGATGTGAGGTTCGAGGGAGAGGGTGGGGTCAAAGATTACGCCAAGGTTGCGTGCCTGATTGGAGGGGGAAACAATGGTGCCATCGATGGTGAGAGTTATGTTAGTGACCTTGCTGAGGGTGGATTTGGAGCCGATTTGGAGGAGTTCTGTTTTGTTGCTGTTCAGTTTGAGGAGGTTATGTTGCATCTAAGTTGTAATAGCTGTCAGACAGGAATCGATGTGGGTAAGGGGTGGGTTATGGAGGGATTTGGTGCTGAGGTAGATCTGAGTGTCATCAGCATAGCAGTGGAAGTCGAGGTTGAAGTGGCGGAGTATCTGACCGAGGGGGAGGATGTAAATGATGAAGAGGAGGGGGCCAAGTACTGATCCTTGAGGAACGCCTTGGGTGACTGAAGCTGTGGCAGAGGAGTGGTTTGGGAGGGAGATGAAGTGGGATCATTCAGTGAGGTAGGACTGGAGCCATCTGAGTGCAATACCTTCGATACCAATGTCCCTGAGTCGGGTGAGCAGGATATTGTTGCTCACGGTATCGAAGGCTGCACTCAGGTCGAGGAGGATGAGAATATTGAGGGAACCAGTGTCAGCAGAGGTGAGGAGGTCATTGAGGACTTTGACGAGTGCAGTTTCTGTACTGTGGTGAGGACGAAATCCAGACTGAAGGGGCTCATAAAGCTGGTGGGTTTGGAGATGGCAGTGAATTTGTTTGGCTACAATGCGTTCAAGAGTTTTTGAGAGGAATGGTAGGTTGGAGATAGGGCGGTAATTAGTGAGGGAGGAGGGATCAAGACCAGGATTGGAGTAACAGCAGCAGTTTTGAAAGCAGAGGGGACGGTTCCATGGGACAGCGAGGAGTTGAAAAGGTTAGCAAGATAGGGGCAGAGGACGGGGAAGCAGGACTTCAGGAGAGGAGTGGGTAGAGGGTCAAGGGAGCAGGTTGTGGGATTTGAGGAACCGATCAGATGGAGTATTTCAAGTGAGGTTGAACTGGGAGAGGCGGCGCTGGGGAGGAGGAGTCAGGAGGTCAAGGGAGATGGGGGGAGAAATGGTAGTGGTGGAGGTTGGGGGAGATGCTTGTATATCAGATGGAGCTGAGAAGGAGTGGTTAATGGCGTTAATTTTGTCTGCGAAAAACTGGAGGAATAAGCTGCATATCCATGACAAATATGCCAGGGATATCAAGAGAACAATTTTTTGGGCGACAGAGCTCCAGTAGTAAATAACATCAAATATTCAAACTTTTGTCTGGACATGAGGAGGGCTAAACTGTGTGCTTCTCAGAGAAATGATCCCCACTTTTCTGTGTGCGAGTGTAGACATACCTCAAAGACAGTTTCCAGGCCCCCTTGCCCTAAAAGGTGGTGTTTTCCCTGTATTACCTACCCCTTCTCTGGCAGTGCGTATCTCAATGTGAACAGAGGAGAGACAAATACCAAACATACATGAATGAGTTAATAAAAAAATCTAAAGTCATATACAGATTGATTTCCATTGAACGTGTAAAGGTGATCATACAGACGTAACAATATTTGTTGTGAATGGGAATGTTACCAAGATCTGTTTTTAATGTAAGAATCTGTTTGACTTTAGAATCTGTTTGGCCCTTTCATCGATCCTAACCATTTCCTATAAAGGAACTTTGCTTTCCTAGAAATTCTCCACTAGTGAGGAAAACGTTTACTTTTCATCTACCTCAGACATAGCCTATAAATAATAGACTTGACTCAATGTATAATTTAAGACTAAGATAAACTGGACTTGTAGTTGCATGCTTAAATAACCATGCTAATATGCTAAACTCTGACCAAGTGAGATTGCAGCCAAGCTCTATACTTTTAATCATACTTTGTCTATTTGCATGGTCTCTTTGTGTATAAAGGGCCATTTCTATAGTGGTAGACTGTATGTAATATAAATACTGCATAGTATCATAAACTGAATAATATGTGAACATTTAATAACTTATGCACTCCTGATTTTCAGATCCATTTCTGTATAACATTAGTCTATAATGCAAGATGTATTGTAAAACCAGAAAACACAGTAGACAGTATTGAATGTTAAAATCCTATAAAGTGTGTGGATTTCTAGATCAATATTAATTACATTGGAGTTTTCTTCTCCAATAGCATGACACAAAGCTTCATATTACTTTACACATAATTCAATTTTCATGATCTCCATTGACAAAGAATAAATGACTATGAGTATTACGTTCCCTACTGGGCTAGGGGAACCAAAGGGAAGCAACACAAACCAGAGTGGAATTGGTAAAAGTGATAAGTGGTTTTATTATAACTATTATTTGTGAAACAAAATAATAAGGCATAAGCTTGGCACAAACAAAGGGCCAAATACTGGTTGACAACAACCAAAATAAAGAGACTCCAAAAGAGAGTTTGACAGATTATACACAGTAATAATTAGTACAAAAGAGAAACAAAAACCTCACTAAAATGTGGTACATGAAACTGAAAAGGCTGTAACAAAACACAGCTGATGCTAATCAACAGGCGCTAACCGCTAAGCTAACCTGGTCTTCTTTACCCACACAACACTAAACACAGAACACTACTTTTACACGCTGCTAAGCAGTATAACAAAACACAGAACATTCACTGAATTATCGAGCATAACGAGTAAGCACAACAAGAGGCTCGAGGCGTCTGTCTCACAACACAGAGCCTGCCGAATGATCTCCGTCCCCGGCCTTTGTACTCCTCCCCCGGAAGATATGCCGGAAGCAGGCAGGGATTGGATGACTTCGGTCCAATCACCTCTTCGGACGGTACAAGGGCGGGACATCCAATTACATCGGAGCAACCGTACAGCTCATTTGCATACACACACACACACACACACACACACACACCAACACACCAGAGTTAATAGCACCAGGAAAACAGTGGCTGTAACACCCCCTCCCTTAAGACAAAACTGAAGTTACCTACTGTAACTCCAACTTCTATGAGTATTGGCGAAGCCCTCTAAGGCTATCGCTATTGGGTAATCCCCCTGTGCAGCACTGAAACACTTGTAGTCCACCATGAAGAGCCTCCGCCGACGGTTAGCACGCCAAGCTAGCTTGTCGGGACAGGACCCCCTCATGTCCGCTGATTCGCCGTCCGGCAATCAAGACATGGTGGCGTCCGCCTCAGAGATTGAGCCCCGCGCTGTGTCAGACTGGGGCTCAACAACAGCGACAGCCGCTGAACCGGAGCCCCACGCCGTTTCAGGCTGGGACCCGGTGGTGGCAAGAGCCGCGAGAGCGGAGCCCCGCTCTGTGTCAAGCTGGGGCTCCCAATTGGACCTCACCATGGTTCCATCCGCGGAGGATGTCCTGGAGTTGGACTACATGGAGGACGAAGAGGATACCTCTGAGTTCCTCCTGTCTGACTCGGATGGGGATGACATCTTCGTTTCATCGGCTCAGGCTGCAAAGCCGGGAGCGATGTCCGCTCCCCCGGGCGAGAGCACACCAGCTTCGCCCGTCCTAAGCATGGACTTGCAGGCCGTGTGTCAACGCGCTGCGTCCAGGCTGGACATCCCATGGCCTGAAGTGGCCAAGGAGACCTCCAGATCTCGCTACGAGGGGAAGAACTTGCCCCAAGCAGCGAGGACGAAGAGGCAGCTCCTTCCAGTCTTTCCGGAGATGCTGGACGAGGTGTCGGTCTCGTGGAGAGACCGTCCCTTTACCAACAAGGCCCCAATTTGACTCCTCCCTGGTATGGAGAGGCTCTGCCTGCTCCGCATGCCGCCCATGGAACCGCTGGTGGCAGCCCACCTCCAACCGAGGCTGGCTTCGACACCAAGCAGGAACCCCATGCGACCGGCAAAGGCGGGCCGGTTCCAGTCAGCGATGACCGAACGGGCCTATAAAGCCGCAGCTTTGTCCGCCAGGGCACTCAACGTCTCCTCGCTGCTGACCGTCTACCAGGCGGAGCTTTGCGAAGACATGTCGAGCAGACCTGAGCCTGCCGTGTGGGACGAGATCGCAGCGATCACGGACATTTGCCTCCGTGTGCAGCGCTGTGCAGTCCAAGCCACGGGCAAAGCGCTGGGAATGATGGTGGTACAGGAGAGAGCCAGGTGGCTCAACCTGACCAACCTTCCAGACCGGGAAAAAGAGGATGTTCTGGACATGCCTATTGTTCCCGAGGGCATATTTGGCTCCGCTCTAGCTTCAATGCAGCTGAGGTGCGAGTCATAAAGGAAGGGAAACGAGGCTCCCCAAGCTCTGTCTCCCCTGAAGGGTCCAGCCGCCACCTCCAATGGGCCTGCGTGCTCATTCTACTCGTGGACTGGCTACATCCTGGGCTTTGTTCAAGGGTGTTTCCATCCAAGACATTTGTGCAGCAGCGAGCTGGTCCTCGCCGCTCACTTTTGTCCGCTTTTACAGGCTAGATGTCTCTGCTCCAAGTGTGGCCCGCGCAGTGCTGGGTCCCGTGTTGAGACAGAGTTCTACCTGTTAAGTTCTGGTTGTTTTTGGTGATTTTCGAGATAAGCATGTCTAGCAATACGGGAGTTTCAATATCCCATAGTGAGACATCGAACGGAGTGTTATGAATGAGAACTATAGGTTACTTACGTAACCCCAGTTCTCAGAGTAACATGAAGTGAGATGTCTCACCAGACGGCCCTTCTTGCTAAGGCGAAGCGAGAAGAGGTGCTTATTTTGAATGACACTGCGTCGTAGCGCAAGCTACTTAAAGGGTGGGTGGATTCCCTGACGTTGACGTCAAGATCACCAGCCAATCAGGATTGGCGTAATGAGATTGATGCTTCTGTTTGCATACGCGTTGAGGCGCATCCCATAGTAGTGAGACATCTCACTTCATGTTACTCGGGGAACTGGGGTTACGTAAGTAACCTATAGTTTCTGCTGCAACTTTTCCACTGTAGCCCAACCGCTAACTAATTTGATAAGTCCCAAGGTGGACTTCGTTTGGATCCCATGCCAACATGCATTTGAATGTGTAAAAACACTCCTAAGTCATGCTCCTGTGCTCGCTGCTCCCGATCTTGCTAAGCCCTTTACACTTGAGGTGGATGCCAGTGCAGTGGGGGCCGGTGCTGTTCTACTGCAGGAGGATGCAGATGGAGTTGATCATCCATGTCTGTTATTTCTCCAGCAAGTTCAAACACCAGGTCTGATATTCTACCATTGAAAAGGAGACCCTTGCTTTGTTGTTAGCTCTCCAGCACTTTGAGGTTTATGTCGGATCCAGTTATTTGCCAGTTGCAGTGTTTACCGATCATAACCCCATCGTCTTCTTGTCCCGCATGTACAATCACAACCACACTGTAAAAAATCAACCTATAAGATCTACTCAATTTGCACACATTTCTTTTGAGTAGATTTGACCCAATGTTTTGGGGTAAAGGTTACTAATATTCAATATATAACTATATTACTTAATAAAACGTATTACTTATAAATGAGTAATATTTACTCCTAATCATAGGCAGCTATTTACTTCATAATTGATCCATATTACACATTAATATTACTTTATTAGTAAGGTTACCAGTAAACAATATATTACCACACAAGATTGTATTGATCATGTTAAACAGTTAAGTGCATTTCAATTGTTAACACTAAGCAGAATCTTCAAAATAGTAATACAATCACATTGTTTTAACAGTAAAGTGCATGGAAATTGTAAACATTTTTAACATAATCTTCCAAGTGCAATTTACTCAACTATTAAAACCTTTAAGTGCCAGTAAACAGTCCACTTTTAACAGAAAAAGGTTTCTCCACATCCATTACATTCCACATCACATTATTTTGTGTTTGTGTCACTCGGCACTAAAACAAGTCAACATCCACTTCCACTTCAGAACAAATTGTTTATTTGAGGCTCTGGACCTGTTTGAGCAGCTTGGCTCCATCAAGCTCCAAAAACAGTTTTTAGAATACCTCAAATGTGTATTTGAGCTTTTTGGGGTATTCCAGGTTGAGGGCGTAGAGATGAATCCCATCAACAATGCGCATGCCTTTGTTTGGTTTCTGCACAAATTCAAAACTCTGTCTCCCTCTATGACAATGGACACTTCTGCTGGTCCCCTGTCCCTGGCATCATGGATCACAAGCACCTTCACAGTTTGGTCCACAACGTTGTCATGCTCGTCCTCCATGTTGAAAAGAAAGAAAAGCATATTCACATTAAATTAGGCATATTAACAAGAAGCTATTATACAATATAGGCGTTGTAGTCTAGCATTAAGCTTAATCAATAAATCCAGGGATTGACTTTTTTTAAATGATTTGTAAAAATGTGTGGCAGCGATTAAAAACAAAATGTCTAACTTATATAAAAAATGTCAGGCCCAGTCAAATTTCCCATCGATCATTAGATCGACATTAAATTGATTCTTTCCCATAAACATAACTTTTCAGTGCATGATTTTATTTATCTTATTTCATTTTAACACCAAAAGAAGGTTTTTGTTTTTAGGTAGTTTTATATGTTAAGTAGCTAAGCACATCAGTAAATTATCCCTAAATAATTTTCCTGTGAATGCTAAACCATTTATAAAAACAATAAGATGTTCACAGATTTACAGCAATAAATTGCATATTTATTTGTTAGGTGTAAGAGTGGTTAATCACAGAAATTAAACAATGGTATCAGAGCAACCTCCAAAATAACTCCGTTAAAATCTTGAAGTGATCAGTCTTTAATGACATACCTGGCTGTCTTGAAAAAGGTCTTCTTGGCGTTCCCCAAGGTCTTCAATCAGGCACCTGGCCACTGCATCCCTTTTTTCCTGTGAGGAAATGCATTTTAGTGAGAAGACTTATTTCTGCATTTTCATATTCTTGAATGAAACATTTAAATAAATTACCTCATCAATTGTGCTCAGAAGAGGGCGCATCCTGGAGCCAGCATCTCCTCCTTTGGCACGCATCAGCTGGAGCGAGTGGTGTTAGTGTACCCATCCAGTTTCAGCATCAAAGTCTCTTCCAGTGAAAGAGTTGTTATGTGTCGGAACTCCTCCTTGATCTAATAAAAAGCATAGGGGACAATACACATTACTCACAACTCTGACAACAGTGAGTTGAAATGGAAAAAAAGAAACGTAACGTTCTCACCTGAGCCTCATTGAGTAAACCAGGCCATCTCTCCTTGAAGACACTGACACGTGGGCTGAGGGTCACCACCTCCACTCCCCTACGAATTGTCTGCAGGATTTAAAATGTATAGGACTTTTCTGCTGTCTCTGAGGATGTTACACTTATATTCACATTTCTTACACTGAACATTACCAACAAAATAACACAATTAAACATTTATATGTAGAAAAATCCTAAAATATATAACAATGAGCTTTGGCTCTGCTCCGTGGTAATCTATCCAGTCCTCACGATAATATACAGTAAGCTTAATGTAAACATAAGTCTATAGGCTATTGCTGCAGCTATACCTCAAAAAAGACAAATTAATCATATAAATTATTATTACTGTGGCTTGGCTGAATAAACGATGGTTATTTTTCACAGCGAGATAGTTGTCTCAGTATTTATCGTTTCATGCACGCTCATATTCACGCGCGACGGGGCTGGAGTTTAACAACACTGTGTCCCATTCATCAAACGGGACAAACTGTGTTTCACTCTCACCATTGTTAAGCACAGAGCGACCGAACACAACAATATATAGAATATATTACCCGGACAGACCCACGAGGAAACTGACGGCCGACGTTAGATAGACTGAGAGTTGCTACAAGCTAGCTTCAACTTAGTTAGCCTTGTGCATCATTTGAATGTGTCCCCCGCAAACCGTTACTGTACTCAATACTACTCAACCGGGTCAAAGTTCGTCATATTACTTGAACTGACATGCTGTTTAATAAACGGCTACTGATTTTTGCAGTGTGCATCACGTATGCATGTCCATTGGATACTGTGTGGAAAATAACATTGGACAAACACATTATATAGAGGACGACCAACTTCAAAGGTTGATTTAAACGAATGCCGCCTTCCGCGCGCTATTCTTGTTACTACTTAGCTAGCAAACAATAGCCTTCTCTGCTTTGCACGCACGATGCTAACGTGAAACACAACTTGGCTGGTTAGCTTACATTAACATACAACTGTCGCCGTGACACTTACAGATGTAGCACTCCAGATAGGACTCACATGGGTGTGTCCCAGTCAAAAGCCCACCGGATGCCAGTGGCTGGGGGTGTTGCCAAATTGCTAGAGGGCGTGGCCCAATTTCCCCATTTGTTCATTTACAGGATTTAACCATGAGATGGCGCTTCATTCACTAATACACAAAGACAACTGGGTGTTGTAGAACTTTGTCTGTTTGCAATGTTTGCAGCTCTGCAGTTGTGTTTGTTGAATACTGTAGCATTTAATCACTTATTTGTTATGGTTTTCACAGGCTACTATAATGAAAAAACATCAATATTTTAGATCAAATAAAGTATATAGTTTGCTTTATGCAGTATATTTTTTGTAATATTGTTGGGGTGTTTTTACACAGTACAGTAGATTGAAGTAAATCAACTTATACATTAAGATAAGATAAGATGGACCTTTATTAATCCCTGTGGGGAAATTCAGTAGTTCAAACAGCAACAGGGTAAGAGTGAAAAATAGGATAGCACAGATTCACACAGATTAATAAAATCAAAAATAAGATGAGCGATAAAAATAATGATAAGCTATGAAATAAGAAATGAATAAAGCTAACATGTAATTATCATATATTATAATTAGGGCTGTCAAACGATTACAAATTTTAATCAGATTAATCACAGTTTAGAAATTAATTAATGATGATTAATCACCATTCGAACTATGTCCAAAATATGCCATTTCTTCATGTATATTGTTGTGGGAATGGAAAGATAAATGAAAGAAGGCGGGTATATCCATTTAACATACAGTATGTATGTATGTATGTTTATTATAACTAGGGCTGTCAGTCGATTAAAATAGTTAATCGCGATTAATCGCACATGTTTTATCTGTTCTAAATGTTCCATAGAGGGATATTTTTCAAGTTTTTAATACTCTTATCAACATATGAGTGGACAAATATGCTTTATGCAAATGTTTATTGTCATTTGAACAATGACAAATATTCTCATGAATATTAAACACAACAACCTCTGAACATTACAAATATCCGCCTCAATTAAACCTGGAACCTCTCTCATACAATACAATAATAAGTGTGTGTGTGTGTGTGTGTGTGTGTGTGTGTGTGTGTGTGTGTGGAGAGAGACACACTGTGATGTATCGTTGGAGTTATGTGCAACTCAAGGCATATGCTCGAACCGGAGCTGCCTGGACGCTACAATCATGTTGCGCGCACTATTTACATGACTAAGACGAGACGATGACGAGCTAAAAATAGATTCTTGATAACGAAAACTATGACGAAATGTATATTTAGTTTTCTTTGATGAGACGAGACGGACTAAGGTGTTAATGGTGGACTATCGGACATTCAAAATGCAGCATATTTTCCCCCAAGTGTCCATCTTGTCTGTCAAAATGCATCTTATGTTTCTAACTTGCAATATCATTATTTCTGCTCTCTTCACTCCAGAAGAGCGATCCCTCTGTGTGCGGGGGATCACAGGAGGGGGGGAGCTGTGGAATGTGACTCCACACATTCCGATGGCCAATTAGTTTTAAACAAAGAGAGAGTTCCCAACATACAGCATAGGCAACATGGGGGGTGGGGGCTGGTGAACGGTATGGTGCTAAGGATGTGTCCTAATCAAACTATTTATATATTGTATACTATACTTGCACTGCTTACAGTTTTCATATTTTATATATCTTAGCATATTCATACACACTGTTAATACTGTTCATGCTCACAGGCTGATATCTAGTGTATTCATACCCCTCCTCACTGTTTATTCATCATTCAATTCATTCTATATTTTATTCTGTAGATTGTGTACATTACTTTTCACTTTACTGCTTGTTGCACCTGGTTAGAAGCTGACATTCTGACATTAACGATTAAACACATTTGTGCATTCTTTATGAATGCAAACCGAGTCAAGCCGACTCCGGAGGAAATCATATTTCGTTTATTTTTAACGAAATAAATGTGGTTTAATCCACATAATTTACTGTGTTAATTGTTTACTGTAGTATTGTTTAACTTGAAGGTGCCTGATGTGAACATTTCCAGAAGAACGTCTATTGAATGGCCTTTGTACTCACATCTTAAACTGCACTGTAACTTTTATCCATGTATTTTTTCTTTTAATGTTTATTTTATTATCTTTTCTTTTTAATGATAGATTTTAAATGCCATTTTCTTAATGTCTTTCGTTTTTTGTAAAGCACTTTGAATTGCCTTGTGTTGAAAGGTGCTATATAAATAAACTTGCCTTGCCTTTGTATATATACAGTACAGTCTAGCCCAACCATTTACACCTTCCCTTTTTCCCGTCAAGAGTTTGAATTGGAGAAAGGTAATGGTTATCGATGGTGCTTTTAAAGCCTATTGCATAATAACTGTGATTTATATCTCAGGGCGATGCTGTCCCTTAAAAAAGCTGTCCTGATAAAAACTTTCCTCTCGTTCTGAGGAAACAGCCCTGGTGGGTTCATCAGGAGTGACCGCCGACCATGGAGTGACCGCAGACCCTGGAGTGACCACTGGCACTGGAATGACCGGTGGCAATGGTGTTGCCGCCAACACCAGTATGGGAGTGAACGGGGTTGTCGCTTCTGGCTCCAGAGGCTGTGGGTCTGCTTCGCCCACATGGTACCCAAGCTTCGTTTTGCCTATGAATACAGAATATAACACAATTAGACATAAGCACCAGGGTTGCCGGTATTTACCGGTTTTTAGCTGGTCAAATTGAATAAAAACCGGTAAATTCAAAATCTGCCGGTCAAAATGTCCGATGCTCCGATCGATTGGCCGCTGATCATTATCGGCCGATATTCACTCTTAATAGTTTGATCGGTGCTCTCTATAAAGGCCGATCAGGAGAGCTGGATCTGATCGATATGGACATAAACGCGAGTGTAGTGTAACCGGAAGCGAGAGAGAGATCAGATCAGCTGCTGAGTCTGACCTGAAGCCCCGCCCACTGTTTAGTGCGCGGGCTGTCAGGAGAGAGAGGGAGGGAGAGAGGAAAAGAGAGGATCCGTTTCTCCCGTGTTATTATTCAAAGTTAATGTAAACTTTTGAATAATGTACTTCATCTACTACAAGTAGTTTGTTTGAATGTAATAATTATGTTGTTTGTTGTTCTTCTTCTTATTATTATTATTGAAACATGACCGGTAAGTTTCAAATGTGTCCGTTAAAATAAATTCTGTTCGGACATTTGACCGGCGAGAAAAAATCCTAGCGGAAACCCTGATAAGCACAAGTGAAATGAAAAAATAATCACACATACAGTAGGTCTAAAGGGCAGAGTATAGGTTATTAACAATCTGTCAGCTCACCTATGCAATACGTGGTCTCCGGGACTGGTAAAAATTGGGAGCTTCCATTCTTCCTCGATTCTCACAAAGAAAAAACGTTGTGCGTTATGCCAAAAGCAAGTTATGCACTCTATTTATCTGTGAATCCTACATGGTGTTCATTTCACCTGGAATGCTATTGGTGCGTCGAGACACCCACTTGTGTAGGCTATTAATTAGCGTGACCGGCTTCTGGAATCCACGATTGCCTATGACAGCAAGGATGACGCGCATCAACAGAGAGAGGTCCCAGCAGGTCCGTGTCATGCAAGCAAATGGAAAATCAACCAGAGAAATCCAAGAACTCTTTGCAAGCCTTGGGATCGAAGTTTCACAGAGCACTCTGCGAAATCACTTTCAGGAGAAACCACCCATCCGCTCAGGTCCAAGGAATCTCCAACAGTAAGTAGCCTATACCTTATTTAATAGTATGGCTATACTGTAGCACGTATCGTAAACAGCTGACATGTCACAGTTCTGCATTTCCCTGATGGCTTTTGTCTTTTTCTTTTACAGCAATATCGTGACTGCGATCGAAAATGCGACAAAGGCTGACGACGAACTCACGGCTCATGGCGTAAAGCGGAAAATCCAGGCGGACTTTGGGGTCTCACTAGGACTGAGCAGCATACGCAAGGCCAGGAGAAAACTTGGGTGGAAATATGGGAGGACCCGTTTCACTCCCATGATAAGAGATCACAACAAAGAGGCAAGGCTGAGAAAAGCCCTCCAGTGGATCGAGTCTGGGGAAACTTGGCATGATGTGCTATTTACGGATTCATTCACAGTAGCTCTGGAACACTTTGCAAGGTACAGTTTCAACAAAAAGGACCATTCTGTTGCAAAGCCTCAGCCGAAACATCCAATAAAGTTGCATGTCTGGGGATTGATTTCGCGCCACGGTCCCGGCCCTTTGGTTATCTTTGAAGGAATCATGGATAGAATCTACTTTGAAAGCAGTATAATCAAGGAAGCTGCAGGTCCCTACATCAGGGAACATTTTGGGTCGGATCACCGCTTCTTCCAGGACAATGACCCGAAGCACAGCGCGGCTGCAGCTGGAATTGCTGCGGAGGGAATCAACTGGGTTAAGACTCCACCAGAATCTCCGGATTTGAATCCCATCGAGCTGGTCTGGCACTTGATGAAAGACTACATTCGGAAGGAGGCTAAACCAGGCTCAAAGCAGGAGCTAATGCAAGCGATAGAGGATTTTTGGAAGACAAGACTGACCCAAGACACATGTAGTCGACTGATTACAGGCCTCAATAAAGTCCTGCCATTGATTGTGCAAAATAAAGGTGGACATAGTGGAAAGTAAAATTGACCTTGTCATCAGGTTCTATAAAGTACTTCAATAAAAATACAAAATAATGTATGTGTACGTGTTTTACTGAACGAGCTGTACTGTGATCGGCATGCACTTATCAAACATTTAATTAAAGTAGGCTAGTGAGGGGTTCCAAAATCAGCCAACATGCTTTTGTTTTTATTACATGAATTAAGGTGACTGAGGCTTTTTAACATAGACTTTTCAGTGAAAACTGAACTTGAAAATAGTTTCCTCTTTTTATTTTCGGGGAGGGGAGACGTGTGTGATTAAAAATTCATTCGCAGAAACGTAAAGTGATCTAACTAAGTTCTATTCATACAGTATTCTTGATGGGAAGAGCCGTGTAAATGGGTGGCCATATGCGTTTGTAAAGCAATATAAATCACACTATTACATTACATTATGCAATAGGCTTTAAAAGCACCATCGATAACCATTACCTTTCTCCAATTCAAACTCTTGACGGGAAAAGGTGTAAAGGCCATTCAAACGTTCTCAGTAGGGCCTGGCTCATTTCGTGGCATCTGCATTTCTTTATTGTCGAAATGATGACATTTCATAACTGGATCAAATCAAAGTGAATGGCCTGCTGCTGCTGAAGGCATGGGGCAAATATAAGTCCTTTGCCTAATTTATAAAGTAAACCTTAGCATCTCACTAGCAGTGGCAACTGCAATCAGTTACAGCTGCCCGAAGTCTGTAGCCAAGTCTAATAACACCAGTGTACACGTTGCTGTGTCAATACAGATATTTATTTGTTAATTATTTGTCTTTACTAGTCATACACCTGATTTATCGTAGCAAGCAGTGGAAACTCCCCTCAAGAAGCGACAATTGCCAAGGGCGTTGCAACCCTCACTCGCCAATATTTCATCATAAATATAGCACGTTTGTTTATTTTAGCAAACCATGCTCCAAGTAAAATTGAATAGAAATGATAATGTATAATATTTTGGAAAAATAGAGATCGCACATCAGTTCTGTGTACAGATCAGTTCGATAAAGTCATGCCTAAACAGCGAAATTTTACACGATAAATACGGCTTTAAATAGCTGCATTTGCCACGGAAGGCGGGTGGCAGCTACAGTAAACCTTCTCTTACTCTGGCATCTTGTGGCAACTCCCGTTGAGCAGCGGCAGATGCCTCTGCAAGTTGTGGCATCTGCCGGAAGGACTTGCCACAGCTACCACAGAGTAGCGGCCTCTGTGATAAATGTGTTTAATCGTTAATGTCAGATATGTACTAAGTAAATAGCCTACATTAGTTCCTGCTCAAGATTAGATTCAACATTATTGTTATTGCACAGATTACAGGTACCGAGACAACGAAATGCAGTTTAGCTTCTATCCAGGTGCAAAAAGCAGTGAAGTGAAAAGTAATGTACACAATCTACAGAATAAAATATAGAATTAATTGAATGATGAATAAACAGTGAGGAGGGGTATGAATACACTAGATATCAGCCTATGAGCAGTATGAACAGTATTAACAGTGTGTATGAATATGCTAAAATATACAGTATAAAGTATGAAAACGGTAAGCAGTACAAGTATAGTATAAAATATATAGATATTAATTTCATGATGGTTAAACAACATTTATTTCGTTAAAAATAAACTAAATATGATTTTTGTTTGAATGATTAAATGTAGGGTGAATTGCCCTAATGTGGGACATTTTTGCATTTCAGACTTCGGGAATATATTGCGATATGAAGCCGATACAATACATCAAAATCCAGTACCATTCTGAAATCCCCAGAATGTGTCCTAATCAAACCAAAAGAGAAAATGCAGATATTAAACTCATAAAAGAAATGGTAGACATATTAGTACTCTACACAGAAGTACACAGAACTGTTCTTACAATGTGTGTTGGAAGGATTTATTATGCATATTTTATCGTGTAAACACACATCTGATCACCTGAGAGCTGCAGTTTCATTCAGACTGTTTAAAAAAACAAACAACGGTCTGATTTTAACAACTCATTGTGTGATTATTATAGCAGTAATATTAGACATTAATAATACAGTCAACTATTAACACTGTACATATTATTGTTTGCCCGTGGGATTGGGATTATCGGTAGTGAGAGCGTGCTGCATTTTCCTCCGGTCGGATGTGATATAAAAACAAAACGATTATTTGTGTTGTTGTAAACTCACGTGGAATAAACTACATGTAGCTATTAGTGCATTCATTTCAATTCGCGAACATATGATACATTAAATGATCGTGACGATGATTGAAAATCGTTTGTTTGTGCCGGGGTGCATTTCCTGATGAAAAAAACATAGCGATGGTTTTGTACTTACGCCAACGTGAATTAAACATTATTTTGTTAAATAAAAACATGGTGATGTTTTGTAAATGATTACATGTCTCTTATTTAGCACAGAATATGATTCTATCCGTGACATAGGCCTACGGATCTTAACAAATATCCGCTATATCAGATGCCTGTAGATCAGCTGTTTATTTCACATGATAATCACGGCTCCCCCTGGTGGATCCATGATCCATTGCAGCTGGTTTCATTATAATTAAATGTATTTATTAAGGGGGCGTATCAAGTCCTGCGGGGGGTTTTCCTTTTCAGCAGGGGCCCACCCCGTGCCCATCGCGGACCCGCACGGGTAGGCGTCTGAAATGAAGCGCTACATCTGTAACTCATTTCCGACGGCATGCCGTCAACATGCACATTATTGCTGTAATAACAATTATTAACAGTATGGAGCTAAACATCATAGTGCTTTACTCTTAGCTCCTATGTTAGCTACAGCTATCTAGCATCAGTGACTGACAATCTGCTCCCTCTTTTCTTCAGCACACCGTTACTGAAGCACAAGAGACACTTCAATTGCAGAGTAAACATGAGTAACAATTGTGTGAGAGATTGTCCCTCATGTGGCTCTGGGTTCATAATGAGTTATGACCAGCACAACAGCGAAAATGGTGAGTGATTTGTCTGCTCTCTCTGTGGCTCCGTCATGCCTCCGGATCCAAGGAGATGGCAGTTCAGCTGTTTAACGCCCTAACCCGGCTTTTATGCCAAAGGTCATCACAAGCTCTTTTAGAGTCGAGAGTGATCACCTTGGATGGCTTCTTTCCCCCTCCTCACAGGTCGGAGGAAGAAGCCGTGTCTCATCTCTCTAAGTGCTGGGCCCCACTGGCTCCACGAATAGCTGAAGAAAAGTTATTTTGTATGGGAGCAGATTGTTGGGCCTCCTTCCTATTTATACCGGAAGGGAGCCCGAGGGTGGGGCCCACCTCGGAAGTAATGCTACGCAGCGGAATAGCTTCAGGGAAACGAGTAGACGTACACATAATGGTGAGTAAATACTGTTGACCCGTTTTTGTACGTGGTAAAGGGCCAACACAATCTATCAACACCCTGTCGAAGGGCTCACCTATAGCCGGTATAGGATGTAACGGAGCTTGCGGAATTTTCTGATTAGGCTTACCGACAACCTGGCACACATGATAGCAGCTGCAAAAGCTAGAGACATCCTTCTTCAAACCTGGCCAAAAGAAATGTTTGAGGATCAATCAATCAATAGGATACGGCTGTAATAGGCCTAAGGCCTTTTAGTCGCTCATAAATAAATGAGTTGATCACTGTTCTTTATTTACTATGGATGCTGGCAACAGTCACATAGTCCAAAGTGAAGGTGATGTTTGACCAGTAGTGGTCGAGGCGGGATTTGAGACAGTTAACCGTCTTGGATGTGACAACGCTTTCTGGCAGATCATTCCACAAGTCAACCACACGCAGGCTGAAAAAGTTGCGGCGGATAGCCAGTCTTGAGTACTGTTTCTTCAACTTGAGGCAGTGTCCACGAGTCCTGGTGTTATAATCCCGTTGTAGTGGGCATGATGTTTTGTAGATGTTGTGGAGATATTTGAAAACTTCGATCATATCTCCCCTCGCCCTTCTATAATACATACTCGGGATTTTAAGACTTTGCAGTCGTTCTTGATATGGTAGGTCCTTTAGTTCTGGAACCAGCTTCGTTGCCCTTCTCTGTATTTTCTCGATGAGCTCAGCATCCTTTTTGTACATGGGGAACCAAGCGACATTCCCATACTCGAGGAGTGGCCGTACAAGAGAGATGTATAAACTACGTACTACGTCAGAGTCCAAATAAGTGTATGATCTGCGGATCATTGCTAGGATACCATTCGCTTTGTTACTTGCCCGACGGATATGGTCACTAAATGTCAGGGTATTGTCAACATTCACACCAAGGTCCTTTTCATTCTGAGTCTCGGATAGGTTTATAGTGTTTGAATTATCACCCATATTATACTCATATTTTTTATTCAGAAAACCTAAGTGCATTACTTTGCTGCATTGAATTTGAGCTGCCAACACTCGGACCATCTTTGTATTTCTCTGAGATCTGACTGGAGTTTTTCTGCATCCTCTTTACACTTAATTTCCTTGAAGACTTTAGTATCATCTGCAAACATCTGGACCATGGAGCTCACATTATCGGGTAGGTCGTTGATATAGAGGACAAACAGTGCAGGACCCAGGAACTACCTTGCTCCGCTCACCGGTCCCTCACAGTGGGCAGAGCTGCAGGTGCTGATCGCTCTCTCTCGCGTCCGGTTATACTTCACTCGTGTTTATGTCCAAATCCATCAGATCTAGCTACACGCAGATCACGCAGATTCAAACCTCATCTTGCCCAAATGCGCTCCGCAGCCGTTGTGAGGTTCCGGCGCTAACAGTTCATGAGCGTGCTCCCCCGCCCCCTGTCAACACTCGCGACACATGGCCAGCCTATACAACAATAAGCGCTGCTTGGCAACCGTGTGTGGTGGCAAAGTACAGATTTAGATTTGCCAGTATTCAACATATTTTACCAGTCATAGTCCGGTAATTATTTACACTCTAAGAAGAGTCCTACACAACAGACATGGCGTCAAAAAGGAGTAATGTGTGGAAATATTTCGACCAGGTTAGTGAGTGTGGTGTAGAGGTCAAACTATGCCAAATTAAACTTATATATACACATGCTATACCTTACTATACCCACAACCTCCGTTCCAGCTGAGAGGGTCTTCTCTACAGCTGGGCTGATTGTGAATGCCTCTGCACATGAAAGCTGTAGGCCTATAGCTGTCAAACTGTGATCACCAGTTCCATACATTTGACTAATTTTACTTGGTTTCTACACTTATTTGAACATGTATTTATTTTTTTCCAAAAGTTATTGAAAAACCTTTTTTGGAAAAAACCTTTTAGAATTTTCTTTTGGAATCTTTTTTTTTTACCCAATTATTTTTTTTATAGCATATGTACATTTCGGTTAACCGTTTTTTGGGGGGTCGAATATACATTTGCTTTCAAATTCCCATCCCTATTCTCCACGGATACCATACCCTTAGAGCTTATTCAGTAATCTTTTGTGAGGTACAGTATCAAATGCTTTCTGGAAATCCAAATAAATGGCATCGAGACTTCCTCTTTTGTCAAGGGTACGAGACCATATGTCAAGGCAGGCCAGGAGTTGGGTTGAACAGGATCTGCCTTGGACGAAGCCGTGTTGGCGGTCTGATAATAGGTTTTTGAGTCAAGATGTTCTATGACGGCATCACGCACCAAGGATTCAAGGAGTTTGCATACTACTGCTGTAAGGCTGAATCTGGTAGGTTTTAGTCACGCCCAAGTGTCCTGACCACTGGCTTTCATGCGCTACGGATAGTACATGTTGACGGTATGGTGCCGGCACGACTACCTGACGCACTACACTCCAGTCAGCTTCAGCAGTAGCAGTGAGGGACCATTGACGCACTTATATCTCCTTATCCAGCACATAAGCTACCTTCTCACCCCTTGCTTTGTTATTACTCACCACCTGCTCAAAACACTTCGCAAGCGTCGGATCCGCCCTCTGCACAGCCAGTAAACGCTCTCGGGTTACCGGGAGTGTCGAACCGTCAACAGCTAGGCCGGCAGGTTGCGCTGGCGCAGCGGCCACGGCAGGGGAAGCGGAAACCACAATTCCCGGCAATTTTTCATCTGCAAGCAATGTCCCAAACATAGTATCAGTTAAAGACACATCCGAGTCACTCTTACGCGCCTGCGCGCGAGTGACAGTACAAATAGGGAAAATGTGGGCATTTCTTATCTCAGGCAGTACAGCCTGAGGAGAATCCAATATTTCAGGTGCAGGAGTTACCTTACCTCCTGCAATGTCATTTCCCATTAGGAAAACTATACCCCGTATAGGTAATGCTGGGCACACAGCAACAGGGAAAAATCCAGTAATTAGCTTAGATTGTACATGTTCATTGTGTACGGGCCGGGGCACATAACCCATTTCAATGCCACATAATATCGATCCATACCCACACGCTGATTGTTCGGAAAATGGCAGGGCAGATCCAACAATCACTGACTGTGAGCCTCCAGTGTCTCGTAGAATGCATACGGGTCTCTGATCATCTGACTCACCTGTTAATGATATCAATCCATTGAACACAAAGGGCTTACAACAGGGATCTATTTCCTCATCATTGTCAGATGCGGAAATATTGGGTGACTCTGCATTAATGAACCCAATGCCTTTCGGCCGGGTCATGTTTTGTGGCTGCTCCTTACGCTTAGTAATAACATGTCCAGGCTGATGACAATAGTAACACTCTCTCTCCTCTTTGTTCATTGTAAATACTTTCGCTGGCTGACCAACAGGTGCACCTGGCATACGGCGAGATTTCTCAGCAACAGCTGGAGAAAACACCGATTTATGGTTTAACACATATTCGTCAGCCAGTACAGCAGCAGCAGCAGCAGCAGAGAGAGAAGTTTATGTACCCCACAATACGATCAGGCAAACCCCTCTTAAATTCCTCCATAAGGATTCATTGTTTCAAAGCAACGTACTCCACAGCTTTACAGGAATCAATCCACTTGGTAAACAACATCCCCTTCTCCCTGGCAAACTCGACATGTGTCTGATTAGAACCCTTCCTGTGATTCCTAAACTTCTGCCGATAAGCTTCGGGGACTAACTCGTACACCCTAAGTATGGCCCCCTTCACCAAGTCGTAATCCAGACTGTCCTCCAGCGAAAGAGCAGCAACCGCCTCCTGAGCTCTCCTGTGAAGTTTACACTGGATTAACAGAGCCCAGGCCTCAGCCGGCCACTGTAGTGCCGCTGCAATGCGTTCAAACGCACCAAAATATGCGTCCACTTCAGTCTCCCGGAAAAGTGGCACTAGCGAGATATTCTTACCTATGTTGAAGGCAGTTGGATGAGAATGAAGTGGGGAGCTTCCTCCGACATGGCCACAACACAGAGCCTGCCGAATGATCTCCGTCCCCGGCCTTTGTACTCCTCCCCCGGAAGATGTGCCGGAAACAGGCAGGGATTGGATGACGTCGGTCCAATCACCTCTTCGGACGGTACGAGGGCAGGACATCCAATGACATCGGGGGAACCGTACAGCTCCTTTGCATACACACACACACACACACACACACACACACACACACACACACACACACACACACACACACACACACACACAACAGAGTTAGTAGCACCAGGAAACCAGCTGTAACACTGAAATTATCATGATATGGATATGTTGTATGCACGGCCCTGTTTGTTTACTGTCAGATAAGATCACACTTTATTGGACACAATAGCATGAAGTACAGAGCTAAATCAAATTATGTTGAACGTTGTGCTGCAGAGATGAATATCCTGCAGTCAGCAGCTCTTTGCATCACATTAATTTCTTGGCAAAGATTAGCGTTATGTGTACAGGGAAGTAAAGTCCACTCGTTTGTCTTCGAATCGGGCCCTTCACTAGAAATTAATTGTTCTCCATATGTGGAAGAAAAGCAAATAATCCGACTCGGTCCAAACTTCATTTGTTATAATTACCGTGTCTAAAAACAACAGAAGGGAACATCTTCTGATGTGTTGGGTAATTTGAACCATTCATCAGCTGCTGCTGCTGCTGCTGCTGCTGCTGCTGCTGCTGCTGCTGCTGCTGCTGCTGCTGCTGCTGCTGCTGCTGCTGCTGCTGCTGCTGCTGCTGCTGCTGCTGCTGCTGCTGCTGCTGCTGCTGCTGCTGTGCTGCTGCTTGCTGCTGCACTGCTGCTGCTGCTGCTGCTGCTGCTGCTGAACCCAAACTACTCGCCAGCTCTACTAACCTAGCAGAATCAAAGCCTGGGCGCAATTCAGTTCTGGAATTGTTGGAGGGGAGGGGTCTCACATGTATAAAAAGTCATAAGGCCGGAAACAAACCTTAGAGATTGTGGTTATATGGCATGCGCCGTGCTACTTAACTTATTTGTAGTTGACTTGGGAAAGGGACTGATGGGCCTCATTGACATTTTAGACTAATAGCATGATTCCTATGGGTCCTTGAAATCCAGTTTGTGAATATATTTAAAAGAAGAAAAATTAGCTAAAAATAGCTATAAGGAACTTAATAGTTGGTGTATCACTTTCATACTGTTAGACCATTTACAATTCATAATTGTACGATTAAAATTGCAATATTATCTGTGTACCTGTGAGTCCCAAAATGGACACTAACTTCTAAAAGTTGCAACCATCTTTTTGAAACAGTTCAACTCTTTGACCCAAATCGTCATAATCAATCCTCCCCCATAGCTGGTAGAGTCAATTTATATCATTTTATTTGTATGATGGAGCATTTCCCAGGACAGAGGCTTGGGGGGAGGCCAGCCTATCTATCCCACACTCCTTCCCGCTGACAGGCGGAGAAACCAGTGACCCGTCACACACTGTACATTGTCCATGACACTGATCGAGGACTGCAGTCTGAAGGAATCGATGATCCGGTGTTTAAATTATGATCAACAGTAGAACGCTAATCTATTCCTACACCATAGTTAAAAATCAATACAGAGATAACTCCAGTGGGACTAAAATAAGGGGGAAATCCTGGTTATATTACAACATTTCGATTATACGCATAAAACCCCTTACCTTTCCCTGACTATTGATGAACCTCAGGCTAAATCAGCAGGGCTAAATACACAGCCTGCGGGTGTTTGCATGCTCTTTATGTTAATAGAACTGCATGTGGAAGTGTTGCTTGGTGTTTTCTTCTAGCAAATCACGTTACACATGGTGGCAGTAGCTTTACGGTTATAAAACATTGAAGCCGTTATCCTTAGGTTCATCATATCCCGGTAAATGTCAGGAGGGTGCAAACAGATCAGATGGGAGACCTGCTGTGGATTTGATGCAGTTATAAGCTCAGTGGAAGATTTGCTGCTGAAATGTTTTCTCTTAAGATGTAGGATATTCCCAGGACTATAAGCAGTTGAATGTTATTGCACGTAGTTGTACATTTGGTTTTATTCCCAACTCATTTTACATCACTTATTCCCCTAATCTCTAAACACAAATAAAAAGTAATAAAAACACTAACCTCTGTTTATGCTAAACTAAAGCAAGAGGAAAATAAATGTTCCTGGCTGAGATTGCCCAAGGAGAAGGTAAGCACACACACACACACACACACACACACACACACACACACACACACACACACACACACACACACACACACACACACACACACACACACACACACACACACACACACACAGGCTGTTTTCAAAATTGCTTACTTAGTATACAGTATGTGAGAAATGCCCAGATCTATAGTACACTAGCAATCATTTCTGAGTGTAAGACATAAGCTTACTGCACATACAAAACTGCCCCCACAATGCATTGTGAACAGGTACCTTGTGACTGGCTGTGAGATTTTGAGCCAGGATTAATGTTATCTGTTTTCGAACAAGAATGTAACCTTTTAGATGTCTCCTAAAAAATCCTGTTCAGAAATGTGCTGCAATATTTTTGGGGATGTGAGAGCTGGTGGCAGGGTGCCTTTAAACCAACCTGGTCATTAGTAATGTGATACATATTTTTCTTTATTGTTTTTTCTTAAAGTGTTCATTTGAAACATCAAATTATTCTGTCTACTCTCTTACGAATAGGGTAAAGTACAAGTACCTGCACAATTCAGAGGTAAATATTGTACTTTTACATTTATTTCGTACATTTAGTTACTTTGCAGATATTGCTTAATGATAAACAATAGGATGAACACTTAAACAAACTTTAGATACACCTTGATTGATTTCACATTCTACCCAGCAGCTAATAAAGTAATTGAAAGTAGTTCTAGTTTTACCAGCTTGATAAACACATCAATAATTATAATCAAAACAAAAATGTATATGATTCTGAAATGGGCCAATCTGCATAATGAGTGCTTGAGTATTTGAGTACAATTTTAACTGCAGGACTTTTTACTTTAACTTAATTGTATTCCTACACTCTGGTATATACTTTTACTTAAGTACAATATCTGAGTACTTCTTCCACCTCTGGGTAAGTATTTAAGTCTGCTAAAATGAGCTGAATAATTAAGTATCTAGGTATAATAGAATAATACTGAGATATTAATGTGTTTCTTATCCAGCCAAATTTGCTTAAGTGGTTAGCAGCATATTATACACACTAATCCCTTACAATCCTGTTTCTACTGTTGCTAATGCTCACCCAACGCTCATTATCTTTTTACTCCACACTGTATTTCCATAGAATTACCATGGTCCGTCTTTTTTAATAGGCTCTGTGCACTTAACATTCACTTACTGATAACACTAAAATATGCTAAATCAGCATATACTGATAATGGGGCAACATTATTCATGCTAATAATTAAGCTCAACTGTAAGAAGACTGTACAAAGAAGAGAGAACACAGTGTCTATAGGGCTTTTCACCTTTGAAGGTGTCAAAGCATCTTCAAAACAGCATGCTGTTATTTTTTTTGTAAATTATGCTCCTATTAATTAGTTATTACATGACATCACAAAACCACAAAAACGAATGGATGACAGTGCAATGAAGAACGGTCAGATGTGAGGCCTTGAAGGTAGCTAGCTAGCCTTGAAGGTAGCTAGCTAGCTTTGCGCGTCTTCTCTGCAAACACTTTCATCTACACTATAATCACAATGTTGACATTAGAGATTATTTGATAGACAGGGAGGCCCACTAGCTAGTTTTATGGTTAAAGGTCCCCTATTATACTGTTTTTCATCAATATATTATAGGTCTCAGATATATACAAAACATGTCTCTGAAGTGTTTGGCTCTAAATACCAAAGGCAAGGCAAGGCAAGTTTATTTATATAGCACCTTTCAACACAAGGCAATTCAAAGTGCTTTACAAAAAACGAAAGACATTAAGAAAATGGCATTTAAAATCAGTCATTAAAAAGAAAAGATAATAAAAGAAACATTAAAAGATAAAGGTTACAGTGCAGTTTAAGATGTGAATAGTTCAATTAAAAGCAGCGGCAAAAAGAAAATAAATGGCAGGTTTGATATGGGCCTGTAATTGTTCATTACTGAAGCATCTAGATTATTCTTTTTTAAGAGCGGTTTAATGACTGCAGTTTTCAGGGTGGAAAAATACCTGAGTGAAGAGATTTGTTTACTATATGAAGTAGATCTGAGGCCATGCAAGGCAAAACATATTTGAAAAATCCTGTTGGAATAATATCAAGGCAGCAGGAGGAGGATTTCAGAAGTTGAATAATGTCCTCTAGGTTTTTATCATTAATCTGATGGAATTGTGTCATGGTGTTTGAGTTGATGTTAAGTGGACACAGAGACAACACATTTGCTGTTCCTGATGCAGAGGCACTGACTGCTTGTCTGATTTTCTGAATGTTGTCAGTGAAGAAGGAGGCAAAATCATTGCATGCCCTGGTGGATAGAAATTCAGAGGCTACTGACACTGGGGGGTTAGTTAGTCTGTCGACGGTAGCAAACAAGGCACGTGCATTGTTTTTGTTTTTGGTAATGATGTCAGAGAAGAAAGACTGTCGTGCGTTTTTCAATTCCAAATTATAAAGGCCAAGTCTCTCTTTATAGATTTCAAAGTGAACCTGGAGATTTGTTTTTCGCCACCTACATTCAGCTTTTCGACACTCTCCTTTTTCTGCTCTCACGGTCATGGCCTTTCTCCATGGAGATATTTTCTTCCCAGTCACTTCCTTTACCTTAGTTGGAGCAATGGCATCTATAACATTTTTAAGTTTTGAATTAAAATGATCTACTAGCTCATTTACTGAGATGTTAGCAGGGGCAAGTGTGGAAGAAAAATTCTGAGTAAACATTTCCCTCGTATTTTCAGTTAAATATCGCTTTGTGGTTACCTCTTTTTGAACATTCTTGTGAACAGAAATAGAGCTCTCAAAGAACACACAGGAATGATCAGAGAGTGCAACATCAGTCACCACAACCTTAGTGTGCCCCTTATTGTGCGTGGGCTCCGTCACATGCTGAGTCAGTCCATAGCTATCAAGAACACAAAACAGTTATTTTGCCCCTCTGTCCTGGGGGTTGTCAACATGGATGTTAAAATCACCAACAATGACTAGACGGTCAAAGTCAATACACACTATAGACAGCAGTTCAGTAAAGTCATCAAAAAAGCTTGCACAGTATTTGGGTGGTCTATAGATATTTAGGAACAGAGCTCGAGAGGAGCATTTCAGCTGAAGGGCCACATATTCAAAAGAAGCAAAGTTCCCATAAGATGTCTTCCTGCATTGAATGGAATCATTGAACAAAATAGCAACTCCACCTCCCTTCTTTTGCATTCTTTCCTGACTCGTAAAATAATGAGAGGGGGTTGATTCGATAAGAACAGCTGCACTGTTATTTTGTTCAATCCAAGTTTCTGTTAAAAACATAAAATCGAGATTGTGCTCAGTGATAAAATCATTGATTAAAAATGTTTTTCCTGGCAAAAACCTGACATTTATTAAAGCTAGTTTAAGTTTGTTAGATACACTATCAGTAAGATTTTTTGTGACAAGCTGTGGCTGACAAAATTTGCTGCTAAATTTGATAAACTCACACAAACGTTTGAGCACTTCCTGTTTCTAAGCTGATTCACCGCTCTTAATCTATTACCTATCAACACAGATATCGGCAAAGCTATTGGCAGGCAGGGCCCTGGCATGTCCTGGAAAGAGTTGAGAGTGCCATACGCCCTTGAGCCTGGACCAAGCACATATCAGTAAGAGTTTGTTCAAATCAAATCAAATCAAATCAAGTTTTATTTATATAGCACATTTAAAAGCGATTTTTGGTCGAGCCAAAGTGCTGTACATGCAATAAAAAACACTTATAATCACAATAAAAGACAATAATTTACAACAGATATATAACAAACACAGGGAATAGTCAGGAGTCGTGCTCCGCTCTGACTAGAAGGCCAGAGAGAAGAAGTGAGTCTTTAGTGAGGATTTAAAAACCCTAGGGTCTGGGCCGACCTCACGTGGAGGGGCAGAGTGTTCCAGAGCCTGGGGCCAGCTGCTGCGAAGGCTCGGTGCCCTCGGGTTTTGAGCCTGGTCTTGGGCACTACCAGCAGCAGATGGTCAGCAGACCTTAAAGCTCTGGCTGGGGTGTAGCGCTGGAGGAGTTCAGCTATATAGGCCGGAGCCAGCCCATTTAGTGCTTTAAAAACAAATAAAAGGATTTTAAAATCAATTCTGTACCGAACTGGAAGCCAGTGTAGTGAGGCCAGAATTGGGGTGATGTGGTCACGCTTTTTATGGCCAGTCAGCAAACGTGCAGCTGCGTTCTGGACTAGCTGCAGGCGTTTAATTGATGCCTGGTCCATACCCATATACAGAGCGTTGCAGTAGTCCAGTCTCGAGGTCACAAAGGCGTTAATAACCCTTTCCAGGTCTTTAAAAGATAAATACGACTTGCTTTTGGCCAAAAGTCTTATTTTAAAAAAGCAGGATTTGACTACGCTGCTGACCTGCTTGTCGAATTTAAAAGTACTGGAGAAGGTCACCCCAAGGTTCGTGACCGAGGGGAGGATGTTTTGTTGGAGGGAGCCCAGAATATCAACCTGGGAGGCTGGAGGTTGGGGTCCAAAAAAGATGACCTCAGTCTTGCTTTCGTTGAGGTTTAGAAAGTTTTTGCTCAGCCAGGATTTTATCTCAGTTAAGCAGTCCATCAACTGTTGTAATGAGTGTGTGACACTTGCTTCGAGAGGGAGATATATCTGTACATCGTCGGCGTAGCAGTGGAAGGGAATATTATGTTTTGTGAGAATTGAGCCTAGGGGCAGTAAGTACAGTAGGAAAAGGATGGGGCCCAGAATCGAGCCTTGGGGAACCCCACAGGTAAGAGGGGCTTTTGCAGAGGAGAAGGCACCTAGCTGCACAGCGAAGCTACGGTCTGTCAGGTAGGACCTGAACCATGCAAGGGCAGAGCCTGTGATGCCAGCGGACTGTTCAAGCCGTGACAACAGGATGCTATGGTCCACAGTGTCAAAAGCAGCTGTCAGGTCTAACAGCACCAAGACAGCTGGGCTACCTGAGTCGGCGGCTAGGAGCAGATCATTAAAAACTCTTAAAAGGGCTGTTTCAGTGCTGTGCATGGGTTTGAAGCCAGACTGAAACTTTTCGTGGATTCCATGCGTGGTTAAAAAAGACTGCAGCTGGGCGTAGACTACTCTCTCCAGGGCTTTTGATAAAAAAGGTAGCTGGGAAATGGGCCTAAAATTTTCGAGAAAGGAGGGGGTCGAGATGTTTCTTTTTAAGTAATGGCTTAACCACGGCATGTTTGAAGGCAGCAGGGACACATCCTGAGCTAAGGGAGGTGTTTACAATTAATAAAATACTTGCTCCAACTGAATCTAAAACGTCTCTGAGAAGGCGAGAGGGAATGCTATCTGAGGTGCAGTTTGTCGGCCGCAGGTGCTTGACCACATCCGAGAGAGAAGAGAAGGATACAGGCTCAAAGTGGTCGAGGACAGCAGGGCACAGAAAGGGAGCAGGATCTGGGGTAGCACTAGTGTGAGCTAGCCTAAGAGCAGATACCTTTTCAATAAAAAATTTAAGAAACTTATCACAGAGAGTAGTCGATGGCACAATAGAAGAAACATCACAGGGATTAATGATCGAGTTGAGGACATTAAAAAGAACCTGAGGTTTATGGCTGTTTTTGGAGATTAACAGAGAGATGTGCTCTGTTTTGGCTGCTTTGACTGCCGTCTGGTAGTCAGAGAGGGAAGCACGAAGGATTTCTAGGGAGACATGGAGTTTATCCTTTTTCCATTTTCTCTCTGCACGCCTGCAAGCGCGTCTGAGAGCACGAGTACAGTCATTGAGCCACGGCTCTGAGAGCACTTTTGTGCGTCTAAGTGTAAAAGGAGCAACAGAATCCAGTGTTAGTGTGCATGTAGAGTCAAACATGGAGATAAGCTCATCAGCATTAAAAGCACAGTTCACATCTAATTTACAGATCGGAGAAGCATTAAAAACAACAGAGAACTGTGAGGCAGTCAAGGGGTTAATCGAACGCACACGACGCGCAGGGGCACGTGATTCGACTCCTGCGGAAGGGATGGAGGTTGTAAACAGAACCGGTAAATGGTCTGAGATACGCGTTGCTGCACATATTTCATCCACAGATACAGACAGTCCAAACGATAATACTAAGTCCAAAGTGTGTCCTTTTTCGTGTGTTGGGCCAGCCACGGACTGAACGAGACCAAAAGAATCAAGGAGATTTAAAAAGTCCCTAACCAGAGGTTTGGACTCGCAACACACATGGACATTGAAGTCTCCGGAGATCAAAACACGATCATAATTCACCATGATCCCGGACAGAAAGTCAGAAAAGTCATTTATGAAATCCTTATTGCACTTTGGCGGACGATACACGACTGCGCAGAGTATAGGCGAGGCCGGGTTCAGTTCAAAAGCTGCAACTCAAAGCTAGCATAGGTAGTTACAGGGTGAAGCAATCGGCATTGGAGGCTAGCTCTAAACACTGATGCTATGCCCCCACCAAGGCCGGTGGCACGGGGGGAGCTGTGCATTTTGTACACACACATCCTTATCAGGCTTCGGAGACTGCAGATGCTTTCTTGATGAAGACGGGGGAGATCGTGCGCGTCTCTGCGGTGATTTTGGTGGGCGTCGTTGAGGAGCGGGGGTAAAGGACATGCTGCCAGCCCTGCATATCGCCTTAGTTTGGTTATTGAACTCCAGGAAGGAATCGGTGCCAACCCTCTATATCTCCTTAATGTGTTCAACGATCTCCAGGAGGGTGAGCGAGGGTGAAAGGGTGAACGGAGTATCCTCAAAGGCGTTGACAGGGGGGGTGACGGGCAGTGGAGACTCCTCCATGTGTCTCATAGGTCTCCCATAATCAGAACATTCCTCAGGCGGGTGCAGTGATACTTCTTCAGGGTTTTCTGCGCGATGTGTTGTGTCTTTCTCCTGTTTTGATTCCTCTGGCCGCTTGTCCTTGGCAGAGGGAACAGATTGATGACGCAGGCAGTTGAATAAGTTAGAGATAAACAATTTCACTCCTGACTTGTTCAGGCAAACTCCATTTGCCTTGAACAGATGTCTGTGATCCCAGAAAAAGTAAAAATGGTCAATAAAATGGACAGAATGGTCAGTACAGGCAATTGAAAGCCAGGTGTTCACTGCAAACAATCTGCTGAATCTCTCCACTCCTCTTCTGACTGGCGGTAGAGGGCCAATGATGAACACCTCCGCATTTAGAGAGCTGACAGTTTCCAACAAACATTTAAAGTCTTCTTTCAGCACTTCTGACTCTTGTTTCACAACATAATTTGTCCCAATGTGTAGTACCACATTCTTCACAGTCGGATGTTCAGCCCCAATATGCAGGATCTTCTCAGCCAAGTCAGAGACCACATCCTTGGGAAAACAGAGTACTTTGGTGTTGTTCTTACTACACAGACCTTTTACATCTCTTACAGCAGAGTCACCCACAATCAGAGTTTCAGGCCCAGTCGTTAGCTTTCCCTCTAGCCTTTTACTTTTGGAGTAGCTATTGGTCCTTACCCTGCTGTGTGAAGAGAACAGGTTATCCAGGTCATCAGAAAGAGATCTCCGGTTCTCGGTCAGCGGAGCGTATCTGTTCTGGATTGGCACACTTGTTGGTTTAGGAGGATTGTTTGGAATTCTCCCTTTAGCAGCTGTCCACGGCTGTTTTCTAGTATGAATAGGGGTTGAAGAGGCGCTCTTCCTGGGTGATAACAATGCAGGCCAGCCGGTCGCATCACAGATTTCAGAGCGCTGGGCTCTGCCTGTTATCCGTCCTCCCTAAATAGCATGCAGTAGCCTACCAGGCTTTAGCTGTTGCTAGGCCACGCTACTGTAAGACTGAGGTCGTCGTAAAAATGTTGAAATATGGCTGAAACACTCCGTCTATTTACGAAGATGAACTGTCCCAGTGATAAGTTAATGTCCAGGAGCCGCTGCTCGAAGTTTTCAGAGAATAAGAATAGGAAAATCAGCATAAAAAGTAAGCAGAGGCAAGAGCAAGCAGAAAAGCGTCAAGACTGTAAGAAAGATAAGCACACATCAGAAAGATAAGCACACACACCACACAGATAATTGTAGCATCCCATAATCCCCTCTGTTTCAGCCCTGTTTCAAAAGTGCTGATTCCGTGTCTGTTAATTTAGATGAAAATAAGGTGCCACTCCCCACGCCCCTCTGCGAGATGATTGGTTAAAAAGAGCACAATGGTGCTTTGGGGGGGAATCTGCCTAGCGATTGCTTGAAGACCAAGAGGAAGATCCTTTCACAGCAAGAGCCCGTCTTTGATCTGCAGAGTCAGACAAGATTGCCTTGGCATTATTTTTCAAAGACGTGTTGTGAGGTTTTGCGATACATTTTCAGGATCCAATGGGGTTACAAATATACAAAACGTTTTATCAATACCTTAATTGGGTGCATATTTTCAAAACCAACAAACAGATGTCAAGGGGGACCAATAACATTGATTAGCAAAAAAGATAGGATATTTGGAGGTTCCGGTTCATATATTTGCTGGGTTCTTGATAATTATGCAATTTCCATGCATGTGGAAATGTGGATTGGGTGACTGTTCAGAAGGGGCATAACGCAAAACCCGCAGGTCCCCACCATCCCGTTCACGTGTCTAACAGATATTCCCCACTCAGCGAGACACCCGCTGAGAAGCCAACTCTGGTTATTGGTAGCTCTATTATGAGACACGTGAAGTTAGAGACCAAAGCCTCCACAGTCACATGCATTCCGGGGGCCAGAGCGGGCGACGTTGAGGCGCATCTTAAACTGCTGGCTAAAAATAAACGTTAATGATTATATCATCTGATATTTGGGAAGAGTGTTACAGTAGAAATGGCAGAAAGTCTTGTTGCAATTTCCAGATATTGAAAGAGGCCCTGGAGTTTCTCTGGTAATTATCAATAGCAGCAGTTAAGTGAATACTGTTCAAACAATACCTGTGTTTGTGTTTTTGTATTGATTTCTCTGTTTTATCCTTTCATAAATGTGAGGACTAAACTTGCTTCAAACATTCCTGGGTGCCTGGGTGCTAAATAGGTTTTATTGCTCTGTGGGGGGAAGGGGAAGTTAAGCAGGCTGTGTGGATGACAGTTCTTCTGCTTAAGATCTCCAGTATGTCATGTTTCAGAGAAGTCTACTTATCTTGAATGGTATATGTGTGTTTAATTACTTTATATATGTGTGTTTAATTACTTTGTATTAGTAATAGCAGTGTGTAAACAAAAGCTGGAAATAGGAGAAATGTAAAGATTATCTTTGAATAAGCGAAGAGGGTAGAAGTTAAAAATAATTAAAAAGCCTCTGGAATGTGTAGAAAGGTGGGGGAAGAAGGCCTGTGCAGGAAGGATGAGATAACGGACACCAGAGGTTTTATTATCAGCTCAGAAACAAATTTATCACCTCTGCTGGCACGAGCTGATTCGCTAAGGGAAGATATCTTGTTTTAAATCTCCCAATGGGATGACCTGGGGTGAAGGAAAATGTAAGTCACCCCTCTTCTCTTGTTCTGGACTATATAAGTTAGTGTTGCATTAAGTTCGATCTCTCTTCTCTGGCTGTGAACGACCGAAGGATCTCAACGGCACGAGAACAAGAGCAGGAAGTACTTCCTTTAAATATATTGTATTGCATTCTATTATTACCTTGTTTAATTAAAACAGATTATTGTTTAACCTGGCATCTTGGTGTGTTTTTATGATTTCCCTCCTTGTTATGATTTTGCTCCTTTCGCCAAAAGACACACAGAGACAAGGTGGGTTCTAAAAACCCCCCCTCCTTCTGCAACAAGTGGTGACCCCGACGTAGGGCGGAAAGGAGCACGGGAGGAGATCGCATCAGCAGCCAGCCAGCGGACGAAGTGTCCAGGGAAGGCACCTCGAAATAATTTCTGACAACTAAATACAGAGCTCTATACAAAAAATAAGGTAAGCACGGATACCCGTTACACTCAAAATCTGTGATTTGGCTATATTCAAATTCTTAGAGTTGTCAGAAATATTTTCTCAGTGCCGTAGTCATTAGTAGATGGTAGGATGCAATGCATAGTTTTAGCATAAATAAATAAACATAAAATTGATAAAGCAAGAGTGAGTAGTCTCGTGGATTTTTCAGAATCACACTGCTGACTCGTTTGCTGCACGTGAAGCGGTGAAAAGAAAAGGTGAAAGGCCCCGTGAATTCTAGATATTGAGACGGTTAAACTCGCCGGGGAAGTTCAGTGGTTCTTAAAAGAAAAAAGATTCCATCCAGAACGAACCAGAATAACACTCTCCAGTTTTATAGAAAACTGTGAGCAGTGTTATATGATTAAATCCAAGGGGAGATACGCAAATTTAAAAAAAAAACCATTTTGAAACGACCGGAATCTCGTTCTCTTGTTATGTGGGGTTAATCTAGAAGGCTAAACGTGACGATAAAGTGGTTCTGTTGACCTGGGTTCCGACTCCATGTGGACGCCACATAGCTGAAAAGCCGTGTTGAAGCGCGTCCAAAGGTCACGTTATATGTTGAAATAAACATCGCACTATAGAAGCTGGATAGACTGTACGGGGAATAATTTTCTGTGAATAATTATTAATATATAGGTCAGATAAAAGACGCGAAGTTGAAGATTGTGGTTCTAAGCAAGTATATTTGTCCTCTCACAAGAGGGGGAATTTCATTCCTGGGGAGGTGCCGCCATCTGCTGGACTTATTTGGTAGTAATTTCTTGCATTATTACAGCTCACTGGCGCTTTTATCCAGAACGACTCACAATAAGTCTCCTCCACCAGGCATATACAATCAAAAACAAAACAAGATTATTAAAATAGATCTGGGTTAATAGAGCCAAAACATTTCAAGTACTACTCAACTGCCTTTTGATAAGCAAGTCCATTGTTAGTATCATACGTTTTTTTTTTTACACTCAAACTATTTACACATTTGGATTAAGGGCAGGGCAGTTAAATAAATACCTTAACTACGTTAGGATTAACGACAAGTATTGTCCATTATATTAATAAATACCACTGAACACAGGAAAGCCTTAGTCAGATAAAGAAATACGAAGTCATTCTTGTTTCAAGAAAGCCCCCACCTTCTCCTGGAATGCCATCTCACACGGTTGGATAAACACAGAGGTGATTTATGAGAGAAGCTTGTGAGCAGGCAACTCCAGGGCACAGTGAGGAAAGAGAGAGAGACAAGAGAATTAAGATGTTTGAAAAGATTAGAAAGAGTAAAAGTTATATAAAATTAACTACTATTCTGGACAATGTCATATTGTTTTATGAGTAAAAACATGAAATAAAATATATTACTAGATATAACACCTACATGCTTATTGGATTAATAGGGCGTGTCTGTCATAAACATTAGCGCTTAGATGGAATAAAGTGTTGAAATGTTCTCAAGAGTGGGAGTTTTCACAATGCTTTTTGGTTTTTATTGAGACAATTAAGTGGTAAGGACAGAAAACTGTTCCGTGATGATTTCTTTAGGTTTTAGCTTTAGTAATGAAGATTACATTATGTGAGGAAACTTTTCCACCAATACTTCCTTTAAGGGTTAAAAAATATATTCATTAACTGAGAATTGTACTTAATTAGATTTCAGAGGAACTTCATTGCATACAGTAACGTTGAGGGAAAGTAAAAAGAGGTTTACTGAGTATATGAAGTACATTCAAATTAAATATAATAGTGGATTATTCTACCTAGATTAGACATACAAAGAGGACAATTTGTGTGTTATGAACTGGCCTTGTCTTGTTACATTTTTATTGAAGCCAGACTACAAGTCGGATGGTTTAATTTTTATTGAACTCAGTCTCCAAGCAGTGTGATTTCTCTCTGCACATGGTTGAGTCTTCTCTTCCCTTCCCCCGGTCATCCAAGTTATTTGACCCCATGAGGTCAAGAGTCATTCTGTTAGACTACAATCTTGTGTAAGACAAATCATTGTTCTTTTGTCACATTTTGAATCACATAAGAGTTCATTTTGCTAAATCAATTTATCTTTAATTTGTAGTTGGTGTTTGCTAACATTTTTAGGAACGACATAGACCCACACTTGGGTCAAATTACATTACTGTGATCGGATTAGTGTGCTCTGCAGGGTTATTATTGTTAAGTATGGAGGGGTTCTTTCATAGTGTGTGGAATATGTGGTGCTTGAAACATCTATGTATTTAAATGTATAGAGGAAAATGGTTTCCTGAAAGAATTAATTGGAGTAAACATGTTACAGTGGGTGTTGAAAAAACTTAGTTTGGGTAAATATGTCACAATGGATTAAACGATTATTAGAGGGAGTTTTTGTAATATCATTAGTGGACATTAATTGTGTTGTTCAGATGACATTTAACATTTAAGACAGATAGTAAGATTAGGAAAATAGAGTGGAAAGGATTGGATTTATTTTACCTCAGTGTATTAGAATTAACTATAGGTAATGCGTCCCGGGACCTGGACTCTCTCTCTCTGTCTGTCATACGGCTGGGGCCCCAACCCTCCAAGCAGACAGAGGACCTATCCCAACCAGGAGACTCCTCCTCCATCGAACAGACAGAGAACCCAGAGCTCAACAACAACAACAACAAGACTGCAATAATAACTGCATCCAGAACTATCTCCACCTGTGGCATCCAGAACCAAACAGCTTGCTGACAGGCAGAGATCTACTCTCATCAGTCCCTCAGAAAGGGAATGAAGTTCCAAGCTGAGCCACGAGATTTGGCACAAGAGCAAAGTATGGGACACAGAGCAGAATCTGCCCTCCATAAAGCAGCAGAGAGACTGTGAAGGAGGAGATGAAATGCAAAGCAGTGCAACAACAGTGGCCTGATGGGGGCGGCAGATGTAGCTGGGCGGATGGCTGCCTCAAAGAGTTACAGCGAGCTGATGGACAAAGGGGGAGGAGTCAGAGTCAGAGGAGTTGGTCGAGCAGAATGTGAGGAGGCCGGGGTCACGGCTTGAGATAAACCAGAGGAGAGGAGAAGGTAATCAACGGGAATGAGTGAGTTTACACATGAACACACTTATTATAAGCGCACATTTAAAAAACTTGAATTGACTTGATAAATAAGTGAAGGTAAAAAGTTGTATTACCCATGAATTAATCAATTGGTAAATTAAAAATAGAGTAAAAGTAGAAACAGCACATTTGATTTTGTAGAAGCCATATAATTGGAAGGAATGTGGGGTCACTGAACCCATCCTACTGTGATTCTTAGGTCTTACTTGCAGCTTCACAGGGAGCGCAAGGCATCATCTTATGAGTTTTAAAGACATGCTTCTCCACCTTCAAAGGGACATCCATTTTCTACCATAGGAGGGTTTAGGATGGACTTCTGTTTTTGGATCCATGAGTTGTTTCGTGTTCGGACGCCCTGGGTTCCACACACTGCTAAAGAATTTAACATTGTTTTTAAGTAGACCAGAATTGAAGATACATGGGTTTAATGAGCTATGAAATGCAGAGCTACACAGATCCTAGTAATGTTTTGACACAAGATAATAATTAAGTACACAAGTTTCTGAAGTAGATCTATTAGACATTTTAATATAGATTAGGTGTTAATAAACTGTAGTAGAGTACTATAAGGAAGTGACATTTTTTGGCTAACACTTTTCAGGGAATGTGGGGAACAGCTGTTCCGATGAAAAGTTAGATGTATCTTGAACATTATAGTTGTAATCGTGAATTAATTAATGATGGCGCTCCATATAAGACAGATTTTTGTAGACAAAGGATACTGGCCTATGCTAAAATATCAAAGTCTCTGCAGAGCACACACATGGCCAAAAAGACTGAGACCAACTGACCTTTGACCCTGACCGACAGTGTAACTTGAGAAGACACTGTCAAGGACTGACTCTGGGGTGACTCTGACCAAGACTTGACTTTACAACCTGACAGTGTGAGTGTGAGTGTGAGTGTATGTCTGCATGTGATCAGTGCAACTGCATGATTTAAAACAATGACTAATCAAGCATGCTTTTGGACTAACACATTATTCTGGGGCTCCGTGGGAAATGAGAGGTTTTCCTAAAATTCCACAAAAATTGGAAAACCGTACAGGTGACCCGTTTCTAATCTACTTGATATTTCACTCCCACAGGAGGTGGCAGTTTGCAGAATGTGAAACTCAAACTAAAACATGAAGATTCTGTTTCTTTTAGGACTGAAGGATGGAGAGAAACACTTAATTTCACTGAAGTGTTTACTGTGGAAATGATGGATGTATATTTGGGAAAAATGTTGGGTATTTTTTATAATCCCTTATTACCTGAAGGTTTTCTTCCCATACAGGATTTTGGTTACACATGAGTTATGTGTAAAAAGGGGGAGTGTAAACTTTACAATGTACATTTTTCATTTAGGGACTGAAAGGAACCTTCTGCCCCAACTCGGATGTTCAATCTGACCATTGATTGACAGTTTTAGAATGGACCTGCTCCATATCTGGGGATAAGATACTGTTTGATGAATGTTGACATGTTTCTAATATTGATTGAGTTATAACAGATAACATAGATGCAGAATCAGTGGCCAAGGGGCTACTGTGAGAGAGGTAATTTCAGAATGGAATACTGAGGAAGTTGACCGGTGAGTAATGTTTCAACAGGTATTAAAGTAACTGAGGTTTGAAATGTACAAAGAACATATTACAGTTAAAGCTAAAACATTGTAATGTAATGAGACCAAATGTAATTTAGACAACATCATGTAATTAGCCTGGTAAAGAAGTAAAAGCCATAGACTTTATTGTTTAGGTCATTATGGGGATATACATTTCATCTAAATTCATAATGGAAAGACATTTGATGACAGTTTGTTGGAATTCTGTATTCATTTTTTCAGCTTGATAATATCTAAGCACTGACAGGTAGAAGCAGTATCACCAGGAAATCATTCACTTTGTCAGTATCATGATTTTGGTTGTTTCTGAATCCATAACATTAGTGTGTTTCTTTACCAGAAACATTAGCAGTTCATATTATATTTAGATTTTAAATGGGATCTCAGGGATTTCATTAAGAATAACACAGACGCTTGTCAGAAACTCAGAGCTATTGAAATATGTTATTTGGTTCACCTAGAGATGTTGGAGTTTTGTTTTGTGGCCACACACCAAGTATTAAGATTCTGAAGCTGCACTGGCAGATAGGAGGTCTACAATTAATATAGAAAACCTGTTCACAGACGTCTGTTATTTTTAAGAGACCCCACCAACAGGCTCCAAGCTGCTTACGCAATGGTGGGTCAAACAGCGGAGGGCCCCGGAGCCCTGAGCGTAGGCTTGAGGGATTTGTATCAGATTTCTCCACACAGGTTGGTGATGCCAAAGGGGGACACGAGACGCAGGAGGCGGACACAGCAGAGTTCGTCTGGCTGAAGGTCATCAGGACAAAGTGGCTCAACCCCAGGCTCTCCGGCCCCGACCGAGTGACCCAGCGGATCTCTCATGCCGTCCGCGTGGGAGGAAAGGGGGACAGCTCGTACCACGGGAGCCAGTGTGCGGCGAGGAAACCACCTGCTAGGACCGGGGATGACATCAGGATGGACGTGATCCTCGCAGAGGAGGTCGACTCGGAAGCTGTCATCAGTGGACGGGAGGAGCAGGATCCGGAGGACATCCCTACAGCAGACTACTCGGAAGCGGCTGTCAGCGGACAAAGGGGGACTTGTCGAGGCAGCAGAGGAGTCTACTTCTCTCTGATCAGTTCCACCAGTGAAGGGAAAACCGCATCTCCCCCTCCCTATCAGCTGCCCTTGTTGGCGTATTCCTCTGAGGGGGGCGGGGGGGGCTGATGATTTCACCATACAAGGAGACTGCTTCCTAGTACTCAGATCGCCCCCTAATGGTTCCTTTACTGCCATGGAAGATGGTGTTCTGTTCCCAAACTTTCAAGTACTTTGGGTCTCAGTTTCTGATAGATTTATACAATATTGGGGGACAGACACAGTAGAACAGAATGATAGTAGATATGTTTCAAAATGTCTTGTATAAGTTTATCTCTTGAGAGATAAAAAGGGGGATTAATGATTATATCATCTGATATTTGGGAAGAGTGTTACAGTAGAAATGGCAGAAAGTCTTGTTGCAATTTCCAGATATTGAAAGAGGCCCTGGAGTTTCTCTGGTAATTATCAATAGCAGCAGTTAAGTGAATACTGTTCAAACAATACCTGTGTTTGTGTTTTTGTATTGATTTCTCTGTTTTATCCTTTCATAAATGTGAGGACTAAACTTGCTTCAAACATTCCTGGGTGCCTGGGTGCCTGGGTGCTAAATAGGTTTTATTGCTCTGTGGGGGGAAGGGGAAGTTAAGCAGGCTGTGTGGATGACAGTTCTTCTGCTTAAGATCTCCAGTATGTCATGTTGCAGAGAAGTCTACTTATCTTGAATGGTATATGTGTGTTTAATTACTTTATATATGTGTGTTTAATTACTTTGTATTAGTAATAGCAGTGTGTAAACAAAAGCTGGAAATAGGAGAAATGTAAAGATTATCTTTGAATAAGCGAAGAGGGTAGAAGTTAAACATAATTAAAAAGCCTCTGGAATGTGTAGAAAGGTGGGGGAAGAAGACCTGTGCAGGAAGGATGAGATAACGGACACCAGAGGTTTTATTATCAGCTCAGAAACAAATTTATCACCTCTGCTGGCACGAGCTGATTCGCTAAGGGAAGATATCTTGTTTTAAATCTCCCAATGGGATGACCTGGGGTGAAGGAAAATTCAAGTCACCCCTCTTCTCTTGTTCTGGACTATATAAGTTAGTGTTGCATTAAGTTCGATCTCTCTTTTCTGGCTGTGAACGACCGAAGGATCTCAACAGCACGAGAACAAGAGCAGGAAGTACTTCCTTTAAATATATTGTATTGCATTCTATTATTACCTTGTTTAATTAAAACAGATTATTGTTTAACCTGGCATCTTGGTGTGTTTTTATGATTTCCCTCCTTGTTATGATTTTGCTCCTTTCGCCAAAAGACACACAGAGACAAGGTGGGTTCTAAAAACCCCCCCTCCTTCTGCAACAACGTAAATACAGTAGGATTGTTATTCACGTCGGTGGTAATGATGTTCGTTTAAGCCAATCAGAATGCACCAAACTTAATGTGGAGTCGGTGTGTAGTCATGCTAAAACAATGTCGGACACCGTAATCTTCTCTGGTCCCCTCCCCAATCTGATCAATGATGACATGTATAGCCGCATGTCATCATTTCAGCGCTGGTTGTCTTGGTGGTGCCCAGCAAACAATGTGGGCTTCGTAAATAATTGGACAGCCTTCTGGGGAAAACCTGGTCTGATTAAGAGAGACGGCATTCATCCTACTTTGGAAGGTGCAAATCTCATTTCGGCAAACATTTCAGGGCTTTGTGGACTTAATCCATGACAAACTGGAGTTGAGACCAGGAGGCGGAGTCGCAGTCTTACACGCTTCTCTGCGCTCTCTCCTAGGCAGTCATCCATAGGAATCCCGAACCCAATAAAATACCCAATATTAGCGGTGTGTGTGTCTGCCCAAGGACAATTTAAGGTAAAACCTAATAGAGGTGTCATACATAATAACCTAATAAAAGTAAATGTAACAACTACTACAGTGCAACAAAACAGGAATATTAAATGTGGTCTCTTAAACATAAGATCTCTAGCATCTAAAGCAATATTGGTAAATGATTTAATATCAGATTATAATATTGATATATGCTGTCTCACTGAAACTTGGTTGAGACATGAAGAATATGTCAGCATAAATGAGGCCACTCCACACAGCCATATCAATACTCATATTGCCCGAGGCGTGGGCCGAGGAGGTGGAGTTGCAGCAATCTTTGACTCAAGTTTACTTATCAATACTAAACCAAAATTAAATCATACCTCCTTTGAAAGTCGCGTTTTTAGTCTTATGCATCCGACCTGGAAAACTTTGCAGCCAATCTTATTTGTTACAGTGTACCGTGCACCAGGTCCTTATTCAGAATTCTTATCAGAATTCTCTGAGTTTTTATCAACTTTGGTTCTTAAAACAGATAAAGTAATTATCGTAGGTGACTTTAATATTCATGTTGACGATGATAAAAATAGCCTTACTGTTGCATTTAACTCTATATTAGATTCTGTTGGTTTTTGTCAGAGTGTAAATAAACCAACCCACTGCTATAATCACACTCTCGACCTTGTTCTGACATATGGTATTGAAATTGAGCAACTATTGGTCGAACCGCATAATCCTGCTTTATCCGACCATTTCTTAGTAACTTTTGAAGTACTGTTACTAGACTACAAAGCATGAGTCAAAAGCTCCTGCAGCAGAAACCTATCTGTTAGTGCTATAGCCAAATTTAAGGAAGAGATTCCACCAATACTTAACTCGATAGCATGTCTGCATGTAGGGGAGGAAACTTATACAAAATGTCCACCACCCCAAATTGATCATGTTGTTGATAGTGCTACAGATGCGCTGCGAATAAAATTAGACTCTGTTGCTCCTTTGAAAAGAAGAAAATAAAACAACATAGATTAGCTCCATGGCATAATGCCGAAACCCGCAAAATAAAGCAAAAGTCGAGACAACTTGAAAGGATATGGCGTTCCACTAAACTTGAAGAATCTCGTTTAATTTGGCATATTACTCTCAATGAATATAAGAAAGCACTGCGTAAAGCGAGAGCAGCCTACTACTCTTCATTAATAGATGAGAATAAGAATAATGCAAGATTTCTTTTCAGCACTGTAGCCAGGCTGACAGAGAGCCAAAGCTCGATTGAGCCGTCTATTCCCATAGCACTCAGTAGTAATGATTTTATGTGCTTTTTTAACGATAAAATTGTTACTTTTAGAAACAAAATTAATGACCTCTTGCCTTTGACCAGTATAGTGTTATCAACTCCCGGAAACGTAAGTTCTAATATTACACTAGATAGTAAACTAGAATGCTTTTCAGCCATAAACCTTGAACAATTAAATTCAATGATTCTCTCTTCTAAACCATCAACGTGTATATTAGACCCAATTCCAACTAAGCTGTTGAAGGAAGTTTTTCCATTAATTAGTACTTCTTTATTAAATATTATGAATATGTCTTTATTATCAGGCTATGTTCCACAATCATTCAAAGTAGCAGTGATAAAACCGCTTCTTAAAAAGCACAACCTCGATCCAGAGGTTTTAGCCAATTATAGACCTATTTCTAATCTTCCGTTCCTCTCAAAAATTCTTGAGAAAGCAGTCGCAAAACAGTTGTGTGATTACTTAAAAAACAATGATTTATTTGAAGATTTTCAGTCTGGCTTTAGAACACATCATAGCACAGAGACAGCTCTGGTCAAAGTCACAAATGACATTCTAATAGCCTCTGACAAGGGACTTGTCTCTATTCTTGTTTTGCTCGATCTCAGTGCTGCATTTGATACTATCGATCATGATATCTTATTGCAAAGACTAGAGCACTTAGTTGGCATACAGGGAACTGCTTTAGGCTGGTTTAGGTCCTATCTATCTGAACGCTCTCAGTTTGTACGTGTCAATGATGAATCTTCCACGCAAACCAAAGTTAGCCACGGAGTGCCACAGGGCTCAGTGCTCGGACCTATTTTGTTCACATTATATATGCTTCCGTTAGGCAATATTATAAGGAATCATTCTGTACATTTTCATTGTTATGCGGATGATACTCAACTATATTTATCAATCAAGCCTGATGAAATTAATCATCTAAATAAAATTCAAGACTGCCTCAAGGACTTAAAAACGTGGATGACCTTAAACTTTTTGATGTTAAACACGACCAAAACTGAAGTTATTGTACTTGGCCCGAAGAATCTACGAAACAAATTATCTAAAGATATACTAACTATGGATGGCATTAATTTGGCCTCCAGTGAGACTGTAAGGAATCTTGGTGTTATATTTGATCAGGATTTATCCTTTAACGCCCACATAAAATCAATTTCAAGGACCGCCTACTTCCATCTACGTAACATTGCAAAAATCAGGCATATCTTGCCTCAAAACGATGCAGAGAAACTAGTCCATGCATTTGTTACTTCAAGGCTGGATTATTGTAACTCTTTATTATCAGGGTGTACCAAGAAGTCAGTCAAGTCGCTTCAGCTAATTCAAAATGCTGCAGCTCGTGTACTAACCAGAGTTAGGAAAAGGGACCACATTACTCCTGTTCTGGCTGCCTTACACTGGCTCCCTATAGAACACAGGATAGAATTTAAAATTCTTCTTCTCGCCTACAAAGCCCTTAATGGGCAGGCGCCATTTTACCTTAAAGAACTCATTATACCCTACTGTCCTACTAGGGCATTGCGTTCCAAGAATGCAGGGTTGTTGGTTGTTCCTAGAGTCTCTAAAAGTACAATGGGAGCCAGAGCCTTTTCTTATCAAGCTCCACATTTGTGGAATCAGCTTCCAGTTTGTGTTCGGGCGGCAGACACCCTATCCGTTTTTAAGAGTGCGCTTAAGACCTTCCTTTTTGATAAAGCTTATAGTTAGGGCTGATTAGATTCAGCCCCTAGTTTTGCTGATATAGGCTTAATTTGTCGGGGGACATCTTACTTCTTCCTTCTCTCTGTCTATACCTGTGTACTCCCATGTTCCGATTAACCCAGCTTCCCCAAATTTCTTTCTTTTGGTTTCTATATACGCTGGGATCCGGAGTCATGGATGATCCTGCGGTCCTGTGTCCTGCATCGCAAGCCCTGGATCTTGAGTCGTGGCTGTGGTCCTGGATCATAGGTCCAGGATGGATATCCTCGTGGATTCATCTTCCCATTATACACACATGCATTTCCAAACATTTGGACTACCTATGTTGCAAATGTATTATCTTTTCAATTTACACACGGCATCTATTGCACGTCTGTCCGTCCTGGGAGAGGGATCCCTCCTCTGTTGCTCTCCCTGAGGTTTCTCCCATTTTTCCCTTTAAACTGTGGGTTTTCTTCGGAAGTTTTTCCTTGTACGATGTGAGGGTCTAATGACAGAGGGTGTCGTATTGTCATACTGATATTTTGTACAAACTGTGAAGTCCACTGAGACAAATGTAACATTTGTGATATTGGGCTATATAAATAAACATTGATTGATTGATTGATTGATGGGCTTTTCACTTATGGATTTCTTGCCATGTCAACAAAGTCCAAATCTATTGCAAATACATTCATGATGTTTTGACATTTGTGCACTCTCTGTTCAAAATGGAATCCCAATAACATAAAACAAATCCACAGGAATGAATATAACCAATAATTTTGTATTTATAAAACAAATCGCATAAAGCAGCCAGGGACCTTTATCCAAGTAAGAAAGATATTTGATATGTATATCCAGCAGCCATTTCAGCCAGTAATATAAATAATTTCAGCAACAGGTGTGTTTGTCCAAATTAATTATGAATTGGCAGTGCAACTATGTTTGTAACCACACATTTTACTACTCTAGCTGAGGCTAGGAGCAGATGTCTAACAGCATTAAGGGATCATTAAATGAGCATGTGTCTCACTCCCTCCAGCTTAAATACGCACAGAGTGAAACACAGACCTTGTTTTGTCATTCATGGGCCAGTTGCATTGAATGATTTGCTGCATTAGAGGCCCAAGTTGGTCCCCTTCCAAAGGTGTGTTGACACTTCATCAGCGTGCAGCACAAACAAGTTTTGCACATGTTTACATGTCAGGTTGGTCCTTGGTGTCCAATGTGAGTTGCCACCTTGACACCTGGTTGAGGACTTTGAGCTCTTCCTGGTCGATACTGTGCCCATTCTGGGTTCAAACCATTCTTGAACCAAGACATTGGTTATAATCCAACTTATATACAACCGCTTGTTCTTAGGTGACTTAAGTTCTCCATTTAAGGCATGATGACACCAGGCCCAAGTTCATTCAGTAATTTGAAGACAGTAAGATCTGTTTGAAAGATCCTAATCCAAAACAAATAAGTAGACCTTTGACCTGAGAATGTTTCACTGTGAGTGGATTTCCTAAAAGGTTCACTACAGTACAGGGATTTCAGGCTGAACTCCATGAGCAATAACTTAAAACCTTGTGTGTCTGGCAAGGATATTCTTGTAATATATCTCCAATGGATCTACACTTTCTACCAATGTAAGTGTACCCTTTTTAAGTGTTGATCAAACCCCTAGATTTAAATAATCCTTATCTCAAACCTATATAGGAAACCCAGACTCGAACTACTGTGATCCATCGCATTCCCCCAAAAGTATTGCATAATTGCAACAAAATGTAATTGCAGATCTAAGCACTCCATGCATTTGAGTAGTCTATTTTCAGAGGACACTGACTATTAAACAGAAACTTTGAAAAATGAACAACAGCCTTGCTATTTTATCTTCATTTCCATTACAAAGCTTCGGCAATTTGTACAAAATTGCACAACTTTTAGCTTACAAATCTGAGTCTGTTTCTCTTATGTTAACAACTGAATGAATTATTTCTCAAGTGTGCCCCTCACCCTGCAATAAATAGATAGTAGAGGACACATGTTTTCTAACCTTGGTAGACATCTTCTTATCATGTATGAAAACATGATTTGCAGCTGCAAAAAGTCATCTGACTTTTTCAAGACTTTATTTGAAACTCTCTTTGAACTGTTGCAAAAAATGTCTTTGCATTCTCTCGAGAAATGTACCTGTGCTGAATGAGGAGATTCTCAGCCATTCAAAGACTGACACCCTAAACCTTTCAAATGCTGTATGCTTTCATTCTCAAGCATAAACCCCCAAATGCCCTTTGGGAAATGGATCGAGGAGTTATTCAGGGAATATCATGTTGATTTGAAGAAATGTGAAGACATTTTGAACAGGTTTTGAAGAAACCTGCTGCAACAGTTTGAGTGTTAGAAAGGTGTTGTGTCCCAGGTTCCGTTGTAATGTTCAACTATCTCGAGACTGTTCAGAGCTCAATAGTAGGGCATTGTCAGGGTTAATATTACTCATTAAACTTGGTATGTTCTTTAAAATCTAACCCAATACCTAATGAACATTAGACCAATAATGTTGAATACCTTTTCAAGAAATACATTTCTGAAACTCTATACTTACCTGCTTTCTTGGCAAAGGTTTGTTGACAAGATCCATTGTTGTATGTCTCATCGCTGCCAATTTTTCAATTTAGTTTTTGATGAGTTGCAAAAATTACCAAATATTTTATTATTTGTCCAATTCAGGGTCATCCTAAACAGAGTACATTTAGCATTTATACAAAGCAATACAGTAGGGTGCTAACTAGGTCCTGGTAGGTGGATTCTATTTTGTACTAGGCTTTTTCCCCCCTTTTCCAGCCTTTGTGCTAAGCTAACATGCCTTAATTGGTCTCCTCAAGTACTGTATGCCTGCATTAAACCAACATTTTCTTGAACATGATTGGTTAATATTACTTGGACAACAACGAGAAACCTTAGTAAAAAACAAATAGAATTAAAAACAATAATGCAGAAAAAATAAACTGTTGAGGATCCTATGAAGGGTTGTAGTAATAGAATTTAGATCATGTGTAGACCACAGCCAGTATGATGAGACAGTGGCAGCTATTATGACAACCTACAGAAACCTACAGAAACCTACAGAAACCTACAGAAACCTACAGAACCTACATGGCAACCTACAGAAATCTCAAATCCATCTCACCTTCAGCAATCACTGCCTCCATTACCTGCAAGATGTCTGTCTCCCCCTCCCCACTTTCGGAAAACCCATCTGAACTTGTGGACTATTATAACAGCACCCTCTCCTTCTGTCTCAATGAACTGGCCCCCACAAAAACAAAAAATGTCTCTTTCATACACTCCGCCCCCTGGTATACCCCCGAACTCCGCCAAATGAAATCAAGGAAACGTCAACTTGAACGCCAACACAAGAAAACCACACTAACAGTCCATCTTCAAATCTACAAAGACTATCTCCAGCAGTACAGTAACGCACTCAAAGCAGCCCGGTCTAATTACTACTCACAACTCATTCAGTCTGGCTCCAGCAACCCCAAGCGTCTGTTCTCCACCATCAGCAAACTTCTCAAACCCTGTGACAACGCCACCTCATCCTTCACCACCGAACAGTGCAACTCCTTCCTCTCGTTTTTCCAAACCAAAATCAGCAACATTTACAGCAATCTGACACCCTCATCAGCACCCCCCACCTTCCCTCCTGCCTCCCCCCCCTTCACCTCACACCCCATGTCCCACTTCTCCCCTGTGACCCCCATGCAACTGTCCGACTTCATGACTGGAATTAACTCCACCTGCACACTTGACCCAATGCCCTCCAAATTTGTTAAAGAGAGCCTCCCTGCCATCTCCCAACTCATCGCCACCATCATTAACTCCTCCCTCAGATCTGGATCAGTTCCCCCCTCTCTCAAACTGGCTGCTGTCACACCCATTCTCAAAAGACCTGGACTCACACCTGACATCATGTCCAACTTCCGGCCCATCTCAAATCTCCCCTTTCTGTCAAAAATACTTGAACGTGTCGTTGCCTCACAACTTAAAGCCCACCTCAGCTCCAATGATCTCTTTGAGCCATTTCAATCCGGTTTCCGATCAAAACACAGCACCGAAACAGCTCTTCTCAAAATCACAAACGACCTCCTCCTCTCCTCTGACTCCGGCAACCTTAACATCCTCATCCTCCTCGACCTCACCGCAGCATTCGACACCATCAACCACGCCATCCTGCTGTCCCTCCTCGAATCATCACTCAACATCACCGACACTGCACTCTCCTGGCTGAAATCCTACCTCACCGACAGACATCAGTTTATCAACATCAACAACTGCACCTCCTCCACTGCTCCTCTGTCCCAAGGTGTCCCCCAGGGTTCGGTGCTTGGCCCCCTCCTCTTCATCCTCTACATGCTCCCCCTTGGCAAAATAATTCGTCGCCACAACCTTCAATTTCACTGCTACGCCGATGACATCCAACTTTATATCTCAACAAAAACCATCACCCCCCACAACACACTCCACTCTCACCAACTGTCTCTCAGAAATAAAAGCATGGATGCAAACAAACTATCTCCAACTGAACAGTGCCAAATCAGACATCATCATCATTGGCCCCCCATCCTGTATCAAAGACATCCAGAATTTCAACTTCACCATTGACAGCCACACTCTATCTCCCCCCCCTCACATCCGCAACCTCGGAGTCATCTTCGACAGTCAGCTCAAATTCAACCACCACATAAATCACATCACCAGGACAGCCTTTTTCCACCTCAAAAACATTGCCCGTCTCCGCCCATCACTCTCCTCCTCTGCTGCTGAAACCCTGATTCATGCATTCATCACTTCACGACTCGACTACTGCAATAGCATCCTCTACGGCATACCATCCAACCTAATCAATAAACTCCAACATATCCAGAACTCTGCTTCCCGCCTCCTCACCCACACCCGCTCCCGAGACCACATCACTCCCGTCCTCCAGAACCTCCACTGGCTCCCCGTCCGTCAAAGAATCAACTTCAAAGTCCTCCTCATTACCCACAAAGCCCTCAACAATCAGGCCCCCCCCTACCTCACAGACTTGCTGCACCACCACGCCCCTTCCCGCTGCCTCCGCTCATCAGAAGCCAACCTCCTATCCATCCCCACCCGCACCAATCACCGGACCTGGGGGGACAGAGCCTTCTACGTCGCTGCCCCCTCCCTCTGGAACTCACTCCCCCAACCCATCAGAGACTGCACTGACCTCACCACCTTCAAAAAACTTACAAAAACTCACCTCTTCAATCTGGCTTTTAATGTGTGATTGTTTACTATATATTTATTTGTTGTTCCTTCCTTTTCCCTTCACTATTTCTGTAAAGCGTCTTTGAGCACCTGTAAAAGCGCTAACAAATTAAATCTATTATTATTATATATTATTAAGTTACCACCACGCCTGTTGATGGGGCCATCATGACACAGACCATTTTAGTAACCATGATAATGAGGAAACCTGGTCAAGTGTCTCTGATGTGATCTTTCTGGGGCTGAGTACCCTTTTGGATTTATAACTGCACATACGCAGAATGGAGCTCTACAGTAGATTAGATAGGTCAAACTAAGCAAATCCACAGAGTTATTCTTTCACATTATAACTCATTAACACATGATCACTTTTTGATTGAAATTTGTTGCATTCTCCAAAAGCTTGTTATTTTGTGTGGGATCCATGTTAAGTACAAAATGGAAATAACATTTTAACACAGGTGTACAGTGTCAAGGAATTAATTATATCACAAATATATTATCTGTGGACATAAATGGTAGGAAGAACAAATTAGTTTAAGCATTTCATCCGCAAACCCCAAGAGAAATACAACTCCGGACAAGGTATTACTCTTCCTAGGGCATTCAGGAAACTCAATAAAAAAGAATGTCAACTTATGTAATTTTATATTCACTAATTTCCATCCCAATAACTATAGACCATATATAGGTGTGCATGAGTAATTACTTACTCTGCAATATCAATTCCCCTTATTTCAGCAGGAGCTATTCTAGACAGGTGATGTAAGAAGCAAAGACAGTTATAATGGCAGACTAGACTTCTTATTATAATAATAATAATAATAATAATAATAATAAATATTTATATAGCGCCTTTCAAGGGACCCAAGGTCGTTGTACATGGTGGACAAACAAAACAAACAGACAATCAAAGGGCAAACAAAAAATAAAGGAAGCTGGGGGGATGTCCAGGGGGGCAGCATTATGCATCTCTGCAGGAAGAGCATTCCAGAGGGTGGGGGCCGCAACACTGAACGCCCTGTCACCAACAGTTTGTCCAATAAACATGGAAAGAAACCCGTTAATGGTAATATAAAAATTAACCCATAACATAACATTCTGTGTGGCTTAGACAGATATTAGTGGTTTCGTTTTACATTGGTTTGGGGTTAAAGAAAGGCGATTGGCCTTCCAGCGGGTAAGAAAGTTGGCACATTGTTGTACAAATTCGTCCCGTTATAATCGGGAGATAAGTTTCCATTCATTTCCCATTGATGCTGAGGTAAAGGCTCAGTGGCTGATCAAGGTCCGTAGGGACAATTTCAGCCTAAAAAGAGAACCAGCGTCGTAGGACCGGAAACCCAGAGTTTTCCCTGAAGTTAGCCGGCAAAGCGAAAATCCTGCTTCGTAGTACAGGCCTCTGTTCTCTTTGCATGGAATAATTACGAGCTACCTACACCAAGACGTAATGTTTGGGAGCGTCGGTCGAGGGCAGAGAGTCCCACCCCGGACATGACAGCTGAGTACGAGGTGGAAACAGTTGCAACCGCCTGATCATGACTACTGTTTAAATCCAGCGACGGCAGTGATGGCAAATCAGGTGGCCGACGAGAACGAAGCCTTGAAAATTCAGATTAGGGAGCTCCAACTCCAGCTGGAAGTGTTACAACTGCGATCTTGTGTCGGGATACAACGCCTGGCAGGGTCGGACGAGGACATTAGTTTACAAGGCTGGTTTGCTATCAGGATGTTGTTATGGCTACTAGTTTAAAAAACACGTTTCATTTGGGAAAGCTAATTTAAGAAACAAAACAATGTCTAACATGAACATTATTACATTCTTAGATTTACCACATACAAGCATTTCCTTGCCTTTTGGAAATTGGTGGAGCCAGCAGCCAACACCAAGATGGTGCAGATCACCAACACCAAGGCATCCTCTGCCAGCAGCTCGGATTCCCCTCAACCAACAACAACGGTATGGAGCTATGTCAAAAATAACATAGGACAATACATAATTTAATAAATCCACAATATGATAAGATTATACAGATTAATTTAATAAACGTTTACAAAAAATAGGTTGATTTTATATCTAAAAAAAAATAAACATTTAACCAGTGGCACGTCCACACTTATAGCCATGGTGGTGATCAGTGGTGCAATGTCTGCTGAGAAGTCCTTGTATACCTCACTGACTTTGAGGACATCTGGATCTGGCAGCTCCCCCTGCACGGCCTTGTAACATGTACTCCTTTGAACATGTTCAAGCTACTGTAAACTGCTTTGGCTTAGTGGAAATGAACACCATGTCACTCACTCTGCCTGGTTTCACCCCCTATTAAATTACACAAAAGAATTGTCAAATTAATTGAAAAGTTTGTTGATGCAACATACAAGATCAGCTCTTGGCACAAAGGAAATACTCATTAAACCGTGCATTGGTTGTGAACACATACTGTACTTACCATGGTTCTTGGCTTGTGCCTTCGCTGCTCTGTTTCAGTGCAGCTAAGGACAGGGGGTACAGCAGCCAGGTTGAGTGTGGAGTAGTGTGCAGTCTGGAACAGCCGTGCAACATGTGGTGTCTCATCAAATGTGTTAGTTGTGTTTGTTTTATGTCTGTCATGTCATGTTTAGTCAGGTATTTATGTCATTCCAAGTCTAGTTAGGTATTTATGTACAGTAGTCAGGTGTTCATGTCTATTTATGTCCATCATCTCTAGTCAAGTCCCCGTGTTTCATGTCATGTCTCGTTTTCCCATTTCCTATTTTATTTTGTACTTACCTTTTGTCTTTCATTTCAGGCCCCGTTACTTCCTCCCTTTGTGTGTTTTCCCGCTATCGACAGTGTCTGCCCCGCCCCTGATTGTTTCCACCTGTTGCCACTCACCTCATGTTTAAATAGTCCTTGTCTCCCTTTGTCTTGTGCCAGTTCGTCTTGTTTCAGTGTGCTTCACATGTCTAGAGACCCAGCGTGTTACCAGAGAGGAGAGTTTTGTTTGTTAGAAACCAAGAGCTTTATTTTGTCCTCGCAAGAGTGATCTTTTGTTTAAACTTTGTTTATTTTTTCTCATTAAAAAGTGAGTCGTTGCAATTGAGTCCAGTATTGTTGTACCTCGTTCATTGTGGTTGCAGAGTGCTGTTCCAGCTACACAGGAAAACTTTGGCACTGCAATCTCCACAGGTGAGCAGTTCTCAAAGACAATCTACACATTAAAACTAGGGCTGTCAGTCGATGCAAATATTTAATCGCGATTAATCGCATGATTGTCCATAGTTAATGGCGATTAATTGCACATTTTTTGTCTGAGGGATATTTCAAGTTTTGAATACTCTTATACCACTTATGAGTGGACAAATATGCTTTATGCAAATGTTTGTTTATCATTTAACCTGTTAAGCCCGAAGGTCCCCGCCGGCGGGGACCCTGTTTTTTTTTTTTTCACGACACTGTGTCTCAGTGCATTTTAATATTTAAAATCCTATTAATGTGTTCTACCAGATTAACGAGAAGAATCTCAGCTAATTGACGATACGAACCATTTTTACTGAAACAAAACACAAGTCTCACAAGAAGCGTTAGCATTAGCCCTTAGCTAAAACGGGCAGATGCTACTTCCGGTGCTAACTAGCAAAAACGATCTTTAAAACTTAATATTTTCTGCACAAACTACATACCATCTGAAAAGCTGATACTCCACAGATTATTTTGTTATAAGTATCATCACTGTAGGACACAAACTCACTGAGCTAGCAGCCAGAACAGAGAAGAAAAAAAACAACAGTTTTAAAAAACATAACAATTATGTCTTACCGTTGCTGTTTTGTCATCAAAGCTCGTGTTCAAGGGAATAAAAACGCTGCTTAAGGTTAATCCAATGTCTCTTAGTCACTTTAGAATTGTTCCTGATAATCTATCATTACATTCATGGCAGCAGAGTAGGTATAAAGTTTCGCAGTCCCAAGCTAATGCTGTCTCACGTGCTGTTTACGCAAACCTCTCTCTACTTGACGTAAGTGTTTAGCGGGACTTACTAACTGTCACTCGATTCTATTGGCTAACGGTTCAGAAAAGGTGTCAATCGACCAAAGGTTCCAAAGATATGATCCTGTGTAGTATAAACTACGCCCGCTCCGGCTCCATTACGCATTACGCAGCAGCAGAGCACCGCAGCACCACAGCACGCAGCGACGATAGCAGGTAACAGAGCACATTTCAAGGACGTTGATTTCTTTGCTTTTAGATATTTTTCTTGTGTATCCTCTTTCCATTTTAGCAAATAATGGCAGCCAGAAGGGAGAGCTTCACCACCGATCAGGTGCTAGAGATGCTAGCTGACGATAGTGGGGCTATGATCATACCAGATGACTCTTCTTCGGATGATGAAGATCTCCTCCAGCCAGACCTGGATCCGGACAGTAGTGACTCGGATGTTGAACTGCCACCACGGGAAAGGTATGTAATCTCTCTGTTTTTATATATTACTTATGTGTTTGGTGGAACTGCGTCACAGTGCTAGCTTAGCCAAGAAGCTACAGGAATGATTGGGCAAAATGCTAAATAGTGTTACTTGTCTTTTTGGAGTTACATTTTCTAAATGAATGGCCAGTGAATGAATATACATGTGTTTACTTATTTATTTGGTGTAATATTATTAATCTATAGTCCAATATTAGGTTGTTACAGCCGCTGCTACCTTGTGCCTTTTAACTTGTGTGTGTGTGTATGCAAATGAGCTGTGACGTGCCTATGCTGTCAGTGGCCGGCCCGACCTCGCAACATCCGCGGGGATTGGACAGACGTCACCCAAGCCCTGCCCGCTTCTGCCACGTCATCCGGGGGAGGAGTATAAAGGCTGGGCACGGATACCATTCGGGAGGCTCTGTATTGTGTGACAGACGCCTCAAGCCTCTCCGTGTGATTCTACCCTCGTTCTGTGACTTCTGAGACTGTTAAGCCGTGTGTATTCTGTGTTAGCTACTCTGATTAGCAGGGTATTCAGTAGGGTTCTGGGTGAGCACACTGATTAGCAGCGTGTCATTGGGTTCTGTGTTAGTATAGGGTTTGTGTGTGTATATTGCTTAGATCCAGGTTGATTAGCACCTGTAGACCAGCCTTCCTGTGTGTATATTGCTTAGATCCAGGTTGATTAGCACCTGTAGACCAGCATTCCTGTGTATATTGCTTAGATCCAGGTGATTAGCACCTGTGGCCCCGCACCAGCTGTGTTTTCCCACAGCCTCGTTTTGATTATTGTTTTGTTTCCACTTTAGAAGTGAGGTATTTCCTTTCCTTTTGTGTAGTACTGGGCAACTCTCTTTTGGAGACCCTTTTGTGAGATAGTGACAGCTTGACCCATTGTTGCGCCAAGCTCTTTGTGTACATCATTTCACTCAGTTGCTGCTACAATTAAACCACCGGTAACATATACCCAATCTGGTCGTGTCGTTTCCCTTTTGTATCCCTAGCCAAGAGGGAACGTAACATAGGTATAAGCCAGTGAATTAATCTAATGTCTTTGTTTTTCCACATTTGTTTTCAATGATGCAGTTGAGTTTGAAATGGCTTCTGGACCCCCATCTGCCACTCAGCCTGTCTCAACAACGCCACGACCATCCACCCAGCCATCCCCACCCCCACCCTCACATCCACAGCCGTCTACTTCCACTCAGCCTGCCTCAAGAAATCCACGACCATCCACCTAGCCATCCCCACCCTCACATCCACAGCCGTCTACTTCCACTCAGCCTGCCTCAACAAAGCCACGACCATCCACCCAGCCATCCCCACCCTCGCATCCGTCAATGTCTGCTTCCACTCAGCTAAGGGTGAAGACACCTGTGTACTGCAGGAAGTGCCAGGTCCCTCTGTGCTTCACTGTCAAAAAGAACTGTTTCAGGGAGTGGCACGACCTAAATACTGGAACATTCAGGTAGGTATACATTTCAGATAGGTATAATGTTTTGCAAGTGTTTATTTAAAAAAAAAAAATACTTGTTGTTTTTATATACCTAGTGTGATTTTATTGTATAGTACGTTGGTAAAATGTTTGTTGTTTTTACAAACCTACAGTGGTTTTATTGTATAGTACGTTGGTAAAATGTGTGTTGTTTTTACAAACCTACAGTGGTTTTATTGTATAGTACGTTGGTAAAATGTTTGTTTTTACATGCCTATAGTGTGTTGGTAAAATGTTTGAAATAAATCTGCCCCAGTTGGAGTCAAATGTTACCTATGTTTCCGGTTTTTTGTATTGTGCAAGTACACCTACACACAGACCTACAGTGTAGTTTTATTGTATAGTGTGTTGGTACAGTTACATACACACACACAGCTACACTTACACATACACACCTACACATACATACCCACACATCTACACTTACACCTACACACACTCACACACAAACAAATATTTAAAAACATTTTTTTGTTTTGGGTGGGGTGGAATGAATACCTAGTGATGATTCAATGAAATACAATGATTTTTATAGTCTGGTACCTGAAAAAGGTCAAATGGCACTGATGGAACCAAATGTGCCCAAAGCTTATTCCGTCTGGACTTTATTTTCATAAACCTCTCTAAAAAGGTCAAATGTCACTTGTTTTGCCTCAATCTTGATACAGGGTACTTATTATGTTCTACATTGGATTCCTAAAGCGTTTAGGCTACTAACCCATCATTCAAGGTTGGTCTTCACTATAAGTAATGGGTTTTCTTTAGGCGGAGACAGGAATTTACATTTTTGCTATGTTCCATCTGAATTTACTCTGACACAGACAAATCTATATTGATTCTGACACTTCTACATCCAACTCACAGCTTGCTCAACCTTGCTTTAATAACAACAATTATTCATATAAACCTTTTAGAAGTGAAGTTATAGTCATTTGTTCTGGGAATGTCATTTTCGAGCCTGAAACCTGAAAAACAGGCAATGACAAATATTCTCATGAATAGTAAACACAACAACCTCTGAACATTACAAATATTCGCCTCAATTCAACCTGGAACCTCTCATACAATACTACAATACTGTGTGTGTGTGTGTCAGGGTTCTTACACCTTTTCCAAAGTCAAATTCAAGCATTTTCAAGCATCTTACAGCTGTTGTAAATTACATATTATACTGTACACATACTTATACTCAAATGATTATTTCCCTACCTAACATTAAATCAGATGTTCTTTATGCTATAAACAACCAAATGTGTGTTTAGTGATGGCATTCTACATGAGGATGAAAAATTAAAGAAATAACTAATATTTCGAAATTAATGATCTGTACGTAGACCGGGCATCCCATATAACCTGGCTGAGCAGAATATAAAACAATCAGCCAAATAACTTTTCAATACATTATTGATTACTTTTAGGGGGCAGTAAACGGAGGTAAATGGTGTACCTTTTACTCCACTACATGTATTTAATACCTTCAGTTACTTTACAGATGTGGATGAATGATGTGAAATCTAATCAAGTGTTAAATCAGACTTTAGTTCCACCTGGAGTAAACTCACAAGCTACCCTGCAGTATACAAAGTCATTCAAACTAGCAGCACCTTTACCAGCTTTGATAACACTTTAATGATCAATCATTATAAAACATATCATATACAGTAGGGCAAAAAAGTATTTAGTCAGCCACCAGTTGTGCAAGTTCTCCCACTTAAAAAGATGAGAGGCCTGTAATTGTTATCCTAGGTATACCTCAACTATGAGAGACATAATGAGAAAAACAAAATCCAGAAAATCACATTGTCTGATTTTTAAAGAATTTATTTGCAAATTATGGTGGAAAATAAGTATTTGGTCAATAACAAAAGTTAATCTCAATACTTTGTTATATACCCTTTGTTGACAGTGACAGAGGTCAAACGTTTTCTGTAAGTCTTCACAAGGTTTTCACACACTGTTGCTGGTATTTTGGCCCATTCCTCCATGCAGATCTCCTCTAGAGCAGTGATGTGTTGGGGCTGTCGCTGGGCAACACGGACTTTCAACTCCCTCCAAAGATTTTCTATGGGGTTGAGATCTGGAGACTGGCTAGGCCACTCCAGGACCTTTAAATGCTTCTTACGAAGCCACTCCTTCGTTGCCCGGGCGGTGTGTTTGGGATCATTGTCATGCTGAAAGACCCAGCCACGTTTCATCTTCAATGCCCTTGCTGATGGAAGGAGGTTGTCACTCAAAATCTCACGATACATGGCCCCATTCATTCTTTCCTTTACACGGATCAGTCGTCCTGGTCCCTTTGCAGAAAAACAGACCCAAAGCATGATGTTTCCACCCCCATGTTTCACAGTAGGTATGGTGTTCTTTGGATGCAACTCAGCATTCTTTCTCCTGGCTTATGCAGGGGGACACGTCTGGCACTGCAGGATTTGAGTCCCTGGTGGTGTAGTGCGTTACGGATGGTAGCCTTTGTTACTTTGGTCCCAGCTCTCTGCAGGTCATTGACTAGGTCCCCCCGTGTGGTTCTGGGATTTTTGCTCACCGTTCTTGTGATCATTTTGACCCCACGGGGTGAGATTTTGCGTGGAGCCTCAGATCGAGGGAGATTATCAGTGGTCTTGTATGTCTTCCATTTTCTAATAATTGCTCCCACAGTTGATTTCTTCACACCAAGCTGCTTACCTATTGCAGATTCAGGCTTCCCAGCCTGGTGCAGGTCTACAATTGTGTTTCTGGTGTCCTTTGACAGCTCTTTGGTCTTGGCCATAGTGGAGTTTGGAGTGTGACTGTTTGAGGTTGTGGACAGGTGTCTTTTATACTGATAACGAGTTCAAACATGTGCCATTAATACAGTTAACAAGTGGAGGACAGAGGAGGCTCTTAAAGAAGAAGTTACAGGTCTGTGAGAGACAGAAATCTTGTTTGTTTGTTGGTGACCAAATACTTATTTTACCGAAGAATTTACCAATTAATTCATTAAAAATCCTACAATGTGATTTCCTGGATTATTTCCCCCCATTCTGTCTCTCATAGTTGAAGTGTACCTAGGATGAAAATTACAGGCCTCTCTCATCTTTTTAAGTGGGAGAACTTGCACAATTGGTGGCTGACTAAATACTTTTTTGCCCCACTGTATATTATTCTGAAATGGACCAATCTGCACAATGACTACTTTTACTGTCGCTACTTTAACTATATTTTGATGAGAATACTTTTATACTTTTACTTGAGGAACATTTTGAATGCAGGACTTTTACTGTAACAGAGTATTCCTACACTCTGGTACTTCTACTTTTACTCAAGTACAAGATCTGAGTACTTATTCCACCTCCGGTAGCGTATTAGCCTGAATTGTAGCCACAAAATCATGCAGAGCTGCATACAAATAGACTCACAATGGTAACAAGTGGAAAATAATATTTCCAAATGTGTACAATGATTTGTCGGTAATTTTGACAACTCAAGGCACCTGACTTATACATTTTCAAAGGAAGACTGTGTTCATTCTACAATTACATGGGATTAAAGCAAAATGTAGTTTTACTTTTTAATGCTTTTTTGTAAACAATTTTATATAAAAGACAGTTTGTTTTCAAATAAACAAAGTATTGGCTTTCAGAATATTAAACTTGCTTCCGGAAATTCAGATGATAAATACAACTTTGAAGCGGAGAACGGAGTAATTTAACGTCACAGCAAGCATAACAACAGCAGCAGTCTTTCCCCGGTCCACAAACACAATACACACAAACGCAAAAATACACAAACACACTCGCGAGCTTCCGCCAGACCAGTAATACAAACGAAAATGTGTCTTTTCGATAGAGCAAGTCACATTAGCGGACCGAGGTCCGGCGACTCCACCTGCACACCATTCTCATCCAACTACTGCGTCACCTTGGTCACTCACGAGTCTAAAAAACAACTCACGTCAACGCACGTAAGCAACGTGGGTGCCAACGTGAGCGCCCTCGTGACCAAAATATTTGACGGCGCTGATTGGCTGAAATTATGTTTCGGCGGCACAGTTTACTATTGAGACTTTTGCAACGTGCTGGTTGATGCTGTTTGGCTCGGGGGCTCCGCCCGGTAATGATAAACTAATGCCATGGGCAAGGCCAGGCAGGAAACATGTGACTTATCAGTAACTTTAGACATCGTAACACAATTATAAAACGAGATTTTATTGTAGATTATACATTTTACTGATACCAATTGTATGATATTTACCTTGCTCATTAGAAATAAAAATATAAAATATATATATTTTTTAAATATTTTTATTTTTAATATTTTTTTTAATATTTTTTTTTGTATGTGGGAAGAGGTGGGGCGGCGCCCCTATGGGCCGGCCGCCACTGCTCCTGGCATACTGTCATCTATCACTCTCATCAGAATGCCCAGGTCATACGTAACAAAAACACTTGCAGGTCACGCGCATATCGCGGGAAGGCTTTTTTTTATGTAAAAGCGAAGCAATTAAGCACGCTCAGACTTCTTTATTTTCTTTTAATCTAAAAAGCGAAGTAAAGCATTTACAATTTCAAGCACTTTATCCCAAATTCAAGCACCATTCCCAAAATGCAAGCATGGAAGCCCGGCATTCGTTTGTGTCGGCTGCCCTTAAAAGGCAATGTGAGCGTCCATTCCCAATGGATAACAGAGAATTGTACACCCGGAAGTAAGTATTCCCCTTACTGTCGATTGAATTTACAGTGATATCTGCACTACTCATCGACAAAAAAAAAAAACAGAGTATCCTTGTTAATCATACAACATTGATTGGTTTAAATTGTGTGCAATGCTTTTGTATTTTTCCCCTTCGATTCGGAGAAACAAATATTTTTTCGAAGTAAAGGATGGGAAAAGACACTACACTGCCCAGAATCTCCAGCTATCGTTTAGGACTACACCATGGGTTTCCCATTAATGCACCAGCGCTACAGTTGCATTTTCTACTGCAACACTCCCTACACGCACACACAATGTACCCGTGACTGTTACAATGAAGGCTCGATAATCAGCTCACGGCATATAGGTGTAAGCAGGGGTAAAGTGCTATTTTTACAAGTGGGGGGTGGACCTCACCTCCTCTAGTGGGTCCGGGGGCATGTTTCCCCGGGAAGATTTTTTTTAAATATTGAAGTTAAAAGCATCAATCTGGTGCACTTTGAGAGCAACATTAAGAGATCTATGGATACATCTCTCAACACCCATATGAAACAGAACTGTAAACAGATTTTCTATTTCTTTATAGATATTTTACAAATCACGCCCCTTTTAAAACAAACCGTTTGAGACCCACTGAGATAACTAGACTAAAGTTAACTATCTAAACACTGAGAGTCCTTTACTTCACCTGAGCTGAGGTTATCTGAGACTCTCAGTCTGACAGGAGATAGTTCTCCCTCCACCTTGTTGTTGAAAAAGCTCCTTATATCCGTTAGCTTGGCTAGCTAGTACTAGATGCTAACCACAACGATCTCCAGTAGATACCCACCGGTGCGCAAGCTCTCTCTCTCTCTCGCGCACGCACACAAAATGGCTCGTGCCACACACACACAGAGCAGAGCTAGAATGAAACACAGAGACCCAGAAGTAAGCTACTTGTACTCACGAGGCTACCCAGCTAGACATTTTTGGTTCTAAAAACATTCTGAGAATGTTACATTCATTGTTCTAGGAATGTTTTCAGCGGGAAGTTTTCTTTTGGTTCCCAGAACGTTCTTCTGAAAGATAGGATAACGTTCTCTAAAAACATTCTAAAAATGTTTGGTGATAACATTGTTAGAACATTATGCCCTCCTATTCTTAAAACGTTTTCAGCGGGAAGTTTTTGTTTGGTTCCCAGAATGTTCTTCTGAAAGGTAGGATAATGTTCTCTAAAACCATTCTTGAAATGTTTGGTGATAAACTTCCTAAAATGTTTTTGATAACATTGTTAGAACATTATGCCCTACTATTCTTGAAACGTTTTCAGCAGAAGCTTTTATTTTGGTTCCCAGAATGTTCTTCTGAAAGGTAGGATAACATTCTCTAAAAACATTCTTAAAATGTTTTTGATAACATTGTTAGAACATTATGCCCTACTGTTCTTAAAATGTTTTCAGCTAAAAGTTAGATTTGTTTATGTTGCCAGAATGTTATTATTTTAGAGATGCTTTATGTTGAAAATATTATGCAAATGTTCTGTAGTAACAATTTACTAAAATATTTTTACATTAGAACATAAATAATAATAATAATGCATTACATTTTTTATTAGAGCGCTTTTACAGGTGCTCAAAGCGCTTTACAAGTACACATTACACATATTAGACATGTAAGAGTCATTACTGCGGACATGGTATATATATATATATATATATATATATATATATATATATATATATATATATATATATATATAAAAAAACGCTCACGGCTCAGGCTCACGGGAGCCTGCTCCTGCTGCGCTCCGCAGCAAACAGCTGTTTGCTTTTCACCCAACAACGACAACCGACTCACGGGTTGCATTCCAATAGTCCATTTAGCTTAGGAACCTTCCTAACCAAGTGAAATGACCCGGAAGTCCCTCAGTGGCAGCCATGTTAAGTGCCGTTCCAATTCTCTAAATGAAAGGAAAGGAGGTTTCAAACTTCCTTTATAACCTCCCTTACCGAAAGGAGAGGAGAAAATGCTGAGAAAATGCTGCCCCACAATGCATTGCAGCTGCAGCATTTGCCATCACACAACAGTCGGCCGTTCACGGAAACAACCGATTATGACCGAGAAATTATATCATGAAAGTTACGGTGCTTATTAAGCATTTTAAAACGTAGGTGGTAAGTTGCCAAAGTGCTTTGTTTTGAACGTTCATCAGTATTATAATCAAAAAGAGAAATACGAACGTTAGTTTTTACTGAAATTATCAAATAAAGTCAACATTTCAGTGTTTACTGAGCTGTGTGGGGTTTGTTCAACTTTTAAAAAATGTTTGAATGGTGATATACACAGTGATAGATGTTAACGACTAACGTTTATAATAAATACATTTGTATTTATTTTAAGATATTTTCATACAATCATACGTATTAATTTACCGGAGGGAGAGGGTGACGAGCATAAGTTTCACTTTCCTTTTTTATTTCAAATCCAACTTTGGTCATTAAGAATATGTTTCTCTGTTGTCTATGTTCATAAAGCATAAAACAACAGCGTCAGAGCACGGTGCAGAGTCTCTAGATGAGTTTACAGTAGTCCCTCGTTCTTAATCCATGTTGTAGTCCGCTGTATAGTCAGAAAAAAGTATGATTATTTTCGGATATTTTACACATATTATATTATGAATATTGTGGGCCTACCTACATACCTTAGTGTGATTATACATGTGAGTGAATATTGGCATGCATAAATTCGTTTTTATACGTCCTATTCATTGTCTCAATGCGCTCATACATCTTAAGAAAGTTATCACCAAAAATGTTATGAATGTTTTTAGAGAACATTATCCTACCTTTCAGAAGAACATTCTGGGAACCAAAATAAAACGTCCCGCTGAAAACGTTTTAAGAACAGTAGGGCATAATGTTCTAACAATGTTATCAAAAACATCTTAAGAAGGTTATCAAAAACATCTTAAGAAGTTTATCACCAAACATTTCAAGAATGTTTTTAAAGAACGTTATCCTACCTTTCAGAAGAACATTCTGGGAACCAAAATAAAACGTCCCGCTGAAAACATTACTAGAACAACGAATGGTATCAAACATTTCTACCTGGGAACTCTCACATGCCACCGCAAACATGCAATATCTGTGTACAGCTTATCATGAATTACTTGTTTGTTTTTTTCAAAAGGAAAATATGGTGACATCAGATTTTTTTTAAAACATCCTTTTCAAACAAATGCAACAAGTTTGTTTTTTAAAGCGCTCTAGAAATAAATCTGACATTGACCATGACCGTGTTAATATTTGCCATAACAGGAACGTTTTATAAAAAAATAATAACCTCCTGAAAACATTTTCAGAATGTTGCTTGGAGAATGTTCTTCATTTTTTATCATGTAACATTAAAGGAACATTTTATAAAGAACATCTTTAATGTGTTACCCAACAACGTCCAAAACACATCCTTAGAATGTTGCAGGCAAAACGTTCCACCTTTGTTAACATTTCACATTAAAGGAACGTTTTATAAAAAAACTTTCTGTCGTCTCAGGCCTCAATAACATCCTCAAAACATCCTCTGAATGTTGCAGTTAAAACTTTATGTCTTAGTTAACCTTAAACCTTATAGGAACATTATTTGAAAAAATAAACATCCTTAAAAGGTTCTTTGAACATCAGATTAAAACGTTTCTTTAAAACCTTATTAGAACCAATAGGTAACGTTAGCCAAAGTTGTGAGAACGTTCCCCGCTAGCTGGGTATGCTATTATGTGCAGAATCCCTCTCGCTTTCAGGTGGTTTTGATTGAGTGTCCACACGTGGACGTTTAAGGACTAAAAAACGATAAATTTTTCACTTTGCTGTTAGCAAATAATTTGGCGCTGTAGCTAACAGGAAGTCACTCAAGTGTCACAAAGTAATTTAGCCTATGGGTAGGTCAAAAATCGAATGGGTGCTGGCCATTGGCCTAATCTTATCACCTGTGTTGGCTTTTGGTAAAAAATGTGTTTGTTTCACATTTGCATTGATGTAATCAATAATTTTTCTAGTTTAAGGCGTGACACGGCAGGCAAAAACATCGTTTTTCAAGTACTGGTCAATTTTGAGATTTTATGCTATTTTGATTCTATAACATGTTTTCTTTCAGGCTTTTGGAAGGAAAACGTACAAAATACACATTTAAGTGTTTATTTTACTATAGTTTGTCTATTTGCGTCTGTAGATTTCTCATAAATTCACCAAAAGTTTGCATTCTAACGTAACATAAAGTACCGCGACCGCTGTGTGCACCATGTCAACAGAGATATCGTTGGATCTCCTGGACAATCTCATCAGATCCAAATATGGTCATTTCCTTTCTATCAGCAACCAATCGTGAAAGCACAAAGGGGTCTTAAACCAAGAAACTAAATCTCATTGGCTGGTGTCAATTTCTGACAACGTGATTCGTTCAGATGCGTCACGTGGTGTGCTAAAACACTTCCTGGTTAGCTTTCCGCTAGAAATTGAAATCTCAAAATGGCAAAAGAACGGCCAAAAAAACGTTCACAGAGAAGACGACAACAATTGTCACTTGCACGAAGCAAGATTATACAAAAAACAAATGACCCCGAACATGAAATACCTTCACGGAGTGCGTCGATGCGCAAGCTATCATCCAAAGAACAGGAGGGTTTAGCTAGCGCCTCACTGCAATCTTTAAAGGTCGTTTTCTCAAAATGAGTTTTTTCTCCCACTCTGAGTTCGAGATTTCAACTTCAGTAGCACGTACATACACCAAACCTTCCAGTTATATTCCTATCAATATTATGAAGGCTTTTACAGAAAGGTTTGTTCATATATCATTCATAGCCTGAATTATACAACATTGTATACCTAAAAACATGGTGAAAATTGATATTTTAGGGCTGTGGACACTATTTTCTGATTTATGGAGTGATAAAAAGAGATATCCAATATCCCTTCTGTAAAAGCCTTAGGTACTAATATGACTACAAAATGAAACAAGAATTTTGAACCTGGCTTTATCCAAAGTTCAGATTTTGATTCCTGAAATGTGTTAAAATGTGTGCATATTTAATGAGATAATGGATCATTTGCATATTTAAACATGCTATTTCAGAAAACTTGTAATACAAAAAACAATTGCCTTATTGTAAGTAATTAACTGGAGAAATGTCTAGCTGATACCTTTAAGTTAAAAAAATTACCCTATTCACCTGGGGTGTCTCGCCTTCATACAAATAATAATAATAATTTTCGGGAAAAAAAACACATTTCTTGGGGGTGTAATCCTGGGGGTGCTTCAGCACCCCCTAGCTCCCCCCTTGCGCCGCCCCTGTGACTGAGGCTTTTTAACATAGACAGAGCATAACTGAAACATAACATCTGAAACAATGTAACAACATAATACACTTTTTGGGGATGCAGCTTGGGATGTGAGGAGTGAGGGACACGGCTTAGAACGGGCGTGTCGCCTACTGTCCTGCCAGTGTTGGCAGGACAGGAGAGTGTGTGCACCAGTCTGCCTTGATCTATGAATTCATGTCCATGACACTCACTGCTGCCCACAGCTGTTTTATAGAAGGAAAACCTCCTTCACTTCATGAAAGTGTTTTAACCACACACACACACACACACACACACACACACACACACACACACACACACACACACACACACACACACGATTGACATGAAATCACTGACAAATATGAATATACTGTATTCAACTTCATTAAAACGTTATTAACGTGCCTAAACTCAGTAATTCACAACAAATATTGGTAACACTTTATATTAAGGTACACCAATTAACCATCAACTAGTTGTTAATTAACATGCATATTAGCAGTATATTGGCTCTTTGTTAGTCATTATAAAACACGTATTAATGCCTTATTCTGCATGACCATATTCTACAAGTAATAAGCCATTAGTTGAGAGTTTTTCCTCAATAACCCTCTAATTATTTTTTTTATTTTTTATTTAACCTTTATTTAACCAGATAAAAGCATTGAGATAGAATCTCATTTTCAATGCTGACCTGGCCAAGAAGGCAGCAACGTTACACATAACACAAACATATAAAATACAGAGAACATAACTAAGAAAACAAAAGACAAAAAAGCAGTCACTACATTGTGCACATTAGGACAGTAAGAAAGGTACTACTTATTACTGCAAGAGCAGCTGGTAGTAAGGACTTCAGACAACTTCAATTTAAAACAGGCTATAGAGACAAGTGCCCTCAGTTTGAGGCGTGATTGAAGGTCATTCCAAGACCAAGGACCATAATAAAAAAGACTCCTTTTCCCAGCCTCAGTCCGCACAGCAGGAACCTGGAACCGTATCCAGGCACTGGATCTGAGGTTGTAAGAGTCACAAACTGGAGCAAATCTGGCACATATGTAGAGTGGAAGCTTACCTAAAATGGCTTTATACATTAATAAAAACCAATGCCGCATCCTACGCACAGTAAGTGAGGACCATCCAGTTAGGCTATACAGTTTGCAATGATGAGTCCTATAGGGTGCATTTGATATATAACGCAGTGCAGCATGGTAGAGTGGGTCAAGTTTGGCCAACACAGTGGGACAGGCAAATCTATAAATGGTATCACCGTAGTCCAGCTGGGACAGGAATAAGCCAGAGACCAACCTTTTACGGGATGAAGTTGAAAAACAACATTTAAGTCTGTAAAGGAAGCCAAGAGTGAATTTCAATTTCTTAGTTAGAACTTCAATATGGTATTTGAAGTTCAGATTACTGTCCAACCAGAAGCCCAGATATTTGTAGGTATCAACAAACTCAACAGAGACACCATCAAGGGTGTCAATGGAGAGGCAAGAGGACGCTGACTTGGGAGCAAAAAGCATTGCTTTAGTTTTCTTACTGTTCAAAAGCAGTTTGGAATCAATAAGTGCATGCTGCAGCGTGATAAAATCAGATGTTAAATTGGAAACGGCCATATCCAGAGAAGGAGCATATGAGTACACAATAGTGTCATCAGCATACATATGATAGGTAGAGAATTGCATCTGATTACAAATATTGTTTATATATAATAAAAAGAGCAAAGGCCCCAAAATAGAGCCCTGTGGAACTCCCTTCTTCAAGGTGACAGGGTCAGAGACAGTGCTACCCATCCTGACGCATTGAGTACGGTCGGTTAGATAACTCTGAAACCAGCAAATGGCATTATGACCGAAACGAGACATCAACATAACATTAGACATAATGTGGTGATCTACAGTATCAAATGCTTTGGCTAGGTCAACAAACAATGCAACACATACAGATTTGTTATCCAAGGCAGCCTTAATATCGTCTAAGACTTTCAGACTGGCAGTCACAGTACTGTGCTTTGATCTGAATCCAGATTGCATAGGGTTAAGGATATTGTGTGAATTTAAAAAAAGTTTTAGCTGAGTAGAAACTAGGGACTCAAGAATCTTTGATAACACAGAAAGATTTGAGATAGGACGATAGTTATTTAACTCCGTGGGATCACCAGCTTTCAAGAGGGGCGATACCAGAGCTTGCTTCCACACAGCTGGCAGTGTGTGAGTGGACAGGGAGAGATTAAAAATATCAGTTACTGGTTGTGCAATAATCTGAGCTGCAATTTTTAAAAAGAACGGGTCGAGGCCGTCAGGCCCGGCAGACTTTTTAGGATCAATTGATTGCAAACCCTGTAAGACTTCAGAGACCAAGAAAGAAGCTAAATCAAAAACAGGGGAGTTCATCTCTAGACTAGGGCTGTGAGTACGACCATTTAGAGATTCATGACTTTGCTCATCAAAAATGTGACCAGCCTTTTTGAAGTGAGCATTGAAAGCATTAGCCATACCATCTGAATCTGAAATAAAAGAATCACTGACTTTCAGTTTTTTTGGGAAACTAGAAACCTTCTTGTTCTGAAGTGATTTAATTGTTTTCCAGAACTTAGAATGGTCATTAAAACAATCAGTGGTTAAGCTCAGATAGTAATCAGCTTTAGCTTTTTTAATAAGGGCTGAACATTTATTTCTGAGGACACGAAAAAGAAGCCAGTCATCACTAGTGTTAGACTTTCTAGCTAAGGACCATTGCTTATTTCGATCATGGATTAGATCAGATAGTTCTCTGGTAAACCATGGAGTGTTCCTATTCTTAACTCTGAATTTTCTAAGAGGGGCATGTCTATTAATAATCGATAAAAAGTGATCAATAAGAAATTGGACTGCAACATCGACAGATGGAATTAATGCTATGAAGTGCCATTTAACCTCCGCCAGATCGTGTAGGAAAGCCTGCTCAGAGAAGTGTTTGAAGCAGCGCCTGAGCACAATAAGGCCCTTGGCTTTGGGCAACTTAGTGCTCCTAACGCAAGCAATAGTGCAATGGTCGCTGATATCATTAGGAAAAACACCAACAGACACATACTTATGAGCTGCATTTGTTAGAATGACATCTATAAGGGTATCGTTATTGGATTTGGCAGGGTTTATTCTAGTGGGACTATCAATAAGCTGAGTTAAGTTCAAAGAATCACAAACCTGCTTAAACTGTGAAGATTTATCACTCAACCAGTCCCAATTTAAATCACCCAATAATATGATTTCAGAAGAAAACGTAGACAACAATTCAGTAAGGCTAGTAGTTGCATCCATGATGGCCGATGGAGGCCTATAACAGCCAATAACAGTGAGAGGAGCATTTGCTATAGTTATTTTGACTGCTAGAAACTCAAATTGCCTTGGAATTGAAATTGAGTGAAGGACTGAGCACTGTAGTTTCTCAGCAGTGTATATTGCAACACCACCAGCTCTGCCCTTACGATCTGCTCTGAAGACATTATATCCATCAATGTGAATAACAGTGTCAGTGACAGACGGTTTTAACCAGGTTTCAGAAACTACAACAATATCAGGCTTAGCAACTAAAAACCAGGTCTTGAAAACATCTAATTTGGGCACTAGGCTTCTAGCATTAACATGCAGAAAACCCAATCCTTGCCTACAGCTAAACTCATTTGGAGTTGGCAAATGATGCAGGGAAGCAGAGAAACACTCAGGACCAGGGTTAATGTTAACGTTACCAGAGAGTAAAAGCAGTAACAATATTAACAGTCTGGAAGATGATTTTTTCACATGGGCTCTGGACGCGTCGCTCCTCAGGGGGGCGGGGCTGCTCCGATCCTTGGATATTAGCGAGTCCAGAGTAAAAAGGGCATACGGGAGAGCGCATTTCGTGCCATGAAACATCAGCTTTTGGTAAAAACTATCAGATGGAGTCAGCGCTCCAGAGGTTCCACCATCCGAATGTCCGAAGTGAACGGAGATATTGCTGGGAGGCAATCCGTCATTTTTGCCGACATGCGGGCTGACAATTAATCCCAGGAAAAAAGTGAGCACAAGGGAAGCTTTAGGCAACATTGTGCCTTAACACACCCAATTCAGGATCCGCAGCTCAGGTCGAACAGCAGCTCAGGTCAACCAGCCCCCGACAGCACGGCAGGACAGACAGCAATCCAGAGTCCGAAAGAGTGACAGCTCAGGCAGAGAGCAAACAATCCAGTCACAGCGAGGCACCGGCACAAAACAGCCCAGACACTTAAGCTTTTAAAACGTTTTTAAAAGCGCAGCAGACCAACTTAAAAACGGGTCTAAAAGCTCATTAAAAATGATAAAATGTCAGTATGCACAAGAAGAACGAGAATGAGACAAACACTAACAGAGACAGACACAAATCAACATGCTGCCATCTTGGAACACGCACACCTGCACACCTGAAATGTCATGAATTAGTGCTTATTTATTGCAAGTAAGGAAGTTGTTGTACATGAGTTTTGGTCTTAATATGCTCTGCTCAATATGGGCTTAATAAGGCAGTGGTACCACAAGAATAGTTATTCTCCCACAGTGTTGTAGTCAAGTCACCAATTCACGAGTCCAAGTCACTCTCGAGTCCCCACTCTTCGAGTCCGAGTCCAAGTCCGAGTCACCTAGGGAGAGTCGTAGTCGAGTCCGAGTCCAAGTCCGAGTCACCCAAGGAGTGTCCGAGTCGAGTCCGAGTCATCATTACCTGTGTTCGAGTCCGAGTCCGAGTCCGAGTCACCCAAGGAGTGTTCAAGTCGAGTCCGAGTCACCATTACCTGTGTTCGAGTCCAAGTCCAAGTCACCCAAGAAGAGTCCAAGTCAAGTCCGAGTCACAAGTCTTCATGTATTAATCTTAGTGGATATATGTGTTGAAATGTAGCTGTAGCTCCTCTACATTGCTTTTATCCTGTCATGGTATTGGTATACTAATGTGTCTATTGAACTGCTGTGAAGCGAGTGTGGCTACAATTGTTGTATTAAAAAAGGTGCTATACAAATATAAAGCTTATTACTCATAATAATAATAATAATAATAATAATAATTATTATTATTATTATTATTATCATCATCAAGGTTGAGTCCAGTTCCAATATTGCCTCCAGTGCTCCGTTCTGGCATCTTCAAAGAGCTGCTTTACAAATGAAAATGGTATACATTAAACACAATGTCACAATTGAACTTATTTAATGGTTTGAAAACCCACAGAAACTGAAAATACATTATTAAGAACAATAGAACATGAGAAAGCATGCAGGGCTATCTACGCAATATAAGTAACATTTTCATTCAATTTCCAATTTGAATCTGGCTCCAATTCCTCTCTATGTTAGTGAAGTGATGGGGTCCCCTCTCCTACCATAATGTGGCCCTATTGGACAGACACCCAGTTGAAATTATGCATTTAGAATACTTAAAAAGCATCTTACAGGTGTACGGAAAACTACAAACAACACCAGCAGAGCCGAATGAGGCCAATTCCAATAGAGTGCCACAGTGACGCGTCCTAAAACCCGGAAGTAAACTTCTTCCGGTTCCTTCGTCAAAGAAGCAATGCATTTTCTCCATAGGATTTTTGGAAAATAGCTCGAAATAAGGTCTGTGGTTGAGACACATTTAAGAGACAGATCACGTGGAGATTATCCAAAACGTGATCTGTCTCTTAAATGTGTGTCAACCACAGACCTTATTTCGAGCTATTTTCCAAAATCCTATGGAGAAAAAGCATTGCTTCTTTGTCGAAGGAACCCATGCGCAGCTTACTTCCGGGTTTTAGGACGCGTGACTGTGCCACTCTAGTCTGGCAGGGAACTTTAGTCTGGCATAACAATATGTTTTTAGCTGCTAGCGTCAGGAGCAGATGAGCACCCACTCAGGCACACACACTTAAACATCCTTGTTGCATTTTAAAAGCATCAGATTTGACAACATCGAACAACTCAACCTTGCACGTGAGGCCTCATAAAAATGCCTCCATGACTGAATACCCTTTCAATGGGTGCACTGGAAGCAGGGATGGAGAATACCTGTGTGGCAACCTGACAGAGGACAGGGAACTGGGATTTATTTTGGTGCCAAAACTTGAAGCATGGGTCTGAGGCCTGGTTGTCGATCAAGTCGAGGTATGCAGTCAGCTGAGCCTGGACAGACCGACTGTGGGTGGAGGAGGGAGTCTTGCTGTAGAGGGAGAACATTCTCAGCTTCCTCTGAGGAGCTTCAGGAGCAGGAGGAGACACTGGAACATCACCTTGTTCTGGTCCTGCTGTTGAGATCATTTGCTTCTCACCCTCTGCCTTGATACAATCTGAAATGAGAGGGTATACTTTTGTGAATAAATCTGCTACTGATCTTATTATTTTGTTTGTGATACCATTTATAGATGATGTTAATTTGTTTTACTTGAAAAGGCTAATGTGTAAAAATGGCCTTATAATTCTTTCCATAAGGATTGAGTATTCTTATTTTGGCTACACACACCCCAATATCTACAAACAGATAAACCACTTCTAGACATTCATGTACACATAACTATAATTAATAATGGCTAGTATAAGTTAGAGCCTGCATACATATATAACAAGTGAACATGTCTCACCAATGATCTGAGTCATTAGCTGATCTTTGTCATCACTGTCCAGCTGCACATCATGTTTTAGCCGCTGGAAACCAAACGATGGGTCCAAAACAGATGCTATGAAGTAAGCAGTCGTGAAAGGACATTTGGTGGGACCTCTTCCTTCAGCTGGCTCGCATCCTGGCATCTTCACTGCTTGGAAGATCTCTGTGAACCTTGTTTTCAAGGAGCTTTTTGTGCCTAGGGGAAGAAAGAATACACACTTCAGCAAAAAATCTTTCTTATTGCTAAATAAATTGTATGGTTAAAATTAGGGCTACCCCAACTACTAATCCTCAACCATTGCAAACTAGTTGTGGCATGTTTATGATAATAATTTAAATACATTTTTGGACCATCCAAATATGGTTTGAGTTCAAGGATTGAGAAACAATGTGAAAAGTAACATTGTTATCAGTGTGCTATATAACAGTGAAATAAAAACCATAATCCTGAGCCTTAAAAAATGGAATGTTCAAGCACAAACCAAGCAAGCCACTAATGGTAAAAAGGGATATTTAATCGTTTATTTAGCAGGGACAATGCACATCAATGAACACTTAAAACAATAAAATGTGTCAAGTGTAAATATGTAATATGATTCTAAATGTGTTGCAATGAACGAATATTTTGTTAATTTATTTCAACACAGTCGGCAAAACATCACAACACAAAGCGAATATAATAAATATAATATCACAATGTCCAACAACCAATAAGTGAACGTTTAAATTATATCAATAAAGATTAAGCCCCAGAAAGCACATTGCTACTTGACGACATTCTGCATGTTAAGTAGCCATGTGCTTTCATGTTATCGGCTGAATCTTTACTTATTGTATTGATCACATTACTCTGATGATAGTGTTAATTACAGCCTACCTATATATATATGAACTCCATCCTTAGAGTAATGTGTTATGGAGCCTCCGTGACGGAGATCATTTTCAGTCTCTAATTTGCACGTTCATTGTAGGCTAGGGCTAGGCTACTCATCATCTGCAGTATCACCAAGGACATGTATAGCTTTTTAACAGTATCTATCTAGACAATAAAACTGCACTTGGTCCCTAGGATGTGATATCAACCACTACCTCCATCTAACCCGACATCTTAAAACCTTTGTGGAGTCAATTTAGTGGCTAACGTTAACGTGGGTTAGCAAGCTAACAATAGCATTTCTACTTACTTTTCTGGGTGCCGCCGTGAAAGGTGTCGATTGAAATTGGACGTTGTCCCAGTCTTATCTTCTATCTTCTGTCCACATAATGTGCATTTTGCGCTACTCTTTCCCAATATGGAAACGAAATCTTTAAAAGCATACAGCACGTTGCTGGGTGTGTCTCTGGACATCTTTAGACTGGTATAGCAGCGGGGGCGCGCCCAGTACGTGAACTCGCCTCGCAGGTGCACACGCCAGGACACAGAGGACATCAGACTCCAGAGAAAACTTGCTCGAGTCCGAGTCCAAGTCATCGTGCATGAGAATTCACGAGTCCGAGTCCGAGTCATCCCAAGGAGTGCCCGAGCCGAGTCCGAGTCCAAGTCATCGTGCGTGAGAATTCACGAGTCCGAGTCCGAGTCGCGTCAATCAGTGCGCGAGTCCGAGTCAAGTCACGAGTCCCGAAAATCAGCACTCGAGTCCGACTCGAGTCCGAGTCCAGGACTCGAGTACTCCATCTCTGTTCTCCCATAATAACACTTAACAAATATGATCTCTTCTTATGTAACAAGACATGAAACTATAAGTGTTAAGTGTCTAAATAACTCAAAATTAGGTATGTATATCTAAGAACAGGTTCCCTATTTTAAAGTGAAGTCTTGTTCATAACCAATAAGCTAGTAGTTTGACTCAAATTAGGTATTTCTACCTAAGAACATGTTCCCTATTTTAAAGTGAAGTCTTGATCATAACCAATAAGCTAGTAGTTTGACTCTAATTAGGTATTTATATCTAAGAATATGTTCCCTATTTTAAAGTGAAGTCTTGTTCATAACGAATAAGCTATCAGTTTGACTCTAATTGACCTGAACAGGTTCCCTATTCTAAAGTTGCCTCCTCTTCAAACTTTGTAAATACATTATAGCACACAACTACTGAAGTAGGCACATGTTGAAATATCTGTTTTTATTAATGAACCACTAAAGAGATATTCAGACACATAGCAGAACACATATGCAGCCTGTACTTTTTAATAAAACAGATTTTTTAACTATACACAAATAAGTTACAAGGCACAGGCACTCAAAGATCTCATACATGCAAGTGTAACATACACAGATTAACACATAGGACCGCTAAGTGTAAACAAGTTAAATATAGTATACTAGCTGTGCAATAAGCAGGTGTACAGGCTAGTATGGCTAACGCTAGCATGTATGCTAACGCTACCGTGAAATGCTAACGCATTTTCTCATTGTGTTTAAACCGTTTAAACATCTCCAAATGTCATCACATAAACACAATACATGTTACTAATCCTTACAGTGTAAGGATTACTACACTTACAGTCATTGCTTTCTGACGGACTTGACCGGTACAGGTACAACTTAAATCCAGTTCCAACCTTATCATTTCTTCAATACTCCTACCACTCTGGCAGTGAGTTCAGCTATTGTCTCTTGATAAACCAGCAAGTCCTCTCACTGGCGCGAAGATCAAAGCAGTCCGTCGGTCTGGCTCGCCATCTTGTATCAGAGCGCGTGTGTGTGTTGTCCTCTCACTCGCGATCAACTTTTTTATCCAGTCCAAAAAAACCTGACCAAAACACCGTTGGTTAATGTTCTATACCGTCTACTGGGTTTCCCGACCGTGTGGATGGTATTTTTATCTTTTTTAAGGCGAGACACGGCAGGCAAAAACATCGTTTTTCAAGTACTGGTCAATTTTGAGATTTTGTGCTATTTTGATTCCATAACATGTTTTCTTTCAGGCTTTTGGAAGGAAAACGTACAAAATACACATTTAAGTGTTTATTTTACTATAGTTTGTCTATTTGCGTCTGTAGATTTCTCCTAAATTCACCAAAAGTTAGCATTCTAACGTAACATAAAGTACCGCGACCGCTGTGTGCACCATGTCAACAGAGATATCGTTGGAAGGCTCCGTCTCTCCTGCACAATCTCATCGGATCCAAATATGGTCATTTCCTTTGTATCAGCAACCAATCGTGAAAGCACAAAGGGGTCTTAAACCAAGAAACGAAATCTCATTGGCTGGTGTCAATTTCTGACAACGTGATTCGTTCAGATGCGTCACGTGGTGTGCTAAAACACTTCCTGTTTAGCTTTCCGCTAGAAATTGAAATCTCAAAATCGCAAAAGAACGGCGAAAAAAACGTTCACAGAGAAGACGACAACAATTGTCTCTTGCACGAAGCAAGGTTATACAAAAAACAAATGACCCCGAACATGAAATACCTTCACGGAGTGCGTCGATGCGCAAGCTGTCATCCAGAGAACAGGAGGGTTTAGCTAGCGCCTCACTGCAATCTTTAAAGGTCGTTTTCTCAAAATGAGTTTTTTCTCCTACTCTGAGTTCGAAATTTCAACTTCAGAAGCACGTAGAGACACCAAACCTTCCAGTTATATTCCTATCAATATTATGAAGGCTTTTACAGAAGGGTTTGTTCATATATAATTCATAGCCTGAATTATACAACATTGTATACCTAAAAACATGGCGAAAATGGATATTTTAGGGCTGTTGACAGTATTTTCTGATTTATTGAGTGATAAAAAGAGATATCCAATATCCCTTCTGTAAAAGCCTTAGATACTAATATGACTACAAAATGAAACAAGAATTTGGAACCTGGCTTTATCCAAAGTTCAGATTTCGATTCCTGAAATGTGTTAAAATATGTGCATATTTAATGAGATAATGGCTAATTTGCATATTTAAACATGCTATTTCAGAAAACTTGTAATACAAAAGACAATTGCCTTATTGTAAGACATTAACTGGAGAAATTTCTAGCTGATACCTTTAAGTTAAAAAAATTACCCTATTCACCTGGGGTGTCTCGCCTTAAATCAACTTTGAATCACTTTTAATATAATTTACTCCGCTCGTCTCATCTGCGTCTTGCTCTGTTTTCTCTTTTCTCCTGCTACGCTGCGTATGCCTGGTGGTGAGCAGAGATCCCTTAAAGAAACAGTACCTTGTAATTTGTCATACTACTTTTATTTATTATTATTTTTAAAGGGATTGGTCAATGTTATTATTGACCAATTGTAAACGTGTATCCTTTAATGAAATCACTTTTGAATGACTTTATGCTTACTATGTTTTAATGTGGGTTACATTCTCCCCACTTTACCTAATGCACGTCCCTGTGCATTGTTTTAGAAGTCTATATTGTCAGGACTCTTTGTGTTTCTAATTTAGGTTGTATGACTGAATCTGTTATGACTTCAGTAAGGCTCTGAAATAAAGACTGTACTATCATAGCTAATGGATTTCCCAGCTCAGGGTAAGTCAGTCTTTTAGGGGTCTTTCTGTCTCTGATGGATCTTCTGAGGGTTTCTTTCTCCATTTCCGTTTCAGATTGATTGATATTGCTTTCATTTTCATTCTTCTCCGGAGTTGCTTGAGTTGGTGAATGGACACTCAGGACCTGTTCAGGTAGGTATGCTGGTTTCTGTGCAGCAGGGGGACTGTTTCCACAGGGATCAGGTAGGTTGCTTTCTGCAGGGTCTCTAGCAGATAAATCACAATCAGAGGTTTCCACAGGCCCGTTTTCAGGGAAAGCTTCGGCTACATCTGAAGATTTTTGCTCAATAGTAGATACCATTTCAAGAGGTTCTTGTTCAATTTCACTAAGGGGCTGTTCTGTAGTTTCGGAGATGTTATTGAAATCTACAGCCTCCACACTTAGGTATCTGTGACCATCGTGATAATATTCATCTGGGTCAGATTGGGATTCGTTCTCATTAGCTCCATCAGAGCTTTCTTGTCTTGGTTGCTGTCGAGTTCTTGGCCGTCTTGGGGGCCCTTGTGTGTTAGTTCCATCTTCCACTGGGGTTAAAGTAAGGAAACCACATGGCAGCAAAAGGTCACTGTGTAGGGTTCTTTGTGGACCTTTTCCATTTTCAGGCCTCACAACATATACTGGAACGTCTCCAGATTGTCTTAGGACGATGTAAACGTCTGTCTCCCATTTGTCCGCTAGCTTATGCTTACCCCTAAGGCAAATGTTTCTGACCAAGACTCTGTGACCTTCTTTTAGAGTAGATTCAACGACACGTTTAACAAATCTTGTTTTGTTGCGATCTGCTACTTTCTTTGCATTTTCAGAAGCAACTCTGTAGCTTGTTTCGAGATGGGATCTCAGGTTTTGAACATACTGAGTGTGAACCTGGTTGGTGATGAATAGGTAAGCCAAATGCCAGATCGACTGGCAATCTAGGCTGTCGCCCAAACATTCACGCCCAAACCCAGTCACGTCATTTTTAGTACAGTTAGAGGCGTGTACTAAAGGTCTGACATGTTCTCGCCAATGGCACTTCTTTTGATTCTCAAGAGTTCCCAGCATGTTAAGTAGGGTTCTGTTGAAACGTTCAACGGGATTGCCCCTTGGATGATATGGAGTAGTCCTGATTGGGTACCAATGAGCTCACACAGTTCTTTTATTGTTCGAGACTCAAAGTCCCGACCTTGATCACTGTGAAGTCTTTCAGGGATGCCATAGTGCACAAAGAAGTGTTCCCATAAGCACTTAGCTACAGTTTACACTTTCTGATTCGTGGTTGGGATGGCCACTGCGTACTTAGTAAAATGGTCTGTGATGACCAGAATATCTTTGGTGTTACTCGAGTCTGGTTCTACAGAGAGGAAATCCATACACACAAGTTCGAGTGGCCTTGTAGCAGTGATGTTCACAAGTGGTGTTGCTCTTTCAGGTAAAGACTTCCGTCGTACACAACGGTTACAAATGTAAATTTTTTGCTCCACATCGGCTGACATTTTAGGCCAATAGAAACGCGCTCTGACCAGGTCCAGAGTACGTTCAATGCCCATGTGGCCAAGGTCGTCATGAAGGCTCTTTAGTACAGAGGGCCTCAGCTCCTCCGGCAGTACAAGTTGATAAGACATGCGTGCACATTCTTGTCTTCTGCGGTACAATATACCATTTATTAGTTCGAGTCGGTTCCATTACCTCAACATCAGGCAGATTTTAGGAAGTTATTTTCTGATAGAGGGTGGGGGTTTTTCTCTCTATTTGGTGGATTACTTCCCTGATGCAGGTATCAGCTTTCTGCTTTTCAACCAGCTCAGCAACGGTGAGATGAGGAATGACAGGTAAGCCACCAAACTGTTCCTCAGCTTCATAGCTTGCTGGTATGGCGTTTTGATTTTGTGCTAGAGATAGGACTAAGGTGGTACCAGACAATTCCTCTGCATGTTCACCATTGATGGTGTTATGGACAAGGTGCTTATCACATGGCCTTGCTCTCAGCAATCAAGCATGACTCTTCATTTTCAGACAAGTGCCTTTGAGCAAATTGCCGTATCCTCTCCATCTCTTTTTCTGAGATATGATCATCTGCCAATACACTGTGTGGCCTTCTAGACAACCCATCTGCGTCCTGATTCTGCTTTCTTGCTCGGTATTGCAGTTGGAAGTCGAAAGTTGACAGAGCGGCTAGCCATCTGTAGCTTGTGGCGTCAAGCTTGGCAGAAGTGAGGACGTAGGTCAATGGATTGCTGTCAGTAACAGCTAGGAATGGGCTTCCATACAAATAGTCTTTGAGTTTTTCTGTGACTGCCCATTTAAGGGCAAGGAACTCCAATTTGTGTGCTGGGTATTTGGCTTCACAAGGTGATAAGCCACGACTCGCATATGCAATGACACGTTTCTGTCCTTGCTGTTCCTGGTACAGGACAGCACCTAGTCCTATCGTGCTTGCATCTGTGTGTAGGACGTAGGGTGACTTGGGATCAGCAAAACCAAGGATTGAAGCTGTTGTTAACTTGTCAATAATAGTTTCAAATGCAGCTTCGCATTTTGTTGTCCATCTATCACCAAATACCTCTTTAGGATTGTGATATTTCTCTGTTTTCACATTGGGCTTCTGATTTTTCTGTGTAGGTGGATACCCGGCAGTGAGTGAATTGAGAGGTTTCACAATCTTTGAGTAGTCTTTTATGAACTGGCGATAATAACCGCACAATCCCAAAAAATTTCTTAGCTCCTTCAAGTTATTTGGTTTTGGCCAGGTTTTGAGTGAGGCGATCTTTTCAGGGTCTGTTTCAATGCCTTTTTCTGACACAATGTGGCCCAGATATTTGACAGTCGTCTGGAAGAATTTACACTTCTCAGGAGACAACTTCAGGCCATACTCTCTCAATCTTGTGAGTACATTTAATAACCTTTCCTCATGTTCTTCAAGTGTTGACGAGAAGACAATGACGTCATCAATGAAAACAAGGGCTTGTTTGAGATTCAAATCTCCCATGCAACGCTCCATGAGCCTCTGAAACGTGCTAGGGGCATTTGTTATCCCTTGAGGCATTCTGTTGAATTCAAAGAATCCAAGTGGGCAGACAAATGCAGTTTTTTGCTTGTCTGACTCTTCCACCTCGATTTGGTAAAAGCCAGACTTTAGATCCAATACTGAGAACCACTTGGACCCGTTCAATACTGAAAAGGACTCTTCCAGGTTTGGCAAGGCATATGAATCCTTCACTGTTTGGAGGTTGAGTTTTCTGTAGTCGATACAGAGTCGGACATCACCGTTCTTCTTTCTGACAACCACAATCGGTGAAGAGAAGGGGGATTCTGATTCACGAATGATTTCAGCACTGAGAAGTTCCTGGAGATGCTTACGCACAGCTTCGATGTCTTGTGGGTGTATGGGTCTCGCTTTGTGTTTGAATGTGGTTTCGTCACTGAGCTTTATGTGGTGTTTTAATTTGTCAGTGCGCCCAAAGTCGAGATCATGCTGTGCAAAAACATCTGACATCGAGTTCAGTTTTTCGGTTATACGTTCTTTCCATTCATTGGGAACTGAGGACTCTCCAAAGTCAAATATTTTCTTTGGTTTTTGGTCAGGTTTTGTTTGAGTATCTGAGTTGTGAGTGACAGGCTGGACACTTTGAATGGCATTGACTTCAGCTATCACGCTCTTTGGGGAGATAGTGATATCGTGGTCCGATTCATTTTTGAGGATCACTGGTACACAACAAGGTAGTTTGGGTGGGAGACTTGCTAACCCATTTGTGGCCATAATGCCACCTGGCAAAGAGGATATTTTTGATGATTCGATCACCACCCACTTTCCTGCATTGGGTATTTTGCAGCTGACTGATCCTTCCACCACCTTGGTCTGACCAGGACCAAGAGTCTCTGGGTCTTTTCCAGACAGTCTTACAACTCCTAGGCTGGAGTCCACTTCCTGTCTTTGTCTCAGTTTGAGGGTTTGGAGAAGCACTCTGTACCCATAGGGCAATGACTGGGAGTTCTGAAGTGCAGCACTTGTGTACAACTCATAAAGAGTGTCAAGGGTGTTAGTACCTATCAAAACTGTTGACAGGGTTGACTGCATGTCAGGGACGATCAAGGCTAAAGTGGGCACTTCAAAGTCAAGGCCAAGGGAACTCCTAGGGAATGTGATATTAACTTCAACATATCCCAAATAGGGGACATCTTGGCCATTAGCGGCTTCTACTTCAAGTAGGTTGTTTAAAGACTCAATAGGTAAGTTGGATAGATTCTGTTCGTAGAATGATTTGGGAATTGTGGTTACTTGCGAACCTGTGTCTAACAAACAGTTACAGTCTTTCTCAGCACTTGTCACATGTGCAGTAGTTTTAGCTCCAATGAGCCCTTTTGGTATGGTTATTGCTCTCTGTTTCGAGTTAGAAAATGCTAACTATTTACGTTGCTTCCCTTTGGGACTCTTAATCTGTTTCTCAACCTCCATTTGTCCCTCAACAGTGGCTGGTGTTAGTTTAAATAATCTGATGGTGAATGACCATTTTTCATCTCCCATTCCATCTGTTTCTCTTTCAACTATTTCCTTTTGAAGGCTACGAGAGAGGGGTTTGCTTCAGCCTCACATTGGGGCTTTATGTGTCCGTCTTCGCCACACCTGAAACAGTACCAGGGTTTTGGCTGTTTACTATGGCTGTTATTGTTATCATGGATGCTGGGCAGTGTTTTCTTCTGTTTAGTCCTGTCAGTTGAAGATTTGAACTGGTTTTGTCATCTTTGAGTATAATCTGTGTCAGCTGAGACTGCAAATGAGCTATTTGTTTTTTCAGGTCTTCCATTTCAGATCTTGACTCATTGTGTCTTTGTGGTGATGAGTTGCATTCTCCTGTGCACTCAGAAGAAGCAGCTTGGAAGTGTGAGGACACCTTCTGTCTTGATACACCGAAGTATTGTTTCATTCGGCATTCTTTAGAGTTGCGTTTGTCTTCCCCAGTGCGAAGCAGCAAGAGGAGCTCTGCAAAGGTAGGTGGAGTTTGCTTCTTTTGTTCTAACTTCAGCTCTGAAATTAGAGCATTATCCCAGCAGCCTCTGCAAAATTGTTTCAGGAGCTGGCTGTCCAGATCAGTTGCTTTTACTCCACCTCTCCTGTGGGTGGTGTTCAGCATTACTTGTAGTCGTTGAAGGTAGGCGGAATATTTCTCGCCATTGTTTTGTAGTGTGTTTAGAAACATGGCATAGAGGTCGTCTCCATCTTCAACTGTGCCATAGGCTGAGTCTAGAATGTTCAAATAGAGTGATGGGGATGAGTTAGGAGTTAGATGTTTCACTATGTCAACTGCAGGTGACAAGAGGCTTTCTAGTATTCTTCGTGATTTGTGAAGATCTGACTATTGAGCATCTCTCAATAGGAAATCTGCGTTCGAGAGCCAAGTCTCATAGTCAACTTCGTTGTTTGGACGGGGGCAGCGTCCAGAGAAGGGTCGGAGTCATAATGAAGCATGCATTTGTGCTGTAGAGTCTTCACGCTTGACAATATGTTCAATAACAACCTTCTGCAGATCAGATGGATAGAGATCAGTGAAGCTCAGAGTAGGCTGAGTCTTTTCTTTGGTGTGTTGTTGAGATTATGCTAACCTGGGCTCAGGGATATGAACACTTTGTGGAGGAAGAACACTAGGCTGTGGACTCACCTGTGTTACAATGTTGAAACTTTCCTCACGGTTTGTTTCAGCATCATCATGTTGACTCTCGCGATCCTCTTGTTCAACAGTTTGACTGATGTGATGGAGCTCCTTTCTCAGCACCTCTGCAAGGTCTTTGCCACTGTGCTTTGCAATTTTCTTCAATTCCTCAAGGTACGTTTGTGTAGTGGATTGGCCAACTGTAGAAATGTACACACCTGCTAAGGCTTTGATATCAAAAGCAACATCTGTCTGAGTCTTGCTTGCAAGTTTGTATGGCAAAATGTCCAACAGTGACTGTCCAGCTGTGCCATATGTAAACTCTACAATCATTTGCAGGCTGGATCCAGCCTGGGGCAGGTCTACTGGGATTCCTCTCTCAATCGAGCCATATTGGTTTAAGAAGTCATAAAGCTCTTCGTCTGTCTTTGTGTCTGTTAGGCCACTAACTAAGAGCGAGTTAGGTATTTTGACGCCTAATGCCTGAATTTCATCCATATTGATGAAAAGGCTTCTATCTGGTCTCTGATCACTAATCTTAAATCTGTTTTATTTGTATCCACTCCTGGCTGGCTCGCCAATTTGTAACACTTCTTATCTTGGGCTATGCTATCTGAGTAGAAGGATTCTGGGTTCTACTAGAGTGGATAGACAGGTAAGTAATTAGACCAGAGACCAGGTGGTTTGAATAGAACAGCCGGCAATTTACTGACGAAATAGACAAAACATTAAACATAGACAATGAATATTTTCTGCAGTATAATCAGAGGTAAGTATTTCACCTTTCCCTTGTTTTCTGATTTCTGTGACTTAGTAAATGGTATCCATACAGGATGATAGCCTATTTTATTTTAGACCGGTCTACTAAGTATTATTTATAGATTTTTCCTATTTTAATCTCTTCAATATCCTGAGTTAACTCTTTTTCTTTTCCCTTTTCACAGGTAAAATATATCTAATTCAATGAAAAAAACACAATTGTACCATCAATGAAATCAAATGACAAATGAAAACCTAGAGTACAATATATAGTGTCTCTTTAAATCCAGGTACAACTTAAATCCAGTTCCAACCTTATAATTTCTTCAATACTCCTACCACTCTGGCAGTGAGTTCAGCTATTGTCTCTTGATAAACCAGCAAGTCCTCTCACTGGCGCGAAGATCAAAGCAGTCCATGGGTCTGGCTCGCCATCTTGTATCAGAGCGCGTGTGTGTGTCGTCCTCTCACTCGCGATCAACTTTTTTATCCAGTCCAAAAAAACCTGACCAAAACACTGTTGGTTAATGTTCTATACCATCTACTGGGTTTCCCGAACGTGTGGATGGTATTTTTATCTTTTTTAAATCAACTTTGAATCACTTTTAATATAATTTACTCCGCTCGTCTCATCTGCGTCTTGCTCCGTTTTCTCTTTTCTCCTGCTACGCTGCGCGTGCCTGGTGGTGAGCAGAGATCCCTTAAAGGAACAGTACCTTGTAATTTGTCATACTACTTTTATTTATTATTATTTTTAAAGGGATTGGTCAATGTTATTATTGACCCATTGTAAACGTGTATCCTTTAATGAAATCACTTTTGAATGACTTTATGCTTACTATGTTTTAATGTGGGTTACATCCAGACAAATCAGATGATTAAACATGATCTTAAAATATATTTTATCTTTTTTTTTTATTGCATTTTTTTGTAATCATTATTTTTAATACTTTCTGCTGACACTAGGTGGGGCTGTGCCGGCACCTGCCCCTAATGACCAGTCGCCACTGGCAGCGACAGAGTCCAACAGAGAGGTAGGAGCTGTGAGACAGTAGCCTAGAAGTGATCCTTCGTTAGCGTGAAGTGTCTGCTAAGCTTTATGCGCTCCGCAGTACCTGAGCGTGCTCCACAAACTTTTCGTTTGTATTACTGGTCTGAGGGAAGCTTACGAGTCTATACGTGTTTGTGTATTGTGTTTGTTTCCCGGGGAAAACACTCACGAGAAACACCGGCTGTTGTTATGCCTGCTGTGACGTAGAGTTACTTTGTTCTCCGCTTGCAATTATGCCGTTACAAGCTTCAAAGTTGTCATCCAAATTTGCCGAAACAAGTTTCATATTCTGAAAGCCAAGACTTTGTTTAATTGAAATCAGATTAAAACAAACTGTACAACGGACCCTGCCGTGTTATCTATCTACCGTGATTACTATAAGCCTTACATTCATAATTTCAGCCGGAGGGAGGGGAAGCAGCGCTGCGGAACAGCAGAGTGGCGAGTGAGAGCTGTCATCTTCCCTTTACAAGCTTCAAAAATGTATTTATCGTGTGATTTTGAAAATAAAAGTCTCATGTTCTGAAAGCCAATACTTTGTTTGTTTAAAATCAAACAAAACACCCGAACCCCGGAATTTTTTTTTTACACAAATCCACGTTTATTTTTTAAATGAGCCGTTGCGACTTCCGACTGATTTCGATAGAGCGGGTCACATATTACTCCCAAAACAGGTCGCTTAATGTTTCTGATGCAACTCACAGCTTGAAATGTTTCGATATTCAGTGTTTACCGCTAGAACAGTGACATTATGTAATATAACAACTTTACTCCAAGTCCCTCTTGTAGACATCCTGCTGAATACACAGACACACATCTGCAGGAGGGGATTCAGCTAGCTGACTGTATTTGGGTACGATAGGTTGCTAGGAGTTCAATGTAAAGCCAGCCCACATTTTAATAATGACATAAAATCTGCAGCAAATCTGCAGCTCGGATCAGCTCCGTTGTACCCCCGTTTTTAGAGATCTGGATAAGGAGGAAAAGTACGGTGGCTGGGAAGTGCAATGGACAATTACAAAGTGTGAAACACTTTAACAAAGCTTGAGACAAATTTACATTTTATAAAACAAAATTACATTAGCAAAAACACTTTTACCAAGGAAAAAAAACTTTAACATTAACGAAAACAAATTAACAAGATGCAAAACACTTTTACAAAGCTAAAAACAAATTTACATTTTATAAAACACTTTTACTAAGGACAAAACAATTTAACATTAACAAAAACAAATTAACAAAATGTGAAACACTTTTACCATAACTGAAACAAATTAAAATGTCCCGAAACACTTTAACATTTCCCGAAACACATTAACATTTCCCGAAAACACATTTACAAACCAGAATCAAACCGGAAAGGGAATGTCCATCATACCGGAAGTGATGTTTTAGTGATTGACTCAAATTTAAATTTGTTTTGGCGGAAAGACCAAAGGTACGAGTGTGTTTACGTTCGGTAAACATGTTTTGTCCGTTTTGTGGAAACAACTTGGGACAAGAGACACGGTTTTGCCTTTCGTGTGGAGGATCTATGGAGTGTTTAAAGGACACGGACCAGACGGGTGTACCAAGCACACAGGGGACATCGAAACAGCCGGAAAATGTTAAATAAAGTAAGTGTAGTATTGCGCTAGCTTTGTGATGCTAATGTCAGACATGCAGTAAATAAAAGTGCAATCACTGTTTAATATCAGTCAAATACCAATCCATGTCTTAACGGAATAGCAACGCATTGAGCTAATATGCTAGTTTTTATTTTAGGCTTTCCGTAAACCTTAATGCACACTTGCTATTGCTGATTGTTGGAGCTGCTAATTTTTATATTTTTATTGGAACTATTCATACTAGCAGAACAACCAGGCCCATCCTATAAACTTTTCATGGAGTACAGAAACTCAAAGTCAAAAGAGAAACAGTCTTTTAACTGTGGGAAAGGAAGACTTAAACAAGAAAAGAGACGAGTCCAGGTAAGCTGCATTATCCGTTTCATACAACACTCAGTGTCTCTGTGTGTGTCATTACTTATATCTCTCTGCTATTTTACTAGATAAACATAGGAATAATGACGCCACAAGGAGTTGATTTAAAGCCTTGGAGAGGGAAAACACTCCCGTTGTTTACAGATCGGGAGGTAGCAGCATCTGCTATACTGGAACGAGCTGTCCAGAAGATGAAAGCCTTTAACAAGGACATGGATGAAGGACCGTACGTCCTTTTGTATCCAGACTGCTCAGAGGTTGTCAATGTGCCTGGTTCAGAAAAGCCATTCACATTGGCAGAATATAAAAAGGACTACTGCAGCATACATAATAATGTGTTGAACGTTTTGCTTTTACTACAGGGGATGATACCTCAGACTCTGATTCGGATATTGTCATCACATCTAGGAGCACAGCTGAATTCAATCAGGCTGACACTGTGGTGCGTAAATGATTTTATTTTAATGTTCATTTATTTATTTGATATACATTTGATTTTAAGCAGGACATCTATATTCTGGTCAATATTTTAGAAGAACCAACTTGGCAGTTACAATTACTATCAGAAACACTGACAACGTTTCACTGTCGATAGACACTATGTGGTAAGAGAACAATAATGGAAGCTATTGATAATTGTACACTTTTACTCTCAGGTATTTGAATTTGAACCACGAAACAAAAGTACTCCAAAACACAACCCTGAAAATGAAGGGTAAGTTTGTACTTATTTTTACAAAATAAGTAATTTATCTTTAAGTGGATGATAAGAATAGGCCACAGCATTTTCTCTGGTGAACATGGATACAAAAATACCATACATGTCATCTAATTTCAAACAAAAATAATCTGTTATTTATAAATGTTATGGTTCCCCCCTACCTCTAAATGTTACTTATAACTCAACTATACCCTGTATCATGAAGTTAATAATGTTATCAATGTTATCATGAAGGCACTTGGACATTCATCCACAACTCAGCCTGGACAGGTATTGAGGCAGATTGTGGAAGCCTGATGTTTCTAACGTTCAGTGTTGTTTTGTTACAGACATTTGTATTTGTATTTCAGATAGTATATCTGATACTGAGGATATTGTTAGAGAATATTTCTGCCTCTGATGGGTCATCTGACAGCGATCCTGAGCCTCCGTGGAAGGTGAGGCCGTCCCATCCTGACCCCCCGCTTGCAGATGGGCCTACTGTACCAGCCCATGCAGAAGGTATGATACAAATAGATAGGGATATACAACATAGGCTATTCCTCACTCAATTCAGTGTCAAACACGCTCGGACACACACAGTGAAGCCACACACACACACACACACACACCATCTTATCGCTAAAAACACTCGGCCGCATAGTATAGCCTATATATTATATATCCAGTGTTGTAGTGTGGATTTTTAGACTATTAAAACCACCGCGTCCAACGCCCACTACACCACTATATCTGATAACACACACCAGTGGCGGACTGGCCATCGGGATGAGATACCGAAGTGGGCCGGTCTGATAAGTCACTTGCCCCCCCCCTCGTTGACAATTTACTAGCGGTACCGAAGTTGAGAGCTGATTTTTAGTCCCAGTCTGCCCCTGACACACAGTCAACACTGATAGCAACGTGTACCGTATATGTTTACCTGCTCTTCAAGGGAGACTAATACTACAAAATAAGACTATAGCCTACTTTTCTACAAATCGTAGGCTATAAGATATCAAGGCATATAGATAATGCCTTTTCTTTTTACAAATGATCTTTTCATTGCCTTTCGAGGATGTAATATTATCAAATAAACATTTATGAAATATACTTTAGTCTAAAGTAGTGTTTTCCTCTCTCCTATTTAGTGTGTGCCACTGAGCCGTCACCAGCCCAAGAGATCGGGAAAGATGGCACAGTGTGGACGGTCATGGAGCCTTGCGGAGGCGCAGGGAGACGGCAGATACAGAACATCCTCACGGAGTCTGCTGGCTCAACACCACACGCACGTCACAACATTACTGACAAACTCACAGCATTTATGTGTCTGTGTGATAATGTAATGTTGGAGGAAATCCGTGATTGCACAATTGCTGAAGCGCGGAGAGACAGAGCCACCTGGGATGTCTCTATTATGGAGCTGAAGGCCTTTATTGCGCTTCTCTATGTGAGAGGTGCATATTGTGGGAAGAACATTGAGATGGAGAGTTTCTGGTCCGAGCAGTGGGGCAACGCGTTCTTCAACGCAACACTGTCGAGGAACAGGTTTCGGGAAATCATGCGCTACCTGCGCTTTGATAAAAAGGAGACCCGCCGGTGCCGGTTGACCACCGACAAGTTTACGCACGCGAGGAAGGTGTGGGATCGTTTTGTCGAAAATTTAATCGCGTCCTACAGGCCAGGGTCCGACATCACTGTGGATGAACAGCTATTCCCGACCAAATCAAGATGTCCATTCACACAGTACATGCCCAACAAGCCGGACAAATTTGGCATCAAGTTTTGGCTGGCAGCTGACGTTGACAGCAAATACATGCTGAATGGCTTCCCTTACCTGGGAAAAGATGCCAGCAGGCCAGCAACACAACGGCTAGGAGAGAACGTGGTGCTGAGGCTGGTGGAGCCCTTTGTTGGTAAGGGAAGAAATATAACCACCGACAATTTCTTTACCTCCCTCCCTCTCGCCAAAGCGCTTCTCGCCAAAAACACCAGCCTAGTGGGAACCATCAAGCGCAACAGGCCGGAGCTCCCACCCTCTGTGCAAGGGAGATCTGAGCTGTTCAGCACCAAGGTGCTGAAGAGCGACAAAATGGTGCTCTCAGTCTATCAGTGCAAGCCGAGGAGAAACGTGACAATACTCGGCACGCAACACCAGCATGTGGCCATCTCCACAGAAAAAAAGAAAAAGCCAGAGACTGTGGAATACTACAACCACTCAAAAGTGGGGGTTGATGTGCTCGACCAAATGGCTCGCCAATATTCGGTGAAAGGTAGGCTATTATTGTTATTATTATTATTTTAGGCCTATAGAAAACACTGCATTGATCAATCGTTTTTACTAAATCCTATGTTTCTCTCAGGTGCACGCGTAGATGGCCCATTGCTGTCTTTTATAATGTGCTGGATCTCGCTGCCATCAATGCCTGGGTGCTGTACAGGAGCTGCACGAGCCAGGAGAACATACCAAGAAGGGACTTCATGCTCCAGCTGGCACACGAGCTGCGCGCTGAGTGGATGGCATCAAAAGCGCCACCACTTGCGGACCTGCCCTTCAGCGGTGCTGGTGCAGAAGAGCGCAGGAGAATGACATGCATGGTGAAGGCGCACTGCATGCAGAATAAAACGTTCTGCAAATAGAGAACCGCAGTGACGCGTCCTAAAACCCGGATGTAAACTCCTTCCGGTTCCTTCGTCAAAAACGCAATGCAATTTCTCCATAGGATTTTGGAAAATAGCTCGAAATAAGGTCTGTGGTTGACACACATTTAAGAGAGGGATCACGTTTTGTTCAGCCGGATAATCTCCACATGTCTCCCCTACTTTTATAATTTTTCAATCATAAATCTAGTCGCCAAAAGCGAAACGCTAACGTTATGCTATAAACGAACTACAAGCCAGTACAGCAGCAGGGTCGCACGACTTCAACGTCACGCCAACTTAAGATCGTTTCAACTGACTTGCACTGAAACTGCACTTTGAACACTTTAAATATATTAACATTTTAAACTGTATACCCCGTTTATCTAGGCCCTTTTTGTTTTATGTATACATGTCACACTGTGGGAAACGATATTTCTGGATGTATAACACATGTAGAATTGTTTACAATAAAGCTGACTTTGACTTCCGCGTGCTTGCATATTTTAACAAAGCTTTTATTTTTAGCCACACTGAATGTAACTAGAAGTCATGGCTGTGTCAATTACCAGTCTGATATCATTTTACAAAGATGACAAGAAGAGTGTAGATAGAGGAGAGAACCACTACAAGTCAGGACACATAAAACAGTGCAGCCTAGATGAAGGTGTGCTTACCGGTGTTGTCAGGGCTAGCATGAGGGACAAGGTTTATAGAGTGTCGGTGAGTAGGGATAGCAAGAGTACCGTTAACCTAGAGTTAATTTATTCACATTAATTCCCATCAACAAATCCATTTTATGTGTCACATGAAATCTTTATTAGGCAAGGCAAGGCAAGTTTATTTATATAGCACTTTTCAACACAAGGCAATTCAAAGTGCTTTACAAAAAATGAAAGACATTAAGAAAATGGCATTTAAAATTAGTAATTAAAAAGAAAAGCTAATAAAATAAACATTAAAACAAAAAATACATTGATAAAAGTTACAGTGCAGTCTAAGATATGAATAGTTCAATTAAAAGCAGTGACAATAAGAAAAGTCTTCAGCCTGGATTTAAAAGTAGTCAAAGTTGCAGCGGACCTGCAGGTTTCTGGGAGTTTGTTCCAGATATTTGGAGCATAATAACTAAACGCTGCTTCTCCATGTTTAGTTCTGACTCTGGGGACAGAAAGCTGACCAGTCCCAGAAGACCTGAGAGATCTGGATGGTTCATAATTTAGCAGGAGGTCAGAAATATATTTTGGGCCTAAACCATTCAAAGCTTTATAAACCAGCAGCAGTATTTTTGAATTCTATTCTTTGACACACAGGAAGCCAGTGTAAAGACTTCAGAACAGGAGTGATGTGATCCACTTTCTTAGTGTTAGTGAGGACTGGAGCAGCAACGTTCTGAATCAGCTGCAGCTTTCGGATATCTTTTTTAGTGAGACCTGCAAAGACACCATTGCAGTAGTCGAGTCTACTGAAGATAAAAGCATGGACAAGTTTTTCCATATCCTGCTGTGACATTAGTCTTTTAATCCTAGATATGTTCTTTAGGTGATAGTAGGCTGATTTAGTAACTGTTTTAATGTGACTGTTGAAACTCAGGTCAGAGTCCATGACTACACCTAGATTTGGCTTTATCTGTTGTTTTGAACATTGCAGACTGAAGCTCAGCGCTAACTTTTATACGTTCTGCCTTGGCTCCAAAAACCATTACCTCAGTTTTATCTTTGTTTAATTGGAGAAAGTTCTGACACATCCAGTCATTGATTTGTTCAATGCACTTACTCAGTGTTTGAATTGGAGCATAGTCTCCTGGTGAAACTGTTACGTAAATGTGTGTGTCATCTGCATAGCTATGGTAACTTATTTTGTTGTTCTTCATTATCTGAGCCAGTGGTAGGATGTAGATGTTAAAGAGAAGAGGCCCCAAGATTACAAATATTACACACCAGAAAACAGAGAAATATCCATGAAATAAACATACAGTAGACTATAAACAATTAAAGGGATAATTGGGAAGGCATTACAAATGTAAATATATTTTAAATAATAAAACAATCCCACCAACACAGGTATCTACAGGAGAAGAGGGAATTCTCTCCACAAAATGTGAATGCCCATGTGGAGAATGGAAATGCAGTCATGCGGCTGCATTAGCCATCTTTGCCATCCACAATTTCAGCTGCACTGACAGGGGGTGTCAGTGGAAGAAGCCAAAGGCAGCAAAACGTACACATTCAGTGGAGGAGCTATTTCCTCCAACCAATAACTCATTCAACCCGCTGACAAGAGAGCCCACCTCCGAAGATCGTGACTGGCTGAGGGACAGACTCGGGGGCAGGTTCTCAGGAATTTCTTGGCTTCTCTCCCCCGAGCCAGAAGAGGAACACGACAGCTTGGAAACACTTACTGTTCCTGAAATTATCAAATCTGTTGGGCATCAGGGACGTGAGGCAATTGTGGCAAGCATGGCATTGTCTGAGGAGCAACAGAGGGCAATTCAGGTGGCTACCACTGGTCAGCGAACCAACCCAAACTGGCATTTGTTCAGGAAAGGAAGGTTGACTGCCAGCAAATTTGGAGCTGTCCTGAGGTCAAAGCGTGTGACTGCTTCCTTAGTGCCAGGGTGCTAGGGCAACAACAGGCCCTTGATGGTGTTTTGTCTGTACAGTGGGGGACTATGAATGAATGTGAGGGTGTCAGGGCATTCTCCACTGCAACCCAGATGCAGGTCCATGAGTCAGGTTTGTGGCTCTCCCAATCAGGAGTGTTGGGGGCATCTCCAGATGGTCTGGTAGGGTCTTCCGCTGTGCTGGAGGTAAAGTGTCCCTCCGGAGCCAGGGAAATGACAATTAGTGAAGCATTGCAAATCAAGGGCTTCTGTGTCAGTAAGGAGGGAGAAACATTCAGCCTGCGTGAGGAATCCCTTACTGGCACTAAGTGCAAGGTCAGCTTCACCTCACTGCAATTGTGAATCGTTTTTAATTTACATGTACTCGCCTTTGCAATGTTGTGGTTGTTAGTGTTAGGCTTCCTGTCAGCTCGTCTGTTGGGAAGATATAAAATATTAGTTTCATGGAACTCACACCGTCACATATAAGAGCATTAAGACATACAGTACATAGGCTAAAACAAAACATCTAAAGATATAACCTTGCACTTTGTCTCGTGAACATTTTCACTATTTTGACATTTTTATAGATGAAAATTGAATTAAAGAAATAAATGGAATGTGAGGGATGGAATATTAAATCTGACGAGCAGAGAGTTCTCTGACAGCCAGAGGTGATTGTTATTAGTTCAATATGTCAAACTGATTTCCCTGACTACAATCTTTAGTTACATGGTGAAACGTTATGCTGCTTGTACTAATTAGACTTATCATATAAGCCACACAGGTTTTAATAGGATGTATTCATTATCTTTACTTATGTTGTGGTCTTTTCAGCAGCGCCATCTCTAAAACGGCGATACAGTCACTACCCATCATTTACATTTCACCGTGACATGGACAAAAATGTAACGTCAGCTTACCTCATAACACGAATCCAGACTCTCCTTTGGAAAGCATTGGCCGGGATACGATAGAACGAGCACGTTTCATGCAAAGACCTGTGGCTGCAACCCGGAGCAAAGCAACACACCATTGCGTAGCTAACTAGTAGCACTAGCTTTAGTTAACGTTAGCTAACGAAACAAACTGCCCAGTAACATTGGAAAACACTGGTAATTAATGATTCTATAATTTGTAAAACTACGGTGTTAAAAACGATAATTTCAAAAATACAGATTCTAATGGTCAGATATAGATATACAGATACTAAAGATAGGCAGGTACTTGTTTTCAAGCAGAACACAGGGGAAAACAAATTTAGCGGGAGTGTTGACGTGTTAGGCGTAATGACGTACAACGGCCTCGGCAATTTCTGTAGTCCTCTTCAGCCACTCGGTAACAACCATCGTTTTTCAGACACGTAAACTCTTCAAAAATCACCAGTGGGGTCACTGCTGATGTATTTAATGTCATAGAACAAAACGTGATTTATCTCTTAAATTTGTATCAACCACAGACCTTATTTCGAGCTATTTTCCAAAACCCTATGGAGAAAATGCATTGCTTTTTGATGAAGGAACCGGAAGTGCTAAAAATGCTAACTTACTTCCGGGTTTTACGACGCGTCACTGCGGTTCTCTATGTGTCAAGTGTGGGGATGCTGTGTGTGGCAAATGCACAGCCAAGGTGCTCAGTGTTTGCAACAATTGTGTTTGAGTGTTTGTGAAGCGTTGTGATCGATGTGTTCTTATTGTTCTTCTTCTCTGATGGTTTTTGTTATTTGTATACGTTCTGTGTTATCTGCTGTTCAATTATATAACAAATACATCATTATATTATTGTCATGTTGTTGTTTTTTTTATGAGTAGAAGGCTATCAGACGACATTTTTACCTTTACGAAACACAAGCCTAACATCAAGCGTTTATTAGCGAGAGTGGGTAATATTTCTTCCATAGAATATGCAGCGATCCTCGCGCTATTGATTTTGCGCGTAAACATAAACATGATGTGTTGCTATAGCAACGTCTTTTGTCTACAGGTATTCCTATAGATATATATATATATATATAGATAGATAGAGAGATAGACAGATAGATAGTTATAGATAGAGAGAGAGATAGAGATGTATACCTAAACAAAACACAAGTCTAACACCAAGCATTTAAATCAGCACTGTAGCGATATTTTATACTTCATGCTATCTGTACAAACTATATAATATGAAAAGCTGAGAGTCCACAGATTATATTGGTATACATTTCATTCCTGTGCGATCAAAACTCACTGTTCTGTATAATACATTGTACCTTGGAAATCAATTGCGGGTAAACTTTACCCGTTGGCGGATATAGGTATACAGCGACCTCTGGCGGTTCTTGTGATAAAAAAGTAATCAGAATACTAATCGTAATCAGATTACTTTTAGATTACTTTCTTTTTCCATCACAGATGGGTATGTTTTGGTGAACAGGAGACACAAAAAGCAAAAGGAAACTGAACGTGTTTTACTGTTTTAATGGCTTATCAAGAGCACAACTAAAATATAACATCTGAAACGATGCAACAACATAATAAACTTTTTGGGGATGCAGCTTGGGATGTGAGGAGTGAGGGACACGGCTTAGAACGTGCGTGTCGCCGTCCTGCCAGTGTTGGCAGGACATGAATTAAAATGTCGAACTCGGACTTCACTTTAAGGACATTTCGGCCAGGGGTGTAGAGCTATATTTGTTTAACCAACGGATTGGCAAAACAGGAGAGTGTGTGCACCAGTCTGCCTTGATCTATGTATTGTGTGATTCAGAAAGTTTGATACAGCGTATTATTGGTATATTCATTTTAATGTCACCCATATAAGAGGTGTGTTGCATCATGTTATCACTAATATATGTGTGGTTTTATACATTCTTGTGTGTTAATAGTTGAAGGAACAAAGTACATTTTTCCTCTTAAATATAGAGAGGTTTTTTATATATTCAAACAAAGTTCCTTTTTTTCTTAAAAGTAGAGTAGCGCAATAGTCTTTTTCTTCCACTTTACATATAATCAAAAGGGTGGTTTTTTGGCTATTTGTGAGTTCTGTTTGGAGTGAAAAGATTACCCGCTGAGTGTTTTTCAGAAATTCTGCGCAAATAACAGGAGGATTTCCCCCAGATATAAGACTGCTCAAACAATACCTATGTGTGTGTTTTGTCTCTGTTTTATCCTTTCATAAATGTGAGGACTGATATTGCCTGAACATTCCGTGGTTGCTTGGAGTAAACAGGTTTTATTGCTCTATGGGGGATGGATACTTAGGCAGGATAAGACACTGGGTGGGGGAAGGAGAAAGTATTCTGCTTAAGATCTCCAGTATGTCATGTTTCAGGGAAGTCTACATATCTTGAATGGTATGTGTGTTTAATTACTTTATATATGTGTGTTTAATTACTTTGTATTAGTAATAGCAGTGTGTAAACAAAAGCTGGAAATAGGAGAAATGTAAAGATTATCTTTGTGTGAGCAAAGGGGGTATAAGTTGGACACAACTTAAGCCTCTGGAATGTGTAGAAAGGCGTGGGGGTGAAAATCTATGCAGGAGAATGAGATAACGGACACCAGATGTTTTTTATTATCAGCTCAGAGACATTAGTTTATGACCCTGGCCGGTTCGTGCTGATTTGCTAAAAAAGGCCAGGGTTGCTAGATCTCCCAATGAGATGACCTGGGGAAAAGGAGCATTCGACTCAGCCCCTTTTGTGTTTTGGGCTATATAAGTTAGTTTTGCATTAAGTTCGATCTCTCTTCTCTGGCTGTGAACGACCGAAGGATCTCAACGGCACGAGAACAAGAGCAGGAAGTACTTCTTATAATTATATTGTATTGCATTCTATTATTACCTTGTTTAATTAAAACAGATTATTGTTTAACCTGGCATCTTGGTGTGTTTTTATGATTTCCCTCCTGTTATGATTGTGCTCCCTTCGCCAAAAGACATGCAGAGACAAGGTGGGTTCTAAAAAAAACCCCCTCCTTCTGCAACAGTATTCATGCAACCCAGTCTCATCGCATTTCGTGTTCACCAACACGATTTTTAATCTATTGATTCGTGTTCACCAACACGATTTTCCCCTTTTTTTCATGTTGCAAAGCACGATTTTAAAAGCAATGTATTTCTACTGGTAATGACGCTCATGGAAGCACGGCATTTGTTTGTGTCGGCTGCCCTTAAAGGCAATGTGAGCGTCCATTCTCATTGGATAACGGAGAATTGTACACCCGGAAGTAAGTATTCCCCTTACTGTCGATTGATTTTACAGTGATATCTGCACTACTCATCGACTAAAAAACACCAGATTATCCTTAATTAATTACACAACATTGATTGGTTTAAATTGTGTGCAATGCTTTTGTATTTTTCCCCTTCGATTCGGAGAAACAAATATTTTTTCGGAGTAAAGGATGGCAGAAGACACTACACTACCCAAAATCCCCAGCTATCGTTTGGACTACACCATGTGCTCTGTTTGACAAATCCCGTTTGTTTTCACGATTCATTCCAATGGCTGGCGTCTATGTCACATGATCTTCAAATTTCTCCCTGCAGAAAAAAAAAAACATGGCCGAACTTCGTTTTATTCTCGGTGGAAAATGCCTATTTTAAAGTTAGTTGGCCATTAAAATGCGTTTTGATGTCATTTGATGCGAGAAATATGAGTTGTTATTTCAGATTGTGTGCAGTGGACGTACTTGAGCTTTAGTTTGCTAGTTATTACGAAGATGACTTCAGGAAATGGTGTCCATTCAACGTTTTCATTGTTACCAAGGTGGTTGCTAGGGACGCTGCTATCGATATTATTTCTGTTATGTTGTGTAATTGTTTAATGGTGTTATCTTTATTGCTACCCCCTTCCCCGTCAATGTATAGTGTTGGTCCACAGCGCAAACATATTAGTTTAACAAAATCCGCATCTAAAATTGTGGCATAGATACGTTATTTTCCCCTGTGCAATTCCAGTCTCACAGCACATCGTCATTAACAAATACCGGAAACAGACCGAAAACATTTAAAAAAAATAAAATAATACTTTATTCCGAGTGTACTTGCTTTTCTCTTTGAAAGTCATCACATAACGGCATTGTAATACACGGTTCGGCTGCATTAAATATTACATATCTGCCGTAGTTCTGTATTTATAGAGCCCTGATGAGAAGACTTCTAGACAAACATGAGGAACTGAAAACGTGACGTGGATCATAAATATATCAGCCATTAAACAACATCTTACATTTCTTTTCACAGAATACGTCTCCTTGCAGTATCAACACTAATTCGGCTGACTTTTATATTTGATCCAATTGGTAGATAGGCTGTATTTATACCATAAAGGTGCACAGCTGATATAAAAGGGACACCTAGTGGTTAAAGCATGTTATTGCATTTCATTATTTTTATTATTAGATATTAATAGGATCCCTATAAAGTATATTCATTACTCGTTATTCTCTACTAATAGTTAATTAAAGACTGTATATAATGACGCGGTGGACCCGTTCAAATCCAGTTTTGGACAGTCTGCCGTGGTTCCATCCCATTTCAAGTGCTGTTCGAGGCTCGGGTAACCCTCGGAGCACACTCTCCAATCACAGAGCTTGAGGACTATCACGGGGTTTGTCAAACAGAGCACATGGTGTAGTCCAAACGATAGCTGGGGATTCTGGGTAGTGTCTTCTGCCATCCTTTACTCCGAAAAAATATTCGTTTCTCCGAATCGAAGGGGAAAAATACAAAAGCATTGCACACAATTTAAACCAATCAATGTTGTGTAATGTTTGTGTATTCTAGAACCCTGAAGGCAGGAGAGACTGAAAAGAGTCAAGGGAAGCTTATAAAAGTTAACAGCATTTAATTACACAAAAGATGCGATGGTGTACAAAATGAAATGTGCAAGTGGAGGCGCTCTCCTCATCCGACCGGTCAGTCCAGGTCAGCAGGTAGAAGGGGCCGATTCTTGGCTTGCTCTTCCTGTTGTCATCTGAGGTTTTCTCCTATTGGCCGGCGTCGTCGGGGGGGCGGGTCCAATGCAATTCCTGTCTTTTTCTGTTGTTAAATGATATCATTCTGGTGTCTGTGGTTATTTAAACATTCCCTAATAAACGTTATTCAGCGGTAATAAATGAGTGCTAAACCCAGTGTGCTCAGTGAACAACATCACATGTCATTTCACCTTTGATTCACGGTTTGAAAATGCAGCATTTCGCTACAGTCTCTAAGAGAGTAGTCTCTTATCTTTCTTACAGTGCAGACGCTTTTCTGCTTGCTCCTGCCTCTGCTTACTTTTTATGCTGATTTTCCTATTCTTATTCTCTGAAAACTTCGAGCAGCGGCTCCTGGACATTAACTTATCACTGGGACAGTTCATCTTCATAAATTGACGGAGGGTTTCAGCCATATTTCAACATTTTTACGACGACCTCAGTCTTACAGTAGCGTGGCCTAGCAACAGCTAAAGCCTGGTAGGCTACTGCATGCTAGTTGGTAGAAAAATGCCTCCGTTCTCTACAGATGACTTCCACAAACTTATACAGAAGATGGCTGTGTTGGAAATGAAAATGCAACGGTTGGAAGTTAACGTGGAAGTGAATGGACTATGTCGTGGGAATGACACCACTTTACCAGTGTTGCAAAATAATGGAGAAGGGTATGCTAACTCACAGCTAGTTAGCAGCTACAAGGATTCCAAGGAACAGGGGGCCTGTGTACTGGGTAATAAATCTACAAGTGGTAGTCCTCCCTGGAACTCTCTGGGTGCAAAGCCGAAGAGTAAATCATTTCCATGGGATTTGGGAGGACGGATAACAGGCAGAGCCCAGCGCTCTGAAATCTGTGATGCGACCGGCTGGCCTGCATTGTTATCACCCAGGAAGAGCGCCTCTTCAACCCCTGTCCCAACCAGGAAAACGCAGTGGAGAGCTGCTAAAGGGAGAATTACAAACAATCCTCCTAAACCACCAAGTGTGCCAATCCAGAACAGATACGCTCCGCTGACCGAGAACCGGAGATCTCTTTCTGATGACCTGTCCTCTTCACACAGCAGGGTAAGAACCAATAGCTCCAAAAGTAAAAGGCTAGAGGGAAAGCTAACGACTGGGCCTGAAACTCTGATTGTGGGTGACTCTGCTGTAAGACATGTAAAAGGTCTGTGTAATAAGAACAACACCAAAGTACTCTGTTTTCCCAAGGATATGGTCTCTGACTTGGCTGAGAAGATCCTGCATATTGGGGCAAAACATCCGAATGTGAAGAATGTGGTACTACACATTGGAACAAATGATGTTGTGAAACAAGAGTCAGAAGTGCTGAAAGAAGACTTTAAATGTTTGTTGGAAACTGTCAGCTCTCTAAATGCGGAGGTGTTCATCAGTGGCCCTCTACCGCCAGTCAGAAGAGGAGTGGAGAGATTCAGCAGATTGTTTGCACTGAACACCTGGCTTTCCAATGCCTGTACTGACCATTCTGTCCATTTTATTGACAATTTTAACTTTTTCTGGGATCGCAGACATCTTTTCAAGGCAAATGGAGTTTGCTTGAACAAGTCAGGAGTGAAATTGTTTATCTCTAACATTTTCAACTGCCTGCGTCATCAATCTGTTCCCTCTGCCAAGGACAAGCAACAAGAGGAATCAAAACAGGAGAAAGACACAACACATCGCGCAGAAAACCCTGAAGAATTATCACTGCACCCGCCTGAGGAATGTTCTGATTATGGGAGACCTATGACACACATGGAGGACTCTCCGCTGCCCGTCACCCCCCCCCCCTGACAACGCCTTTGAACACATGAAGGCGATACAGAGGGTTGGCACCGATTCCTTCCTGGATCTCAATAACCAAACAAAGGCGATACGCAGGGCTGGCAGCATGTCCTTTACCCCCGCTCCTCAACGACGCCCACCAAAATCACCGCGGAGACGGGCACCATCTCCCCCGTCTGCATCACGGAGCCCAGGTCAACCACCTCCCCCCCCCTGGCAGCATGTCTTCTACCCCCGCACCATCTCCCACGTCTCCATCACCGTGCCTACGTCAACCACCTCCCGTTCCTTCTAGAAAGCATCTGCAGTCTCCGAAGCCTGATAAGGATGTGTGTGTACAAAATGCTTACTGATGTGTGCTGGGTCCAGGCTCAAGGGCGTATGGCACTCTCAACTCTTTCCAGGACATGCCAGGGCCCTGCCTGCCTATAGCTTTGCCGATATCTGTGTTGATAGGTAATAGATTAAGAGCGGTGAATCATCTTAGATACAGGAAGCGCTCAAACGTTTGTGTGAGTTTATCACATTTAGCTGTGATTCCATGTCAGCCACAGCTTGTTGTTTTTAACAGAAACTTGGATTGAACAAAATAACAGTGCAGCTGTTCTTATCGAATCAACCCCTCCCAACTTTAGTTTTATGAGTCAGAAAAGAATGCATAAGAAAGGGGGTGGAGTTGCTATTCTGTTCAATGATTCCCTTCAATGCAGGAAGACATCTTATGGGAACTTTGCTTCTTTTGAATATGTGGCCCTTCAGCTGAAATGCTCCTCTCGAGCTCTGTTCCTAAATATCTATAGACCACCCAAATACTGTGCAAGCTTTTATGATGACTTTACTGAACTGCTGTCTATAGTGTGTATTGACTTTGACCGTTTAGTCATTGTTGGTGATTTTAACATCCATGTTGACAACCCTCAGGACAGAGGGGCAAAAGAACTGTTTTGTATTCTTGATAGCCATGGACTGACTCAGCATGTGACGGAGCCCACGCACAATAAGGGGCACACTCTGGACTTAATTATCTCAAAGGGTTTGAATATCTCTAAGGTTGTAGTGACTGATGTTGCGCTCTCTGATCATTCCTGTGTTTTCTTTGAGAGCTCTATTTCTGTTCACAAAAATGTTCAAAAAGAGGTAACCACAAAGCGATATTTAACTGAAAATACTAGGGAAATGTTTACTCAGAATTTTTCTTCCACACTTGCCCCTGCTAACATCTCAGTAAATGAGCTAGTAGATCATTTTAATTCAAAAATGAATTGCTCCAACTAAGGTAAAGGAAGTGACTGGGAAGAAAATACCTCCATGGAGAAAGGCCATGACCGTGAGAGCAGAAAAAAGAGAGTGTCGAAAAGCTGAACGCAGGTGGCGAAAAACAAATCTCCAGGTTCACTTTGAAATCTATAAAGAGAGACTTGGCCTTTATAATTTGGAATTGAAAAACGCACGACAATCGTTCTTCTCTGACATCATTACCAAAAACAAAAACAACGCACGTGCCTTGTTTGCTACCGTCGACAGACTAACTAACCCCCCAGTGTCAGTAGCCTCTGAATTTCTATCCACCAGGGCGTGCAATAATTTTGCCTCCTTCTTCACAGACAAAATTCAGAAAATAAGACAAGCAGTCAGTGCCTCTGCATCAGGAACAGCAAATGTGTTGTCTCTGTGTCCACTTAACATCAATTCAAACACCATGACACAATTCCATCAGATTAATGATAAAAACCTAGAGGACATTATTCAACTTCTGAAATCCTCCTCCTGCTGCCTTGATATTATTCCAATGGGATTTTTTAAAGATGTTTTGCCTTGCATGGCCTCAGATCTACTTCATATAGTAAACAAATCTCTTCACTCAGGTATTTTTCCAAAGGCCCTGAAAACTGCAGTCATTAAACCACTCTTAAAAAAGAATAATCTAGATGCTTCAGTAATGAACAATTACAGGCCCATATCAAACCTGCCATTTCTAGGTAAAATCATTGAAAAAGTTGTTTTTCAACAGCTGAGTAATTTTTTGCATTTAAATGACTGTTTCGATGTGTTCCAGTCAGGCTTTCGTCCAAACCACAGTACTGAGACTGCTCTTGTAAAGGTCTTTAATGACATCCACTTAAACACAGACCATGGCAGAACTTCAGTGTTAGTATTATTAGATCTCAGTGCTGCGTTTGACACTGTTGACCACAGCATATTACTAGACCGACTGGAAAACTGGGTGGGACTTTCGGAAACCGTCCTAAATTGGTTTGAATCCTACTTAAAGGACAGAAACAACTTTGTTTCTATTGGTAAATACACATCTGAGTTGACAAATATGACATGTGGGGTTCCTCAAGGCTCCATCTTGGGGCCTCTTCTCTTTAACATCTACATGCTACCACTGGCTCAGATAATGAAAAACAACAAAATAAGTTACCATAGCTATGCAGATGACACACAAATTTACGTAACAGTTTCAACAGGAGACTATGCTCCAATTCAAACACTGAGTAAGTGCATTGAACAAATCAATGACTGGATGGGTCAGAACTTTCTCCAATTAAACAAAGATAAAACTGAGGTAATGGTTTTTGGAGCCAAGGCAGAACGTATAAAAGTTAGCGCTGAGCTTCAGTCTGCAATGTTCAAAACAACAGATAAAGCCAGAAATCTAGGTGTAGTAATGGACTCTGACCTGAGTTTCAACAGCCACATTAAAACAGTTACTAAATCAGCCTACTATCACCTAAAGAACATATCTAGGATTAAAAGACTAATGTCACAGCAGGATTTGGAAAAACTTGTCCATGCTTTTATCTTCAGTAGACTCGACTACTGCAATGGTGTCTTCACAGGTCTCACTAAAAAATCTATTCGGAAGCTGCAGCTGATTCAGAACGCTGCTGCTCGAGTCCTCACTAACACTAAGAAAGTGGATCACATCACTCCTGTTCTGAAGTCTTTACACTGGCTTCCTGTGTGTCAAAGAATAGATTTCAAAATACTGCTGCTGGTTTATAAAGCTTTGAATGGTTTAGGCCCAAAATACATTTCTGATCTACTGCTAAATTATGAACCATCCAGATCTCTCAGGTCTTCAGGGACTGGTCAGCTTTCTGTCCCCAGAGTCAGAACTAAACATGGTAAAGCAGCATTCAGTTATTATGCTCCAAATATCTGGAACAAACTCCCAGAAACCTGCAGGTCCGCTGCAACTCTGACTACTTTTAAATCCAGGCTGAAGACTTTTCTTTTTGTCGCTGCTTTTAATTGAATTATTCATATCTTAGACTGCACTGTAACTTTTATCCATGTATTTTTTCTTTTAATGTTTATCCATGTATTTCTTCTTTTAATGTTTATTTTATTAGCTTTTCTTTTTAATGACTGATTTTAAATGCCATGTTCTTAATGTCTTTCATTTGTTGTAAAGCACTTTGAATTGCCTTGTGTTGAAAAGTGCTCTATAAATAAACTTGCCTTGCCTTGCCTTGCCTTACATGCTAATGCTAACCGGAAGTGAATAATTTTCAGAATAAAAGTATTAAGTTAATAGTTAGTGAACTTCCGGTTTTTCAGAATACAACTGATTTAAATTAAATAGTGTATTTAATTCAAATTAGGCCATATCAACATTGATTTTAATTTCTAACAGTAATTAACAAGGATAATCTGGTGTTTTTTAGTCGATGAGTAGTGCAGATATCACTGTAAAATCTATCGACAGTAAGGGGAATACATACTTCCGGGTGTACAATTCTCCGTTATCCAATGAGAATGGACGCTCACATTGCCTTTAAGGGCAGCTGACACAAACGAATGCCGTGCTTCCATGAGCGTCATTACCAGTGGAAATACATTGCTTTTAAAATCGTGCTGTGCAACACGAAAAAAAGGGGAAAATCGTGTTGGTGAACACGAATCAATAGATTAAAAATCGTGTTGGTGAACACGAAATGCCATGAGACTGGGTTGATTCATGTCTGTGACACTCACAGTATCTGCTGCCCACAGATGTTTTATAGAAGGAAAACCTCCTTCACTTCATGAAATCTCTGCAGCACCAGGAGGCAGCGGGAGGGTTAACTCTGAGAAGACGAGCGTGCAGTGCCTTTCACTCACCGCCTTCGCTGTGTTTACCTTCAGAATCTGAGGTTACCTACTGTAACCCCAGCTTCTATGAGTAAATGGCGCAGCCCTTTAACCTCTTAAGCCCGAGGGTCCCCCCAGTGGACCCCTCCCACCGTTTTTTTACGAGACTATGTCTCAGGGCTTCTTAACATTTATGAAACTATTAATGTTCCATACCCTTTTTATGGTAAGAAACTCAGCTAACTGACAATGTGAACCATTTTTAGCTAAAAGAAACACAAGAGTAATAAGCCTTTAAATTAGCAAGGAGCGAAAAAATGCTCACTAATGCTAACGGACTTTTGCACAGCACTCACGGTAGAAATGCCCTTATTACTTATCGTAACTGCACAAACAAGATATCCGATTAAAGCTGAGACTCCACAGATTCCACAAATGTAATGTCATCACTGTAGCACCCCGAATTCCTGGAGCTATCAGCCAGAAAAGAGAAAGTAAACAACATCCGGTTTCAAAAATATTACAATAATTACGTCTTACCTTTTTTGATTTGTGATCAAAAGTTGTGTTCAACGGAATAAAAACGCAGCTCAAGGTTAATCCAATGTCTTTGTGTCACGTAGATATTTTTACTGATAATCCATCATCATATTTATGGCAATATACTGGGTATAAAGTTTTTGCTCATGATGATTCTCAATTGCTGTGCTTCAGTACTGTGCTGGTTGCTGTAGAAAAGAGGGAGCAGATTGCCGGGCCCCCTTCCTATTTATACCGGAAGGAGGCCCGAGGGTGGGGCCCACCTAGCGGGTGGGCGTGGACTACAAGTGTTTCAGTGCTGCGCGGGGGCGTAGGGGGATAACCCAATAGCGATAGCCTTAGAGGGCGAAGCCATATACGAAATAGAACATAAGGCTTCAAACGCTCCCTTTTTTGGTCTATCTGCGGCGGTAAAAGTTTTTGTGCGCTGTGATGATTCGGCTGTACCTTTAGTAATGAATATTACATTTTGTGAGGAAATCTTTCCACCAATAATTCCAATAAGTAATCCAAAATGTATTCACTTCAGGTTTACGAAAGTAACTGTAATCAGATTACTCGTTTTTCAAATGTAACGCGAGCTGAATACAGTTACTTGATTTTTGTATTCTGATTACGTAACGCCGTTACATGTATTCCGTTACAACCCAACCCTGGTGATGGCTCTGTCAAGTGACTGCTGCTGCTAGCTTCTTGTCTCTCTACTACCTGCTCCGTGAAGCTAGCTACAGGGACTCTGCCTGGTCAGTTCATCCAGGAAACCCAACTTGAAGCCGGCTGTGGTTGTTTGTTCTTCATGCTTATATATCGGACTATTGTGACTCGCTCTGCGGTTAAAACAGACGGTGCATGAATGCGGTTTTGCGGTAAGTGAAATTCGAGTGCTTTATTTATGTGTTAATGATTTTAATCAGCTACGTAATGAATGTTAAGGCTTGGGTTAGCGTGTAGCGAGTGGTAACTACATCGGTGCTAACGATGCTAATCGTAGCCTCCAAGTTAAAATAATAGACTGTATATATAAAGGTTAAAACGAAATAGACAAGCGTTAAGTGGGATAATACTGTTGAACAAACGGCTTCTGTTTGAGGTTGATAAAATAAGGTCATCCTTGTAACGTAGAGAGATATTTTATTATGTAGGTAGGAACTGTATGCATCGCTAAGGTTAATTTAAATTGGCTATGCTCAAGTATGTAGACAAGTTAACGTCGAAGTAGTGTATGTGAAATCAACCTCACAATAAGATGTGTATATTACAATTATTAATGTCATATTTCAAGATGATTACTTAGATATTACAATATGGTTGGTTGAGCTGGAGTTCATTATTGAGCTTACACGTTAACGTCAGTCATCTGAAGAACGAACCCAAACCTTGTTGTTTTTATTAATTGCATTACCAAATGGGTATCAAATAAACAGTAAGCATTGGTAACACAACTTCCAAAGTTACAGTAAAATAAAAAGGACCCTGACTCGGACAATACACAATCCAACATGTTCAACAGAAGAGAATAAGTTATATTGTTTGTACACATGGTACTTTACATATATATCTGTTTGTTTAAGGTGTCCAGGTGATGCAGACAGGCTAGACCAGAGAGTGAGAGACAGAACTGGACTCCTCACACCAGTGAACTTCAGCACAGGTACAAAGACTTTTTTTTTCATACTGTACAAAGAATCAAGAAAGATATTGGTTTAAATAAATGAAGTATTGACTTTAATACACTGATATACATTCCATTAAACAATACTAAATACTAGATCATCTACACATCAGTTAAGTTGAGGTTTTTTTTCCATGCAAAAAGTTACATTTAGATGTTAACAAGCACTATGATTTTGTCAGCTTTCTAATTTAATGTATTGAAGGCAAAGATATTTAACACATAGTGAGAACTGCTACTATTTATCTCTCAATATTGTCTGTAGAAAAAGGGGTAAAAGTGATTATTTCAGTGAGACAACAGAGCAAGCTTCTACAGTTGCACTACATTTTGATAACAGTTCAATATTACAAAATATTACAATTACAAAATAATTATATCTACAGCCCCTAAACACACAAACACACCGCTTTCATAAATAACACACTTGTTCTGCAATAATATGTTTCCTGTCATTTTTGTTAGGAAAGGACATGCCTGAAAGACACAACATGTTCTCCTTCTCTGAGGGTCAAGAAGAACATCCAAGAGGAACATTAAAAGCTGATGTTATGAGATTTTAAGACCAGTACAGGACATTCACTAAGAAACTACTTTCATTGTGAAAACACAGTCAGCTGATCGAATGCACCGCTTTCCACATCTACATTCCATCCGCTGATTATTTCTATTTGCCTCACTTTATAAGTTTCACATCACTTGTGCCTTGTACCGCAGAGTTTGCAACGTCACAAATAAATGGGGCCAATCTTCAGTCAGATGTGAATGTGTAATCATTTTCAGTAAGAATAATGGACAAAAGGAGTGCAAATACAAATACAATTTATTGAAATGTGAACCAAAAGTTAATCAAATGTTTTAAATAAAAAGCACATATGGACAGAAGGTGTAAACCTATAAAATGTATGAGTAAACACATTTAAGGAAAGGCAAGTTTATTTATATAGCGCTTTTCAACACAAGGCAATTCAAAGTGCTTTTTATTTAGTCAAATAACGTGACAGACTAGGGCTGTGCAGTTGGTATCAGCTTTGCCCAGCATGGGCTCCTCCATCAGGCCTGGTCCTCCTCGCTGAGGAAAGACCCTCAGTCCTCTCCAAACCAACAGACTGGACGTCCAACACACGGAGGTTTCTCTCTGAAGTCTCTGCAGCTCTCTGGACACCACGCTGTCTCAATCTGTCCACACTGAATATGAGAGGGGGAAAATGAAAATAATAAATGCTTTGGACAATAAGAAACATAAAGTCGACTGTTGAGTTGCTCAGTTTTTTTAGATTGTCAATATTATTACTGTATAACTAATATATCAGGTTAAGAGGCACCTTCAAATAAAGATTGGTCTTTAAATACATTTTTTCTTTTGAATTGTTTGTCTAAAGTCAAGGATCTAGAACTGGTACTTAGTTTTAATGATACAGTCTGGTTATTATGCTGTTTGGAGGAGGCCTCACAGGTAAGAGCACTAACTAGCTACCATCACATGTACCTTAGCTTGACCTAAATGTATTTAACGTATAGTTAAGTGATATCAAAATATAAATAACTAATGTCATGCAAACATATTAATATTTGCTTGATTCCAGTGTTGAATTTAGCACAATTGCATACAAACATTAAGGGATTTTAAGATTCTGAAGTATTATGCTAAAAACTCAATAACTTATTATTATTTATAGTTTTGCTGAGTAGTTTCATGTCCGCTTACCTTAGAAACGTAAAATGTGACGGCAGTGTGCAGATGGGGAGCATGTTAGCTTAGCTTGGTAGCTTCAGCTAGCTAGCTCTGGAACTTCCAGCTTGGTGGCAGCAGGTCCCACCTCGGCTCCACCCTTATTTGGAGAAGGCGGGAGTTGAACTCTGACGTCACTGTCGAGCCTTTAGTGGTCGACTCCGCCTACTAAGGGCTTCTCTGCAACTCTGCAGAATCCTATGGGTGACGTCACGGACCCTACGTCCATTTATATATACAGTCTATGGTTCCAACACATTGAAACTACCACTCCTTGACGCATACAACGTGTTTAAGTCCCAAATGGACTTTGGAATGCAAAATTCTCCAGGATTTGGCTGTTTTTAAGTCATGTGACTGGATGACCCATTGAGTACAGACTCTATGAAGGTTGTTCATAGAGTAAAGACTCTATGATGGTTGTTCATATAGTCGTTGTTAGATGTGAGCGTGTTTTTTTTCTTCTCACAGCTCTTGTTGTCCATTTAGTTTGGGACAAAATTAAAGTATTGTTCTATACCTATACAATCTTTATAAATACTCTGAACTTTGCTATACTTATTTCACATTGCCACCCATAACTTCTTTGTTGTAAATCAGTCATTCATTCTCAGGTTTCCAGTGAGTCCACATGGTTGAAATAAGACTCATACAGAAATGTTCTTTCTACACACAATTACGCACACAACATAACCTTGTTTGTGCTTGCTAATTGGAGCGTTGTTTGTTGTTTGTTATTCCAGTATTTTATAATGATTAAGATATTTATTTTATGACTATGCTGTGATTTGGTGCTGTATAAATGACATTGAAACAAATATTGTGATTGGCTGGAAACCATGTTCATTTCAAAATGCTGTTTTTATTTTAAAATGTATGGGAATATCTTTTTTCTAAATAGGACCAGCAGAATCTCAGAAGGCACTGATGCTCGTGACTCCCGTTGAAGTATCCAGCACCTCGGAGGTCTGCAAATAGCTCCATCCAGAACTGAGACCTATAGAAATTGATATATTTTCAAGTGAATTATTAAGCAATATACAACAATTCTACAAATTACATTAAAAGGTTACCAGTATATGTGGTATAGTGTCTATGTAATCATTTATTTGCTTCATAACCTATAGTGCCTAGGTCCCCTCAGGGGCCGCTGTTCAATCCAAAACCCACGCTTAGATGTTCACAGTTTCTAACTTTATTTCTGCCAAAAAGAAGTTCTAAAGAAAGGCCTTGTATAGTCTGGGTCATAGACTACAGGCTATATATTATATCTATTATAATAAAAATTGATACACTTTAGCTAAGCAAATGTTGTTTGTCTGACAGTGTTGGCAAGTAATAGATAATCATAATAGACACTTACCTTCCCTTTCTTAATATGGACCACCAGGACTCAATACGCTGATTAGTCATGGATGTGCCATACATGTGGCTGGACGCTCCAGAGTAGTAGTCATGGTGATGGTGACGTAGGGTGCACTGAATTGCAGCCATAATTCCGTTCTCTGTGCCACAATCAGTCCGCAGCCTCATGGGGATGACACCGAGGTTTCGCACATGAGGAAATATTGAGCGATAACTCTTGGGTTATTGTTTGTTGGACCACATTCAAGCCATAGTACTTTACGTGAAAATCCATCTATGCATCCTGAAAGGGCCACACCGAATGGCTTAAGTTTGTCATAACCGTCAGCATGCCACATATAGTTCGGTCCCATTGAGTGGTAGGTTCTCCTTATAAACCTTCTGCGAGATCTCCTCTCGCAGCCTCGAGGGTTAAGCTCCCGGAGCAAATTCATAACATAATTTCTCTTCACTCGAAGACTGTACTTTTGTTGTAGTACCTGCCACATTGTTCGGTATCCAAACAATTGTCCAGATCCACCAAACAATTGTCCAGGTCCACGAAGTTCTAATCTGATGGCGTTAATTACAGCGATTTGAGAGGAATAACCCTTTCTGCGGTAAAACCCGGCTTGATTCAGTTTGCTTTTAAGAGTCCGCAAACTGATTTTTACACCGTGAAAGGTAGACAACATGTCCACGATTACAGCATACGAGTGACCTTCATTAAAATATTGCACGCAATGATGCAAGATATCTGGTCCTTCTGTCTGGTCCGTGTCCTTTAAACACTCCAGAGATTGTCCACAAGATGAGCAAAACGGTGTCACTTGTCCCAGGTTGTTTCTACAAAACGGACAAAACATGTTTACCGAATGTAAACACACTCGTACCTATGGTCTTTCCGCCAAAACAAACTTACATTTGAGCCAATCACGTCACGTCACTTCCGGTATGATGGACATTCCCTTTCCGCTTTGATTCTGGTTTGTAAAAGTGTTTCGTCAAATGTTAATGTGTTTCGGGAAATGTTAAAGTGTTTCGGGAAATGTTAAAGTCTTTCAGTTATGGTAAAAGTGTTTCGCATTTTGTTAATTTGTTTTTGTTAATGTTAAATTGTTTTGTCCTTGGTAAAAGTGTTTTATAAAATGTAAATTTGTTTTTAGCTTTGTAAAAGTGTTTTGCATCTTGTTAATTTGTTTTCGTTAATGTTAAAGTTTTTTTTCCTCTGTAAAAGTGTTTTTGCTAATGTAATTTTGTTTTATAAAATGTAAATGTGTCTCAAGCTTTGTTAAAGTGTTTCACACTTTGTAATTGTCCATTGCACTTCTCAGCCACCGTAGAAAAGAGAGAGGGTTTTATTTTCTGAAACTTTGTGAGTCTCCTTACACAACGGGGACACATATTTATGTATAAAATACATTAAAAGTGCATTTTGCATAATAGGTGACCTTTAAGTCTAAAATGATATCTCTTTGTGGCTCTGTTTTGGTCTCCACGCAAAATAAGAATAACTTTCCCTTTAGCTGTTAAATACTCCACTTCTCACCACTAAAGATTATTATAATCTGATATTTGGGAAGAGTGTTACATTAGAAATGGCAGAAAGTCTTGTTGCAATTTCCAGATATTGAAAGAGGCCCTGGAGTTTCTCTGGTAATTATCAATAGTAGCAGTTAAGTGAATACTGTTCAAACAATACCTGTGTTTGTGTTTTGTATTGATTTCTCTGTTTTATCCTTTCATAAATGTGAGGACTAAACTTGCTTCAAACATGCCTGGGTGCTAAACAGGTTTTATTACTCTGGGGGAGGGGAAGTTAAGCAGGCTGTGTGGATGAGAGTTCTTCTGCTTAAGGTCTCCAGTATGTCATGTTTCAGAGAAGTCTACATATCTTGAATAGTATATGTGTGTGTTTAATTACTTTGTATTAATAATAGCAGTCTGTGTAACCAGAAGCTGGAAATATGAGAAATGAAACCTTTGTATTATTTTTATGAACAAGGGAATATTCTTTAGACACAACTGAAGTCTCTGGAATGCTGCAAGATGGGCCCTGTGGGAGGAGAATCTCACCCGACTCCTCCCCGTGGTTCCTCTATATCTCCTGTTTGTGTTTGTGTGTTCGCTCTCTTATTTCTCCTGCCGACCAGATGAAAGGATCTCCCGGCATCAGAACCAGAGCAGGGAGTGGGGGCCCGCCCCACCCCTTTGAAAGTGTATTGTATTATTACCGTTTATCATTAAAACAGATTATTGTTTAACCCTCATCCTGGCTGTTTTGAGTTTTCCCTCTTTTAAAGCACACTCCTATAGGATCGGCGCAGAGCAGAGATATCTGCGCCAACACCACTTAGTTGCTACTTTCGCACATCACACCCAATAATTAAATTGTTTTAAAAACATGTTTATTATTTTTGAAAAAATATCTAAACAATACCAGGATTTTTTTTTAACACATTCATTGTTTTCACTTCAGCGTTGATTGGATCCGTCTGTAAAAGGCTGTTAATTACTGTGATATCGCCTCTATTATTATCTCTACATGTGGCTCACATTAAAGAGCCTGTGACAGCATCCCAACAACTGTTGTGCAATGAAATATTGGGCTACTAGTCACCTTGAACCCTCAGTTTAAAAAAGAAGGTGCGATACCGTTCCGATAAATATCAATAATTTCGAACATCGCAGGGAAATTCCTTCGACTCATTTTGAAGTTTTGGGGGAAGCCGGAAGTGACGTCAATGCGGGAACGCTTCACTGTGCGGCGAGAGAGCCAAACACGGACAAAGTGTGTTGTCATGTGTAGAAATGGTGAATTACTGAGTTTATTCTACTACAGTATATTCATAGTTGTCAGTGCTTTCATGTCAATTCGGCGAACATAAACATAAATGATCGTGGTGAACATGATGATTAAATTATGATTAAAAATCGGTAGTGAGAGCTGCTGAATTTCCTCCCGTAGGATGTGATATAAAAACAAATCGATTATTTTTGTAGTTGTAAACTCAAGTGGATGAAACTACATTTATTAGTGCTTTCATGTCAATTCGGCGAACATATAATACATTAAATGATCGTGAGGATGATGATTGAGAAAACAAACCGATGCTTTTTGTAGTTGTAGTACACCAACATGGATTAAACGTCTGTTTTTTTTACCACAATGTTGGAGAAATTAATGGATAAAATGCACGGATTATTATTATTATTCCCACTCCGATCGGGACACTAGGTCCACCGTTTCCCCGCAGCGAGTCTTCCCCCCCGTTGACAGTTTACGTGGGCTAGGTGCAGTGGCGGACTGGCCATCGGGACGAATCCCGATGGGCCGATACCGAAGTGGGCCGGTCGGATAAGTCACTAGCACATCCCCCCATAGGCGGCGCGTGAGGCTCAGGTTTGGGAAGGCTAAATAACTTTTTTTACCTGACGCTGCCTGCCTCCGGCGTCTATAGAAAAGAGATCAACTCAGTGTGCGGAGTTTACATCTCTCAAGTCATATTACAGGATAAAGGAAATACAGTTTAAACTGCCGTATGCAGAGAAGACGCCGACGTGTCGCACTTATCATTCATATTACACCATCAATCAGATCATCGATCATATAATATCATAATATATCATATATTTCCTTATCTGAGTCAGCTTCTCCAGCCGTATCTGGCCATGCAACACTTACAGTGTCACATACTGTATGCAGAAGTATTATTTTAAGCAACACATTATGTTGACGAAACACTCGAGTCAAATGTAATTAAAGTCAGATCCACTCGTGTCTTAGACGTGAACGCGCTCTCAGCTGGTGAGAGAAACCCTGGCTTGATTTACCGAGTTGATAACCAGCGTCGTAGGACCGCTTAGCGAGATCTACTTTGTTAGTTTGTTGTTGTTAGTTTGTTTGTTACTCAAACATGTTGAACTGGCTTCGTAGTACAGGGGACAGGTGGCTAGCAGCGCTAATGTCAAAGACACACACATTATACATTATATTTGTATTTTACCAGGATGCAGTGACACAAATATTTGGGAAGGCTTAGCCTTCCCTAGCCTACAGCACCCGCCGCCCCTGACATCCCCCACTCCCCCCGTTGACAATTTACTAGCGGTACCGAAGTGGGCCGGTCGAGAGTCCCGGGATGATTTTTAGTCCCATTCCACCACTGGCTACATGAAGTATGATCGCCCATATTAACGCACCTAATTCCTAAACTTCTAACAGATACAACATAAACCGATCCTTCAGCCTCATATGAGCTCTCAGACACGTTCAAAATTAAACTGTCATCGCTGTCTGAGCTTGCTGCTGTGTGCGCCATCATGCGTTTACATGCAGATGCTGGGATCCTGAACGGTGCAGCTGGAGCGCTGTCCCCGCAATGACGTCACACGTAATTTGGCGGGACTTGAAGAATCCCAGAGAAGATCCAGAAAATGGTCAACATTGAAGGGCAGATAAATGGTTATCAAAGTACAAATATCCAAAATCAATTCAGTAACGGTTTTCAAGGGGACAATATTTACTCAAATTGATGGGTTTGGATGATGGGGGAAACTCGTGTCACAGGCTCTTTAAGGGGAGACAAAACAGGTGAATAGAGTAAAGCATTTACTAATATTAATCACCATGAAATGTACCTTGTTTATTGCTTATTAATTATGACATTCAATGTATGTTTTTAGAATTTACAATAGGGTAAATCATTTTTAAAAAATCGTATTTTATGTTTTCTGCAATGTTTAAATATGCAAATTGGGAATTATTAAGAAACAAAAGGCAAATAGAGCAATTGTAATTGAATAAACATATACATTTATATTCAAGACATTTTATTTCAACTAGTCTGAGCAAAAACATGTTATGGAAGCAAAACAGCCCAAACTCTGCGATTGACCAGTAAGAAAAAATCATTTTAGCCTGTAGTGTCTTTCCTGACAAATAATGAGCATAAAAGCACTCATTTTCTGTGTCTAAGTGAATGCGAACATAACCCAGTCACCCACACGCTGCAGGCTACAATAATAGATGCCACTCTCTTCCTTTTAGCAGTGCAGTAGTGAAGTATCACTCTCAATTTAGCGCTCTTGTCGGTCCCAGCAGGAGTGGCTTGTGCAACAGAGGTGAAGCTGACAAGCTGCTGAAGTACTTCTGTTCCTCAGATCCCTTTGTACTCCAAGTCAGAAAAACGAAAAACGCCTTTAAAGAGCTGGCAAAACAAATCCACTTGCTCTCATGAAACATCACATCATATTCCCATCAAAACATCACCAATGCGTAACTTTAGGCGTTCCATTTAATTCCCATCAAAACATCACCAATGCGTAACTTTAGGCGTTCCATTTAATTCATAAATGTGATCATTTAGAGGTAATTTAGAGTTGACATCCAGTCAAAACAAAGGTGATCATTGTTATTTAATCTGATTTATTTGTAACATAGAAATGCTAAACAGCCCTTGTTTAATCTCTGCCTCCTTAATTCCCACAGGATTGTGTTTTGTCCCAGCTAGAAAGCTAGCGTTGTGTGTCAGAAACTTTGATGCTCCTGGAGTTGACAGGCGAGTCCCATGGCATTGGGACTTCTCCAAAAGTGTTATCTCTGTGCAGATAACTGCAGGGTCTGTTAGCAAGTGCCACTCAAAGGTGTGTTGGAAGTACCTGCACTGGGATGGCAAACTGCAGATGAAACCTGAGCTAAAAGATGATCCATGACAGGAGAATGCTAGATTCTATGGTAAGTCCACATTTCAAGAATACCTACGGTCACAGGACGTGGGAAAGCTGTAGACCCAAATGCAGGGGGCAGGATTACATTACATTACATTTATTTTAGCTGACGCTTTTATCCAAAGTGACTTACAATAAGTGCATTTGACCAAGAAGATACAAACTTGAAGAGAACAGAATCATATAAGTACATTAGGTTTCATAGAGCCAAACCATTGAGTAGCACTGCGCCGGAAGATGTGTAAGCTTTCTGCTGTCCTGATGTCAATAGAGTGGCAAAGTCACACCCATCTTATTTTGGAAAAATTATGTATTGAAGTCAATGAAGAGAGAAAACTTATATTTCGATCCCGTTTGAATTGGGCCATGAATTACACATATGATGTTTGTCAATCTTAACAAAAAATGTCCATGTCAAAAAAGTCAGTTTGTTGTAAAACTGTTGAAATATAAGACTATGAAAAATACGCAACTAGAAAGACTACAAATCCCAGAGTAAGTGATAACATAACTGATGTCACAATTGTTTTCCTCCACCAAATAAGAGATAGCTAAGATAACTAAGATAGCTAAGATAAGATAACTTTAACAAGATGCCTGTGTGCCAGGTTGTTATCATACCAGCAATGGGTCTTGCTCGTTCTTTCGCTTCCCGTCTGATAAAAGGACCTGGGGCCTCATTTATAACGCCGTGCGTAGGATTCACGTGGGAAGGTTGCTTACGTAGTAGAAATCCAAAAAATAGGTACAGAAATGTTCCGACATTTTCCGATTCACCAAACATTGCGTACCGGCGAGGAAAGTGCGTACAGCACTTCCTACGCCGGTTTCCCTTTTATAAATTTAGAGTAGCAGCATGGAGGTCGGATCGTCACCAAAATAAATAAATAAGTGGTCCGAAAAAGGTTAATGACAAAAAAATACACATAGCCTTCCTCAGGCAGTGTGTTTGTACCGGGGACAGGAGACACCCCCTTGATGAGAAACTGTAAGAAATTATCAGGGAATCCCTCCGGAGTGGAGTCATCACGACTGGATCTGAATTATGTTTTCGTATTTGGTGGTTTGTGTCCCAGCTGTCGATCAGCTGTGCGCAGCGTCTCCACTGCAGCCTGTGCATCTCAACCCCCCCTCCCCGCAGCAACTCTATATCCACCAGTTAGAGGAAATACAACTAATGTGTTGTGTTATATTAGCTGTACAATTTACCACATATGGTGTTCTTAGTTTCCATACCACCGTGTTTTATGAGCGACTTATCAAGTCTTAGCAAACGGCATAACACATGATTAAACATGGTAGTATATAAAACCATGCTCGTACAACCTATAGAAATGCAAAACCGCATAATTTATGAGAAAACATTTCATAACATTAACACAACATATTCGAGGTGGTTTTAAATAACATATCCGTATTTATTTATTTCTCCAAGTTATGTTTTTGTGTACACTGAGGAGTCTCAAACAGGCGTTTGTTTAATCATTTTAAGATTGGCTTTAATCAATGTTTGAAAATTGAATTCTTCATATATGATAAATGAGAGGTAACATTTTATTTATGGTATTATTTCCACATATTTCTCTCCATTCTTCCTTCTGCCAACCGTGTCGCAGTTTCTCGTCTCTCCCGTTTTTGTGCTTAGTGCGTACGCATGGGTTAGAGCAGTGGTTCTCAACTGGTGGGTCGCGACCCAAAAGTGGGTCGCGGACCCGTTTCGAGTGGGTCGCGGATATGTGAGTGAAGAAAATAAAATTAAAAAAAATAAAAATTGGAATTTTTTTTTTTTTTTTTGGGGGAAAAAGTAAAACTTTTATTTTGAAGGCCCGATTTTCTAACGCTGTGCATGCAGTCGGCGTTGGACTGGAAGTACCGGAGACCATACACGGTTTTGAAAACTTCTGTCACGTAGTGATCATCTTCTCAATAAAATATCTTTGCTGATGTTTTTTCGAGTCTTCTGGCCAATCAGAATCAAGATTGTTGCCGGAAGTCCCCACGGAGAATAACTTAGTGGTAGAACTCTTCTTTATACATCCATGGGTACAACTTCAGATAACAATGAACACATAATGAAATATGACCCCCGGTCTGATGACTGACAGGTCACAGAACAATGGGGGCTATCTCCCCTTATCCACAATTTAAAGTAAGTCACACAGACTATCTCCTCTTTACTCTTCTCGCAGCAAGATGTCAGAACAAAGTGAAAAACAAACAATGGCATAACATATTATTAATATGTCGGGTAGTAATAGATTTATTTATTTTCTTCTCAGTGTACCAGAATGCATAGTTTATGTTAGTATTTCTAAAAATCTCCTGGGGGAGAATCCCCCCAGACTCCCCTGCTGGGGTTGGGTTTTCAGCATGCATGCCTTTTTATATAGTTCAGCTTTGATTCCATCATCTCATTAAACCTTTTTTAAAAGCATACTTTAGTTCTGTGAAGGGATATAAGGGATATATGCACTGTACTTCACTTTTATTAATATTGTATGTTGTATGTTGTATTTTTTGTTGAATAGATTTGAGTGCTTCAAAATGTTGGGTCGCGATGTATTGACCAAGTAAAAAGTGGGTCCCGAGGCCTGACCAGTTGAGAACCACTGGGTTAGAGTTTGCGTGGAGGACCGCATGTTTTCCCGTCAAGTTAGTATTTTATAAATCGCAAACATTGCGTAGAAACTGGCGTACGCCATTTTTTGAGCGTATATCCCTTTATAAATGAGGCCCCTGGGCTGCAGTCGAATAGTCCAAAAATCAGCTCCTAAATTCTAACCCTATCGTCTATTCCTTGACCTCTGAGTGAAGCGTCATGGGGTTAAGGGATAGTGGATAGGAGAATTCAAAAGGATTTAGGAGAAGAGACTGAGGTACTTTAGAGAATCCGACTGCACTTTCAATATCCGACGTGTTTATGATGCGCCAGCGGACGTCATAAATGTGCGTCTGCTGCTGTGGGAAACTACAGTTTTCTATACAACAGATTACAACATGGATGTATAATAATAACGAGGGACTACTGTAAACTCATCTAGAGACTCTGCACCGTGCTCTGATGCTGTTGCTTTATGCTTTATGAACGTGGATAACAGAGAAACATATTCTTCATGACCAAAGTTGGAATTGAAATAAAAAAGGAAAGTGAAACTTATGCTCGTCATCACCTTCTCCCTCCGGTCCACATTAATACAAATGATCCCAATACGTATGCTTGTATGAAAAGATCTTAAAATCAATATAAATGTATTTATTATAAACGTTAGTCCTTAACATCTATCACTGTGTATATCACCATTCAAACATATTTTAAAAGTTGAACAAACCCCACACAGCTCTGTGAAATGTTGACTTTATTTGATAATTTCAGTAAAAACCAACGTTCATATTTCTCTTTTTGATTATTATACCGATGAACGTTCAAAACAAAGCACTTTGGCAAGTTGCCACCTACGTTTTAAAAAGCACCGTAACTTTCATGATATAATTTCTCGGTCATAATCGGTTGTTTCCGTGAACGGCCGACTGTTGTGTGACGGCAAATGCTGTGGCTGCAAAGCATTGTGGGGCAGCATTTTCTCCTCTCCTTTCGGTGAGGGAGGTCCAGTGGTTCCTAAGCTAAAGGAGGTTATAAAGGAAGTTTGAAACCTCCTTTCCTATCATCTAGAACAGGGGTCGGTAACAGGCGGACCGCGGTCCGGACCCAGACGCCGAACTATACGGACCCGGAGCTATAATCAATACATTAATAGGGGATTTTTCGGCGCCTCCTGCTTTTTTAATGCTGATTTGGGTGACTTGTGTAATTCGTGGAGAACCGAAGAGTTTTCGTTTTGGGGGTGGGGAGTCCGTCCGTCCGTCAGTCCGACTGACGGACAACTTCTCACTTCAAAAAAGAAGAAGAAATCTAGACCGTAAAAATAATTAAACAAGCGAATACCTGTTTTTCCTGGCCAAGGACAGGTTCCTTGAACAAAACATGAGCGTAACGTGTCTTCACGTGGTATGTCTCGTCTGAAAGGAGTGCTGACAGAGAGCACCGGAACGCCGCTCCAGCCCTTCAAATATTGCAGTACCCATAAGGAGCCGTACACATGCCACAGTGTTTACGTGGCTGTGTCTTTAGTTGTAAGCACAGTGGCGATCTGTTGTTATTAGCATCTGGTTAGCTAGCTATGCTAACGAATTTAACCCTTGTGCCCTCCTCGGGCATTTTTGTACATTTTTCCGGACTTTTTTTTTTTATTTGGAAATCATTTCAGCTGTGTTACATCTTTTGGCATGGAATTCTGTAAGAAATCTTCTTTTGAGTCAAATTTTTTGAAATCCATTGTCGTTTACTCGTACATGTTTTGTATACTCTCGTGATGCATTTTGTACCCTCTGGACACCTTCGTGGCAAAAATGTACATGCCCATAATAACTGCTATTAAATCATCATACTGTACATGAATTTTCTTTTCCACTTTTTTTTTTTCATGAATCACTTAAACAACTTATAACGTACTCAAAACTACCAAACATTCAATAATATTCTGGATTTTAACCCTTTAAATGCCTGTTTAATTATTTGCATTATTTATTACAAAAAAACACAAAACCTTACATTTTTTCAATATAATAATTAGTAGAGGGATGGGGCTTTGGTGGTTATTAGAGTCTTGGATGTGTCAAAGATTGACAATAAAATTGATTTCACTGCATTATTATTTTTTACGTAGCGTCAGATACTACCTCTGGACCCCTTCGTGGCAAAAATGTACACGCCCATAATAACTGCTAATAAATCATCATACATCAAAATGTCTTTCTACTTTTTTTTTCAGAAATCACTTAAACAACTTATAACGTACTCAAAACTACCAAATATTCGATATTTTTCGGGATGTTAACCCATTAAATGCCTGTTTCATTATCAGAATTATCTCATTATTTATTAAAAAAAACACAAAATGAAAAATGTTCGATATAATAATTAGTAGAGGGATGGAACTTTGGTGGTTATAAGAGTCTTAGATATGTCAAAGATTAGCAACAAAATTGATTTGACTGCATTATTATTTTTTACGTAGTATCAGATACTACCTCTGGACCCCTTCGTGTCAAAAAATGCCTCATTGACTGCCATTCAAACCACCTTTTTTGATCAGTATAAAACCATGCATTTTGTAATGTCAGCATTGCGGGGCCCCAACAGTGTGTGTGTGTGTGTGTGTGTGTGTGTGTGTGTGTGTGTGTGTGTGTGTGTGTGTGTGTGTGTGTGTGTGTGTGTGTGTGTGTGTGTGTGTGTGTGTATCTGTTAGCATGCACTGATCATTTCAGGGTAAAAAAAGGGCATCTTTTGATCTTTTGAAGGATGCATTTCATGTGTCTTTGAAGAGTTGCTCGAGTAATTAAAAAACAAAAAACAACTGTTAGTTTGTTTATGCACCTGGCTGCTTTCACAGCCAAATGTTAACATGCAGTTTGGCTGAGGGGTTATTTCATGAGTGAGCAGAGAAGGAGAAAGTCCTGGAGCCAAGAGTAGGAGCTAAAAAAAAAAAGGTATTTCACTGCAGAAGAGGCCGTAGAAATGGTCATGCAGCCTTCATCTGCAAGCGATGACTCTTCTTCTGAAGAAACAAGCTCCGAGTCTGACATTGAATTATCTCTGGAATCCTCCACAACTGAGAGTGCTTCTGAATGTTTGTCTGAAAGTGGGGAGGACACTGAGGATCCGGCCCATCCTAGCAGTGAGTAGACAGGGGAAAATGGGCAAGTCTGGTCTCCATCTCATGCCGAGACGCTGCGCTACATTCAGGCACCCACCGGCATGATTCCAGGGCCCACAAGATATGCCATATCAAGAATTTATGATGTGGCATCCTCTTTTGACTTTTTCTTCACTCCTGACATGATTCAGCCAATTTTACAGATGACAAATCCCTATGGGAGGCATTCAGTGTCAGGATGGAACGATGTGGATGCTGAAGAGATTCAGGCTTTCATGGGACTTCTCATCCTGGCGGGTGTGTACCGGTCCAAAGGGGAATCTACCCGCAGCCTGTGGGATGACTAGAGTGGGAGACCAATCTTCAGGGCCACCCTGTCCCACAAACGCTTTGTAATGATAAGCGCCAGCCTCCGATTCGATGACCGACTCACCCCTCCTGCTCGATGCAAGAAGGACAATCTTACAGCTTTCCGAAATATGTGGGACAAGTGGACAGAGCGCCTCGCACTCTTGTTCAATCCAGGGGAAGACATCTGTGTCGATGAGCAGCTCGTAGCCTTCAGAGGCCGCTGCAAATTCCGGCAGTACATCCCCAGCAAGCCAGCGAAGTACGGGCTGAAAATCTGGATCACCGCAGATGTCGCCACATCATATGCCTGGAGGTGCCAGGTGTATACCCGGAGAAGGGCCAGGGAAAGCGAGTCATCCTGGACATGACTGAGGGGCTCAAGGGTGTCACACTTACATGTGACAATTTTTTCACTTCCTACTCACTTGTCCAGGAGCTTCTGAAGAAGAAAGTGGCCCTGGTACAAGCCTGAGCTTCCCCCCAAACTGAAGCAGACTAAGCAGAGAGCTGTCTTGTCATCTGTGTTTGCATTTACAACCACCACCATAGCAGTCAGCTACATCCCGCGGCGGGGAAGAAATGTCCTACTTCTGAGCAGCAAACACAGAGAGCCAGCTGTACATCAGGATGACAAGAAGAAACCACAAGTCATCATTGACTACAATCACTGCAAGGGTGGCGTGGACAACCTTGACAAGGTATGTAATTATATGCTTTTATTACTATATGAATTGATTCCAAACGTAGTCTATTTATTCTCACTGATTGCATGTGTTTATTTGAGATAACTATGTATTTATTATAAGTGCTTATCATTCATTAGACATATTTCTTGCATTTATATAAATAATGAATTATATAAAATACTTGTGAATGCTGAGGAAGGATATTTATTTATTTATATTCTATTTTTTTCCTTGATCGTTTGTAGGTGGTCAGTACCTACAGCTGTAGGAGGCGGACACTTCGGTGGCCTCTTGTCCTGTTCTTCAACTGCAATTGATGTCTCCGCCTTCAATGCTTTTGTGCTGTTCACTGCAGTAAATCCCTCCTGGAACCAGCAAAGAACCTACAAACGGAGGTTGTTCTTAGAAGAGCTGGGGAAATCCATGGTGTCCTCACAGATCATGCGGAGAAAGCACCCCCCGCGAACATCAGCTGCTGCTACTATGGTGGTGGAGTTACAGACCAATGTTGCTGCCCTCGCAGAAACCACCGAGACCGCCATCACCACTCGTGCCACGGGCTCGACCAGAAGGAGACGTGTGTGCTGGTTGTGCACAGGCCTAAAAATGAGGTATTCTACCACGTGCACCAAGTGTAACAGGTGCATTTGTAGAGAGCACACACACACACACACACACACACACACACACACACACACACACACACACACACACACACACACTTGTTTCGCTCAAACACACACACATCACATATTCAAAGCCTGGATATTTCTGTTTCAAATGTGTTCCTATTTCATATGTTCTGTTGTGTTCTGTTTTGTTATTGAAGTTTTCAAAGTTGTTGCAGTTTGCCCAATAAATGTTCACATCGATGACTCAGATATAGATTTCAAAATTATTTCACATGCCCCCCTGGTAGTCACACGGCTCGACATTATAAACATAATTTCACGGATCGGCCTACAGTGGGAAAATTGTTGAATCTTGTGGAATACAGTAAAAATGTCAAATATAACTAATTTTCTTCTCGATGAAATGCTGACATTACAAAATGCATGGTTTTATACTGCAATGGCAGTGAGATCAAAAAAAGTGGTTTGAATGGCAGTCAATGAGGCATTTTTAGCAACGAAGGGGTCCAGAGGTAGTATCTGATACTACGTAAAAAATAATAATGCAGTCAAATCAATTTTGTTGCTAATCTTTGACTCATCCAAGTCTTTAACAACCACCAAAGTTCCATCCCTCTACTAATTATTATATAGAGATTTTTTCATTTTTTGTGTTTTTTTGTAAGACAAAATGAAATAATTCAAATAATTAAACAGGCATTGAAGGGGTTAAAATCCTGAATATTATTGAATGTTTGGTAGTTTTGAGTACGTTATAAGTTGTTTAAGTGATTCATGAAAAAAAGTAGAAAAATATATTGATGTATGATGATTTAATAGCAGTTATTATGGGCGTGTACATTTTTGCCACGAAGGTGTCCAGAGGTAGTCACACTACGTAAAAAATAATAATGCAGTCAAATCAATTTTGTTGCTTATCTTTGACTCATCCAAGTCTCTAATAACCACCTAAGTTCCATGCCTCTACTAATTATTATATTTTTGTTTTTTTGTCATAAATAATGAGATAATTCAAATAGTGAAACAGGCATTTAAAGGGTTAAAATCCAGAACATTATTGAATGTTTGGTAGTTTTCAGTACGTTAGAAGTTGTTTATGTGATTCATGAAAAAAAAAAAGTAGAAAAAGATATTGATGTATGATGATTTAATAGCAGTTGTTTGGGGCGTGTACATTTTTGCCACGAAGGTGTCCAGAGGTAGTATCTCACACTACGTCAAAAATAATAATGCAGTCAAATCAATTTTGTTGCTAATCTTTGACTCATCCAAGACTCTAATAACCACCTAAGTTCCATGCCCCTACTAATTATTATATTGAAAAAAATTCATTTATTGTTTTCTTTGTCATAAATAATAAGTTAATTCAAATAATGAAACAGGCATTTAAAGGGTTAAAATCCAGAACATTATTGAATGTTTGGTAGTTTTGATTACAAAATAAGTTGTTTAAGTGATTCATGAAAAAAAAAGTAGAAAAAAATATTCATGTATGATGATTTAATAGCAGTTATTATGGGCGTGTACATTTTTGCCACAAAGGGGTCAAAAGGTTGAACATTTGAGGAGGGCACAAGGGTTAAAGAGCTTTTCTACAACCAGGTGGAAGAGAGCTCTCTCCTGAGAGGCTCACATAACCTCAGCTCAGTGAGGTTAAGGCATACCTTGATATGATCATTATAGTTATTAATGAGACTAGATGAAAAACAGGTATAAAATACTATATGACAGTAACAAAAAAGTTGTTAAAATTAACAAGAATAGAGTTTAAAAGGGGAGTGATTTGTAAAATATCCAAAAAGAAAAATCTGCTTAAAGTTCTGTTTCATATGGGTGTTGAAAGATGTATCCATAGATCTCTTCATGTTGCTCTCAAAGTGCACCAGATTGATGCTTTTAACTTCAATATTTAATATTCCCGGGAGAGCATACCCCTGGACCCCCCTAGAGGAGGTTAGGTCCCCCCCCCCACTTAAATCATGTTTACATGGTCATAGATAGGATACTAAATACATTTGCATATCTTGTGTCCATATCTTTCTGTTTTGGTGGTCATGCCACAACCGTGCACATGCATGCATGCGCGAGTCATGGTGAGATATCTGGATTAAGAGGTTGCTTTTTCTTTGCACAGCATGAAAGAAAGGCCAAATGAATGGGCTGTGATTTTAGTTTTTTTAAGCAGAGGTTGAGTTCAATCATTTGTACGGCCCTCGGAGGATGTTGTAAAAATTGAAAGGAAAAAAGGTTCCCCACCCCTGCTGTAAATAATAATAAAAACCCTTGATTTATAACTTAACATCTCTGTCTCCTATTGATCTGAGTATATTATAAAGAATAGCCAGTTAATTGAAGCATTATAGCACAGGCCTTTGTCAGATGGTATATTACGCTGTTTTTTTTCTGCTTCGAATAGTTCTCTCTTTTTTCACCATACCTGTGTTTGCATCACTGTAACCAATGAGCACCTGCATGTGTATGAGAATGGCCCTGACACAATTTTAGCCCAGATTTACAAACTCCTGGCAGGACAAGCTCGAGCTAATTTCTCGCACTGAATCTTTAAAAAGTGAGTGAGGGACTGCAATATAAGAGGGAAATAAAGAGAAACTTTAAAACGGTTCAATTGTTATGATGTGTAAAGACTGATATTGTTCTATAATCGTCTGAAACTGTCAAGTCATGATGTGAAACGGTTAACAAAGAAAAAGGGAAACTCAAGCTGCTGCTGCACTCTTTATTTTATTTATCTAAAATTAAGCACTTTTAAGATGCGCATATTTTCAAAAGCTATTTTATTTATTTTCTCTATTTTATTTGTAAATGCCGCCAGAGAGGAACATTACACATATCCACAGTATTTACTGTATATCTGTATAGTTCAATGTTAATGGACAATAAGTATTGTTGTTTTTGAATTGTACTTTCTTTATTTGATTGGCAGTCAGTTGTTGATTACATGCAGACGTTGATAAAGCTACGGGCTACTTCAATATATATCACACTAATTCATAAAGCAACTTAGACATTTTGATGTTCCAGACCTTTGCATTGGGACATTTTCTCTAACTGGACCTCGTTGAATTTTAGTTGAATACCCCTGATCTAGAGAATTCGAACGGCACTTATCATGGCTGCCACTGAGGGACTTCCGGGTCATTTCACTCGGTTAGGAAGGTTCCTAAGCTAAATGGACTATTCGTCTGCAGCCCAAGAGTGTCTGGATCAAGTTAGCTACCTAGCTAGTAGCAAGCACGTTAGTTAGCATTACAGACTTAGCCTTGTCATTTTTATTAGCTTTAACATGAAGTAACATCAAGTAACCCAAAATGTTAAACAGTAAGAGTAGTAGTCATATTTCGTGAACCCTTTGAAGGGTACTGTCACACCTGTGTTATCATTCTATAATACACCATTTAAGCCTGGGGGAGAAACGCTAACGTCACATTAGCATCGGCGATCTTTTCTACTTCATTGCTATCTGCACAAATGGTTGACATTAAACATAAAAAGATCAGGCAGTTCAGAGAGAATCACATGGGTTTGCTATCCTGGCTCCAAAATGGTGGAATGAGCTCCCCATTGACATCAGGACAGCAGACTGAAAACTCATCTCTTTCGACTCCAATTTGAGCGATAGAACTATTAACAAAGCACTTATATACTAATAAAGGACTGGCTTATCTAAAGCCAGTTGAGTAGCACTTGAAATGTTTTTGCTCTATTAAACCTGATGTACTTATATGATTCTGTTTTCTTCAAGTTTGTATTTTGTTGGTCTAACGCACTTATTGTAAGTCGCTTTGGATAAAAGCGTCAGCTAAATGCAATGTAATGTAATCAAAGGCAGGCAGGCTGGCAGGCAGGCAGCTTTGCATGACATTCTTCTTTCTTCAATCAACTTTTTGACAAGACAGTAGTGACGGCCATCTTGGTGACGTGTGTTGCTGTGCGAGTCTGCGAGACCAGAGATGTACGTAGTTCATTGATCGTTTCACACAAAAAAATGTGTTACTTCGCAGTTTTACGACACATTTTTATTTTTTTTACTTGCAAAATTATTTTTTAAATTGACAAACATCATATGTGACCTGCTCTATCGAAATAAGTCGCATTGACGCGAAGACACATTTTGAGTTGTATACACTGTTGGAAAGAGGATATTCCTAGCTTTCTAATGATATCAGGATTGCTTTTGTACTCCAAATATTAAGCGAAATATGTCACATTATATAATGACTGTCACCGAGTCATCATTTGGAGAAAAAGGCCTTCAAAGTTTTCTCTTCTCTGGAATCCATCGATCTGATTGATTATTAGCGGAGCAAATGATCAAAATACTACGGAGGGAAGATATTTTCGTTTGGAGGGGAAGCTCGCGCGTGTGTGTTTGTGTAATTTTGCGTTTGTGTGTATTGTGTTTGTTTCACGGGGAAACCATTCACGAGAAACACCGGCTGTTTTTATGCCTGCTGTGACGTTAAGTTACTCCGTTCTCCGCTTGTAATTATGCTGTTACAAGCTTCAAAGTTGTATTTATCATCTGAATTTGCCGAAACAAGTTTAATATTCTGAAAGCCAAGACTTTGTTTAATTAAAATCAGATGAAAACAAACTGTAACGGACCCTGCCGTGTTATCTATGATTACTATACTCTTACATTCATAATTTCAGCCGCAGAGAGGGGGGGCGGCGCTGCGGAAGAGCAGATTGCGAGTGAGAGGTGCCTGTCTTCGTCCCTTTACAAGCTTCAAAAATGTATTTATCGTGTGATTTTGGAAATAAAAGTTTCATATTCTGAAAGCCAAGACTTTGTTTGTTTAAAATAAAAAAAAAACACCCGAACCCTGAAAAAAATATTTTTTATGTAAATCCACGTTTATTTTGAAATGAGCCGTTGCGACTTCCGACTGATTTCTATAGAGCGGGTCACATATGTGTAATTCGTGGCACAATTCAAACAGCACCGAAAGATAATCTTTCTGTCTCCATTGACTTCAATACATAATTTGTCCGAAATAAGGTCCCATGGAGCTCCCCTGGAAGGGGAGGGACTTCGCCACTCTATAGGCTCTGTGCACAAGATGGCGTTTATCAACTTCCGGCGGCTGGGTATGCGTACTTCCGATTTGAGTACAGAGTTTTGACAGCTTGTTATGTCACACCGAGAGCAAGAATGAGCGGATTTCGGGGTAAAGAAAAGCGTTTGGCCTTCCAGCGGGTAAGAAAGTCGGCACTACATTGCCGTGTGCCCCTTTGGACAAATTCGTCCCGTTATCAGAATCAGAATACCTTTATTAGTCCCACAGAGGGGACATTTGCAGCGTTGAAGCAGGAAAGAGCCACAGACAGCTTAGTGTTGAATATCTTACATGCGTTAAAAAGTACTAAGTTATAATATAATAAACAATATGCTAAACAAAAGATAAAAAGTTACATCATTTTCAAAAATACAGATAAAAAAACCAATTAAATCTACAAATCAAATCCTGAAGCAGTTCTTAGGATTTAGCAGCCCGGTATATATATTACAGTTATTAAAGATGGCATATGTATATAAAGTATATATTGCACATATTGCACATAGTTTGACGGTATTTAACAGCAGCAAGTTACACAATGTTATAATCGGGAGATAAGTTTCCATTCATTTCGGCAAGCCTGGGCAACAACGATTAAAAGATTTCTTGCTCCCAAACCAATTGTGTATTTCATTACAAAAAGCAGTTATACCATACTATGTTTAGGTACTAATGAATTATATCCTCAAAACAAACATAAATAACAAAGGAAAATACATAATTTAATAAATCCACAATATGATGACATTTTACAGATTAATTTAATAAACTTTTACAAAACATAGGTTGATGTTATATCGGGGGGGAACATACATATTTAAACATTTCAATTAGTCTCTGCATATTTAAGTAATGCTAGTTTATATAACAGATGAACAGATGTACAATATCCAGAAAGTAGATGCAAAAAATATACATAATGTGTGCATTTCCAACATTTCCTCTGAAAGAGTGTTATATCAATGCAAGATAAGTTAGTTAGCATCCACAACTTTTGTTAATGGATAACTATTGAGTAAGTTGAGTAGTGAGCCATTAGATTTTTTTTTTCATGGTGCGATGTCTGCTGAGAAGTCCTTGTATGCCTCGCTGACTTTGAGGACATCTGGGTCTGGCAGCTCCCCCCGCACGGCCTTGTAACGTGTACTCCTTTGAACATGTTTATATGATAATTAGGACTTTAAGAACAATTTTACACTCAGACAACAATCACAAAGTTGTAGCAGGCTACATACAATTACTTAGAGATTACTTAGATATTACCTTACACCGTCAGCAACTGTAAACTGCTTTGGCTTAGTGGAAATGAACACCATGTCACTCACTCTGCCTGGTTTCACACCCTATTAATTACACAAAAGAATTGTCAAATTAATTGAAAAGCTCGTTGATGCAACATACTAAATCAGCTCTTGGCACAAAGGAAATACTCATTAAACCGTGGATTGGTTGTGAACACATACTGTACTTACCATGGTTCTTGGCTTGTGCCATCGCTGCTCTGTTTCAGTGGACCCTGAGGACAGGGGGTACAGCAGCCAGGTTGAGTGTGGAGTAGTGTGCGGTCTGGAACAGCAGTGCAACATTGTGGTTGCAGAGTGCTGTTCCAGCTACACAGGAACACTTTGCCACTGCAATCTCCACAGGTGAGCAGTTCTCAAAGACAATCTACACAGTAAAAAAAAAAAAAATGTCAGTCATTTTACATTTAGGACACTGCTTCAATACAACACAGAAAAATTAGAAAGCTGAGAGCAGGCTGATCAGTAGTAGTAGGTGTGGGAAAAGGCTAAACCATGTCAGGTTATCAGTCACATCACATACACAGAAGTTCTGCTGTTTGGAATACTGTAATTTAAGGACATTCAAACAGATACGCTTGTATAGCCTGTCTCAGCTCTCTCAATGTATTATCTTATATTATAACTACATAAAATAGTGTTAGTAGAACGTTGAACAGCTTAACATAGATGTAGGGTACAAAATCAGCACTTACCTAACACTGGCCCATACAAATGGACCCTACATGGACTATACTAACCATTCAGTAAAGAACAGCAGCCATCACAACCAGTTTCTGGGGTTTCCATGAAAGCAGAGACGGTTTTCAACCTCTCATTAAGAATCTTTGATGAAAGCTAAGTTTGGGTTTAGCTAATGTATTTATCATTTTACATGAGAGGGTTACAAAACGAAAATAAATCTGTAGCCCCTTCATGCTACACACACACATAGCTAGCTACCAGTTGATGTGAGCAAATGTATTGTCACTATGTAATCTGTTGCAACACGTCAGCTAGCTGGGATTATTTGAATCCTAAATCACAGGTTACCTACTCTTGCCACATCAAAACCCCAGAACATGAACCTGATTGAGGCTTTGATCCGATTAACACTTTTTATTTTCCTCCCTACTCTGAGATCGTGAGGCTTTACATGCTTTCTCATGGACCTGTAACAGCTAGCCCTGATGCTCACTCTCCCTGATGGTAGATCTTTGTTTGAAACTGTCGGGAATTGGATATCATTCATGTTATCCAAAAAAACGTAATAGTACATCATTAAAACACTTTACACTGTATCAAGACTGTCAATTTGTCAAAATTAGCCAGTAACTACAGCTTTGTTTGTCACTTACCTTCATAATTGTCGACGTAGCTGGATATGTAGCTACATCTTGAACCCCTTTTCTCTTTTGCTCCTCGGGGCTGAGTGAAGTGTTTGAAAGCTGGGGACCAGTGCTGTGAATACAGGGAGAGAGCAGCCAGAGAGAAGTGGGCTCTGAGAGCCACAGAGCACACCCAGAGATCTCCTTGCAGCGCATGGCTCTTGCACCCAGACTGCACCCAGAGAACAGGCTGCTTCATAGCACTTTACAAGCCAGGAAAAGTGATTGAATCCTGGGTATACATGTTTTAAATAGTCTGATACCTCCAGGGCGCATCACCACATTTTACAAGCCAGGGAAGGTGTCTGAATCCTGGGTAAACATTGTTTAATTGTTTAAGTGTTTTTAAATGTGTGAAACAGTGTTTTGTCACTTTCAAAACTCTCCCATCATTGACCGGAGAAATTGGGTCGATGTTGTATTCAATCTGACCGTTAATATTCCAGTGAGACGAAGTACGTACAATGACCGGAGTGATCCCATGTTAATTTTGTCCCAAAACCGGAGCATTCCCTCACCTAGTGTATTGTTGGCTTGCCAACCTAACTTAACAACATGCTAGCAAGCTAATTGCAACCAACTTTTTAAGCTAGCAACCACGCTAAAGCTCACTTTTTTAAAAATAAAATTACAGCATTTCTTGTTAATCACCCATGTACTGTAATGAATATTGCGGTTTTATTTTAGACATGTTTACCTTAAAAATACTTTAAAGAAAAGATTATAAACAATTGTGACCAAAAAAATATACATTTATAATGACGGAGAAGATGCAGACTAATGTTACAACTGACTTTTTTACATTCACTATCATGTAAAATTCAAATTAAATGTACACTAAAATGAAAACCACAACTTTTTAAAAAGGAATATATTCCCAAAATGTCCATAGGTCCCAAACGTTTAAATAAATAATAGATATGTACATTCAGTTACGTACCTTTGACTTGACTTTCTGATAACGTTTTACTGATGTCAGTTTTGGGGCTTCATTTATTGTATCGCCTCGTCTTAGGTAAAAAACAAAAGCACCTGGCCCATTTATCGTTGAAATAAAACATATTGATTACCTAGACAGTATCCGGAATATCACGTGCAATGTTTTTTTCAAGCAGATTCAATTTCAGTCACACCCATGTTTTAACAAGCTTGAGAGGCATTACTTTAAAGACTGAAATCCATTTCATGGCTATATTTATTCTGCCTTCAGGTAATGTGAACAACACTACAGAATACTGATGCACCTCTTGGTTAAAAACAACATAATAATTGACTGGGGTAAAATATAATCGATATTCCTTCACAGAATTCCGGATTGTTTTATTCTGAACAACTTCCTGCTTGAGGGTTATCAGTAGTCTGGGATTGCTATGAGCATTTACATTCTGCTGCTCCAGTGTGCAAACTGAAAGCCTTCTAGAAAGTTCAATACACTCAACAAGGGTCTCCCAAATGTTTTAACAGCTCAGGTCTTCCCTAAGTTCGATTGAAGTGCTCAAAGCCTTTCTGGCTGTCTGTGTGAGTTGGAAATAACAAGCTTCCTCCCACTAGCGGTTTTTCTCACAGGCTCTTATTCTGTTTTATAAGGTCTATACGGGACTAATCACGTGAATAAAACTCGGAAGAAGGTAATCTAAGGGTCAGACTGTCTTGAGCCACTATCTCAGGGCTGTGAGGAAGCTTAAAGTACTCAAAAACAAAATATTTCCAAATGTAATGCACTTTAGATTATTTATATACACGCATTTAAATAATCAGGCAATCTGCTCCTATGTAAATTAATGAATGTGTAATATGTGAATCATTAATATATGCCTATTTAACAACAGACCAAATGTTAAATTCCCTAACACTCGCCATAAGTGGAATAATTGCTCGTTCTGGGGGATAATCAGTAGCTTGCAATGCCCCACACATATCAATGTAAACATGTTTTAAATGCTTTTAATATGTGTGAAGATATGGAGGGAAAAAAATCTAATTTGTATTGCCAGGAGACCAAGTTCTACATTAACGGCCTATGAATGTTATATGCATCTGCGATTAGGAAAGAGGTGATGTAAGTTTGCTTAGCGACTTCATTTTATTTTCATCCTGGTGAATTAATAGCCCAACCAGGGTTTTGCTAATGGGAAATCGTGATGCTGTGCTGTTGCTGTTTTTATGATCAACATAAATGTGTCACAGATGAGTGTACACACGATACATCATGACACATAGAACTTATTCATTTATGAGGGACACAGAGATGATCCGTAACATTAAAACAATATTTTAACATTTTGAAGAATGCAAACTGGCTTTCTTTGAGATGATTGGACGATGTGATAAATGTGTATTACAGAGTTTTTTGTTCAAACAAAACTGAAGTTTACATTCAAACCTCAATTTTTTTTAATTTGGTGTGTGTTCTTTTTATTTTCCTAGGGGCTTAATTTAGTGGTGGTAAAAGTACTCCTTTACTTAAAGTGGACCTATCATGCTATATCATACCTATATAAAACATGTCTGTGAAGTTTTTTTTTCAAAATACCAAACAGATCATGCATTTTAGCCTCATTTCACTCTATTTGCTCTTTTACAGCCCTGTCTTCACAAGGGCTGATTCTGTGGCAAATGAGCTGCAGCTGACCACGCCCCCCTGCAAAGGAGGGGGGCGAGGCACAAGCGTCATGTTACCATGCTGTTACCATGCTGTTACCATGCCATCTAACCTCTCATTCCCCTGATAGGTGGATAGTTGCCCATTTGGGCGGAGCACCCCGTTTCTGACCTCAGAACAATTTCAAATCTGTATCAGTCTGTATCAGATTCGTTGCAGCCCCGTTTTTAGAGATTTGGGTATGGAGGAAAAGAGAGAGGGTTGTGGGTGAGTTCCCTGACACACCGGGGACACATATTCATGTATAAAAGACGTACAAAAGTGCATTTTGCATGATAGGTCCCCTTTAAGTATAATTAGGAATACCACAGTCTGAAAATACTCGATTACAATTATAAGTCCCGGGTTTAAAATATGACTTAAGTAAAAGTACAGAAGTATTGAGAGAACAATTTACTCAAGTACCAAAAGTAAAAATACCTTTTATGTTTCATGCCGAATGTCTCTTTTAAGAGATGTATTTTTTATAGAAAATGGTGGAAACAATTTGGCAAATCATGTATGCTTTCTGTACTACGCAGTAAATTAGTAGGATATAAACACATCATGCTTATTATGTAAATAACTAAATGTGTCTTTAACATTTATTTAGTGGAGTAAAAATAACTATTTCCATTTGAGATGTAGTGAAGTGGAAAAACAAAGTAGCAGAAAATGGAAACCCTCAAACACTTGTCATACTTGTAGTTAAAGGTAGGGTAGGTAAGAATGGAGAAACCAGCTCGAGTGCGCTATAATTTGAAAGTATGCAGCCGAACAAAATATGCCACTTCCTTACAGAGCCCCTCCTCCAACACACACAAACGTGCACATGACCAATGGGGGTACGAGATAAGTTTGTGCACGAGATGGAAGGCTGACAGGCCGGGGCAGACAATTGGTCTAGCTTTTTACAGCGCCACGGCTTCCACAGATGAAATATTTGTATATATTTATTGTCAAAGAATTTCATTTCTTTATTGCTATCGGGATGTTAAGAGCATTCCCTGCTAGAAATGTTTGGTTCTAAAAACATTCTGAGAATGTTACCATTCACTGTTCTAGGCATGTTTTCAGCTGGAAGTTTTCTTTTGGTTCCCAGAATGTTCTTCTGAAAGGTAGGATAACGTTCTCTAAAAACATTCTTAAAATGTTTGGTGATAACCTTAAGATGTTTTTGATCATTTTGATAATTTATCAGAAGTATTTTCTTTTTTTTGTTATGCGACCAGCAGCTAGTACAAGTCACTGTTGGTGTCACATGTACTGGAGGGGACCCAGAATCAGACTCGGAATCAGCTGGTGAAAGTAAAATTTCTTTATTAGAAAAGGGAAGCTGGGAGTGAAGGTTGGTTATGGCGGCAGTGGGAAACAGTTAGTGATGGCAGTTTGACACTGAAGTTTTGAACGGAGCTTCAACCCTGGACTTCCTATTCCATAGAAGCAGTGCTTCGAAGCTTGCTTAAAATCACGTGACATGTGACGTCCGAAGCAGCAACTGCTTCAAATCACGTGACATGTGATGTCCGAACCAGCAACTGCTTCATTTCCTGAATGAATCAAATCACTGGTTCGCCGTCCAATCAGGTGATTCAATGCACTGCCTCGTCTCGATTCTGACTGGTTGAAACTGTTTGAATTTGAGCGCCACTTAAAAAAATGCACAATTTGGCAATCTGTGGGATTGTCGTCGTAGTTTGCCTCATTGCTGTTGAGTTGTTAGTATTGCGTTTGGATCATTATGGAGCCAGCCAGGAAGAGAGGTCGTTCTGAGATGTGGGATCACTTCAATCTGATTGCGCATGATAAGGTAGGTCAACTACAGTATTATAGCTATGGTTTATCTCAAATCTATATTAAGTAGCGTTAAAGTAAAATGATGTATATGGTCAATGTAGCAATTAGGCTATAGCTTTATAGACTGAAATTGCATTTTTATTTACACATTTTTTTCTCTACAGGTCCAGTGCTTGCTGTGTTCAACTGAACTGAAGTATCATGGGAATACTTCCTCCATGATTAGGCACTTCACAAAAACATGGAGCTGCTGTGAACCAGGGGAACATACATGGTATTATATTATTATTAACACAATATGCTATGACTGTATTCCATGACTCACAAGTCTGCTTCCTTTGAGTGCAATTTCACATAAATCCTTATTTGCTTTTGTTTTTATTCTTTATGTCTTTATTTATTTGTCTTAGTGGACCGGAAGAGAGAGCTGGATGGGGCTCTTGTGAATATGGTGGTGAAAGACTCGCAGCCTTTTTCCATCGTGGATGACTGTGGCTTCAAGGAGCTTGTGGCCTTGCTTGATCCTAGATACACTCTTCCATCCAGACGGGTTCTAAAAGAGATGGTGGTCAAGCGCTATGAGGAGGAGAAGACGAAGGCCAAAGCTGTCATGCAGAGGGTAGAGGCTGTGAGCCTGACTGCTGATATGTGGACCTCCATTAATATGGACGCATATCTAGCAGTGACCTGCCATTATCTGGATTATTCTGCGAAGCTGGCCAAAGTGCTTTTGGGAGTGCTGCCTTTCCCTGAAGCTCATACAGCGGTTAACTTCACTACTGCAATGAGGTCTCTCATGGAGGAATGGGGCATTTAAGGCAAAGTGACCTAAATTGTGACGGATGCAGGAGCAAATATGGTTGCCTCTGTCAGAAGTTTAAATCTAAGACATGCACTTTGCTTTGCTCATTCACTGCATTTAGTCGTGAAGAAATCTCTGGATGCAACTCCTGGCCTACAAGACCTACGCACAAGGGCTAGAAAAGTAGTCACGTTCTTTAAAACCGGAGCAGATGAATCGCCCTGTGCTGAAGCTTATTCAGGAAGTGGACACCCGCTGGAACAGCACCTACCTAATGCTAAAACGCCTTTTCAAAGAGAGGCAGTCAGTGGGGGCAGCTCTTGCGACGCTGAAAACAGATGTGAGACCTCTGTCCTCTGAGGACTATGAAGCTGCAGGTGCATGCCTGCAATTGCTCTCCCCCTTTTTCCAGGCAACGGTGGAACTCTCTGAGGAGAAGAGAGTCTCAGGGTCCAAGATCATCCCAATGACGAACATTTTAATGCTATACTTGTATGACACAATTGGAAAAACAAGCCACGACACAGCAAAAACTACTGGGACAAAACATGGTGTCAAATATGCAAAACAAGTTTGACACCACGGAGAGCCAAACTGCATTGACCCTGTCAACACTGCTGGATCCTAGATTCAAAACTATTGGATTCTACAATCAAGTACAGGCAGTGGTATCAGTTAAACGACTGACAGCATTTTGCACACAACTGAGGAAAAACGCACAACCTGACACACAGAAGAACAGCCCTCCACATCAGCTCAACCGGCACCAGCAAATGTTGACAATCCATCATCCACAGGTAATGTTATAAATAGTTAATTGATAAAATGCAGGACAAAATAAGTAAAAGTAAAAAAGGATACACATTGAAACCTTTCAGTACTGATGATTACAGTCATGTTTGTCTTTCAGGTTTCACCTTTGGGAAACTCTGGACAGAGATGCTTCTGAAGCGAGGACAGAAAGGAATGCCACGGCAGATGCTATAGTGGAGGTGCAGCGGTACATGACTGATCCATCGCTGGAAAGATCGAAAGACCCACTGGCATACTGGGTGGACCATCAAAATGTGTTCAAACTGTCACGATCTGTCTGTGTTTTTGTCTTGTCTTTTTCTGTCTTTGGTTTCATGTTTTATTTTGAAGAGTCTTCACCCCCTGTCTTGCCTGTTGCTGTCTGCAGCTCGAGCCCCAGAAGCCATGGTACCGTGCACCAGTACCATCCCACACAGCCATGGTTCTGTGTTCCGGTTCCGTGCCCAGCAGCCATGGTGCCTGCTCCAATACTGGCCCACACAGCCATGGTTCTAGCGCCAGGTCTGCCCCCAGCAGCCATGGTTCCGGCTCCAGAACTGCCCCACAAAGCCATGGATCCGTGCACCAGTACCGGCCCACACAGCCATGCTTCCGTGCTCCATTACCTGACTTACACAGCCAGGGTCCAGGCTTCTGTTCCGCGCCCAACAGCCATGGTTCCGGCTCCAGAACCAGCCCCAGCAGCCATGGTTTTGGCTCCAGTACTGGCTCTCCAGCCGACGCCAGCTCCCCGTGTCCAGTCGGCGTACCGGCCGACTCCAGCCCCTCGTCTCCTGTTGGCTCTCCGGCCGACCTCTCGAGTCTCCTTTAAAGTCACCTCTCAAGTCCCCTCTCAAGCCCTCTCTCGAGTCCCCTCTCGAGTCCCTACTCAAGTTCCTACCCTATGTCCTGTTCCGTTGGAGGTCCCGCCGTCACCTGTCTCGCCGGGGGTCCTGCCAACTCCTTGTCCTCTTCCGTGGGGTATCCTGCCGACACCTGTCTCGCCGGGGGTCCTGCCTACTCCTTGCCCTGTTGCGTTGGTGGTCTAATCGACACCAGCCCTTGCTCCATCCAGGATCCCGTCTACGCCTGTCCCACCGGCTCCGGTTCCTGTCCGGCCGACACCGGGTCCTGCCCGGCCTCCGGAGCTGTCCCGTTAGTGCCTAACCTGCCCGTCCTCCGGAGTTGTCCCGTAGCCGCGGCCCTCGGGCCCGGCCCCCTGACTCTTCCAGCCGCTGCCTTCGCCCTCATGCATGAGAGCATGAGGGCTCGGCCCCCTGAGTTCGCCCGCTGTGGCCTTCGCCCCTTTATGAACTTAGCTGTCAGCCCAAACCCGTCCTCCAGACCCCCTCCCCCCACCCTTGTGGCCCTAGTTTTGTCTTTTTCTCCTTCTAATTTGTTATTCTTTTCTAAATAACACACTGTTATTCACTCGCCAATAACACACAAGTATCCTTGTTTTTATTTATTTGTTTAATTCCATAATCTCTGACTTTTTTGGCGTCCGTCAGGAACTAAATGGGTCCCTAGCTCAATGAATGTTAGGGACCCAAAATACTGTCACTACAAAGTACTACCAATCGAATCCAAATTGCCTGAAACGTGCTCCTAACTGTTTTTTGGGTGGTCAATTTTGGCCTCAACACTTTATGTGGGATATATTTATATATATATTTCTCCCAAATAACGGGCCAAAAGTTGTATTTACAAGTAGGCTATTAAAAGTGAGCAGAGGACACCAAACCAACTGAGACCCGTCTGTCCGCCGCATCTACGCACTGTACAACACACACCTTCACACTGTACCACACACACACACCTACACATTGTACCACACACACACACACACACTGTACCACGCACACACCTACAGCTCCTAAAGCATAATCAGGCTACAGCCGTTGTGTATTTTATTATGTGAAGCACTAAATGGTTTCAGAAAAATATTGACTCTTTGTTTGTAGATATCTACTAAAGCAAATAAAGAGAGTAGGCCTGTTATACTGAGTGATATATATTATACACACTGCTCTGCTTTCTGCACGGACCTCACAGCTGTTTTCTCTGGAAACATCGCGCTGCGATGAAAGCAGTTTCTAAAATAATATCCAGGGGATGCATGCAGAGCTGTCATTGGCTGAGATAAGTCCGGCCGTGCGTCACGCCTCCACCGTTCCCGGAAATGCATCCGCGGAGGAGCCGTGGAGGAACCATCAGTGTATCCTCGGTTAGAGCTCCTCCAGAGAGCCTCCTCAACGCTCGATCCTCGGTGTGCATTTAGAGAAATGAGATGTCCTTCAACATGGCGCGCTGAAATTGATTTCCGGGTCACTACCGGAGGACCGAGGAGTCGAGGAGGGGAAATTTGAGTATTGAGAAGCCTCCACAGTAGAAACAAACCCATACAAACACTAACAGGGGTTTCAGGGACGGGCAGTGACAGTCGGTCCGTTCTTCTATATGTCTGTCGGTCTCAAATCTAAAGGGTGCAATAACGATTTGTATCCAATATGCATAAACAGCGGACACTGTTTATACGCAGCCCTCACCAACCACACACGGCCAGATAGCTGATCTACCAGTTAGAACCTACATACGAGACACAACCTTTATAGTCAGAAAGAAGTGTGATTTATTTTCTGATATTTTACACATATGATATTATGAATACTGTGGGCCTACATACCTTAGTGTGACGTTTTAAGAACCGTAGGGCATAATGTTCTAACAATGTTATCAAAAACATCTTAAGAAGGTTATCACCAAACATTTCAAGAATGTTTTTAAAGAACGTTATCCTACCTTTCAGAAGAACATTCTGGGAACCAAAATAAAACGTCCCGCTGAAAACATTCCTAGAACAGTGAATGGTAACATTCTCAGAATGTTTTTAGAACCAAAAATGTCTAGCTGGGAACTCACACTTGCCACCGCAAACCATGACCGTGTTAATATTTGCCATCACAGGAACGTTTTATAAAAAAAGAATAACCTCCTGAAATAATTTTCTGAATGTTGCTTTGAAAATGTTCTTCATTTGTTATCATGTAACATTGAGGTAATGTTTTATAAAAGAACATCTGTAATGTGTTAACCCCAAAAAAAATCCTCAGAATGTTGCAGGCAAAACGTTCCATCTTTGTTAACATATCACATTAAAGGAACGTTTTATAAAATAACTTTCTGTCATCTCAGGCCTTAATAACATGCTCAAAACATCCTTTGAATGTTGCAGTTAAAACGTTATGTCTTAGTTAACCTTATAGGAACATTATTTTAAATAATAAACATCCTAAAAAGGTTCTTTGAACATCAGATTAAAAAGTTTCTTTAAAACATTATTAGAACCTGTAGATAACGTTAGCCAAAGTTGTGAGAACGTTCCCCGCTAGCTGGGATAGTAGCAAGTAAAGAAAGGATTCATTTGTTTCCCTCATTCTTTTTTCATACATTGTTAGTGTTCCCTAAATGCTTCTGGTTAAGAGCTTATGAGTGCTGTTAACTTACCCGGTACAAAGGTACACAGTACAACAAAAATATAGCTCACATGAAACATCCCAACGGCCAGAACCTTGTACAGATAACAGACACACACCTGCAGGTGCAGAAACATCCATATATCCAATGTTGGTGGCTTGACCTTTAAGTGTTGCAGAGTACAGCAACACGTAATCCATCTACACCCACACAGGGGAAAAACAGGTGAATGTGCATTCCATGTTTGTCAGAAGACATCCATATACAAATAACTGTTGTAACAGCTTCTCAAGGATGGAAGAGATGAGCTCATGGATGTATAAAGAGAGCTGGACACAGTGTTGGAGGTGGGGCCCCGTTCATTTCTTTGAGAGTTGCTCAGTGAAGCGCATGAAGCCCAAAATGTAGTGACTGTAGATTTAAAAACGTACCTGTGTGTGTGCCCATAGAGCATTTATTCCTTATGATTTCACCTGATTTTACTGACAGTGAACAGATTTTTTTTTGCATTAACAAGAAGGGAATATCTCATACCAGTGTTATTTTAGTGAGATTAAGACAATCCTGCCAAAGGTACGTAGGGGGTGCAAAATCCGGCAGCACTAACGCAGCTATGCCAGATTTACAAGCACTCCTTTTTTTTTTCACCTGATACGCTCAGTCGATTCCTCTTTCTTTCTTTTTTAACTAAAGAGGAATGACTAATACCAGTGTGATTTTATGGAGATTGTGAACATTTTGGAGAGGGTTGCCAAGTCATAACACCAACTCTGCCAGAATTAGCCTCCCTTTTTAATTAGGACTCTTTCGATGTGTTGAATTAAAGCTAGGTTAACCAGGTCCTTTAATCCCATTATTGATGTTGATCTTGTTAACTAAAGAGGCAAATAATGCACATGTTGAACTACCCCTTACCAATATCAAATGAAAGTACAAGTCACACAGGAGGTAAATATTAAATCAGAGTAAAAAAAAATATCATTAAACAATGAAATGGCTGCAGGCACAGAAAATAGTATCGAGACATCAACATCGACAGTGTAGAAGTTTCATTGAGTGTCATCATAGCCGGAGTCAGTCTTAGCGAGTGGAGGGAGTGGTGGAGTGCAAATGAAATACCTTGAATGTTGTATTAGAGCGAGAAATCCTGCACTGGCTTGATTGAAGAAGTGTTAAAAAAAAGAGTCCTAAAAGACCTGCCATGTTTTGGTTATTTATCGTGTTCGTTGTTCCCGAGTCCAGGAGGAAGTTAAAAAGAGACAATTGGAGTCTCGCAGAAGTTCAAATGGGTAATTAAATTTAGTAACGTGGTTTTGAAACAGACAGAGCAGGTCAAACAGCGCCATGTCGAGAGAGGAAGAGAGAGAGAACGAGTTCCCGTGCTGCGCGTGTATATCAGATTCCTGGCTTCTTTTCTCATTCGCTGCTTCGAAGATGGGCGGGTCTTCCTCTCCTTCGTTCCTCTGGATTCATTTCGAAATAAATAAGAAAATCTAGACGTTGTGTGTTTAATGTATAACCCCACAAGCCTTTTCTCCTCATATTCTCATTCATGACTTTTTGTTTGATACATTCTAAAAGGCTGAAAACATAGATTACATGTACCTGTAAATGACGGGGTTGTCCTTCAATAAATCTTTTCAAAATAAAACGGTGCATCCATTCACAACACTAGCCTCATCCCAATATCCCTCCTCGACTCCTCCTTTCCCTCACTCGCTTCCCTTCCTTGCGTCTTAGCTCCGCCTCCGTAAGATGCGAGCGAGAGATACGAGGAGGTGACACGAGGACAGAGGAGTCCTCAGGTATTAGGTATTAATTGGGATGTCCTCGTTCACTCAAACGTCACTTTTAAACGACGTCTGTTAATGATGACATGTGCACAGCTGTATCCCCTCTCATCGGGCTTAACTGAATAACCCTTTAGAACCGGCCCATTTGTTGTTAAATATTTATTTAAATGAATGAATATTTCTCTTGTTAGTCAAGGAATTCAATGTATGATGGTTGGTCCTGCTTTTGTGTTCCGTTTTGGTGTAAAATGTAGCCTACATTTAAATAAAACTATAATTATAGTAAAGTGAAATTTAGAAATGAATTGCACATGATAATTCCCCCGGAGCTGTGAGCACTTATACATTTATTTGACGCTTTTCCACTCATCTTCCAGTTGTCGGTTTTCCTCTGTTGAAATCGACCAGCTGTGAAGGTGGGGGCGGTGCTTTTATACGTGAGTAGTGAAAACACTTCTGCGTAGTCTGCTCGCGTGTATCCTCCCTTTCGTCTCCTCCCGCACCCCTCCTCCCTCACCCCTCCTCGACTCCTCCGTGTGCATTTCAGCTATTGGGACGTCCTTCAAAATGGCGTGTCTTGATCGATTTCCGGGTCAAGTCCCGGAGGAGGGGAAGAGAGGAGTCGAGGAGGGGTATTGGGATGAGGCTACAGTCTCACTCCCTGATAGTCCAATAGCGACGCTTGGTCAGGGCCCTTGGTCAGCATTTTCTACTCTCCTTTCGGTGAGGGAGGTCCAGTGGTTCCTAAGCTAAAGGAGGTTGTAAAGGAAGTTTGAAACCTCATTTCCTATCATCTAGAGAATTCGAACAGCACTTATCATGGCTGCCACTGAGGGACTTCCGGGTCATTTCACTCCGTTAGGAAGGTTCCTAAGCTAAATGGACTATTCGACTTCAGCCCGGGCCTCAGAATAGACCGGAAACTATTCTTTTACCGTTCTGTTTTAATTTCACAATAAAGTTAGTAGTAATATTTTGTTTTGATATTATTGTTTTTTATTAACTACTAGACCGCTGGGTCATGTTAAGACCATATTTTCCGTGTTTCTGTGGGTTTTTTCCATCGTTTTTGTGTTACAAATATCAAAACAATAACAAAATATATCCGTCGTAAACCAAACCAGAAACAGCAGTATATATTATTTTGTTAACACTGTAAACTTGACAGCTTTTTAACCCAAACCACCTACTTGTTAAAGCACGTTATTACACGTTTAGAGTCATTGCAATACAGATAGATGGTGTTGCTTTATAATGACTGTTTTAAAATGCCTTTTTCTTAATGTCTTTCATTTTTGTAAAGCACTTTTGAATATGTTATATCTGATGAAAACATTTAAATATTAAGAGGACATACAAAATAGTGGGAAAGTAGAAGGTCAAAGATATAAATATAGAATAGAAAATATCAAGAATACTGTAAGTGATCTCTCCAATAAAACAGTTTAGTGCCTGATATGATGATGTGTAAAACAGACAAACTAATAAGGCTTTATTTAACCTGTTAAACCCCGAGCCTGTTTTTCAGGTTTCAGGCTCGAAAATGACATTCCCAGAATAAATGACTATAACTTCACTTCTAAAAGGTTTATATGAATAATATTTGATATCAAAGCAAGGTTACATCTGTGAGTTGGATATAGAAGTGTCAGAATCAATATAGATTTTTCTGTGTCAGAGTAAATTCAGATGGAACATAGCAAAAAAATGTAAATTCCTGTCTCCGCCTAAAGAAAACCCATTACATATAGTGAAGACCACCCTTGAATGATGGGTTAGTAGCCTAAAAGCTTTAGGAATCCAAAGTATAACATATAATAAGTACCCTGTATCAAGATTGAGGCAAAACAAGTGACATTTGACCTTTTTAGAGAGGTTTATGAAAATAAAGTCCAGGCGGAATAAGCTTTGGGCACATTTGGGCACATTTGGTTCCATCAGTGCCATTTGACCTTTTTCAGGTACCAGACTATAAAAATCATTGTATTACATTCAATCATCACTATAGGTATTCATTCCACCCAAAACAAAACAAAAAAATATTTAAAAAATAAATACATATTTTTTTTAAATATATATTTTTTTAAATATTTGTTTGTGTGGGAGTGTGTGTAGATGTGTGTGTAAGTGTAGGTGTGTGTGTGGGTATGTATGTGTAAGTGTAGGTGTGTGGGTGTGTGTAGGTGTGCAAGTGTAGCTGTGTGGGTATGTGTAAGTGTAGCTGTGTGTGTGTGTATGTAACTGTACCAACACACTATACAATAAAACTACACTGTAGGTCAGTGTGTGTAGGTGTACTTGCACAATAAAAAAAAACGGAAACATAGGTAACATTTGACTCCAACTGGGGCAGATTTATTTCAAACATTTTACCAACACTATAGGCATGTAAAAACAAACATTTTACCAACGTACTATACAATAAAATCACACTAGGTATATAACATTTTTTAAATAAACACTCGCAAACGTTATACCTACCTGAACTTTATACCTACCTGAATGTTCCAGTATTTAGGTCGTGCCACTCCCTGAAACAGTTCTTTTTGGTAGTGAAGCACAGAGGGACCTGGCACTTCCTGCAGTACACGGGTGTCTTCACCCTTTTGAGTCCAGCATCTAGGCACCTCCTGCAGTTCTTCCTGACCTTGGTGGCATCTTCCCCATAATACTCGGGCATGCATGTGAGTGGTGGTGGAGGAGGGGGTGGTGGTGCAGGCCCTTCAGCAAACTCCAACAATTCTGCAGCAAGCTGCTCCCTGAAAGTCTTCTGGGTGTGTGTCTTTGTCCTGCTGGGGTCACTCCTCATCTAACACATGTGGAAAAACAAAGAGATTAGATTAATTCACTGGCTTAAACTTATAGGATAATATTGGACTATAAATGAATAATATTACACCAAATAAATAAGTAAACACATGTATATTCATTCACTGGCCATTCATTTAGAAAATGTAACTCCAAAAAGACAAGTAACACTATTTAGCATTTTGCCTAATCATTTTTTGTAGCTTCTTGGCTAAGCTAACACTGTGATGCAGTTTTACCAAACACAAAAGTAATATATAAAAAGGATAATATTGGACTATAAATGAATAATATTACACCAAATAAATAAGTAAACCCATGTATATTCATTCACTGGCCATTCATTTAGAAAATGTAACTCCAAAAAGACAAGTAACACTATTTAGCATTTAGCATCATTTAGCATTTAGCATCATTCCTGTAGCTTCTTGGCTAAGCTAGCACTGTGACGCAGTTCCACCAAACACATAAGTAATATATAAAAACGGAGAGATTACATACCTTTCCCGTGGTGGAAGTTCAACATCCGAGTCACTACTGTCTGGATCCAGGTCTGGCTGGAGGAGATCTTCATCATCCGAAGAAGAGTCATCTGGTATGATCATAGCTCCACTATCGTCAGCTAGCATCTCTAGCACCAGCTCGGTGGTGAAGCTCTCCCTTCTGGCTGCCATTATTTGCTAAAATGGAAAGAGGATACACAAGAAAAATATCTAAAAGCAAAGAAATCAACGTCCTTGAAATGTGCTCTGTTACCTGTTACCTGCTATCGTCGCTGCGTGCTGTGGTGCTGTGGTGCTGTCCTGCTGCGTGTGCTCTGTTGTGGCTCCTGCTGCGGTGCAGTGCTCTGTGGAGCCTGCTGCGTAATGCGTAATGGAGGCGGAGCAGGCGTAGTTTATACTACGCAGGATCATATCTTTGGAACCCATTGGTCGATTTGGGTGATTGACACCTTTTCTGAACCGTTAGAGCCAATAGAATCGAGTGACAGTTAGTAAGTCCCGCTAAACACTTACGTCAAGTAGAGAGAGGTTTGCGTAAACAGCATGTGAGACAGCATTAGCTTGGGACTGCGAAACTTTATACCTACTCTGCTGCCATGAATGTAATGATAGATTATCAGGAACAATTCTAAAGTGACTAAGAGACATTGGATTAACCTTGAGGAGCGTTTTTATTCCCTTGAACACGAGCTTTGATCACAAAACAGCAACGGTAAGACATAATTATTGTTATGTTTTTAAAAATTGTTGTTTTTTTTCTTCTCTGTTCTGGCTGCTAGCTCAGTGAGTTTGTGTCCTACAGGGATGATACTTATAACAAAATAATCTGTGGAGTATCAGCTTTCCAGATGATATGTAGTTTGTGCAGAAAATATTAAGTTTTAAAGATCGTTTTTGCTAGTTAGCACTGGAAGTAGCATCTGCCCGTTTTAGCTAAGGGCTAATGCTAACGCTTCTTGTGAGACTTGTGTTTTGTTTCAGTAAAAATGGTTCGTATCGTCAGTTAGCTGAGATTCTTCTCGTTAATCTGGTATAACACATTAATAGGATTTTAAATATTAAAATGCCCTGAGACACAGTGTCGTGAAAAAAAAAACGGGGTCCCCGCCGGCGGGGACCTTGGGGCTTAACAGGTTAAACATTAAAGAATACTTTAGGTTAAGGTCTTCTTTTAAATAAGAGAATGTTTTGGGGGTATCTACAGATAAATATTAAGCCTGACGAAGTACTTAAAGTCTAATATATTGCATGGTTTGTTTTGGAACTTGACAATGTACTTTCCTGCAATGTTAACTATGTTGAAGCACTTATTTTAACCGATATTATACTTAAGCAATAGCTCACGACAGGCCGTGGTATATGCTCATTATATCACAGCTAAAGGGCGTGGTTCGGCCCGACGCGAAGCCCCTTCAGGCAGTTTGCTTTTCAGCCCAACTGTATACTGTTTTTCTCAGACGTGGAGGGATACTGACTTGTTGTGAAAAGTAACTTACAATTCTACCCGTGGTATACGCTCAGTATATCACGGCTAAGAACCAATCAGATTGCTTGATTTGACTTATCCGTTTTATAAATATTTATTATACTCTTATAAGATGTATGTAGATAGAATAAGAAATGTACAGAATACGACAGCTGTTGTGGCAGATATCTCTGCTCTGCGCCGATCCTATATGAGTGTGCTTTAAAAGAAGGAAAACTCAAAACAACCAGGATAGGGGTTAAACAATAATCTGTTTTAATGATAAACGGTAAGAATACATTACACTTTCAAAGGGGTAGGCCCACCCCCTGCTCTGGTCCAAATGCCGGGAGAACCTTTCATCTTGATGGCAGGAGCAAAAGAGAAAGAACTAAAAGATAGAATAGGCTTACATGCAGAAAATAAACCAGGAGGAGCTGTGGTCATAGCAAATCAGCGCGAGCCAGCAGAGGACATGGAAACAAGAGTCTCTAGCTGTATCATATTACTGCAGCTTTCATCCACACACACCCTTTTTGCACATTCCAGAGACTTGAGTTGTGTCTAAAGAATATCCCCTTGTTCACAAAGATAATACATATTAATACTCTCATATTTCCAGCTTCTGGTTACACAGACTGCTTATTATGAATACAAAGTAATTAAACACACACATATCCTATTCAAGATATGTAGACTTCCCTGAAACATGACATACTGGAGATCTTAAGCAGAAGGTACTCTCATCCACCTAGCCCACTGTCATGCATACCTACACCTCCCCCACAGAGCAATAAAACCTGTTTACTCCAAGCACCCCAGAATGTTTGGAGCAAGTTTAGCCCTCACATTTATGAAAGGATAAAACAGAGAAATCAATACAAAACACAAACACAGGTATTGTTTGAACAGTATTCACTTAACTGCTACTATTGATAATTACCAGAGAAACTCCAGGGGCCTCTTTCAATTTCTGGAAATTGCAACAAGACTTTCTGCCATTTCAAATGTAACACTCTTCCCAAATATCAGATGATAATAATCTTCACAGCTTAATGGTGGAAGTATAGACACATATTGATAGATGTCTTGTAATGCACTGTTGAGGAACCTGTGACCCAAGTTTTTCATTCATTGCATAACTACACCGTAGTTGTGTATGATATGTGAATCTACCTTAGAAAATCTTGAAATCTTGAAAGGGATGTGCAAAATAGTCATTATATACAGTCTTTAATGAACGATTAGAGAATAACGAGTAATGAATATACTTTATCGAGATGTGCAGATAAATGTTTAGTCTTCTCAAGCACCCACTATCCAATATCTCGCCTGATTGTTGGCACTTGATAATCACCTTCACTGAATTTTACTCAGGTGTAACTAAAGTCTGATTTAAGGATTGTTTATATTTCACATCATTAATCCAAATCTGTAAAGTAACTAAAATAAATGTAGTGGAGTAAAAATACCAGGTTAACCTTAAAGAAAGCCCTCAGGATTACAAAAGACCCCCATCACCCCAGCCACAAACTGTTCTGTCTGCTGCCGTCTGGCAGGCCGTACCGCAGCATCCGGACTAAAACCACCAGACTCAGGGACAGTTTCATCCCACAGGCCATAGGCGGCGCGTGAGGCTCAGGTTTGGGAAGGCTAAATAACTTGTTTTACCTGACGCTGCCCGCCTCCGGCGTCTATAGAAAAGAGATCAACTCAGTGTGTGGAGTTTAAATCTCTCAAGTCATATTACAGGATAAAGGAAATACAGTTTAAACTGCCATATGCAGAGAAGACGCCGACGTGTCGCACTTATCATTCATATTACATCATCAATCAGATCATCGATCATAATATATCATAATATATCATATATTTCCTTATCTGAGTCAGCTTCTCCAGCCGTATCTGGCTGTGCAACACTTACAGTGTCACATACTGTATGCAGAAGTATTATTTTAAGCAACACATTATGTTGACGAAACACTCGAGTCAAATGTAATTAAAGTCAGATCCACTCGTGTCTTAGATGGGGCAGTGATATCATAAAACTATACGTTTTCAAACACTCAGTAGGCCTAGTTATTTTTTAACCTGTTCTGTATTCACCTTGCAGGTGCAACTCTGTGGCTTGTATCCTGGATTATATGTTTAAGTCATGGATGTTTAAAGCTCATATTTGTCTAATATTAGTTTACTTTTCATTAATGAAGTATGACGCTGCGCTGTCAGTACACTAGTCCCTGTTTGTGATTGGTCAAATGTAGCTAACCCTTTCACGTGAACGTGCTCTCAGCTGGAAAGAGAAACCCTGGCTTGATTTACCGAGTTGATAACTAGCGTCGTAGGACCGCTTAGCGAGATCTCGTTTGTTAGTTTGTTGTTGTTAATTTGTTTGTTACTCAAACATATCCAGGGTATGTTGAACTGGCTTCGTAGTACAGTGCACTGGTGGCTAGCAGCGCTAATGTCAAAGACACAGACATTATACATTATATTTGTATTTTACCAGGATGCAGTGACACAAATATTTGGGAAGGCTTAGCCTTCCCTAGCCTACAGCACCCGCCGCCCCTGCCACAAGACTATTAAACACCTGAACTTTGAAACAACATCCATAACATTCATCTCGCTGCTACTTAGAATTATGTATCTAATATATCATATTCCAATCACTAATAGACTCTTATTGCACTATTTAACTTTTTGTATTTACTTGCACTATTTTTTCTGTGTATCTGTTTTATTGTGTTGCACTGTTGGAGGAGCCTGTGACCTAAGGGGGTGGGGGGTAGGACACGATCGTGCCCCACCAGAATGAGGAGTCAGCGGTCAATGGGGCTATAAAACAGTCAATAAAATGAACACAAAATATATTAGGCTGACAAACATATACAAACACATAATCTCCAAAAATGCCTGCCATAGATAATAAATAACTCACCCACTGCCATTTGCTGAACTATTTCATAAGATATATTGTTATTGGTTTTATCTATATTGGCAAATAACTAAGACATAATAGTAGTTTTGCTGAGGTCCTTAGACAGACCCCATTTTTCAAAAAGGTCACTTAGTCCAGTTAAATCTCTATTTCAAATTGTTTTATTGTCATGATATTAATGACACACAGGTGTACCAAAGGATTGTACAGTTACAACAAACATATACACATACATTTGGTATAAATATATTGTGTGTACTATGAACAAAAGCAGAATAAAGCGTTTTCTTTACAGGGAAATATATATACTTTTTTTAATTACTTATTTAACGTGACCTTTTGTCTACCTGCTACTCATCTAAAATGTGTGAGGCAACTATCAAGGTTGTTGTTTATGTTAAATAAAAGACTTGTGAACTGTAAGAAATTAAAATCAATGTTTAATGACGTAATTTAGTTTAAACATACAGTAAGCTTAAAACTGTTTTATTCTGAAAAGATTTCCGGTTAGCATTGGCTTGTGGCTAACGTTGTTGCTAAAGTTTATTTTGAAAAGCTTTACTGGAAGGAGTCTCCGGATATCAACAGTGACGTCACTTCCGTTTTTACGTTAACAATGATTACAGCCGTTAAAATACATTAAATAAAAGGTCATGAATGAGTCCATAAGGAGAAAAGGCGTGTGGAGTTATGCAATGAATACACAACGTCTAAATCCTCTGTTATGCGCGATATCGGACATTGGAGAAAGGAGGGCGGACCCCCATGTCACAGCCCCAAGCGAGGAGGAGCGAAGGAGAGATACAAGCGAGGCAAGAATACTTCCTGGCATTCGGAAAACGAAGAGTGGAACAGGCGAGCAAGTGTGCAGGTGTGCGTCATATGATAAGGTGACCAGATTTTCAAAATTAAAACCGGGGAGACTTTGAGTTTTGCGGTCAATATTCATTAACATATCCAATTTTCTTCACTGTTAAAGAAAAAAGGGGGACAATTCTGTTTGTAATGTAATGTAATGTAATTCGAACATTTGAATTGTTGGATACAAACAGAGGGAACAGTGGCGGCCGGCCCATAGGGGCGCTAGGGGCGCCGCCCCACCTCTTCCCACATACAAACAAAAATATTAAAAAAATATTTAAAAGAAAAATATTTAAAAAATATATATATTTTATATTTTTATTTTTAATGAACAAGGTAAATATCATACATTTGGTATCAGTAAAATGTATAATCTACAATAAAATCTCGTTTAAAATTGTGTTACAATGTCTAAAGTTACTGATAAGTCACATGTTTCCTGCCTGGCCTTGCCCATGGCATTAGTTTATCATTACCGGGCGGAGCCCCCGAGCCAAACAGCAGCAACCAGTACGTTGCAAAAGTCTCAATAGTAAACTGTGCCGCCGAAACATAATTTCAGCCAATGAGTGCCGTCAAATATTGTGGTCATGAGGGCGCTCACGTTGGCGCCCACGTTGGCGCTCACGTTGCTTACGTGCGTTGACGTGAGTTAGACTCGTGAGTGACCAAGGTGACGCAGTAGTTGGATGAGAATGGTGTGCAGGTGGAGTCGCCGGACCTTGGTCCGCACCCAATTCCGTGCAAGAGCTACTCTCCAATCCTTTCGAAAGGAGAAGTTTGGGAGATAAATTGATACTTAAAGACCTTGGACCGGACCAACCCGATTTGTATATATCACAGCAAGCTCGTGAAAAAGACAAAACGTATGAACGAGGCTTCTCACGTAGCTGGTACACCAGAAAGGCATGGCTAGCTGGATGCAAACAGGTAAATGCTATCTTTTGTTTCCCATGCTTGCTCTTCAAACAGCCGGGGACAGATACGATCTGTTCAGAAACTAGACAAAAGTTAAACAAGTACAAACCACAGACTGTCTGTGTCATGGAGAATACAGTCGCTGGTTTATTTATGTCTGTATAGGCCGTTGTTGTGAGTGTGGACGGTCGGAGCATATATAACGTTAGCTTAGCCAAGCTCCATTCAGAAAACAAGCATTCTAAAAGGTTTTTCGCCTGCCGTCTGTCTGCAGACTTGTCAAAGCATTAATTCATGGTTTTTACTAACCGGTATCAGTATGTTGTTACGTCGGCATCATTTAGAAACGTGTATTACAATTTAACATGGTAAAATATGTTCATTTTGTTGTAGTTGTAGCTCCCGAGCCAACGCGTCTTGTTTGAATGACGCGAGTAAACACAGCTGGCAGCCGCGGTGAAACTCGAGCGACAAGAGTGATGCGATAGGAGCGTTAAGAGCGAAGCGAATATTCGCATCGCGTCCGGTCTGAACGCAGCATTAAAGCGAGCTCCGCGCTGCACTGGAAACGCACCATTACATCACCAGAAGTCCTAATTTAAGGGGTCATTTCTCTCCCAAAAAAATTTTTGTACTCACTATATCAACAGCCCCACCAAAAAGATAGATGGGGTGTCCTGCTATCATCCTGAACTGAAATAAGTCTTTGATACTGGACAGTTTTAGTTTTATTCTTATCTAAAAACAGAGGGATGATAGCTCATATATGAGACTTCAAAGGTCTTTTATTTTGAAACTGTGCATCAGATTGTCCAGAATCTCTCTGATTGACTAGATGGGGTCTCCTGCTATCACCCTGAAGTGAAATAAGTATTTGATTGACTTCGAGTGACTCTTTGATTATGGACAGTTTCCATTAAATAATAATCAAAATATAGATGGACAATAGATCTAATTTGAGATTTTAAACAGCATACATTTTAAATTGTGCTTCAGAAAGTAATGTTATTTTAGGAGTGTTGTGAGATGGTGTCAACATCAATTGAAATTAGTCACCCAGTGGAAATGTCAGATATGTCTTCATAACTGTATACTTACATTTTACATTCACTCAGTTATAATGTGGTAGTTATACGTAGTTTATTTTAAATTATTATTGATCACATTATATAGTAAATATTTCTTAATTTAAGCTCCAGTATATATGAATATGTGTGGTGTGTTTTTTAGGTATATTTGTTATTGACCGAGTAAACGCTTTTATTTTGAAGGCAGTTTTTACAGGCCTCAACCGTAATGCATATATATTCGCACACCGCAATACAACGTGCGGGCTGGCTTGATTGTTTTTTCCGAAGTGGGGGCTGGCTTGACCACAGTCTGTTTACCCACTGTTTCCTGACATGAAACGTTTTATTTCACCTTGATATGTGTTTTTAACGTATATTACAAAACGGGGACATTTCCGGGGACAGTTTCAACCGGGGACAGTCCCCGGAAAACGGGGACGTCTGGTCACCCTATCATATGAGAGGCCCTGCCTTATATTTTCCGCCACAGATTTGGGGAAATTGGTTTGTGCGCAAAGCATTGTGGGGATTTTAAGACCGCGGAGTCTACACATGTGCAGCCTCGAAATTTCTCGCTACGAAGTACGCCGGGCTCGGTAGAATTCCAAGTATGCTGGACATTGGAACAGTCCTTCGGCGGGACTCGATGACGTAGTATGCTTTAAATAGTGGCTCTGGAGCAGCTTTACTCGACATTGAGAAACACCCACTTTTCAATAAATTGTGTACATAACATAGACAAAAACCATCACCTTAGGCCTGTACTACGAAGCCGGTTCAACATAACCTGGATATGTTTGAGTTAGCCGGTTGGCCTAATCCAAAACATACGCGCTCTCGCTAAACTGTACTACGACGCGGGTTATCAAGTGGATCGCTCAAGCCAGCCGGGCCCTATCTAGTTCGGTGCGCGTTCACATGAAAGCAGTAGCGTGGCGTGGGGAAAAAATTAGGGGAAGCCAATAATACGTCCTTTCTTTTGGGTCGGGGGTGTGGTGGTCAATATAATAACGTAACCAGATGAGTGATTACAGCACCCGGTATCATTTTACACACATTTGTATCATACAGATGCAGGACTTACACATGCCTGTTATCTAACCGACATGTCCGCACGCACTCTCCAGCCGAAACTCTAGTAAGCATTCATTCACAAACTAAATCAGGAGACCTTTAACGTTTTATGTCCGATTCCCTCCTTTATTCCTCGCTGTACACAGCTCCAGTTTGGGCATCGGCCTGTCATCAGATTGTATTGTTGCTGCTGTAGCGGAAGTTTAGTACAATTGTGTTTGATTAAATACTCCAAATCTCCACCCTACATAATTGCACTTGCTTCAGTTGCTTGCTTCTTTCAAACGGCGGTGAGAGTGGTGCAGTGACGCTATCGATCTTCTATCGATTAGATTTATGATTCGAAAATTATAAAAGTAGGGTAGACATGTGGATATTATCCGGCTGAACAAAACGTGCATTTATCTAACAGGTTCGTTTTCCACTGACCTTATTTCGAGCTATTTTCCAAAATCCTATGGAGAAATCCCATTGCTTATTTGTCGAGGGAAACCGAGCGCAGCTTACTTCCGGGTTTTAGGAGGCGTCACTGCAACACTAAATTGATCCGATTTGATTGGATTGTGAGGCAAGGGAAGCCAGCCGCCTCTGGCTTCCCTTGGCATGGCCCTGACTAATCACAGGTTGGCAGGGGCATGACGTGAGCCTTGTCTGATTGGTCAATGGTCCCTCCATTTTTTTTCACAAAGGGAAGCCAATTTCGGCTGGCCTCCTCTCGCAACAGAGAGTGCAATCTACTGTTTCACCATAACATCTAGAGGGGCGCTGTTTCACTCTTTGTAAAATACTCAATGAGAATGGGGGAGAGACGGGCCGTCAGCAACACACAACAAAGAATTTCCGAAACTAAACGAAGTGTTTTTATTTATTTATTCAAATTATAATTACAATCAGAAAAAAACAGTGGAAGCCTGGCTTCCCTTGGCCTCCAGGAGAAAACGCCACTGCATAAGAGGGGTGGTATTTGGAGCATTCGACCAATCACAAACATGGACAAGCGTACTGACAGCGCAGCGTCATACTTCCTGAATGAAAAGTCCACTATAATATTAGTCAAATATGAAGAAGTTAAACTTTCAGGGTTTGTACGGTCATTGAAAACCTGGAAAAGTCATGGAAATTCAAAATGCAAATTCCAGGCCCTGGAAAAGAATATTTTTCCTAAAGTTTTGGAAAAGTCATGGAAATGTAACTAAAGTTGTGTCAAATTTAATTTACATTTTATCTAATCGCCTAAATAATCTGCGGTCGCGAGCTGTTATGTGCCATCATGACGAGCATGGTGTTATTTTTTAATATATGAAGCGTGTTGGGGCAGATATCTCTGGTCTGCGCCGATCCTATAGGAGTGTGCTTTAAAAGAGGGAAAACTCAAAACAGCCAGGATGAGGGTTAAACAATAATCCGTTTTAATGATAAAAGATAATAATACAATACACTTTCAAAGGGGTGGGGCGGGCCCCCACTCCCTGCTCTTGTTCTGATGCCGGGAGATCCTCTCATCTTGTCGGCAGGAGGAAAAGAGTCCGAACACACAAACACAAACAGGAGATATAGAGGAACGACGGGGAGGAGTCGGGTGAGATTCTCCCCCCACAGGGCCCATTTTTCAGCATTCCAGAGACTTGTTCACAAAGATATACTTATTAATACTCTCATATTTCCAGCTTTTGTTTACACACTGCTATTACTAATACAAAGTAATTAAACACATATATACCATTCAAGATATGTAGACTTCCCTGAAACATGACATACTGAAGACCTTAAGCAGAAGAACTCTCATATACACAGCCTGCTTACCTTCCCCTCCCCCAGAGTAATAAAAACTGTTTAGCACCCAGGCATGTTTGAAGCAAGTTTAGTCCTCACATTTATGAAAGGATAAAACAGAGAAATCAATACAAAACACAAACACAGGTATTGTTTGAACAGTATTCACTTAACTGCTACTATTGATAATTACCAGAGAAACTCCAGGGCCTCTTTCAATATCTGGAAATTGCAACAAGACTTTCTGCCATTTCTACTGTAACACTCTTCCCAAATATCAGATGATATAATCATTAATCCCCCTTTTTATCTCTCAAGAGATAAACTTACACAAGACATTTTGAAACATATCTACTATCATTCTGTTCTACTGTGTCTGTCCCCCAATATTGTATAAATCTATCAGAAACTGAGACCCAAAGTACTTGAATGTTTGGGAACAGAACACCATCTTCCATGGCAGTAAAGGAACCATTAGGGGGCGATCTGAGTACTAGGAAGCAGTCTCCTTGTGTGGTGAAATCATCAGCCCCCCAGCTGATTCAGTCCCTAAATGAAAAATGTACATTGTAAAGTTTACACTCCCCCTTTTTACACATAACTCATGTGTAACCAAAATCCTGTATGGGAAGAAAACCTTCAGGTAATAAGGGATTATAAAAAAATACCCAACATTTTTCCCAAATATACATCCATCATTTCTACAGTAAACACTTCAGTGAAATTAAGTGTTTCTCTCCATCCTTCAGTCCTAAAAGAAACAGAATCTTCATGTTTTAGTTTGAGTTTCACATTCTGCAAACTGCCACCTCCTGTGGGAGTGAAATATCAAGTAGATTAGAAACGGGTCACCTGTACGGTTTTCCAATTTTTGTGGAATTTTAGGAAAACCTCTCATTTCCCACGGAGCCCCAGAATAATGTGTTAGTCCAAAAGCATGCTTGATTAGTCATTGTTTTAAATCATGCAGTTGCACTGATCACATGCAGACATACACTCACACTCACACTGTCAGGTTGTAAAGTCAAGTTTGGTCAGAGTCACCCCAGAGTCAGTCCTTGACAGTGTCTTCTCAAGTTACACTGTCGGTCAGGGTCAAAGGTCAGTTGGTCTCAGTGTTTTTGGCCATGTGTGTGCTCTGCAGAGACTTTGATATTTCAGCATAGGCCAGTATCCTTTGTCTACAAAAATCTGTCATATATGGAGCGCCATCATTAATTAATTCACGATTACAACTATAATGTTCAAGATACATCTAACTTTTCATCGGAACAGCTGTTCCCCACATTCCCTGAAAAGTGTTAGCCAAAAAATGTCACTTCCTTATAGTACTCTACTACAGTTTATTAACACCTAATCTATATTAAAATGTCTAATAGATCTACTTCAGAAACTTGTGTACTTAATTATTATCTTATGTCAAAACATTACTAGGATCTGTGTAGCTCTGCATTTCATAGCTCATTAAACCCATTTATCTTCAATTCTGGTCTACTTAAAAACAATGTTAAATTCTTTAGCAGTGTGTGGAACCCAGGGCGTCCGAACATGAAACAACTACTCCCTACTTTATCATGGATCCAAAAACAGATGTCATTTCATATTTCCATCCTAAAGCCCTCCTATGGTAGAAAATGGATGTCCCTTTGAAGGTGGAGAAGCATGTCTTTAAAACTCATAAGATGATGCCTTGCGCTCCCTGTGAAGCTGCAAGTAAGACCTAAGAATCACAGTAGGATGGGTTCAGTGACCCCACATTCCTTCCAATTATATGGCTTCTACAAAATCAAATGTGCTGTTTCTACTTTTACTCTATTTTTAATTTACCAATTGATTAATTCATGGGTAATACAACTTTTTATCTTTACTTATTTATCAAGTCAATTCAATTTCTTTAAATTTGTTTCTTTAAAATACATTAGTAGATACCTTGTGGAGTATTCACAATAACTAATCCTCTGTAGGATATGAAATCCATTCATCTTTAACAAGATTTCCCTATTTATTTTTAGTTCATGATAACAATGGTATAAAACCACTCGTTTTACTCATAGCTAGTTTCTATGTCAAGATTATTATGTGTGACATAATAATCAGATGTCTTGTTTGCTAAACAAGAATAATAAACTTTAATATTTTCAGCATTCCAGACCATCATTTAAACAAGCAGCCTCCCATCTAAAACACTAAACCTAATGTTGTACACCACCCTCTGGAAAACTCTTGCACAGTTATGCTGTCAAATCATTGCATAGTTTCTTCAGAGTGTGACCAGTCTGAGACCGGCCTATCTCAAGATCTTGTCATAATGAGAACAGTCAGTGATGCGGCTGTAGTCAGTGGCAGGGTCCCCAAAAAAGCTAGGACCGGCCCTGGTCAGTGGGCTCCAAGGAAACTCTCCCTGGCATTGGGATGAGGGAAGGAATCACTTGGCAGACACACGTTGTCCTCTGTACAGCAGAAATCCCCCCAAAACCGCAGTACCTCTTCACACCACTGTTGCCTTGACAACGAGGCACAAGCAAAATGTCAATACCTCCTCAGAGATGCGTTCTTTGCACACTTCTTCTGTTTCTGTAGTGAGCAACCTTTCACTTAACACACTGATTCAGAGTACAACCCAAAGGTGGCGCACAACTATCCAGTGCTGCTGTAATCACAGCAAATCAGCAACTGGAGAAAAACTCAATTTAAATCTCTCCCCCAAAGGGTTACAAAATAAAATGGCTGAGTGTCTATATGGTCAGGAATGCTGAAACATGTGAATGTTAAAACAAACTAATGGTAGTAGTGTACCAAGATTCTTTTACTTTATTAAAAGTGGTAAAACTACATTGTAAAATCTCTTTTGTCTAGTTGGTGTCCTGCTTCTAAAATTCTAGTCAGCAAAATAAAATATACTTCATCTTTAAAATCTTCTTTAATCTAAGTTAAATCTATCTATGTTGTGTTACAAGCATGGTTAAATTTGTAACAGAATACAAAACTAACTGTATTTAGCGCTATATTTGAAAAACAAGTAATCTGATTACAGTTATGTAATTTGACCCAAGTGTCGGTCTATGTCGTTCCTAAAAATGTTAGCAAACACCAACTACAAATTAAAGATAAATTGATTTAGCAAAATGAACTCTTATGTGATTCAAAATGTGACAAAAGAACAATGATTTGTCTTACACAAGATTGTGGTCTAACAGAATGACTCTTGACCTCATGGGGTCAAATAACTTGGATGACCGGGGGAAGGGAAGAGAAGACTCAACCATGTGCAGAGAGAAATCACACTGCTTGGAGACTGAGTTCAATAAAAATTAAACCATACGACTTGTAGTCTGGCTTCAATAAAAATGTAACAAGACAAGGCCAGTTCATAACACACAAATTGTCCTCTTTGTATGTCTAATCTAGGTAGAATAATCCACTATTATATTTAATTTGAATGTACTTCATATACTCAGTAAACCTCTTTTTACTTTCCCTCAACGTTACTGTATGCAATTAAGTTCCTCTGAAATCTAATTAAGTACAATTCTCAGTTAATGAATATATTTTTTAACACTCAAAGGAAGTATTGGTGGAAAAGTTTCCTCACATAATGTAATCTTCATTACCAAAGCTAAAACCTAAAGAAATCACCACGGAACAGTTTTCTGTCCTTACCACTTAATTGTCTCAATAAAAACCAAAAAGCATTGTGAAAACTCCCACTCTTGAGAACATTTCAACACTTTATTCCATCTAAGCGCTAATGTTTATGACAGACACGCCCTATTAATCCAATAAGCATGTAGGTCTTATATCTAGTAATATATTTCATTTCATGTTTTTACTCATAAAACAATATGACATTGTCCAGAATAGTAGTTAATTTTATATAACTTTTACTCTTTCTAATCTTTTCAAACATCTTAATTCTCTTGTCTCTCTCTCTTTCCTCACTGTGCCCTGGAGCTGCCTGCACACAAGCTTCTCTCATAAATCACCTCTGTTTATCCAACCGTGTGAGATGGCATTCCGGGAGAAGGGGGCTTTCTTGAAACAAGAATGACTTCGTATTTCTTTATCTGACTACGGCTTTCCTGTGTTCAATAATATATATATATATACATATATATGCACCTAAATATATACATATATATATGCACCTAAATAATATAACAGAACAAGAGAAATCCGTTAATTTCAATGGCTTTTGAAGCTCGCGTTTCTACTCTTGGATTTAAAATATAATGCCCTGCAGATTCCTATGAAAACTGGAAAGCACTATTCTGTTTTGTTCTGGATGGAATCTTTTTAAAGAACCACTGAACTTCCCCGTGAGTTAGCCGTCTCGATTTCTGAAAAAACCCACGCCCCTCATCGCTTCACGTGCAGCAAACGAGTCAGTCGTGTGATTCTGAAAAATCCACGAGACTTCTAACTGTTGCTTTATCAATGTTATGGTTATCTATTTATGCTAAAAATATGTATTGTATTATACCTTCAATGACACCTGGGAAATATTCTTGACAACTCTAACTTTTAGCTTAGCCAATTTACAGACCTTCGATAGAAACAGGCGTCCATTTTACCTTTTAGTTTTAGGATCCTTAAGTTGTCAGAAATTATTTCGAGGTATCCCCCTCCATCCGCTGGCTGCTCGTGCTCTCCCCTAAAAAACCCCACTCATGAGGTCATCACGTCGGGCAAGTCACCAAATTGTTGGAGCAGATATCTCTGGTCTGCGCCGATCCTATAGGAGTGTGCTTTAAAAGAGGGAAAACTCAAAACAGCCAGGATGAGGGTTAAACAATAATCTGTTTTAATGATAAACGGTAACAATACAATACACTTTCAAAGGGGTGGGGTGGGCCCCCACTCCCTGCTCTGGTTCTGATGCCGGGAGATCCTCTCATCTTGTCGGCAGGAGTAAAAGAGTCCGAACACACAAACACAAACAGGAGATATAGAGGAACGACGGGGAGGAGTCGGGTGAGATTCTCCCCCCACAGGGCCCATTTTTCAGCATTCCAGAGACTTGTTCACAAAGATATACTTATTAATACTCTCATATTTCCAGCTTTTGTTTACACACTGCTATTACTAATACAAAGTAATTAAACACATATATACCATTCAAGATATGTTGTCACGGTTGAGTGAAGGAAGCAGGACCCAAGCGCAGATAACTCTGATAAACCTTTATTTCAAGGCTAAGGGAATGAAGACAGACAAAAACAGAACACTCACCGGTGAATTCCGTCACCAACAAAAGAAGCACCGACACTGAACACAGCACGAGACAAGACTAAATACAGGGAGGGATAATTACAAGACACAGGTGAACACAATCGGCTAACGAGACACAGGTGAGGAGGGAGGAGAAAACACAAGAGCCACAGGTGAACACAATTAGCTAACGAGACACAGGTGAGGAGGGAGGAGAAAACACAGGGACACTAACGACAGGAGGAAAACATGACAGAGAACAGTGAAAACACCCAAACCTAGACAGAACTGTGACAGAACCCCCCCCTCAAGGGACGGATTCTAGACGTCCCTAAACCCCAAAACAAAAATCCAATAAAGTCAGCAGGGTGGGTGGAGGGGGTCCGGAGGACGGGACTAAGCTGACCGCCCAGGAGCCCAGTAGGGGACCAGGAAGGGATCTCGGGCGGACGGCCCGGGGGCACGGCAGAAGCCGAGAAGGGGGACTCGGGCGGACGGCCTGGGGGCAAGGCAGAGTCCATGGTGGGGCGAAGGCCACAGCGGGCGAACTCAGGGGGCCGAGCATGAGGGCGAAGGCAGCGGCAGGAAGAGTCAGGGGGCCGGGCTCGAGGACGAGGGCAGCGGCAGGAAGAGTCAGGGGGCCGGGCCCGAGGACGAGGGCAGCGGCAGGAAGAGTCAGGAGGCCGGGCCCGCGGACGAAGACCGCGGCTCACAGAGGGTCGGGATCGAGGGCGAAGACCAGACAGCTCCGGAGGCCGGGCAGGACCCGGTGTCGGCCGGACAGGAACCGGAGCCGGCGGGACAGGCTTCGGCAGGATCCCCCACGGAAGAGGACCAGGAGTTGGCAGGACCCCCAGCAGGAGAGCGGTTGGCGGGACCTCCGACGAGACAGGACAAAGGGTTGGCAGTACCCCCGGCAGGAGAGTAGTCGGCGGGGCCTCCAACGGGACAGGACATAGGGTTGGCAGGACCCCCGGCAGGAGAGTAGTCGGCGGGGCCTCCAACGGGACAGGACACAGGGTTGGCAGGACCCCCGGCAGGAGAGTAGTCGGCGGGGCCTCCAACGAGACCGGACAAAGGGTTGGCAGGACCCCCGGCAGGAGAGTAGTCGGCGGGACCTCCAACGGCACAGGACACAGGGTTGGCAGGACCCCCGGCAGGAGAGTAGTCGGCGGGGCCTCCAACGAGACCGGACAAAGGGTTGGCAGGACCCCCGGCAGGAGAGTAGTCGGCGGGACCTCCAACGGCACAGGACATAGGATTGGCAGGACCCCCGGCAGGAGAGTAGTCGGCGGGGCCTCCAACGGGACAGGACCCAGGGTTGGCAGGACCCCCAGCGGAACCTCCAACGGTACAGGACATGGGGTTGGCAGGACCCCCGGCAGAAGACTAGTCTGCGGGACCTCCAACGGGACGGGACATGGGGTTGGCAGGACCCCCGGCAGAAGACTAGTCTGCGGGACCTCCAACGGCACATGAGTAGGGGCTTGAGCGGGGACTCGAGAGAGGGCTCGAGAGGGGACTCGAGAAGGAACTCGAGAGGTGACTGGAGAGGGGACTCGAGAGGGAACTCGAGAGGAGACTCGAGAGATGACTTGAGAGGAGACTTGAGAGGGATCTAGAAAGGGGACTCGAGAGGGAACTTGAGATGGGATGAGGGAAGGGGCTAGAGAAGTGACTCGAGGAGGGACTTGAGAAAGGACTTGAGTAGGGACTTGAGAAGTGACTAGAGGTGGGACTGGAGAAGGGACTAGAGAAGGGACTAGGACAGCTGGGGCCAGAGCTAAGGCTGGAACCATGGCTGCTGGGGCCAGAACTAGGTCTGGAACCATGGCTGCTGGGGCCAGAACTGGGGCCGGAATGATGGCTGCTGGGGCCTGTACTGGGGCCGGAACTATGGCTGTGTGGGCCGGTTCTGTAGCCGGAACCATGACTCTTGGGGCTCGGATTGCTAGCCTGGACTTGCGACTCCTTCTCCTAGAAGCCGCCTGAAGGCTCCGTGGACCTCCAAAAGCCAGCCGAGTTCCAGAAAACGCCTCTTGGACAGGAGCAGGAACTGGGGCGGAAGCACTGGTTGACTCCAAACGGAACACACCGAGACGTTTATAGTCCGCAGGCTGGAAATCACACACCCAGATGAAGTTCAACATCCAGTCAGGTAAGAACTTCACCAAGTCCGGTTTCTCCATAGCCAACCGGTGCGCCTCTACCAGAGCGGCCTCCTTCTGCCGAACACTGGACGCTCCCCTCCACCAATCATAGCAGCCAGCCAAAGCAAAGGAAAAATGCTGTAATTCCACCTCAAATGGGTCATCTGCTGGGTCCATCTCTGGTCGGTGCTTTCTGTCACGGTTGAGTGAAGGAAGCAGGACCCAAGCGCAGATAACTCTGATAAACCTTTATTTCAAGGCTAAGGGAATGAAGACAGACAAAAACAGAACACTCACCGGTGAATTCCGTCACCAACAAAAGAAGCACCGACACTGAACACAGCACGAGACAAGACTAAATACAGGGAGGGATAATTACAAGACACAGGTGAACACAATCGGCTAACGAGACACAGGTGAGGAGGGAGGAGAAAACACAAGAGCCACAGGTGAACACAATTAGCTAACGAGACACAGGTGAGGAGGGAGGAGAAAACACAGGGACACTAACGACAGGAGGAAAACATGACAGAGAACAGTGAAAACACCCAAACCTAGACAGAACTGTGACATATGTAGACTTCCCTGAAACATGACATACTGAAGACCTTAAGCAGAAGAACTCTCATATACACAGCCTGCTTACCTTCCCCTCCCCCAGAGTAATAAAAACTGTTTAGCACCCAGGCATGTTGGAAGCAAGTTTAGTCCTCACATTTATGAAAGGATAAAACAGAGAAATCAATACAAAACACAAACACAGGTATTGTTTGAACAGTATTCACTTAACTGCTACTATTGATAATTACCAGAGAAACTCCAGGGCCTCTTTCAATATCTGGAAATTGCAACAAGACTTTCTGCCATTTCTACTGTAACACTCTTCCCAAATATCAGATGATATAATCATTAAGCGTGAGCTATGTGCTCGAGTCTTCCTGCCTGTCGGGCCGGCTGAACTCTGCTGCTCCGGGATGAGGGTCAGCTACATTATCTACGGTGTGTTCGTTAACTGTGCACTGTGGCACAGACTGCACCGCTGGTGAACAGCTGTTAGAACAGGCCGTTCAGGTGTTCGGAGATGAGCGGCAGAGCGTACGCAGATCTTGTTCTTGAGTAAAAGTAGAAGTACTCAGATATTGTACTTGAGTAAAAGTAGAAGTACTCAGATCTTGTACTTGAGTAAAAGTACTCAGATCTTGTACTTGAGTAAAAGTAGAAGTACTCAGATCTTGTTCTTGAGTAAAAGTAGAAGTACTCAGATCTTGTTCTTGAGTAAAAGTAGAAGTACTCAGATCTTGTACTTGAGTAAAAGTAGAAGTACTCAGATATTGTACCTGAGTATAAGTAGAAGTACCAGAGTGTAGGAATACTCTGTTACAGTAAAAGTCCTGTATTTAAAATTCCATTTACCTCTGAACTGTAGTGGGGAGTGGACGAGAGGGTCGCCTCCCTACGCCTGCGGGTTATGGGGGGGAAAACTCTGACTGTTGTGTGTGCTTATGCACCCAACAGCAGTTCAGAGTATACGGCCTTCTTGGAGACCCTGGAAAGAGTCCTGTATGGGGCTCCTGAAGGGGACTCTTTAGTCTTGCTGGGAGACTTCAACGCACATGTGAGCAATGATGGAGACACTTGGAGGGGCGTGATTGGGAGGAACGCCCCCCCTGATCTGAACCGGAGTGGTGGTTTGTTACTGGACTTCTGTGCTAGTCATGGATTGGCCATAACAAACACCATGTTCGAACATAAGGATGCTCATAAGTGTACGTGGTACCAGAGCACCCTAGGCAAAAGGTCCATGATCGATTTCGTTATCGTATCATCGGACCTGAGGCCGTATGTTTTGGACACTCGGGTACAGAGAAGGGCGGAGTTGTCAACTGATCACCATCTGGTGGTGAGTTGGGTCGAGTGGCAGGGGAAGCCTCTGGATAGACCTGGTAAGCCCAAACGTGTAGTTCGGGTGAACTGGGAACGTCTGGAGGAGGCCCAAGTTCAGGAGGCCTTCAACTCACACCTCCGGCAGAGCTTTTCAGGCATTCCTGTGGAGGTTGGGGACATTGAACCAGAGTGGTCGGTGTCCAAAGCCTCTATTGCCGAAGCCGCGGCGGGGAGCTGTGGTCTCAAGGTCCTAGGTGCCTCAAGGGGCGGTAACCCTCGTCCGACTGAAGAAGGAGGCCTTCAGGGATTTGTTATCCCGGGGGACTCCCGAGGCAGTTGCAAGGTACCGACAGGCCCGAAGGGCAGCAGCCTCATCCGTGGCCGAGGCAAAGCAGCGGGTGTGGGAGAAGTTCGGAGAAGACATGGAGAAGGACTTTCGGGCGGCACCAAAGTTGTTCTGGAAAACTGTCCGACACCTCAGGAGGGGGAAGCAGGGCACCATCCAAGCTGTGTACAGTAAGGATGGGACGTTGTTGACCTCAACTGATGGAGTGTTAGGGCGTTGGAAGGAACACTTTGAGGAACTCCTGAACCCGACAACTCCACCCTCTATGTTAGAGGCAGAGCTGGAGTATGACGGGGGATCAACACCAATCTCCCGGGGGGAGGTCACTGAGGTTGTTAAACAACTCCACAGTGGCAAAGCCCCGGGGGTGGATGAGATCCGCCCAGAAATGCTGAAGGCTCTGGGTGTTGAGGGACTGTCATGGTTGACACGTCTCATCAACATTGCGTGGAAGTCGGAAACAGTACCGAAGGAGTGGCAGACCGGGGTGGTGGTTCCCCTTTTTAAAAAAGGGGGATCAGAGGGTGTGTGCCAATTACAGAGGCATCACACTACTCAGCGGTCTGGGTCCTCGGCAGTAAGTCGGACCCATTTCCGGTGAGGGTTGGCCTCCGCCAGGGCTGCGCTTTGTCACCAATCCTGTTTGTAATATACATGGATCGGATTTCGAGGCGTAGTCATGGGGGAGGGGGTCTGCAACCGAGTGTGAAGCGGCTGGGATGAGGATCAGCACCTCCAAATCTGAGGCCATGGTTTTCAGCAGGAAACCGATGGACTGTCCACTCCAAGTAGGGAATGAGTCCTTACCCCAAGTGAAGGAGTTCAAGTATCTCGGGGTCTTGTTCTCGAGTGAGGGAACAATGGAGCGTGAGATGGGCCGGAGAATCGGAGCAGCGGGAGCGGTACTGCAGTCGCTTTACCGCACCGTTGTGACGAAAAGGGAGCTGAGCCAGAAGGCAAAGCTCTCTGTCTACCGGGCCATTTTCGTTCCTACCCTCACCTATGGTCATGAAGGATGGGTCATGACCGAAAGAACGAGATCACGGATACAAGCGGCCGAGATGGGTTTTCTCCGCAGGGTGGCTGGTGTCTCCCTTAGGGATAAGGTGAGAAGTTCGGTCATCCGGGAGGGACTCGGAGTTGAGCCGCTCCTCCTTCGCGTCGAAAGGAGCCAGTTGAGGTGGTTCGGGCACCTAGTTAGGATGCCACCTGGGCGCCTCCCTAGGGAGGTGTTCCAGGCACGTCCAGCTGGGAAGAGACGAAGGGGTAGACCTAGGACCAGGTGGAGGGATTATATCTCTTCGCTGGCCTGGGAGCGCCTTGGGATCCCCCAGTCAGAGCTGGTTGATGTCGCCAGGGAAAAGGAAGTTTGGGGCTCTCTGCTGGAACTGCTACCACCGCGACCCGCGATAAGCGGAAGAAGATGGATGGATGGATGGATGTAGTGGGGTAGAAGTACACCATTTACCTCTGAATTGTAGAGGAGAAGAAGAACAAAGTAGCAAAACATTGAAATACTTAATAAAGTACAAGTATCTCAAAAATTGTACCCAAGTATAGTACTTGTTGAATTTATGAACTTAGTTACTTTACACCACTGGCTATAAAGATAGAAAGACTACGCCTTGAACAGAGGCATGAAAATACATTTTCAAAATGCTCAACAGTCAAAATTAAAAACTGACTGCTACACAATTAAAAATTCTGACTGCTAAAATCCTCTGTTATTCCTAAACCGATATTCCGTGGGGCGGGGGGCTCGGATCCTTGTCACCTTTCTGTTCCATGTTAAAATAAACCATTTTCAGTGGTAATTTTTTTTTGGTCATGGAATATGAGGTAACGGTCATTGAGAAGTCATGGAAAAGTCATTGAAAATCATTGGTGAAAAAGTGTATGAACCCTGAACTTTAAACATCCATGACTTAAACACTTTAAGTGTTGCTTGAAATAATACTTCTGCATACAGTATGTGAAACTGTGAGTGTTGCATGGCCAGATACGGCTCAAGAAGCTGACTCAGATAAGGAAATATATGATACATTATGATGTGATATGCCGCAGACTGTACTTTTACTTTGATCCGGTTAATTATGTTGTGGCAGATATTTAATTAAAGGGGACCTATCATGCAAAATGCGCTTTTGTACATCTTTTTTTTTTGTGATCACATTTTTTATTTATTTAACAAATGGTACAATCAATAACATAAAATGCAATACAGTACAACAAAGCACAAAACTAAAGAAAGAAACAAAACCCAGTGACGTCCCTAACCCACCCACCCATCCAGATCACCATCCCCATTAGATAGTTATCCTAATATGCTCTTGAGGTTCACAATGAGCGAAGTCCACATCTCTATTGTTGACTCCTTTGCCCCATGTACCCGGGCTGTCGATACTTCTAGATACGATATGTCAGATATGTTAGAAACCAGACCTTACGGGAGAGGGAATGGGGAGGCTTTCACCGAATCGCAACCAATTTTTTTGCTGCTGTAAGCCCGGCTAATAGTGCTCGCCTTTTGGTCAGGGTTAAACCCAGGTTGGACAGGTCGTTTAGGATAAGTGTAACAGGTGAATGAGGCACGTTGGTCTCAAATATCGCCGAAAGGTTAGAAGCAACCATCTCCCAGAATCTGGCCACTGGCGGACATTCCCAGAACATATGTATATAAGTACCAATAGCCTCTATGTCACATAGAATGCAATTTGGCTCAGCAATTATTTTCATTAAACAAAGCTCAATCGGTATAAGGTAAACTCTATGAGTGAAATTATAATGTATGTGTTGGTGGTCAGGATTCCTAGAAGCTATTAGTATATTGGACCAGACTCTATCCCAATCAAACTCTGGATCCAGATCTGGGATATCGGCAATCCATATCGCCTCGAACGCCAGGGGTCTATAAGTGTGTTGTGAAATGAACCAGTAAAGTTTGGAAACAAGGCCACTTGTACCTCTAGTGGAGTGTAGAATGTTATGCAGCGGGTGTGGTGATAGAGGACTTTGCAATAGAACACCGCTAGCCCTTAAAGCCGACCTCAACTGTAAATAAAAGAAAAAGGAGGAACGAGCTCAATCAAATTCTGTACAGTGCTCCCGAAACGAACGCAGACCTTCATCTCCATAGACGTTTCCCAGTATATGAACCCCTCTCATTTTCCACTGAGGAAACTGAATGGGATGGCCACCAATCAACAATCTGGCATTGTTAAATAATGGGGAAGATGGATTCCATACATAGGGGCAGCCACATTCTCTACCGCCCTCCAGACAGACAGCAATTGTGATACAATGGGGCCGAACCTGCAACGACACTGCACAATAGGAATGTTTGAATACAAGAGATCTTGAAGGGTGTAAGGATGCACTCGACTCTCTTCCAGGGCCCGCAATGACACTGATGTCTCAGACTGGAGCCAGGTTAATAAGGGTCTAAGCGTGAAGCCCCAATAATAGTGTTTACAATTTGGGAGAGACAAACCCCCGGCCTGTCTTTCCCGCTGCATTGTAGAGAGCTTGATGCGTGCGCGTTTGCCTTGCCATAACAATTTCGTCACAGCTGTCTGTAGCTTGCTCCAGTACTGAGTTGGTGGAGGAAGAGGTAGCATTGAACTAAAAAAATTAACTCTGAATGTTCATCTTGATTATTGATACGCGAAGTGAATTAGGCAATGAAGACCATCTATCCAAATCAGAAATTATTTTATGAAGCATGCTACCATAGTTATGTTTAACTATGGTCTGAATCGAAGGAAACACGTCTATCCCCAGGTATGTAAACGTTTTGACAACTGGGATAGATGGATGGACAGGTACATTGATCATTGCCTGGTTAAGTGGCATCAAAGCAGATTTCTGCCAATTTATCTTAAACCCAGAAAGCTGACCATATCGATCGACAATAGACAGTATTCTTGGGATACATTGTACAGCATTGCCCAAATACAATAGCACATCATCAGCATATAGCGAAAGATGATGATGCGTACCATTAATAGAGATTGGGGATAACGTGGGTGACTGACGAATGGTGTGTGCCAGCGGCTCAAGTGACAGCGCAAATAGCAAGGGGCTTAGCGGACAGCCTTGCCTTGATCCTCTCGAGATAGCAAAAGATGGGGAGCATACCTTGCCTGTAAGCACCATAGCTGTTGGGTTTTTATATAGCACCTTGACCATGTCAATAAAAGGGGCGCCAAAGCCCATTGCCCCGAGTACCGACCACAAAAAGGGCCATTCTAGGCGGTCGAAGGCCTTCATCACATCAAGTGAAAGAACTGCAGCTGGGGAAGGTAGATGTTGGGCCCCATCTATGATGTGTAATAGCCTCCTTACATTATGAGCGGCAAGCCTGGATTTTATAAAGCCTGTCTGATCGATATGTACTAGATTCGTCATGTGAGACTGAAGACGCCTAGCCAGCACTTTGGCATAGATCTTTACGCCAGTGTTTAAGAGTGAGAGGGGCCTGTAACTAGTACACTCTGTCGGATCCTTGCCTTTTTTAAGAAGCAAGGATAACAGGGCAGTGTTGACGTCTCTCAAAAATGAACCCTCCTTAATAGAAAATAATATCATCTCTACAAGCAAGGGGCCGAGCAAGGGCCAAAAGGTGAGATAGATTTCGGGTGGAATACCATCTGGGCCTGGCGACCTTCCCTTACGCATGTCCATTACTGCTTTCTCAATTTCGTGGTGTGTGATGGGGGCATTCAGATTTTCAGAGTCGCTGACAGAAAGAGACTCCATTTGGATATTATTTTAAAAAATCATCGCATTCAGATTGGACAAAGCCACTCTCCGAATTGTACAGTTCCTTGTAGAAAGAAACAAAGGTGGTGTTCATGCTCTTGGGATCGGTTAGAACAGTGCCATCTATAGATTTAACACTGAAAATATCAGCAAATGTTCATTGGTCCGAAGCCTCATGGCCAGCAGGTGGCTAGGTCTGGCGGAGTGGAAGTAGTAAGTCTGTCTGGTTCTGTGCATAAGAAATTCTGAACAGCGTCTGAGGAGAGAATTAATCTCTTTTTTGATCAGGTCTTTTTGGAGAGCAACAGAATCGCTGTAATGGTGTTGTAAGTTAGCATCGAGAGCAGCATACTTTAGTTCTAATGCTTCCAATTTAGCTGCTGAAGATTATATCACCTGATATATAAGAAGTGTGTTACATTTGAATGGCAGAAAGTCTTGTTGCAGTTTCCAGATATAAAGAGGTCCATAAGTGTCTTTGTTAATCATCAATGGTCTTTGCAAATTAACAGGGGAACTCCAGGGGACATTTTCCCCAGATATAATGCAGTTACATTCTTGTAGTTAATGATGCATATCCTGCAGACCTATAAAGAGGCCTTGAGAATTGAGTCACACAGTTAAGGTCTGAATTATCAATAAATGTATTCAGTCCAGTAATCTGACCTCGAGGTGAGAGGGAGTTCAGCGATGGCTTTAGGCTACAAGGACAGTTAACTTTGGTTAGTTGACTGATCTTGTGGCCCCATGACGTTTAAACATTTACAAATATGGCTTTCATGAAGAAAGACATGTGACATCTGGAGGGCAGCAGGATAGGAGGTGAATGTGTGTCTATTGCAGCAGCTCGATTGGATTACTGCTCAAACTATATCTGTGTTTGTGTTCAATTGATTTCTCTGTTTTATTCTTTCATGAGGTGAGGACTGAATTGCTACAAACATTGTGGAGTGGTTGGCTTAAACATGTTTATTACTCTGTATAAAAAAGGAGCAGTTATGCATGACAGAAGAGAGGTAGGGGAGGAGACATTCTTCTTAAAATCTCCAGCATGTCAGGGAAGTCTACATATTTTGAATAGTAGATGTGTGTGTTTAATTACTTTGTATTAATAATAGCAGTCTGTGTAACCAGAAGCTGGAAATATGAGAAATGAAACCTTTGTATTATCTTTGTGAGCAAGGGAATATTCTTTAGACACAACTCAAGTCTCTGGAATGTTGCAGGATGGGTGTGTGAAAGTCTATGCAAGAATGGGTGACAACGGACACCAGGTGTGTTTTGCTACAACCTAAGAGACTCTTGTTTCCGGGTCCTTGGCTGGCTCGCGCTGATTCGCTACGACACGCCATCGTTTTGCATCTCCCAATGAGATTACCTGAAAGGAGGAGCATCTGACCCAGCTCCTCCTGTTTTGTTCTTGTATGTAAGCCTGTTCTGTCTTGGGTTCGTTCAATCTTCCTCCTGCTGACAAGACAAGTAAGTAAGATTTCCAGAGCCGGGGTAATCCGGATTACTTCGTGATTGTGTTGTGTTTTACCATTAAAGCAGATTATTGTTTAACCCTTATCCTGGTTGCTTTGAGTTTTCCTTCTTTTAAAAACAAACTCATATAGGAACCGAGCGGAGGCAGAGGGGGGGGGGGCCTTAGAGCCCCCGCCAAAGAATGACTTCTGCCCCAACACTGCACGTTCCTTGTTTCGGGTGGATACGTACAGAGTAGTGTTGCTTCTAATAAAGCCCTTTGTTGCCTCCCACAAAAATCTCGGGTCAGACACTGACCCCTTGTTGAAGCCCAAAAACTCACGGAGGTTAGTCTCAAACTGAGACTTGTATGTTTCGTCACGCAGCAGTGAGGAGTTAAAACGCCATCTGGGAGCTCTAGTGGGGACAGCCCTAAGTGTGACAGGACAGTAGATGGGTTTGTGATCAGTCCATGTAACTGGTATATAGAAAGCCTTCCGAACATTATGAAATAGATCTTTGGACGCAAAGAGAAAATCTATCCTAGAAAAGGATTTACGTCTACCTGAGAAAAAAAGAGTAATCCTTTATGGAGGGATTCATCACACGCCAGATGCCTATCATATTTGTTTGGGCCGCTCCACGGCGTAACGCATCAGAAGCGAGACGTTGGTCTCTACTCTCTGCCCCACCCGTTCTATCCATGTTGCTATCCCATACTGTATTGAAATCTGCACCCATAACCAGACGAAAGCCTGTGAGATCCCGTAGAGTTTTGGTTAATTGGTCATAAAAGCCAACCTCAAAAGTGTTGGGAGCATAGGCAGAAATCAATGCTATATTCTGCCCGTCCAGACGAATCTTGGCAATGGCCAGTCTCCCCTCTTTGTCTGTCCAAGAGCCGATCAGATCAAATTTCAGCTTGCGCCTACAAACTATCATCACACCCTTGGTCTTCGTAGGAGCAGATGAAAAGACAATAGGGTGATAGTGCCTATTTGCAAAGCGGGCCACATCCTTGATGAGTAAATGTGATTCCTGTATCATGGCAAATGTTATGCAAAAATCCTAAAATAGTGGTCCTTTTATGTGGGATATTCAGTCCCCTGGCATTAATGGAAATCAAATTGAGATTAGTCATAAGTAGAGTAGTGTAATAATACAATATAAAGTATAAGTAAGTCACCTCAACAAGCAGGATATGGTGATCTGGATCCCAAAAAAAACCTTCCCCAAAAAAGAAAAAACATAAACAAACTCAAAAACAACCCAAGAAAAGTGAGGAGATATGTTCCTCCTCGACATTCCTGATAAGTCCCTAACTGAACAAATAACTCAAATCTGGGAACTCTAACTGCCTAAGAGGGGCAGCACCATCGCCAACCATTAGATCAGGTGATATCTGTTCATTGCTAGACAATAGGGATGCTCCGATCGATATCGGCCCATACTCACTCTCTACCGATCGATCGGTGCTCTCTAAACATGCCGATCGTGAGAGCCGATCGCATGACGTAAAATACATGACACTTTTCTCTGTGCGCGGCAAAACAAGCTTGCCAAAATGGCTTCACCGGTCTGGCAGTATTTCAAGGTGTCCGAAAAAGACAGTGTGTGAAGCAGATGTCCTGCAGCTCCACCCGCTGAGACGGACCGGTGAGCGGAGCGAAACACACAAGAGTTAGATACTTAGCTATTGTATCTACCTCTGGAACAAGCTAAACTAGTTATTATAAATATATGTATTCTTCACTGTCGGGTCACTCATTACTGGATCAGTGAGCTGCATGAGATACTGACAGGCTGTCAGGAGGGAGAGAGGGGGAGAGAGAGAGAGGGAGAGAGGAAAAGAGAGCGCTTCCGCTCATTTCTCCCGTGTTATTATCTAAAGTGAATGTAAACTTGAATAATGTACATAATTTGAATGTAATAATTAAGTTGATTGTTGTTTGTGGAAGCTCCAGTGAATGAGCCCCATTAACTAAGTTTTAAACATCACTTTAAATGGAAGATTTAAAGTGATGTTTATATCTTCCATTTAGGCCCCGCCCACTTGATCAGATCGGCGATCGGTATCGGCTGATACTGATTCCGGCGATCGGCCCCGAAACTGCCGATCGGAGCATCCCTACTAGACAATGATCTAACGAACTGCTGAGCAACGCGTCAGCGTAGTGAGTCATCAGAACACATGCAAAAGATCCATCACAACATCAAATAATCAAGAGAAAAATTTAAATGTGGGCAAGTAACGTAAGAGCATGTGAAATAAACGAAAAAAGAGATACAACAAGATAATAGTTTGTACCACTTTGACATGGAATGTCGATACACGTAATGTGTAGTGTTAGAAATTAAAATCAATGTTTAATAGCATAATGTAGCTTAAACATACCGTCAGTTTAAATGCTATTTTATTCTGAAAAAAAACGGAAGTTCTCAATACCAAGCTTTTATTCTGAAAATCCTTCATGACGACATCCGGGACTACCGTCCATTAGTATCACTAAAGTGGCTATTGACGCAGTTAACATGTATTGCATATAAAGTTATGAAAGAGTTAAGGAAGAGAAAAGGCGTGTTTAGATATATTGAATGTACAATGTCTGTATCCTCTGATATGCATAACAGCGGACATTAAAACGTTGGAGAGCCGGCCCGCAGGGAGGAGCCGGCAGAGGATATAAATACAGCGGGACCTGAGGGGTTCGGTCTCTTTCTTCACCTGGCAGAGCCAGAAACACAGCTGCTTTTCTGTCGAACAATATTCTGTTTGTAACATTACCGCCCCTTGATTTTAATTAAAGTACCAATTTGAAACCATCTCAGAGACTCCATTTAGTCTCATTTTTAAGCTTCTCTCCTGGACGCGAGAATTATTACACAGATAACAGTAGCGACGTGGTCATTATGGGGAAAAGAACACCGACAGGCTGATCAGGAGCCCGACGCGAAGCGGAGGGATCTAGATCGGCATGAAGGCACATTATGCAATGTGCACATTATCCCGCTTATTACATGGCCAAATTCTCGACAAAGTAACAACATGACTCCCAATATTAATTGAAATGGTTTTCAGAAAATGATTTTATTGATTTAAAAAATAGTTGTCTTGATTTAAATTGACATGCATCCGCTAAGAAAAATAGTCCGTTGTTACTGTTTGAACTAACGTAGCAACGGTAGGAACTGCTTCGATAGTGTTTTTGAGGAGCTTTTTGATTACAGATTTGAAAACATTGTTACTTGCTTTAAAAGTAGCACAATTCATTATGTCAAACCTTGGAAAGTATCTAGATCATGGGCGTCGCAGCCATTATATGAGGGTGGGACAAGTCCCCCCCACTTTTTCAAATGATTAGTTTAGACCCCCCCCCCCCACTTTTACCATGTGGAAAGCCCGTGAATCGGTCTATCCACTCGTCACACTCTGTAGAGCGCTGTGTCAGTGCTTCATATCAAATCCATTCCACTTGCTTATTGAGAGAATGCCCAAATCAATGAAACTCCGTACCATGTTTTCACTGCTACTTTGTACCAAGGCAGATTCACAAATAGCGCGCGCATGTTCAAGGAGTGTTGTCATAATTGGACAGCTCAGATCTATTGTATGAAGCGATGCCGGTAGCGGAGGTAACACCAAATGTTCAGGAAATGGTTAATACAGCGAAAATCAAAGCTGACGATATTTTGGTTTGATATGTTTTCTCCCCCAGACAACATGGACATACGAACATGTTTTTCAAAGAAGAGGAAAGTAAGTCATCAGCTGGTAGCAGTTAATCAGTTAACAGTGATGGCGGCGGCATCTCACTTCTGGAGAGGAGTTTCGTCTTTATGTCATGATAGAGAGATACAAATACTGAATAGTTTAGATGAGAAAAGGCATCGAAATGCCAGGTTACTAGTATTAATCATGTACACAGGGAACATGAATAACCCGAACTCTCTGTGCTCATGTAAACACCATGATGTCCATGTAGAGGCGCAGTCAGTGTGTTTTACTGGAGCCTCAGTTTGATAAGAGATTATTTTCTGAGTTCTTTAACTTAGGTACTCTCTCTCAAAATGGTAATGTGCATTATGTTTTAATTATACTTCTTATCATTCAGAAGCTTTTTGTGTGTGTTTATGTTTTACTGAGTGCTTATAGGCAATTTCTATCCCAGTATTCAGTTAACTGTTTATTTTCTGTGCACATCGACTAGCTAATATTCTACCTACTGCTTTGGACTTTGAGTCTTCAAAATGTCCAATGTCACAGACTGGGACTTACTTTAGAGTCAGTTGTATTTACATTCAGTATGACTTGTTATGATTCAATGTTGACTATAAAACTATTCAAATTATGTTCAAAGCCGCAAATCAACAATTACCTCATAATATCCAAGGACTTTTCACACGGAGAGAAAGCATGTACATGTTGAGAGGAAACTGCATTTTCAAAAAACCACCCGTACGAACAAATGCCAAACTTCATTGCATCTCATGAAAAAGGTGTTAGTCTGTGGAATAACTGTAACGATGCACTGAAATATTGTACAAGTCTATCTAAACTGAAAGTATTATTTAGGAGCCAAATCATTAATGGTTATGCACAGGACCTGTAAAATCCCATTTGTTGTTATTTCTTGTAATTGTAAAAGTAATTTATTTCTGATTGTTTTGTAAAAAAACAAAAAGCAAACAAATTAACAAGACAAACATGTCGCTGATGACGATGACCTAATATTTTATTTATAAGAAAAATATATGCTAGAGGGGGTAGGACCAGAAAAGTTTTTTTTAAGATTCTTCTTGCTGCTGTTGTACATGACAGACTATTTGAGAATTATTGTTGTTTTTGTTTTTTTTTGTACTTTGTTATAATTATTAATTTGAGTGAGAGAAAAAAAAAGAAAAAAAAATATATATATACTATTGTTGTATGTTTTTTTTTCTAACATGTTCAATACATTGACAAAAAATAAATAAAAAATGTAAAGAGTATACTGCTCAATAAATAATGATCACTTCACCACCTCTCTTGACATCTAGGCGCTTGAGAGTGAGTCAGAGGCAGAATACAGGGACAGTGGAGAGAGGTCCATTGCAGAGGTGAGTGATGAAAGGGAAATTACAGTTTAGAGTAAATTGTGATGTGGACACTCATCCCAGAATGTTAAGGAAATCAGTGGGGATATTGAACAGGAAACATTTCAGTCAAGGGGCCAATATATGTCATATATATATATGTATGGCCAGTATGACCAATATAGACAGAAGAGCAACATTTGAACATTTAAATCAATGATACCATTCCTAGGTTAACTTAACATCTGTATGGAGTCAGATCAGTCTCAATATTAATAAATGCTCACAGAAGGATTCACAAATGTATTTTGCGATTTATATATAAATGACTCTCCACAACAATATCTCTCAATGCACTCACAAATATTTATTGTTGTATATAAATGTACAAAAAATGGACATTTAAACTGCTTTTTATTAATTCAAAGACGGCTCTGAATTAATAATCAAATATGTTTCCTTTCTTTACTACTGGATGAAATTACAAAATGTACCTATCATTTTCCTCATGCTAGTATAGCCACATAAAAGTATCAAACCACCATCTACTATTTTTTTTTTCCCCCCACATTCAGGATGCTTCCTACGCCCATGATCTAGATATCCCTGCCCTAATGCCAAAGTAACTAGCAACTGAATATGTGTCGCCGTTTGATGTCTATGTCTGGACCGCTGCGTAAAAAGGAGGGTTTCTGCCCAATTACTTCTATAAGAATAAAACACGGTGGACGGAGATCTCTTTTTCTCCCCCTCTTCTCCCCGCTGCAGCCTTGCAGCTGCCCTCTCCTGCAGGGGGGCGTGGTCAGCTGCAGCTCACAGAATCAGCCCCCTGCAAAAACAGCGCTGGAATGAGCAAATAGAGCGAAATGAGGCATGGCTAAAATGCAGGATCTTTTTGGTATTTTGAAAAAAAAACTATATTTATATACTTTATATAGAGAACCGCAGTGACGCGTCCTAAAACCCGGAAGTAAGTTAGCATTTTTAGCACTTCCGGTTCCTTCGTCAAAAAGCAATGCTTTTTTTCCATAGAGTTTTGGAAAATAGCTCGAAATAAGGTCTGTGGTTGACATAAATTTAAGAGATAAATCACGTTTTGTTCTACGACATTAAATACATCAGCAGTGACCCCACTGGTGATTTTTGAAGCGTTTACGTGTCTGAAAAACGATGGTTGTTACCGAGTGGCTGAATAGGACTACAGAAATAGTCGAGGCTGTTGTACGTCATTACGCCGAACACGTAAACACCCGTGTTCTGCTTGACAGCAAGTACCTGCCTATCTTTAGTATCTGTCAGTGACGTGCGGTGAGGTTCATGGCTGGTGAGGCACTGACTCTTTCAGAGTGTTGTTTGTGTAATAATTCTCGCGTCCAGGAGAGAAGCTTAAAAAGGAGACTAAATGGAGTCTCTGAGATGGTTTCAAATTGGTACTTTAATTCAAATAAAGGCGCGGTAATGTTACAAACAGAATATTGTCCGACAGAAAAACAGCTGTGTCTCTGGCTCCCGCCAGGTGAAGAAAGAGGCCGAACCACCGTAGTCTGCTATATTTATATCCTCTGCTGGCTCCTCCCTGCAGGCCGGCTCTCCAACGTTTTAATGTCCGTCGTTACGCATATCAGACGATACAGACATTGTACATTCAATATATCTAAACACGCCTTTTCTCTTCCTTAACTCTTTCATAACTTTATATGTAATACATGTTAACGGCGTCAATAGGCACTTTAGTGATAATAATGGACGGTAGTCCCGGATGTTGTGATGAAGGATTTTCAGAATAAAAGCTTGGTATTGAGAACTTCCGGTTTTTTCCAGAATAAAATAGCATTTAAACTGACGGTATGTTTAAGCTACATTATGCTATTAAACATTGATTTTAATTTCTAACAAGAGTCAGATTTACAAATATTATATTTTGACCTTAATCGAAATATACCCAAAATCTAATTATTGGATTGTTCTTTCTTAGTAAGATCCCATTTTCATTACAATTGTGGTCTTACCTTGACTTGAAGATGAAGTCCATGCTATCCTTCTGGACAACAATCTCTATTTTTTTTTTGTAAAAGTCCTCCTTATCTTCCTGTAGTTTCAAAAGTCTAGTTTGTTGTTGGCGTAGAATAACCAACCCAATCTCATGGTATTTCGGGTTCACCAACACGATTTTTAATCTATTGATTCGTGTTCACCAACACGATTTTCCCCTTTTTTTCGTGTTGCACAGCACGATTTTAAAAGCAATGTATTTCTACTGGTAATGTGTTTCGTGCCTGCAGCACGTCTTTTTCTCCAGTCGGGTCGTGGAAGACCGGAAGCTGTGTGGTTCATAAAAACATGATCTTACTCAATATCAAGCCACAGTTATTGCTTTTATTTTAAATCGTATAATTTCTGACTTTTGTTGCCGTCTGTGAAGAAAATAAATGGGGCTCAGAGCCTCAGGATACTGAAATCTGTATTTTTTTAAATATTTTTTCCTTCTAATTTGTTATTCTTTTCAAAATAACACACTGTTATTTACTCACCAATAACACACAATTATCCTTGCTTTTATTTATTGGTTTAATTCCATAATCTCTGGTTTTTTTGGCATCCGTCAGGAACTGAATTTAAAAATAAAAATAACCGGAAACAGACGTAGGCCTCTAAGGGACATTTCGAGCATCATTGCGATTGTCAACATTTCTGAGTTTAGGATGGCCGAAGACACTACACTACCCATAATCCCCAGCTATCGTTTAGGACTACAGTCCCCGTGATTAATCTTCAAACTCTGGGATTGGATGTTGGAGTGGCAGTGCGCCAAGATTACGCCGACAAGCGATTTTCACCCCGAGCGTCAAACAGCTGTTTGACGCTCGGGGTGAAAATCGCTTGTCGACACTATAAACCTTGTCCCTCATGCTAGCCCTGACAACACCGGTAAGTACACCTTCATCTAGGCTGCACTGTTTTACGTGTCCTGACTTGTAGTGGTTCTCTCCTCTATCTACACTCTTCTTGTCATCTTTGTAAAACGATATCAGACTGGTAATTGACACAGTCATGACTTCTAGTTAAATTCAGTCTGGCTAAGATGAAAAGCTTTGTTAAGATATGCAAGCACGTGAAAGTCAAAGTCAGCTTTATTGTCAAAAATTCTACATGTGTTATACATCCAGAAATATCGTTTCCCACAGTGTGAAATGTATACATAAAACAAAACAAAAAGGGCCTAGATAAACGTGGTATACATTAAACAAAACAAAAAGGGCCTAGATAATAATAATAATAATAAATAATAATAAATAATATTTTTATAGCGCCTTTCAGGAAACCCAAGGTCGCTTTACAAATCGGGTAGGGGGGGGGGGGGGGGGGGGTGGAAGTAGGGGAAAAGAGGCAGACAGGTTAAGGGGGGTGGGGGGGGGGATGTAGCGGAAAAATAAACCTATTAAACTATCTAAACAGTGGGGAAAGCCTTAGTAAAAAGGTGCGTTTTGAGGGCTTTTTTGAATTTGTCCAGGGTTGGGGCACTGCGGATTTGGGGGGGGAGAGAGTTCCAGAGGGTGGGGGATGCCACACTGAAGGCTCTGTCACCGAAAGTCCGCAACCTGGTGCGGGGGGTGGAGAGGAGATCCTGTCCAGATGATCTTAGGTTCCGGGATGGAGTGTGGTAGCGGAGAAGGTCAGACAGGTATTGGGGGGCGAGAGCATGGAGGGATTTGTAAGTCAGAAGAAGGAGTTTATAAGTGATACGGTGCTTGACTGGGAGCCAGTGGAGGTGGATCAGGGTGGGGGTGATGTGCTGCCAGGGCTTGGTGTGAGTGAGCACCCTGGCAGCTGAGTTCTGCACATACTGGAGCCTGTCCAGGGCTTTACTGGGAACCCCGAACAGGACTCCGTTGCAATAATCCAACCGGGAGGAGACAAATGCATGGATGAGGGTCTCGGCCACGGAATCAGAGAGTGATGGTCGTAGACGGGAGATGTTCCTGAGGTGATAGAAGGCAGATTTAGTGACGGATTTGATATGTGACTGAAATGAGAGAGTGGAGTCAAGGATGACACCCAGGTTACGGACTTCGGGAGACGGGGAGATGGAACAGCCATCAATGTGGAGGAGGAGATCCCCAACCTTCCGGAGCAGTGCTTTGGGGGCCACAACCATGAGCTCAGTCTTCTTACTGTTGAGTTTGAGTAGATTTGCTGTCATCCAGGTTTTTATTGCATGGAGACAATTGACCAAAGACTGTGGAGGTAGCTGGGCGGATGGTGAGGTACTGAGATAGAGCTGAGTGTCGTCAGCGTAGCAGTGGAAATTGAGACCGAATTGACGTATGATCTGGCCAAGGGGGAGCATGTAAATGGTGAAAAGTAGGGGACCAAGCACAGAGCCTTGGGGGACACCATGGTTGACTGGGGCCGAGGGGGAGGATGAGCCGCTGATGCTAACAAACTGAGACCTGTTTGAGAGATAGGACTGAAACCATGACAGAGCTGTGCCAGTGATGCCAAGGTTGTCAGAGAGGCATTTCAGGAGGAATGTATGAGAAACAGTGTCAAAAGCAGCAGAGAGGTCGAGGAGGATGAGGATACTGATTTGTCCGGAGTCAGCAGCGAGAAGGAGGTCATTAGTGATCTTGAGGAGGGCGGTCTCTGTGCTGTGATGTGCTCTGTAGGCTGACTGTAGGGGTTCGTAGAGCTCATGGTTGGACAGATGTTGATGAAGCTGGGCGGCAACTGCTCTTTCCAAAGTTTTGCTAAGGAAAGGAAGGTTGGAGATCGGTCGGTAGTTGTTCAGCTCCTCAGGGTCCAAACCAGGCTTCTTGAGGATGGGAGTGATGGAGGCGGTTTTGAAGCAGGAGGGAACTATTCCAGATGACAGAGAGGAGTTGATGATGTCTGTTATGATGGGGCAGAGGGTGAGAAGGCAGGCCTTGACCAGCACCGTGGGCATGGGGTCAAGGGAGCAGGTGGAGGCCTTAGCATTGGTCACCAGCTTCGAGACCAGTGGAACATCCACTGGGGAGAAGGAGGAGAGAGAGCATTGGGGATTGAGGGGTTGAGCTGGGAGTGTGCATTTCTGTGTCAGGGGCCAGTTCAGAGAGGGGGAGGGGGCGGGCACCAGGAGTTGTTGATGAATGGAGATCACCTTAGCCTGAAAAAAGTTGAGGAATTTGGAGCAGAGATAACCGGGGTATACAGTTTAAAATGTTAATATATTTAAAGTGCAGTTTCAGTGCAAGTCAGTTGAAACGATCTTAAGTTGGCGTGACGTTGAAGTCGTGCGACCCTGCTACTGTACTAGCTTGTAGTTCGTTTATAGCATAACGTTAGCATTTTGCTACTGGCGACTAGATTTTTGATTCAAAATTTATAAAACTAGGGTTGACATGTGGAGATTATCCGGCTGAACAAAACGTGATCCCTCTCTTAAATGTGTGTCAACCACGGACCTTATTTCGAGCTATTTTCCAAAATCCTATGGAAAAATTGTATTGGTTTTTGACGAAGGAACCGGAGGAAGTTTACTTCTGGGTTTTAGGACACGTCACTGCGGTTCTCTATAGGTATGGCCCTACAATATATTGTTCAAATATAGCATGATAGGTGTCCTTTAAGCTTTCTTAACGCTAATGTTATAATAGTCAGATTGCTCTGAAGATGGGAGGTGATATTCTATTAATGTTCACGTTCACACAGTCGGTGATTTTTGCCGGCCGTCTTTCCTGCAATGGCAGTTTTTCTGTTTTTCCTTTCTCCTGTAATATGACTTGATCGCTTTAAACTCCGCACACTGAGCTCTGATTGGTCAGCAGGCAGTGCTTTCACTGAGTTGAGCTCTTAGCCTGCAACCTAACCTGCTCCGGGGCAGATTAGCCGCTCAGCATAAGTTACCATGGAGATCTAGCCTGCTAAAAAGAGAACCAGCGTCGTAGGACCGGAAACCCAGAGTTTTCCCTGAAGTTTGCCGGCTAAGCGAAAATCCTGCTTCGTAGTACAGGCCTCTGGTCAGTTGAAATGGCAAACATGTTAGCAAACTGTAACTTATTTAAACAACCAGCAACTACATAGCAGCATAAGCACTCATTTGGAGTCTCTTCTGAGTACACCATAACTCCTGATGGACATACTGTACATGGCTCTTGAGCAGTTAAATGCTGGACCATATTGGCTAGTTTCCAACTTTTTCCTCATGCTGTTTACTGCTAAATATAAGTTTACAGTTGGGTTTTTAGAGCTTTTTCACTGAAAACATCTGCAGACTGTGAGTTCATCACCAATAGTGTCTCATGACAAAGTCAAGGCACTAGGAAGGGCTGGGAACTCAAATGTATCTTAGATAGCTAAAACATGTAGCTTACGTATTTGCAAGGCCAGAGTTGAGATCTAATTCAATGTCACAACTTAATAGGGACAATTATGTTGAATGCAGAGCATGGAAAGTCAGACGTCACTTCCTTAAGTGACACTGACCTCATCTTTGGGAGTTACAAGTCTTTTTCTATGTGTCAAGGAGATAACATGCCACGGCCTGCAATTATGCTCAAAATTACTTTTTGCCATTTCATTCATGTCAAAGATAATATAAATTTTTGGCGGGCACCCTCAAAGACCCACAAGATCAGATACCGAACACATTTCACCCATGCACCCCGGTGTAAGATAGTGCAACAATGTGTCTCATTTGTATGTTAATACGTCGCTGTGCTCCTGTTCCTTATTTTATTTTTGGTCCCAATGATTAGGTTGATTTGGTTAACCCCAACACAAATTGAGAAAATGTTCGCTCTCATTACATCGCTGAACTACTTTGATAGCAGTAATAACTTGATTTCATTACATGCCCAGATAGATAGGCATTGTGAGTTGAGGCATTCACGGAAGGAGAGGAAGAGCTATAGAGTTAAATTCATTAAGTGAAGTGAAGCAGCGGAAGGCAAATGAATGATCTGAGGGACCTTCATCATCACAAGAAACTTTTTCCTTTAAAGAGATGCAGAGTTACACCAGCGTTTTTCTTTCATCATTAGATGCTGGAAAAAAAGATTGCACTATAAAATAATTAAACTGTCAGGGACAGGTTTTTCAGTCACACCGCTATCGTCTCTTTGCAACAAAACTCTTGACCTTGGACGAGAAAAGGATTTCAATTAACATCTCTCATGTAGTGTTTTCACAGCTGAGGACAAAAAACTGAAGAGTCGAGGATTGATTTGTTTCCATTATTAAACATATCACATCTATGCAGTGTATTGTCTGTTGCCAGGCTTGGCAGGGTGTTTCACACACAGTGGAAAGTCATCTCTCCCAGGAGTGTGGTACACTGAAAATCCCCAGCATAACTAAATAGACTGGCCTTTGCCATTATGTTTGCTCCAATATAACCTTCAACGTTTGGCAGAGGCTCCTTCTTAGCGGCACGGACCCCCTGCTACTGCTCTGCAGAGGGGGAATCCTAACTGAGAGAAACATTTGGTCATTTTTAGAAGCTAGCAGACATCCCTTTGGCAGGGAAGTGTATCTATAGAGACAGTGTCATTAATCAGCAGCCATGTAAAACTGAGCTATTACAGTTTATCATTATTTCCAGACCAGCATAGAATCTGCTTCTCCATTAAATGAATAGTTAATAATTTTAGGAGATGATAAAATGATTAATACCACTTTCATATGTATCGATCAATTGCACTCTCATATTGAGCTATAACCAGGAAATGGTATGTATATGGCAAAGACTGGACACTGAGCTCCATTCAAAGATTACAAAAAAACACTGACCAGAACATTCAAAGCCCACAAATGTACATTCTGTACATGTTGTATTTAATTTGAATCCAGAAAAATGTAAATATGTAATGTAAATAACACTATGCAATGTTGTTGTAACTGCAAGGTTGCTATGCCAAGAGCAGAGAGGCATATTTTTGACAACTCAAAGCCTTTAGTGGAGATGTTTGTTCTTCACTTTCCAAATGTAGTTAATAGGAACACCAAAGCAGGATTACTGCCAGTATCAGCCAAATGTTTATGTGGGGCATTCTGCTACGATGTTGCCCGATTTGTATTTTTTCCATGCATGTGGATTTCCTTGTTTACATTACCGCCAAACTTCTGACTAATAAGAAAGACATTCTACATGTAATTGCTAGCTCTGCTTCTTTGTACATGCCCTTCAGAAAATTACATTTTTAAAGTGCTCTGCTTTTATTTGTGCATTGTGAGGTTGAACAAGACTAAATAGAAAATCAACCAAAAGTAATAACGCACTATGACTTGTAAAAGTGAATTATTCCTTTAAGGCCTGGTCACATCAATGTCTAAAACAGTTTGGTTATGTGGCAAACTTAGGCAATTTTCAAAACTTGCTTTAAGGAGCAAGGACAACCTGTTCGTTATTCAGCTTTGGTGAAGTTTGATATGGGAATTTGCGAACATTGACCAATGTGAGCTAATGCTAATTTGACTGTAACAGAGTCCAAAAAGGAGACGCTATTGTAAGTTGTTAGCTGTGTGTGTGTGTGTGTGTGTGTGTGTGTGTGTGTGTGTGTGTGTGTGTGTGTGTGTGTGTGTGTGTGTGTGTGTGTGTGTGTGTGTGTGTGTGTGACCGTGCCACTGTCTGGAATGACCAGGCTTTTAATCATTCTGTGTTTCTCCTCTCTTCTGCCTTTTGTATAGTTTATTTCTTTCTTATGCTCCTCTATCTATCACATTCTTTCCCTGACTATCTTGCTCCAGGTTCCTACTTTAAAATTTCTCAATATCTCGCTGTCTTTGCCAGCCATGACTGAAGCCAGAACAAACACATCAGTGAAATACCTGAGCTGTCTGCAGGGTTTGGCTGCACATCGCATACAAAAAATATGATTATAGGGCGTGCAGAAATAAAAGTAGAAATCTTAGCCCCCTTTGCTGCACAGTTCAAAAAAGCTATGACAGGAAAATCAAAGAGGAGGGATATGACTGAGCCCGCAAGGTTTGTGTTCAATCTGTTCATCAGCATCATTCTGTGTTGCCTGCAGAAGTGAGACATAACAGTATATTATTATCTGTGAGATTTATTTTGGTATTCTGCCTTATTAATAGTTACTGATGGTGGGGATTTGAACATTCCTCAGTAGAGGTAGTGCACAGTAAAGCCACTGCAAGCAAACAAAATAACACCAACTGAATTTGAAGGCTTTACTGTGGCCTTTAAAAGGGATATTTACGGTGATGTGCAACCACTTATTTTGTAACTTAGTGTTATGACCGGCTCGCGGGCCACAACAAAAAGAGAGGGAGGCGTAGGTGGGTTTCCGAAAAACCACGGCACATTTATTGTGGTAACTCAAAAACAACACAGCAGCGGGTTCTGCAAATAAGCTCCGATGGTAAGAATGAGAGGATGGGCGAGGGGAAAGGTTCCCGGCGAGGGTTTCCCACAGCAGAGAGAGTCGCGAAGGCCCCGTGACTCTGGGCAGCTGGGCTTAAGTAGAACCTGGGGCTCCGTCCAGGTGTCCCCAGTAATGCTGATTGGCCTCCTCAGCTCCACCCCCATCACCGGACCTGCAACACACATGCATCCTAACCTCACAGCCCCCCCCATAAAGTCAGGGTCCCCAACGGAACCCTGGCACCTAAATTGACCATTCTTATGCCACCTATATATAAATGAAATATTTTACAAAGTACAATCCACTGCACGACTTTGAAGAACATAATGCCCCCCCCGACCAAAAAAAAAATCACTAGAAGGTATTGGCTACACTATCAACCTACTAACTACCATTTTTCTTCAATGATCTTTTTGTTTCTATTGTAGAATCCTGACCTTCCAATTACGGTATAGCAAGGAACTGGGTTTCAAAACTCTATACTTTATATTAGCAGCATACAGTGGGGCAGGCATTGTCTTGAACAAAAGCTCCCAGACATTCCTTTGAAGTGCAGCAACAGCAAATTGCTGAATTGTTGCCTCTCTATTGAGGCTAAGATGTCATTGACCAATTTCTAACAAGTTTTGTTCTCCTTTTTTGAGCTTGCTATTCAATAACAGTCTTTTTTTTTCTTAAGCCTTGATCCCAACATTATGTTTTATCCTTCAATTCGACAACGACTATTGTTGTAAGAAAAGGATGTAATCGGATAATTAAGAAATAAAGTAAAGGTCAAGCCTCTATAAAGTTTGCTATATCAAACGCCTTTTGCATGTATGCATGTGCTGCGTGTGCCAGCATGAAAATACCGTGTGGTCTGTGATGATTTGGACTATTAAAGATGTAGCCAATTCCGTTAAATTGCATTGATGACTAATGGAGCTTTTTATCTATAGTCTCCGTTGTATCTCTTTGATGTTTAAAGATGAATGGTAGTAGAAGCTTCAACGTTATAAAGAAAAGAAATGTTGCATACTTAAAAGCATTGTCAAGCACTGTTTGTTATGCATTTTCCATTGTATCTCATAAACTAAGTGAGGTATTTAAACATCATGTTTTTACTCTTGCAGTGTTAAGATGGGAAAGATAAGAAACCTGTAACCTCACGTCATTACTGTTAATTTTGCCATATTTTTGTTTATAAATGTCATGTATAGGTTTTTGTTTATGTTATATGTTTTATACATGTTCTTGTATATACTCCGTGTTTAGATTTAGTTTTTATGTTTAGTCATGCAACATTAATGAACAAGGATCAGCGCCGAAAACATGCACTTTAATTGAACCTTATGGCCTTTACTTGCCATGCTGATCAACATAATAATTGTCATATTGTATCTTTTTGTCCCCAGTCCATCATTTCACATGTGAGTTGTTTTGGACTACTAGCAAAACATAATACATGTTCTAACTCAAGCTAGTAATTATTATTATTTCAGTAAACTAAAAGCTAGTGTCACATTCTTTCATGTTTAACTGTCATTTTAACATTTGGGACACCAAAGGATTCAGAGGGTTGTGCTCCTACAACCACCAACCAATATGCTGTTTTCTAAAACAGCAGTTAAAAATAATCCACTTGAGGATTAATCCTTTTCAGAAAGGACAAATTAATTAGCTTTAAAGGTCTCTTGACTTTGATGTGTTCACACAGCGTTTTCTCCTCCACCTTTAATGCTGATGGGGAAATTGATGTGCGTTATCTGAATGTCATCGCCTTATGCAACTGTTTTTTTGGAGCTCGACGTGAGATCGATACCTTTGTGTTTGCTTTGATGTGGTCCGTGTGACATTTTTAGCATCCAGTCATCATTAATTCATTATTATCTTTAGAGTGCTCAGAGGTGTCGAACGATGACAGAGCTGCTGCCTGTCAGTTGAAAAGAAGGTGGAAGCTAACATTAGCATAGTTGTACTTCAACAAGCCATATGGATATCAACGCAAGTAAAACAGAGTAATTTTACAATAGGTAATGCTGAGGAATTGTTAGCGAGGCAGTAGGAAGATATAATCTTGAATTGAAATGATTGAGAACAGTGTTGGCTATTAATTAATCAAATTATGGATGTACACCCTACGATAACCCTTAAGGCTGAATTACGGTCTGTAATTGTAATTACTTACAGTATTCACAGTCCATGTCTGTCATTCTAATTACTTACAGCATCCACAGTTCATGAACTAATTAAACTTAGTTATTTCAGCCCCTTCTTTTATTTAAACTACAACAATTAGACTTTGGTACGGACGACGTATGTATTGTAGAGCCAGATAGAATAAAGTAGTGACCATTGTTAATTGTTGCTCGCTTAATCTACACAACATTATAAAAAATAAACAGCATTTTACACCCTTTTTTTTATTCATCACCTTCACTAAGAAAATTGCTTTTTCCTCTCTGTTTGTTTGTCAACAGGAGGCGGACATTCAACCGTCTCAATACTCTTTTTAGAGGGGAGTAGCATGTGCTGAGTATAACCCATTACATTTTTCACAAGGTGGATTCATGAATTATTGTTCACTCTGGTCTGGTGCAATGTACGTCATTCAGTCTAGATTTGGATTGCCTGCAGACAGCTCTAACAAGCAAATAGGCCATCTTGGGGAAAGTAATGAGCAACATGCTTGTTAAACTAAATCATACACACCGTTGAACCTGGTTCTAGTAAAAATAACAACTAGAGACAATCTTGCAATGGGATCACATCAGCCGTGACTCCATGGGCGTAAGGTATGATCCATTCCCAACTTCTTACCCACCAACACCTTTGACTTGGACTTGGATAGATAGAAGAGTTACGACAACGGAAGTCCAAAAACGGTTATCGTCACGTAGTTCATGTAGACGAGGATCGTCCCCCGGAAGTTCATGGCGGGCAATGTGAATGCATTGATAACAGGAGATAGAACTACGATTTTTGGTAATTATTAGTGAATAAAGGTTTTGATTTGCAATATTTATACAACAAATCGATATGTGTATGTATTTACATCAATATGTTTTAAAATATAAAATAGAATTTGCTAATATTAAAGGTGGGGTAGGTAAGTTTCAGAAGCCGGCTCGAGATACACTTTTTGTTATATTCCATGGAATACTCTAAACATCCCGATAGCAATGAATATCTTAAGTGCTTTGACAAAAAATCCATACAAAAATGTCATCTGTGGAACCCGTAATACTGTAAAAAGTACAACCAAGTCTGTCAGCCTTCCATCTCGTGCACGCACAAATGTATCTCGTGCCCTCATTGGGCGTGCCTTCATTGGGCGTGCATTGCAGCAGTACTTCAATAACTCGCAGGCAACAGACGGCCACTTTCAACATGGCAGAGTTAGGTTCAACATCGTCTACTGGTCGCAAAAGAAAAAATTTAACGGAGCAAATTAAGAACAAAAAGAAAGTGGAAACTAGAAGAAGTCAAACCAGAGTCAATATCGGAGTTGCTTTTCAACGATGGCGACTACTGATGGAACACACCGAGTTGAAATCTGACGCCATGGTCGCTCTTTTTCTCTTGGACAGATAATTATCTGTTTTGTATGGTTTATAATTCCCCTGAACTATATGGCCAACCTAAGTTTTAGCAGCTCATTTGTAAAACACTTTAAATTGCCAACGAGTATGAATTGTGCTATTTTTAAATACACTTAGCTTGCCTCACCTTGCTTCTCGCATAGACATCAAATCAAATCAAGTTTTATTTATATAGCACATTTAAAAGCGATTTTTGGTCGAGCCAAAGTGCTGTACATGCAATAAAAAACACTTATAATCACAATAAAAGACAATAATTTACAACAGAAATATAACAAACACAGGGAATAGTCAGGAGTCGTGCTCCGCTCTGACTAGAAGGCCTGAGAGAAGAAGTGAGTCTTTAGTGAGGATTTAAAAACCCCTAGGGTCTGGGCCGACCTCACGTGGAGGGGCAGAGTGTTCCAGAGCCTGGGGCCAGCTGCTGCGAAGGCTCGGTGCCCTCGGGTTTTGAGCCTGGTCTTGGGCACTACCAGCAGCAGATGGTCAGCAGACCTTAAAGCTCTGGCTGGGGTGTAGCGCTGGAGGAGTTCAGCTATATAGGCCGGAGCCAGCCCATTTAGTGCTTTAAAAACAAATAAAAGGATTTTAAAATCAATTCTGTACCGAACTGGAAGCCAGTGCAGTGAGGCCAGAATTGGGTGATGTGGTCACGCTTTTTATGGCCAGTCAGCAAACGTGCAGCTGCGTTCTGGACTAGCTGCAGGCGTTTAATTGATGCCTGGTCCATACCCATATACAGAGCGTTGCAGTAGTCCAGTCTCGAGGTCACAAAGGCGTTAATAACCCTTTCCAGGTCTTTAAAAGATAAATACGACTTGGTTTTGGCCAAAAGTCTTATTTTAAAAAAGCAGGATTTGACTACGCTGCTGACCTGCTTGTCGAATTTAAAAGTACTGGAGAAGGTCACCCCAAGGTTCGTGACCGAGGGGAGGATGTTTTGTTGGAGGGAGCCCAGAATATCAACCTGGGAGGCTGGAGGTTGGGGTCCAAAAAAGATGACCTCAGTCTTGCTTTCGTTGAGGTTTAGAAAGTTTTTGCTCAGCCAGGATTTTATCTCAGTTAAGCAGTCCATCAACTGTTGTAATGAGTGTGTGACACTTGCTTCGAGAGGGAGATATATCTGTACATCGTCGGCGTAGCAGTGGAAGGGAATATTATGTTTTGTGAGAATTGAGCCTAGGGGCAGTAAGTACAGTAGGAAAAGGATGGGGCCCAGAATCGAGCCTTGGGGAACCCCACAGGTAAGAGGGGCTTTTGCAGAGGAGAAGGCACCTAGACATAGAACGTTTGTTTGTTATACATACAAAAGTAAGTGAACATGTAAGTAGCAGCCAGTAGTGTGTGAATGTATATGACGAAATGCTCGTCTTTATCAGTTTTGAACAGGACGTGTGGTAATGTATGTTTTCTGTGCCTTTCTGTAGTTACGAGAAAAATGTATCAAGTTCCACACCTGTGAAACCCGGAACCATCTCAGGCAAAGGGTCAAACTAATTATCATAGAGAACAATACAAAGTCTGCAGACCTGATTGCATTAGAAGCCTAGTTCATAGGTGTCAAAGTAAATATGGCTACATTTGGAGTTGCTTGTGGCTCAGGCCTACAAAATGAACACGAAGTAGTTCAACATGCATTGTCACTGCTCTTCAACCATGTGAAACATACATTTTTTATTAAACCAACCAAAGACTGGTATTCTATCTATTTAGCAACAGTCCTATGTTGTGTCCTTTAGAGAATGAAGAACCATTTTATGTCCAGTAAACAGATTAAAATGCAATTATGTAATTATTGTCAATTTTACATTTTTGCAGAGATGAACAGTTCTCAGTAGAAAGTATAGAGCAATAGTATGATACTATTGTCAATGCACCTCGCAGCCGAGGGCCACAAGGCCAGTTTGTCAAAACTCCAATATGTACAAAGAACAGTTACATTTTTGGGTCATGTCATTTCAGGAGAGGGGAAAACGCTTTCAGATAAGCGTATTGCATCATTGGCTGCTCTGCCAAAACCTGTCACTAAGCGACAGATGATGTCATTTTTGGGGATGTGCTCATATTGCAGATCATTTATTCCAAACTATTCTTCAATCGAGTTGCCACTGCGTACAAAAACGCACGTAAATGGTTTGAAACCTACAGATCACCTTATATGGACACCTGAAGCCAATGAAGCCTTCATTAATATGAAGCTGGCTCTCCAATCCCCACCGACATTATGTCTACCTGATCACACTAAACCTTTCACTCAGGCAGTGGATGAACGACATGGGTGTATGACCTCAGTTCTCCTTCAAGATCATGGGGGAAAACAAAGGCCTGTTGCCTATTTCTCCTCCAAGCTAGATTCTGTGGCTGCTGGTCTGCCTAAATGTCTCTGTGCAGTGGCTGCTGCTGAGAAAGCGCTGCTCTGATTCCTCTCGCACCTCACGCACACTCATTTGTTAAAATCCCTGTCTCCTCCTACACGTCGTCACTGACTTCCATGCAGCAGCTGGCTGAGAAGACTGAGAAAGCTCAGTGGAAGGCTGCTGGGGCTATTTTTAACCCAACCTCCAGCATCTGGGTTGGTCCAAATTCCAATCCATGTCTCCCAAGACATTTCTTCCCTCATTTTGCTAAGTTGACACATGGGTTGGATCATGTGTCAAAAGGAGGGATGTTAGAGGCTATCAATCAGGAATGGTTCACAAAGGGGTTCACAGTAACAGCTCAAAAGCACTGAGAGGCATGCCTAATTTGCATTACGCAAAATTCTGGTAGACCAGTAAAGGTTACAGGACCCGGAGCACATCCAACTCCCACCAGGCCATTTGAACACCTAATGCTGGATTTCATTGAGCTTAGCCCATCAGAGGGGAAGAAGCACTGTCTGGTGTTGGTTGACATGTGGTCCAAATGGGTTGAAGCTTTCCCAGTAAAGACACAGACAGCAAATGATGTAGCAAAGGCACTACTGAGGGAAATCATTCCTAGATGGGGGCTACCAGACAAAATTTCTAGCGACAACGGTTCACATTTTGCTAATGAGGCCATTACACAGATAGGAGAATAGAAAGCATTGTGCGTATCATCCACAGAGTGGGGGTGCAGTGGAAAGAGAGAACGGCACAATCAAAAACAAGCTAACAAAATGCTGTGCAGACACAGGTCTGTCATGGACACAAGCTCTGCCCATTGTGTTGATGTACATGCGGAAACGAACACGGAGCCAACTCAGCCCATTTGAAATCCTTTTTGGTGCTCCTCCACAGATTGGACTCAAGGCTCCAGGATGTCCTCTTCCCTCCACAACGTTGTGTGAGGATGCTATGTTGTCATATTGTGTTAACCTGTCATCCACTTTAGCAGATATCCGACGTCAGGTAGCCTTACCTACCCCTGCCACTGGTCCACTTCACCATCTCCAACCCGGTGACTTCGTGCTGGTCAAGTATTTCCGGAGAAAGAGCTGAAAATCCAATCGTTGGCAAGGTCCCTACCAGGTGCTTCTCGTCACTCAGACAGCGGTCAAGGTCGCCGAGAGAGCCACGTGGGTCCACGCCAGCCACTGTAAGGTCGTAGTCACAGGAAAGGAGAGACGGGAGAAACAGACGACAACAAGTGACATGTCCTAGTCACCAACGGAGAAACAGACGACAACAAGTGACGTGTCCTAGTCACCAACGGAGAAACAGACGACAACAAGTGGCGTGTCCTAGTCACCACCAGCACCACACTCGCACCACATACACCAAACCTCACACGACCCACACGAGGTGCCACAAGCGAGTGCCAGCTGAGCGGTTTCATATGCCTCTGGTTCCTCGTTTGACGTGCTTTCGGTGTGCGGGGCCCACTTGTCCTTGTCACCAAATCCGAGGGAATACACACACACACCAGATGGAGCATCCCCTCCACGTGATGAGAGCTCGCACGGAAAGACGACTACGCAACCATTCCCAATGTGGGAAGTGCGGATGCTACAGGAGAGCCTGGACAATCATGGAATGGTTCCTTTGCATATTTGCCATGATAGTTATGATAGGACTAGTTCTATATTTCATGCGTCCGTGGCCAATACGGGGCCCGTCAGCCAGGGTCGATGTGTCTAAAAGATACATGGGAAAGGCAGGGTGAACCACCTGGGCAGAAGGGCTAGTCAAAACAGGGGTTGGGAACATCACTCTAAGGGATGGGGAAGATAGCACAGTGCAGTTAAACCCGTGCGACTACATGCATTGCGCCGACTCTAAGAAACTGGGGTGGGCGGACGCCTACATATGCTATGTCGAGAATGACAGTCATACCGCCACTCACTGCTCTGGGGGCTGGGCTTTTGTTTTATGGACCACCGCGCACACCGATTGGGGTTATATCCTATGGGACAACAAAACAAACATCAAAGGGAGATTGTCCATCTCCAAGGTCAATTCATCGAGCCCCGTTATCCTGTTGCAACTATAGGCTGCCCAGATATCAGACAGGGGGTATTATGTTGTCTGTATATATGTATGTATCCGGCGTCGACCCGTGTGGCGCATTCTACATAGACATCGTACCCGAAATTCAGACCCCCGAACCGGAAAGAAAGGGTAGGCAGCCTTTGACGCAACTTTTGACCTCCATAGGTACGTCTACGTTTCTAAAACGTAACCTGTACGTAGGCAATAACGATCATAGCAACATTGATGAGGTTCAGACCAGTAATGGTATCACTGGTAATGTCTGTTGGCATACTCGAAGATCATTCCTGCAGGCCGCAGGACAAGATGAGTCATGTTACGCATGCATCCTTTTCCCCCACGACTCATCAATGTCCGTGCCAGTTCGTCCACGCTCTCTGACCCCGGTTGAACAGCTCTGCGCGTTTATGGTTCTAACAAGGCCCGTCAAGGGGGAGGACCGTGTAACCGAGTGGCGTTATGCCAGGTCACTTCCCCCACCATGCAGTAATCGGTCCAACTCCCCTCTGCGTGCAACTACGTTTGATACCACATACGCAAAGTACCAACCTGTCAGCCATGTGCATCCCATCCATTTGAGAGGGATGAAACACGACCTCTGCATCCAGAGAGTGTACCACAAAACGTCTCTTACACCACCTTACTTTTTCCTAGGCACTACTACCGGTTGTACTCGTACCAGATGGAGCACGTGCGGTCAGGGCATTCACAATCTCACGTGTTGTCGCATTGCAGGCGTCTCTGGAAGGGAGTATTCTAACCTTGCATTCCCTGATGTTAACCATACTCCCCTCCATGTGGCCTGGCCTAGTGATGCTGGGTTTAGCGCACCACAAGATTACGTTTGGTTGTGCGGCGACAAGCTCTATCAAGTTCTGGCTCCCCTCTGGATAGGTACATGCACCCTAGTGGATTTTAATCCAGCAGTCACTGTCCTCACGTCCTTAATGTACACGACACATCATTACCCAGAGTTCCAACACCCCGACCACCACAAGGTAAAAAGAGATCTGACATCCGCTGGAGCTAAATTCGTTGGCGGCCTGTTCCCATGGTTATGCCCATAACGTAGATACCTTACACGTTCGTCTAGAGAACCTCACGTACGAAACGACGCAGGGTTTCCAGGCATTGACCCCGTACATAATAGCCTCTAGGAACATGCTCATGCAGCACCAATTTGCTCTTGACCTTTTGTTCGCCTCAAAGGGTGGCCTGTGTCATGTGATTGGTGACTCCTGCTGTACTTACATTCCCGACGCAACCAAGAACATCACTGACACCGTGCTACATCTTAACAACCTGTTGGCCGACATGAAAGCGGATGACGTATCCAACGCAGGTGGCTGGAACTGGTGGTCCTGGCTCACAGAGGGCGGGTGGGAAGCATGGCTGGCTAGAATAATTACACCCCTGGCAATCATTTTCGGTATAATAGTCGCTTGCACCTGTCTCATCATCCAAGTACTGAAGAAATGCGTTTCCAGCATGATATCCTCAGCTTTCGTTCAGTATGCCGGTATTCCACTACGCGAAAATCTGCGTCACAGCTACGAGGATCCGATACCTTGTACATTCTACCGGACCTCTGTCCATGAGGTAGAATCAGAAGGGTCTGAGTACGACTCTATAATATAATCCATGTGAAATAAAGTGTACCCTCCTCTTATGCTTACATTATATCGGAGTCTGTCCTCCACAAAAACAGCCAGTTTTCTATGATATGTTTGTGATGTGTTTACTTAAACCAGTGATGGGGAGTATTCATTGATGTGTTATATCAGTCTATCCTGTCATCTGTTTTATTTTCATGATTGATCATAGTATGATCAAAAGGAGGGAATGTAGTGGCAAACTTTATATATGTATATGTAGTTTAAACTTTATATGTAGTGTAGACTTTATATTTTACCTTACATGGTCACATCAATTGCAGCAGTTCCTAGAAATGATGTGTTTGTGCTTATAACCTCTGTCAGCACTCACAGCAGTTCCTATAATGATGTATTTTAGCTCATAACACTTCTGTCAGCACTTGCAACAGTTCCCTTAATGATGTATTGAAACTCATGACCTTTTAAAACGAAGGAGTAAGGTCTGGGTGATGTGTTCTAGTTCATGTCCTTTGTCTGCCTTGTGAGTGACACTTTAAGGTCACCTAAGGTCTGAACCTCATGAGAGGCTGGGTGCCAAGCACAGGGCAATGGGCAAGTTCCTGTTAGTTCTCCTGTCCCATAATCAAGTTCCCCATTGCTTGCCTCCTCCATCTGGTGCTGACAACGTTTCTTCACTTCCCCTCTGTTGAACAAGTTCCTTGTTTAATCTATTAGTGATTGACAGTTTCTGTTCCTTTGGAAATCTTATCTCTCCTGCCAGGGCCCCACCCCCATAAGTGACGGAATGTTGTTTCACTGGCAAGATCCTATATAACCTGTATGCATTTTTTACTCTCTGCGCACTCTTTCAGAATACTCTGTACTCTGTGAGACCTGTGTCTTTGAGGCCTCAAATAAATAACCAGAAAGACAACTCTGATTGTTTTATCATTTATTGATTGATTATTCTGACTTGTGTATCTCCACAGTATTGACTGAGTCTCAGATTTCCATAACATGTTATATTAAATTAAATATTTCCCAGGCACACATTTTAAATAATGTAGTAAATAAAGTAATTTGTACTTTAGTGAGCTGTGGTCATGTGACATCCTGACCATTGTATTTGTTTTTGTCTGTTTAGTATGTCCTCACAAGACCTACACATTGGCCTCATCAATGCTGATGAATTCAACGACATTCAAAACTCGATGTAAGTTATGCTTCATATGGGCTGTGCCCACTAACAGCTCAGCTACTGCCAGTTCCCCTGCTGCACTTCAGCCCATTGTTGTAATTTATTGTCTATATAAATATCTGAAATTATTATTTCCCCCCAGTATTGACTGGGAAGATGACTCATGGTGTCCTGATAAGGACACAGAGTCTGTGTCATCATTAGAGGAAGATGAAACCAGGGAAGTTGTCACGGTTGAGTGAAGGAAGCAGGACCCAAGCGCAGATAACTTTGATAAACCTTTATTTCAAGGCTAAATGGAACGAATACAGAGAAAAACAGAACACTCACCGGTGAAGTCCGTCACCAACAAAAGAAGCACCGACACTGAACACAGCACGAGACAAGACTAAATACAGGGAGGGATAATTACAAGACACAGGTGAACACAATCGGCTAACGAGACACAGGTGAGGAGGGAGGAGAAAAACACAAGAGCCACAGGTGAACACAATTAGCTAACGAGACACAGGTGAGGAGGGAGGAGAACACACAGGGACACTAACGACAGGAGGAAAACATGACAGAACAGTGAAAACACCCAAACCTAGACAGAACTGTGACAGAACCCCCCCCTCAAGGGACGGATTCCAGACGTCCCTAAACCCCAACACAAAAATCCAAAAAAGTCCAGCAGGGTGGGTGGAGGGGGTCCGGAGGAGGGACGTATCCCTAGGCCACCAGGGTGGGTGGAGGGGGTCCGGAGGACGGGACTAAGCTGACCGCCCAGGAGCCCAGTAGGGGACCAGGAAGGGATCTCGGGCGGACGGCCCGGGGGCACGGCAGAAGCCGAGAAGGGGGACTCGGGCGGACGGCCTGGGGGCAAGGCAGAGTCCATGGTGGGGGTCTCGGGCGGACGGCCCGGGGGCAAGGCAGAGTCCATGGTGGGGCGAAGGCCACAGCGGGCGAACTCAGGGGGCCGAGCATGAGGGCGAAGGCAGCGGCAGGAAGAGTCAGGGGGCCGGGCTCGAGGACGAGGGCAGCGGCAGGAAGAGTCAGGGGGCCGGGCTCGAGGACGAGGGCAGCGGCAGGAAGAGTCAGGGGGCTGGGCCCGCGGACGAAGACCGCGGCTCACAGAGGGTCGGGATCGAGGGCGAAGACCACGGCAGGAAGAGTCAGGGGGGCCGGGCTCGAGGACGAGGGCAGCGGCAGGAAGAGTCAGGAGGCCGGGCCCGCGGACGAAGACCGCGGCTCACAGAGGGTCGGGATCGAGGGCGAAGACCAGACAGCTCCGGAGGCCGGGCAGGACCCGGTGTCGGCCGGACAGGAACCGGAGCCGGCGGGACAGGCTTCGGCAGGATCCCCCACGGAAGAGGACCAGGAGTTGGCAGGACCCCCAGCAGGAGAGCGGTTGGCGGGACCTCCGACGAGACAGGACAAAAGGTTGGCAGTACCCCCGGCAGGAGAGTAGACGGCGGGACCTCCAACGGCACAGGACACAGGGTTGGCAGTACCCCCGGCAGGTGAGAAGACGGCGGGACCTCCAACGGAACAGGACATAGGGTTGGCAGGACCCCCGGCAGGAGAGTAGTCGGCGGGACCTCCAACGGGACAGGACATGGGGTTGGCAGGAACCCCGGCAGGAGAGTAGTCGGCGGGGCCTCCAACGGGACAGGACATGGGGTTGGCAGGACCCCCCGGCAGGAGAGTAGTCGGCGGGGCCTCCAACGGGACAGGACATAGGGTTGGCAGGACCCCCGGCAGGAGAGTAGTCGGCGGGGCCTCCAACGGGACAGGACACAGGGTTGGCAGGACCCCCGGCAGGAGAGTAGTCGGCGGGGCCTCCAACGGAACAGGACATAGGGTTGGCAGGACCCCCGGCAGGAGAGTAGTCGGCGGGGCCTCCAACGGGACAGGACACAGGGTTGGCAGGACCCCCCGGCAGGAGAGTAGTCGGCGGGGCCTCCAACGAGACCGGACAAAGGGTTGGCAGGAACCCCGGCAGGAGAGTAGTCGGCGGGGCCTCCAACGGGACAAGACATGGGGTTGGCAGGACCCCCGGCAGAGGGCTAGTCTGCGGGACCTCCAACTGGACAAGACATGGGGTTGGCAGGACCCCCGACAGAGGGCTAGTCTGCGGGACCTCCAACTGGACAGGACATGGGGTTGGCAGGACCCCCGGCAGAGGGCTAGTCTGCGGGACCTCCAACTGGACAAGACATGGGGTTGGCAGGACCCCCGGCAGAGGGCTAGTCTGCGGGACCTCCAACTGGACAGGACATGGGGTTGGCAGGACCCCCAGCAGAGGGCTAGTCTGCGGGACCTCCAACTGGACATGAGTAGGGGCTTGAGTGGGGACTCGAGAGAGGGCTTGAGAGGAAACTGGAGAGTGGACTCGAGAAGGAACTCGAGAGGAGACCTGAGGGGAAACTTGAGAGGTGACTCGAGAGGGAACTAGAGAGGGGACTTGAGAGGGAACTCGAGAGGAGACCTGAGGGGAAACTTGAGAGGTGACTCGAGAGGACACTGGAGAGTTGACTTGGGAGGTGACTCGAGAGGACACTGGAGAGTTGACTTGAGAGGGGACTCGAGAAAAGACTCGAGAGGGAACTCGAGAGGGGACCTGAGAGGGGACTTGAGAAAAGACTCGAGAGGGAACTTGAGATGGGATTGGAGAAGGGACTAGAGAAGGGACTAGGACAGCTGGGGCCAGAGCTAAGGCTGGAACCATGGCTGCTGGGGCCAGAACTGGGGCCGGAATGATGGCTGCTGGGGCCAGAACTGGGGCCGGAATGATGGCTGCTGGGGCCAGAACTGGGGCTGGAACCATGGCTGCTGGGGCCTGTACTGGGGCCGGAACTATGGCTGTGTGGGCCGGTTCTGTAGCCGGAACCATGACTCTTGGGGCTCGGATTGCTAGCCTGGACTTGCGACTCCTTCTCCTAGAAGCCGCCTGAAGGCTCCGTGGACCTCCAAAAGCCAGCCGAGTTCCAGAAAACGCCTCTTGGACAGGAGCAGGAACTGGGGCGGAAGCACTGGTTGACTCCAGACGGAACACACCGAGACGTTTATAGTCCGCAGGCTGGAAATCACACACCCAGATGAAGTTCAACATCCAGTCAGGTAAGAACTTCACCAAGTCCGGTTTCTCCATAGCCAACCGGTGCGCCTCTACCAGAGCGGCCTCCTTCTGTCGAACACTGGACGCTCCCCTCCACCAATCATAGCAGCCAGCCAAAGCAAAGGAAAAATGCTGTAATTCCACCTCAAATGGGTCATCTGCTGGGTCCATCTCTGGTCGGTGCTTTCAGTCACGGTTGAGTGAAGGAAGCAGGACCCAAGCGCAGATAACTTTGATAAACCTTTATTTCAAGGCTAAATGGAACGAATACAGAGAAAAACAGAACACTCACCGGTGAAGTCCGTCACCAACAAAAGAAGCACCGACACTGAACACAGCACGAGACAAGACTAAATACAGGGAGGGATAATTACAAGACACAGGTGAACACAATCGGCTAACGAGACACAGGTGAGGAGGGAGGAGAAAAACACAAGAGCCACAGGTGAACACAATTAGCTAACGAGACACAGGTGAGGAGGGAGGAGAACACACAGGGACACTAACGACAGGAGGAAAACATGACAGAACAGTGAAAACACCCAAACCTAGACAGAACTGTGACAGAAGTGGACGCGAACTCTGCGAACAGTGAGGATGAAGATTACGTGCCTCGTATTTGTGTGCGGTAGGTTCAACACCGTTTGGCACAGCTTATAGTCAATTATTTTCTGGTTTTTTTTCCATTTTTCATAGCTATTTTATTTTTTTAACAGGACTGGAGGTTCTATAACGACACAGATTAACTTGAATGCACTGCCGGCTTTTTGCATGGAGGACTCTGTGTACGACAGTATAGATGACACCCAAGATCCTACAACTACAACAGATACATTTCCAGAAAAGGCTAATGTCCGGGTTGAGGATGACATCATCGGCCATCCTGCATCCATTGTGTATCATGACAGTGTCCACCAACTGGCCAAATATCTGGTTCTGCCTGTGAACATGTGCACCGCTAAGGACCCAACAACCAATTTTGAGTGCCGTGCTCCTGGGCCATTCAAAATCAGTGTCAAGTCCAGGGGCACAGCAGCAATCGTTGAATGGGTGTGTATTTGTTTGCCATCATTTGGCATTACAAGTTTTGGACTGATTGCTGATTGTGTCATACAAGCAGTAGTAATTGTTGTTTAAAGTACTGTGCTGTCTTCTCCACCTACGTCTTTTTTTAGATGTGTCTTCATGGTCACACTTAATGGAAATGGTGTTCCCAGCCCACTTTAAAGTATGGGATGCTGGTTGGGGACTTCATGTTGGCCAGTAACATACTGCTCTCTGGCAACAACTATGCCAAGATTTCACTACTATTCCAGTTCATGAACATGGGGATGGTGGAGAGGTCCTCCTTCTTCAGAATCCAGGACTCCTACTGTGTGGACAGTATAAAGGACTTCTGGAACGAGAAAAGGGCCAAACTCACCACCCAGCTTCACCCTAAAGGGCCTGTTGTGATCTTGGGTAAGTTGGAGACACACACACTAGCACAAACTATACACCATGGTATATAACTGTATGTGTTCCCCAGAAGCAGTATTAGCAGGGCAGATGCAAAAATAATTTAAAATAAAGTTCAGTAAAGAACTCAAAAGTAATTGTGTGAAAGTAGAAATATAATGCAATCAAATGTGCCCAAAATGTCAGTCCAGTACTTCTTTTATTGGGGTTGAGCGTAATTTCTACTCTTCATGTTGAGTGTGAGCCTATACCAGGCAACTTTTGGTTTTGAAAAGATGTGAATCAATATTTTCAATGTTGTTGTTTTTGTGTGAGATACAAAATGCTAGGCTGACCTAAGGTTGCTCAATGTTTCATGCATTTTGAGCAGCATGCAATTGAATGTTTATCGCAATATGGAACTATGTAGTTATCCTTTTTTGTTCTCATTTAGATTCAAAGGAGATGCTCGGATGGACAGTCCTGGATTCTGTGTGCAATACTGCACATACACCGCCATGGACAATGACTCCAAAAACATCATCTGCATGATCAACATTGACTAGCGTGAAACACAGAGAAATTCTGTTATAATGGAGAAGGAGGGCTTCGTGCGTACCATTAATACACTTCGTGAAGAGCTGCATGTGACAGAAATTTGCACAGATGCTCATACGCAGATAAAAAAGTTCTGACCGTAAGTCCATGATCTCTCAAAATAAAGATAGATAAATAAATAGATATGCTGTACTTCATTGAAATAATCTACATCAACCCTGTTGTCATAAACCCAGTTGACGTCCCATAAAAAACATTTTGTCCAGGCAGGGCAGCAAAAGGGGTGCTCCATACCACTGATGTGGAACAAGGACATCTGCAACCACTTCTGGTACTGCTGTAAAACTGCCGACCATTATGAAGACTTCTTTGTAAGTATTACAAAACAAATATCATCAAATGAAATAATTTATAATAATGTAATACAATTAAAAAGCTCAGAAATCAACATGCAATCAGTGCCTGATGCCATTTCCTCATCCACAACTATCATTTTCAGAGTAATGTAATTACTGATATACAGGGCATTTAGTTTGCACCCTTATGTCAAACGCTGCATTTATGTAAAGGTGACTGAGATTTAGCAGACGCTTTTAGCCAGACACAGACTCGGAACATTCAGGAATCAAACCTGGAAACATACCAAGTGGTGACACTAACTGTTGATCTACTCATGCCTCCGCCTTATGTGAGTTGTTGTACCAAATGGTAACATGTATATATACTAATACTTTGGACAAAACATCAGAATAAAAGTGCTCGCTAGACCTTGGTCAACAGGTCGGATTCTTTTTCTGACTGTTCACCTGTGGTTTGTGCAAACTGGGCTTGCTCGCTTGCTGACCTCAGAATTCACAACACATTTCTATCTGTTTTTTTTCAGGACATGTGGACTGGACTCCTGCACCACGTCACAGGAGAACATTCATGGGCCCTTGGAGCCTGTCACCATGGCCCCTTGTTGGAGAGCAGAGAGAAGGAGTGGATCCAGCAGGGCTCCGTGGCACACCAGAGTCATACTGATATAATTCTCAATGCACGTTGGCTTAAAAACATCCACAAATATCTGCGTTTCAGGTTTACCAGCCAAGGTCTATGTTCAAGTGACTGTTTTCCCATACGTCAATACTTCTGTGTTATTCTGAATTTGGTGCTTTTATGCATCAAATTGTATAACCAGAAAAAAAATAATGTATATTGTTTTCACTGTGCTCTCAGATCAACTGCAGACCTGGAGTCCTTCAATAATCACATTCTCATGTATGCAAGCAAGCGCTTCAGCTTCTCTCCAACGGTATATGCAGCTCGGACACTGCTGGCTGGCCTGGACTACAATCACCACATCCACAGACCAGCAAAGAGAAAAAACGATGGCTCTATTCAGTATGTTGTAATAATATTACTCCTATGCATTTTAGTCTATTACCTTATAGGTGCTTAGTCAAGGCTGATCCAATGCTATGAAAAATAAGCATTGTGGAAGTACAAACTACTGTGCAATGTACAGTCATATGAAAATGTCACTAATGTGTAACTTTTCTTTTATGGCAGATACAGGAAGTTGTACAACAAAAGGTCCAGGGTGTGGAGGTTGCACACATTGAAAGTAGAGAAGGATTACAGCTACATCCCCGACCTCCAGAGCGCTATCCTGCGGCGAAGATTGTCTGCTACCAAGGGTATGCCAAGGATCAGAGCCAAGAGGCCAGACGATCCCGTCAACATGGGGTTCTGTCAGGTGCCCCTGCACCAACCACCCAGGAGCTGTTGCAGAAGCAAGTCAGCAGAGGACTAGGTGAGTTGTCTTACGATAATGTAGATTGATCATCAAGCGGTAAGATTCTAGCAAAAGCTAGCTTAAAAAAAAGTGTCGACATTTATACCAGGTTCCACAAAACATCATCAGTTTCTAAACCTCAGAGCTACTAATTATGATCTACAACAGTTATCTCAACAAAGTAATGGCTCAACCATATGAAAGTGTGTCCTTAGTCCACTAAAGAGTCTAGTCGTTTTGCTTTTCAAATCATCTTTGGACCCACAATAGGTATGACATTGAAAAGTGTTTTTCACTGCATGAAATGCTGCCAAACTTACAGTGTTGTCAGTCTTTGGCAGTAATGCGGGTGTTGTTGATATGCTGTATTTACTGTCATATATGTAATTGTGATATTTATTTTAAAGGACAATCACTGCCCAAGGAATAGAGGATTGGCCCAGCACCAATATGCCACGTGCACTTCCTGTCCTGTAATCAACAGCCTGGAAACCTCTGCCGACACACCATTTCTTCCTTTGTGTACATATGATGTTTATAGTTATATAATGTATATATCTTGTAGATTATAATATTCATGCAATATTGAATATTTGATGGTGTTCCCATATAATAAACAGGTTTCATAACACATTTGGTTGTCGTCGTTCGTACAGGATGTAAATAAATAATAAATGTAATCGCTTCATTGTTTATGCTAAAAGGAAAAGGCATTAATCATTTTAAAGATTTTATTTAAACAAGTTTGACGAAAGTGCAGAACATAAATAGTGAATTATTTTTAAAGAAATATTGTGATTGCACTTATGACTGTGAGCTTATACCCTACTGCGGATGAAGCCTTTGTACTGTCCATGTGGATCTGCGTACCGGTCTCGTATCTTCCAGACACAGCAACTGGGTATAATCACTCTGTGACCCTGTCCCAAGGCTCCATATTGCCACACAACAAATTGTCTGTATGCTGCATAGCGGAAATGTTTGTTGCTCTCCCCTGTGTCTTGAACATCAGTCACTGCCCGGATATCGTTCCAGATCCGTCTTGCAAGGCGCAGGACCCCCTCCTGCAAAATATACACTTCCATGTGTGGAAGTCTGGAAACACAGGAGACATGAGGTTGCCCACAGCACTTCCTTTCCACATCTGTGGACATTTCTCTGCAGTTATGGCAGAAACACCAACTGGGTTGACCTTCAACAGGAGGGCCAGGTGGAGGCGCATCTGATGTGAAGCGGAGGAGGTCAAACATCAGACTTGGGTCCCATGTCAGGCAGAGCTCCAGCAGTTGATGGGATTGCTGTAAGGACAGTCCTTGAATTCTCGCCTATAAAGCAATAGATCACAAAGTAATATCTTTATTGAACAGAGCTTTATTGTCCACAAAGAGGTCTTGTGTGTCCACAGAGAAGCCACTGACTAAGACAAGAGTTATTGGTGGTGTTGAGGTAAAAAATTAAATAATGTAAATATATGCTTCGATACATACTGTTGTACACCAGCTACACACACCTGTTCCTCTGCAATCCTTTGAGCTTGCAGATCCTCAACTCTTTGAAGGTCCTCTTGACCAAGACCCGTCTTAGTCTGACCTCCCCTTCCTCTTCCTCTGCCTCTTCCTCACCCCCTCGTTGCTCTCGCACGTCCTCCTCTGGTTCTACCCGGGGCCACTCTGCTTTGACCAGATGTGCTGGGTTCTGGAGTGTACTCAGTGTCAGAGGAAACCATGCTCTCATCCTGGATGCTCTCATCCTGGAAGCTCTAACAAGCGAAACAAGAGATTATATTATTGTAATTATGAATTATTATTATAATATTATAATTATTATGAATGAATTATATTATGAAATCCACGTTCCTTAATGTGTCACCGATGATAACGGAAACAAACGGCAGGTAGCATTTACATTTACTCATTTAGCAGACGCTGTCTAGCGTAGCTAGGTAATTAGGTACTGTATTTAGTTCGTGAACAAACATAATAGATGAATACGCTAAATATTTCAAATAAACATTCAAAACCAACTTGGGCTGTGTAGTATTGCTAACCTAGATGTGTTTAGCTTTGCCTGATATGTAACGTTACTGCAGCCTGCTCTCGCCAGCTAGCCAGAAATAATTTACTTATTTTTAATACATTTTCCCAAAACAAACATGCTAGCTTAAAAAATATAAGCACTGACAATAACTTTGTTCGTTTTTTACATTCATTATTATGATAATCTTAGGTGTTGTTTTCTTACATCTGATTGAGCCATGATGTTTTCCCAAGATGCTAAAGTCTGCTGACTTCATGTGCGCGTTCATGTGTGTTGGAGGAGGTGCTCTGTAAGGAAGTCTGAAGGAAGGGGCGGATTCTTTTCGGCTGTGTACTTTCAAATGTTAGTGCACTTGAGCCGGTTTCTGAAACGTACCTACCCCACCTTTAAGTGATAATATTAGGATTAGTGTGAACAACTAGTTTACATGTTAAAGAGCCTGTTGCTGTTTATGTATAGCTTTGAATTCTTTAAAACCAATATTATCTTCTTAAACTTGAATATTCAATATACATTGAATAGCATATCATGCAGTTTGTCTGTGCCTTTTCCTCCGTGTTGTCCTGGTTTGCTGTGCTGCCTCCTAGTCGCCACCATGGTTTGCTGTGCTGCCTGGGGATGCTCAAATCGCTCCGAGAAAGGAGTACGAATGTACGGCTTCCCCACTGACACAGAGCGGAGGAAAAAATGGCTGGCTCAAGTCAGCAGGAGCAATTTCACGACCAACATCAAAAAAATATGTGAGGTAATTATATACAAACACTACATTTGCACTTTTTCACAAAACGAAAACCACACCATTGGGAAAGCTTAATGTTTTGTTTAATACAAAAAACAGGGAAAGGCTTGAAAAACACAGAGTTGAGACTCAGGGTGCAGGGTGAGGGTCTCAGTGCAGGTATTCAGGCTCCATTGAATCCCCCTCTGGTTCTTGTGCTGAAAGACGGAGTAACAGACAGGAGAAAGGGTTATACACACCTATATAGCACACCTATTGGATGGGAAATGGCCTTGGGGAGATAAGGTGTGGTCTTTGTTCCCAACTGAAGTTATGGAACTTTATTATTTGTGAGTTTAACAAAGTATGACAAATGGCATCAGTAACAGATGTGATATGAATTTCTATAAAGTTGTCTCACATTCTTGGTCATATTTTATATACAGTATGTAATGAGTATAACATGTCCAGTAAGTATAAAGTGTTTCCTAATACTGTGTATTCAACCACTATGGAATATGTATGTGGGCAGACAAAACTGAGTTGTTCTGTGTGTGATGTAACCTCAAGTCACTCCGCAGGCACATTTTGATGCAGACCAGTTTGTCAAGACAAAAAAGGGCAAGACTAGGCTGAGAGCAGAGGCTATACCCACCATCTCCGTGCATCGCCCTGTGGCCCAAAAGAGAAGGGCCCCTGCACCACGATTCACCCCGGGACCTGTATCTACAAAGCCCATAGCTCATGATCACAGCTATAGTGTAAAAGGTGACACAGGTATAATAAGTATGAACTCTTATTAACAAAAGTAATATTTCTTATTTTTAAGTGGTATAATATTTTAAATGTTTGAAAATGTACAGTGCCATGTCTTCTACTTATATTAGTCTCAAAGATTGAGGGAAGAAGGGATGAGGAGACTGAGAGAAAGGAAAGTGAGGGTGAAGAAAGAGAGGACATGGCTAGTGAGGAGAGACAGGGAGGGCGGACACCACCCACTCAGCCAGCAGCTGGTCAGCATACAAGGGAACCAGCAGCCAGTCAGCATACGAGGGAACCAGCAGCCAGTCAAACAGATCTATTAAAAAAATTAAAGAAAAAATTAAAGAGCCAAGAAGGAATCACCAAAAAAGCAAAGGCTGCACTAAGAAAAATCAGGAAGGAAATTGCAGCTCTCAAGAAAACAATGAAAATTAGGGACAAGAAATATAAGAAAACGTTTTCAAAAGACCAACTTAAGGCATTAGGCAGACTCACCACAAAGGGGATGAAATGGAGCAATGAGACAATGTGCGGACCAACGGGTTACAAAACTCTGCAGGAATTGCAGATTCCCCTTCCAGGAATAAGGACACTGCAAAGAAGGATGCAATGTGTTAAGTTTGAGCCTGGTGTGTTGACAGAGGTCTTTGATTTCCTAAAATTGAAGGCAGATAGATTGACAGACCTTGAAAGGGAGTGTGTGTTGACCTTGGATGAAATGGCAATCACACCAAGTGTGGAGTTAGGCATGATTACAGGCAAACTGTACGGTGATGTGACTTTATCAGGTCACACAGGGGTGGCAACACATGCTTGTGTGTTTATGTTGGCTGGAAACACAACACGGTGGAAGCAAGTAGTGGCATATCATTACACTGGCAATTCTACCAATGGAGCAGAGTACAGGCCAATCATTATTGATATAATACAGAGGGCAGCATCCATAGGGCTACATGTGCTTGATGTCACCACCGACATGGGTAGCCCTAACCGAGCCATGTGGAAATCCTTTGGGGTGGACCAAAATAAAACATTGGTGCCACATCCAGCAAAACCAGACAGGCAGTTTTATTTCATGCCTGATGTCCCACATCTGGTAAGAAATTTAAAAAGTGCCCTTGTCCGTGGGTAGGTCTTCATAATTCCTGAGGATGTTGTAAACAGAGAGAACATCCCCTCTAACGAGGTTTCTGTGGTCCATTAAGGACTTAATGACCTTTCAGGAAGGGATGGCCTTAAAAATAGCTCCCCATCTTTCAGCTGCAGCCATCGAGCCAAGTCACTTTGATAAGATGAAGGTTGGTATTGCTCTAAATGTGTTCAGTAAGGCTACAAGTGCTGGGCTGAAATACATGGTGCAGCAAGAAAACTTGAGGAGCTTGACGCTCGTCAACTATCAGCAGGAGGGCGGGGGAGCCTCGCTGCGGGGGAGCAGTGTGTGGACCTGTCAGCGCATCTTACATGATGCCGAATTTAACAAACACATTTAAATAATTGGTTTTAAACGGCATAATAATAAGGACGATCGTCCGTTCTGTGATTCTCCAGAACACACGTTATGATATTAGGGTCATGCAGAGTGAGATGAGATCGCTGTCCCTTTAAGAGAAAGAGAGAGAGGGGTGTGGCTTGTGCATACGTGTTTGTGGATGGTGCGACAGTGAGGGCACGTGTGTATGTATGTTTCTGGAAGTGAAACGAAGAAGCAGAAAAACAGATGTCTGGTATGTATTTTGTGAAACAGAAGAACAGCTAAATAAATGCAACGGCCTCCCAAGAAGAGCTCGCCTCTCTCATTTAAGCTAAAGTGGGTTATTGAACCTGAAGCTTGTTGCTTCTGCCCTGGGAGACGACAGAGAGTCATCCCCTCCTCGACTACGGTCTGGGAGCCGACAGGAAAGTTCAACACACAGATGGCCAGTCCGCCCCTTTGTAGCATATTATTTCGATGAGAGATGAGCAGATCGCCACTGGGCTTTCAACTAAATACACAGCCACGCAAAAACTGCGGCATTTGTACAGCTCCTTATGGGTAGGCTACTGCAATTAGTGAAGTGCTTTCCTCCGTGGTGAAATGATCAGCACTGCACCACGGAGGAAAGCGGCAGAAAGTCACCTGGAGATAAAGAGAGCGGGGCTGCGTTGCGTGCATGGCTTCCTTCTGCAGATAACGGGGAGACGCGCTCTGGCGGCGGCCTCGTTCGGGATCCGAAAATACAATTTAAATATGTTGCACACTTATTCCTAGTGTGACACTGGTTACGGTGCCGCGTGCCAATGCTGGCACGCGTGCCAGGGGTTGCTGACCCCTGCACTACACCATTGTTTCTCAAACGTTTTCACACCAAGGACCACTTAACCAATAAAAAAACACTTGCGGACCACCTAACTCCACAAATATCCAAAAACACATCGTTTTTCTAGAACAGATTACTAATCGCCGGAAAATGGTATTTAAGGTAATATGGCGCCTGCCCATTAAGGGCTTTGTACAAATAACTTGTTCTGTTATTAACTTCCACAATAAACATCTAAGCCACAGCACTGCTTACTACAGAGAACTTTACTGCACTTGAGAATTTCTCTTTGAGGCAACTCCACAAAATAGCTTACATTACTGCTCGCACTTATCTCTGCATGGATTTAACCTGTTGAAAACCACAGTGCGATGTGTGAAAGTGGAAAATATCTGATCTTAATCATAGAAAAATGTACTCCTGATGTGTTGAGGCTTCTTTTCACATCCTCTCTGGCCTTGTTTTGACATTGCCTGTCAGTATTTTTTTGGTGAAAAATGCTTTTTGTGCCACAGGTTTTTTCGTAAGCCCTGTGAAACAATACATTTTAAAAGTGAGTATCTTTAGATAATCCACCATAAACTCATCGTATGACGTGACAACTAAATATGTTTCCATGTTATGGCTGCTTATCTTATCTTTCTTACAGTGCAGACGCTTTTCTGCTTGCTCCAGCCTCTGCTTACTTTTTATGCTGATTTTCCTATTCTTATTCTCTAGCAGCGGCTCCTGGACATTAACTTATCACTGGGACAGTTCATCTTCGTAAATAGACGGAGGGTTTCAGCCATATTTCAACATTTTGACGACGACTTCAGTCTTACAGTAGCGTGGCCTAGTAACAGCTAAAGCCTGGTAGGCTACTGCATGCTATTTAGCTTAAGCTAGTTGGTAGCAAAATGCCTCCGTTCTCTACAGATGACTTCCACAAACTTATACAGAAGATGGCTGTGTTGGAAATGAAAATGCAACGGTTGGAAGTTAACGTGGAAGTGAATGGACTATGTCGTGGGAATGACACCACTTTACCAGTGTTGCAAAATAATGGAGAAGGGTATGCTAACTCACAGCTAGTTAGCAGCTACAAGGATTCTAAGGAACAGGAGGGCTGTGTACTGGGTAATAAATCTACAAGTGGTAGTCCTCCCTGGAACTCTCTGGGTGCAAAGCCGAAGAGTAAATCATTTCCATGGGATTTGGGAGGATGGATAACAGGCAGAGCCCAGCGCTCTGAAATCTGTGATGCGACCGGCTGGCCTGCATTGTTATCACCCAGGAAGAGCGCCTCTTCAACCCCTGTTCCTAGGAAACAGCAGTGGACAGCTGCTAAAGGGAGAATTACAAACAATCCTCCTAAACCACCAAGTGTGCCAATCCAGAACAGATACACTCCGCTGACCGAGAACCGGAGATCTCTTTCTGATGACCTGGATAACCTGTCCTCTTCACACAGCAGGGTAAGGACCAATAGCTACTCCAAAAGTAAAAGGCTAGAGGGAAAGCTAACGACTGGGCCTGAAACTCTGATTGTGGGTGACTCTGCTGTAAGAGATGTAAAAAGTCTGTGTAATAAGAACAACACCAAAGTACTCTGTTTTCCCAAGGATGTGGTCTCTGACTTGGCTGAGAAGATCCTGCATATTGGGGCTGAACACCTAACTGTGAAGAATGTGGTACTACACATTGGAACAAATTATGTTGTGAAACAAGAGTCAGAAGTGCTGAAAGAAGACTTTAAATGTTTGTTGGAAACTGTCAGCTCTCTAAATGCGGAGGTGTTCATCAGTGGCCCTTTACCGCCAGTCAGAAGAGGAGTGGAGAGATTCAGCAGATTGTTTGCACTGAACACCTGGCTTTCTAATGCCTGTACTGACCATTCTATCCTTTTTATTGACAATTTTAACTTTTTCTGGGATCGCAGACATCTTTTCAAGGCAAATGGAGTTTGCCTGAACAAGTCAGGAGTGAAATTGTTTATCTCTAACATTTTCAACTGCCTGTGTCATCAATCTGTTCCCTCTGCCAAGGACAAGCGGCAAGAGGAATCAAAACAGGAGACACAACACATCGCGCAGAAAACCCTGAAGAATTATCACTGCACCCGCCTGAGGAATGTTCTGATTATGGGAGACACATGGAGGAGTCTCCACTGCCCCCCCCCCCCCCCCCCCCCCCCCCCCCCGACAACGACAACGCCTACGCCTTTGAGGATACTCCGTTCACCCTTTCACCCTCGCCCACCCTCCTGGAGATCGTTGAACACATGAAGGCGATACAGAGGGTTGGCACCGATTCCTTCCTGGAGTTCAATAACCAAACTAAGGCGATACGCAGGGCTGGCAGCATGTCCTTTACCCCCGCTCCTCAACGACGCCCACCAAAATCACCCCCGTCTTCATCACCGAGCCTACGTCAACCACCTCCCCCCCCTGGCAGCATGTCTTCTACCCCCGCACCATCTCCCCCGTCTCCATCACCGTGCCTACGTCAACCACCTCCCCTCCCTTCAAGAAAGCATCTGCAGTCTCCGAAGCCTGATAAGGATGTGTGTGTACAAAATGCAACAAACTCTTACTGATATGTGCTGGGTCCAGGCTCAAGGGCGTATGGCACTCAACTCTTTCCAGGACATGCCGGGGCCCTGCCTGCCTATAGCTTTGCCGATATCTGTGTTGATAGGTAATAGATTAAGAGCGATGAATCATCTTAGATACAGGAAGCGCTCAAACGTTTGTGTGACTTTATCTAATTTAGCAGTGATTCCATGTCAGCCACAGCTTGTTACAAAAAACATGACTGATAGTGTATCTAACAAACTTAAACTAGCTTTATTAAATGTCAGGTCTTTGGCAGGAAAAACATTTTTAATCAATGATTTTATCACTGAGCACAATCTCGATTTTATGTTTTTAACAGAAACTTGGATTGAACAAAATAACAGTGCAACTGTTCTTATCGAATCAACCCCTCCCAACTTTAGTTTTATGAGTCAGGAAAGAATGCATAAGAAAGGGGGTGGAGTTGCTATTCTGTTCAATGATTCCCTTCAATGCAGGAAGACATCTTATGGGAACTTTGCTTCTTTTGAATATGTGGCCCTTCAGCTGAAATGCTCCTCTCGAGCTCTGTTCCTAAATATCTATAGACCACCCAAATACTGTGCAAGCTTTTATGATGACTTTACTGAACTGCTGTCTATAGTGTGTATTGACTTTGACCGTTTAGTCATTGTTGGTGATTTTAACATCCATGTTGACAACCCTCAGGACAGAGGGGCAAAAGAACTGTTTTGTGTTCTTGATAGCTATGGACTGACTCAGCATGTGACGGAGCCCACGCACAATAAGGGGCACACTCTGGACTTAATTATCTCAAAGGGTCTGAATATCTCTAAGGTTGTGGTGACTGATGTTGCGCTCTCTGATCATTCCTGTGTTTTCTTTGAGAGCTCTATTTCTGTTCACAAAAATGTTCAAAAAGAGGTAACCACAAAGCGATATTTAACTGAAAATACTAGGGAAATGTTTACTCAGAATTTTTCTTCCACACTTGCCCCTGCTAACATCTCAGTAAATGAGCTAGTAGATCATTTTAATTCAAAAATTTAAAATGTTATAGATGCCATTGCTCCAACTAAGGTAAAGGAAGTGTCTGGCAAGAAAATATCTCCATGGAGAAAGGCCATGACCGTGAAAACAGAAAAAAGAGAATGTCGAAAAGCTGAACGCAGGTGGCGAAAAACAAATCTCCAGGTTCACTTTGAAATCTATAAAGAGAGACTTGGCCTTAATAATTTGGAATTGAAAAACGCACGACAATCGTTCTTCTCTGACATCATTACCAAAAACAAAAACAACGCACGTGCCTTGTTTGCTACCGTCGACAGACTAACTAACCCCCCAGGGTCAGTAGCCTCTGAATTTCTATCCACCAGGGCGTGCAATGATTTTGCCTCCTTTTTCACTGACAAAATTCAGAAAATCAGACAAGCAGTCAGTGCCTCTGCATCAGGAACAGCAAATGTGTTGTCTCTGTGTCCACTTAACATCAATTCAAACACCATGACACAATTCCCCCAGATTAATGATAAAAACCTAGAGGACATTATACAACTTCTGAAATCCTCCTCCAGCTGCCTTGATATAATTCCAACGGGATTTTTCAAAGATGTTTTGCCTTGCATGGCCTCAGATCTACTTCATATAGTAAACAAATCTCTTCACTCAGGTATTTTTCCACAGGCCCTGAAAACTGCAGTCATTAAACCGCTCTTAAAAAAGAATAATCTAGATGCTTCAGTAATGAACAATTATAGGCCCATATCAAACCTCCCATTTCTAGGTAAAATCATTGAAAAAGTTGTTTTTCAACAGTTGAGTAATTTTTTGCATTTAAATAACTGTTTCGATGTGTTCCAGTCAGGCTTTCGTCCAAACCACAGCACTGAGACTGCTCTTGTAAAGGTCTTTACTGACATCCACTTAAACACAGACAGTGGCAGAACTTCAGTGTTAGTATTATTAGATCTCAGTGCTGCGTTTGACACTGTTGACCACAGCATATTACTAGACCGACTGGAAAACTGGGTGGGACTTTCGGAAACAGTTCCAAATTGATTTGAATCCTACTTAAAGGACAGAAACAACTTTGTTTTTATAGGTAAATACACATCTGAGTTGACAAATATGACATGTGGGGTTCCTCAAGGCTCCATCTTGGGGCCTCTTCTCTTTAACATCTACATGCTACCACTGGCTCAGATAATGAAAAACAACAAAATAAGTTACCATAGCTATGCAGATGACACACAAATGTACGTAACAATTTCACCAGGAGACTATGCTCCAATTCAAACACTGAGTAAGTGCATTGAACAAATCAATGACTGGATGTGTCAGAACTTTCTCCAATTAAACAAAGATAAAACTGAGGTAATGGTTTTTGTAGCCAAAGCAGAACGTATAAAAGTTAGCGCTGAACTTCAGTCTGCAATGTTCAAAACAACAGATAAAGCCAGAAATCTAGGTGTAGTCATGGACTCTGACCTGAGTTTCAACAGTCACATTAAAACAGTTACTAAATCAGCCTACTATCACCTAAAAAACATATCTAGGATTACAAGACTAATGTCACAGCAGGATTTGGAAAAACTTGTCCATGCTTTTATCTTCAGTAGACTCGACTACTGCAATGGTGTCTTCACAGGTCTCACTAAAAAATCTATTAGGAAGCTGCAGCTGATTCAGAACGCCGCTGCTCGAGTCCTCACTAACACTAAGAAAGTGGATCACATCACTCCTGTTCTGAAGTCTTTACACTGGCTTTCTGTGTGTCAAAGAATAGATTTCAAAATACTGCTGCTGGTTTATAAAGCTTTGAATGGTTTAGGCCCAAAATACATTTCTTATCTACTGCTAACTTATGAACCATCCAGATCTCTCAGGTCTTCAGGGACCGGTCAGCTTTCTGTCCCCAGAGTCAGAACTAAACATGGTAAAGCAGCGTTCAGTTATTATGCTCCAAATATCTGGAACAAACTCCCAGAAACCTGCAGGTCCGCTGCAACTCTGACTACTTTTAAATCCAGGCTGAAGACTTTTCTTGTTGTCGCTGCTTTTAATTGAACTATTCATATCTTAGCACTGCACTGTAACTTTTATCCATGTATTTTTTCTTTCAATGTTTATCCATGTATTTCTTTTTTTAATGTTTCTTTTATTAGCTTTTCTTTTTAATGACTAATTTTAAATGCCATTTTCTTAATGTCTTTCATTTTTTGTAAAGCACTTTGAATTGCCTTGTGTTGAAAAGTGCTATATAAATAAACTTGCCTTGCCTTGAGAAAACCGTTTGTCCTCTGTTGATCATGTTTACTTTATATCCGACATTCACTTCTATGATACAAGATTTAAATGCTACATAATGGCACAATAAATAGATTTCCAGTCACAGTCATATACACTGTTTCCTCCCTACAGACCATCATCCCTCTTCGGAGGCTGCTATAAGCTCAAACACTGGATTCACATGCAGTCGATAGTAGATACTGCTCTGAGGCCTAAATCCCGTCTCACAGCCAAGCTAGTGTTAATACAAGGAGATTTGTGAGCCCCTCGCTACAAGCAACAGGCAGAGGAGAGGGAGAGCCAGCCATCCAGATCAAATGACTCAACTCTCCTGAGTGCTATGCGCTGTCAACATGAAGGATGCCATCCTTATTTCTTTTGATTAGTGAGTATAAATCCATGGGAAACAAGGCGAGGAGGATTCCGTAGTTTACGCTTATGTGCAGAATGGCTTGACCACACTGTTGTATGACATGCTTTATGTTGTCTTTCATGCACTGACCTCTTCTTTGTGGTGTGTTTAAGACTAGAACCGCCTGAGGTCACTGTATACCTAAAACCGCCAACGGGTAAAATGTACCCGCTATAGAGAACCACAGTGACGTGTCCTAAAACCCGGATGTAAACTCCTTCCGGTTCCTTCGTCAAAAACCAATGCAATTCCTCCATAGGTTTTTCGAAAAGAGCTCGAAATAAGGTCTGTGGTTGACACACATTTAAGAAACGGATCACGTTTTGTTCAGCTGGATAATATGTGACCCGCTCTATCGAAATCAGTCGGAAATCGCAACGGCTCATTTGAAAATAAACGTGGATTTGCGTAAAAAACTATTTTTTCGGGGTTTGGGTTTTGTTTGATTTTAAACAAACAAAGTCTTGGCTTTCAGAATATGAAACTTTTATTTCCAAACTCACAAGATAAATACATTCTTTAAGCTTGTAAAGGGAAGATGACAGGCAATCTGCTCTTCCGCAGCGCTGATTTCAATTATACAAAGTCTTGGCTTTCAGAATATTAAACTTTTTTCGGCAAATTCAGATGATAAATACAGCTTTGAAGCTTGTAACGGCATAATTACAAGCGGAGAACGGAGTAATTTAACGTCACAGCAGGCATAAAAACAGCCAGTGTTTCTCGTGAGGGTTTTCCCCTGGAAACAAACGCAATACACACAAACGCAAAATTACACAAACACACACACACACACTCGCGAGCTTCCCCCAGACTAGTAATCCAAACGAAAATATCTTCCCTCCGTAGTATTTTGATCATTTGCTCCGCTAATAATCAATCAGATCGATGGATTCCAGAGAAGAGAAAACTTTGAAGGCCTTTTTCTCAAAATGATGACTCGGTGACAGTCATTATATAATGTGACATATTTCGCTTAATATTTGGAGTAGAAAAACAATCCTAATATCATTAGAAAGCTAGGAATATCCTCTTTCCAGCAGTGTATACAACTCAAAATGTGTCTTCGGGTCAATGCGACTGATTTCGATAGAACAGGTCACATATCCACATGTACGGTGGCCGGCAGGTGCAAACGCGGAACAACGGCCCAAAACGCATACATTAGCAGGAAACACCTGCAAATAATGAAATGAAAAATAAAAACAAACCCTGAAAACAAATACAACAGAAAAACGCTGCATTTACAGAAATGATGCAAACTAAATACAACACACAAACCCCGAAAACAAACGCAACAAAAAAACGCGGCACGATATGCAAAGTCCAAAGCACATACAAAAAAAAAGCATTTCGGAAGTGCTCCAGGCCTCTAGGGGGCGCGCTACGTGGAACAGATTGATGTATGACCAGACATAGAGAGAACGAACAAGAGTGCTGCAAATTGAAGCCGGAGGAAACAAAGTTGATCGAAGTGGAAAAAGTCGATATATAAGAAGGTAAAAGAAGAGTTTGCAAGTCAAGAGACAGCACTGTGCACCTAAATGTAACTCTTGACATCATATAGATATATTATAGGTGCAGAGAGGAGTTGGTTTATTGTGCCCCAATGTAAATCCTAATGTGAGAGTTAAAGGACGGTCAACAATATACTGTACCTTGGTCAGTTTGGATTTATCGTGGCATTTATTCTTAATTAAAGTGAATTTATTTTTATTTCAGTCAGTCATTTGTGTGTATGCAGATGTGGGACATTCCAAATGTGAGCACTCCACGAATGGACAACAGTTTGCCAGGGTAAAATAAAACATTGTCAACATATTATGTTGTGCCACAAGAAGCAGAATGTTTTAACAGTACAGTAGTTTCAATATATTTGTTGTTTACCTTTATCAGACCTCTCAAGCACCCACAACCAGCGTCTGATCGGGTAAGACTAATTAAAAATGTAATTATACCGTGTAGGTTTGAATTTGTGAACATGAAATCAATAAATGCCTTTGTGTGCACTTGTTTCCTGGGTAAAAACCCCATTCCAGGAAGACGTCCAGTCTGCCCCGGGTCAGAACAACTTCTATAGGTAAACGATGTTGACAGTTGCATCGTGACACAGTTGTTTGCTGTGTATCTTTATTTTACATTTGTTTGTTTGTATAGCCTCCAATCACAGTGGGTAACATTGCCAGGAAGCAGAACAATTATACTTTCATACATTTCCAAATGACACCCACAATATCTTAGTGAAGACGATACAAAAAACACCCACAAATATTTTTCAAAGATCAGATATTGTTTCTTGCATCCATTTTAAATGTTTACAAGGATTGTGCAGGAGTATGACAAAAGTACTGTTGTCAGTTTAGAACCCAATGTATTGAAAAAAAAACAGGAAGAGGATCGACATCCTTTTGTAAATATGACTGTCATGCATATATTATGTATTTGAAAGTCATTATTCAACTGTCTTCTCACTGCAGCAACTACACAAATGTGTATGCACCTATCATTATTGATAGCCAGTCTGAGCCAGAAGACAAAATGGAGCAAAGGTATTAATTGTTACTATTACCACTTAATTGTTCTATCTATACTGTAAATCTTATTACTAGCTTCATCATTTAATATTACAATACATTACTTTGTCTTTCCCAGCACAGAATACCTGACTGGAGGACATTGTTGCAGAACTCTCTGCAAAAATAACAAATACATCTTGCAGCAGGTTCAATATTAATAGAGCCAATGTGTGGGATGGAGCAATCCGCGGCTTCAAAGGTGCCTCATTTGACCCCTCTCATGAGATGTCAGTTAAGTTCACTGATGATGAGGGACACACTGAGGATGGAGGGGACACTGGTGGTCCCAAGCGTGAGTTCCTGACCCTCCTTATGGAATGCCTGAGAATGCGAAGAAAACATCACATCAGCAACTGTTTGTGCCCCATGGCGGTGTGACTTTCCCAGCCGCTCACTGTCTCAAAATCTGACTCTAAATATATAATGTTCTCTATAAAGATAGAACTAATACACAATTATGAATGTATAATATAAGCTGTTTTGTGTATTTAATCATGCATTGGTCTACAATTGAATGATGGCTTCTACATATTTCACATAAACAGACAATGAAAAAATGTGTCCTTCATGCTGATAACTAGTGTATGCATCTGCCAATTAGTATTCTAAACAGAGTAGTGTGTTGAATCCTTATTTCTTGCATTTGAAAGAGATACAATAAAAAAAAAGTGAACTTACTGTTGTGTTCAACTTCTGCCAAAAACTGTAAATGTTTGCCACAGGAGCCACAGCACACTTGAACTGTCCCCAGATGTTGGCCACAGAAAGAACAAAACATGGCAGCCTGAAAAGACATACATTGATGTAGTAAATCCATTTAATCAAGTCAATCAAAAACACATAGTCTAAATAGTGGTTAGCTAAATAAATAGAAAGATACATCATGTTTACCGTTGAATCTGTGTTTTGTCTCTCTCTCTCCTTGAATGTCTTCTCTATATTTGTTCTTGAGCTTGTCTAATGCACACTACTCTCCCGTCATTACTTTGTCCCTCTTCACATGTTGTCACTTCTCTTTATCTCTCTTTCTCTCTCTCTCTCAATTCAATAGCTTTATTAGCATGACCATAGTTACATGCAATTGCTAAAGCTCTGTATAGTTGCAACATCTATACACAAATACATACATATAAACAAACTGCTAAGAATTAAAATGTCCTTTTTCCGCGGTACTCACTATGGCCCGTCTTATTTGCCTGCACTTTATTTCCTCCCGATTTCCATCACTCTTGTTCGTTCTCTCTATGTCTGGTCATACATCAATCTGTTCCACGTAGCGCGCCCCCTAGAGGCCTGGAGCACTTCCGGAATGTTTTTTTTTGTATGTGTTTTGGGATTGTATGTGCTTTGGACTTTGCATATCGTGCAGCGTTTTTTTGTTGCGTTTGTTTTCGGGGTTTGTGTGTTGTATTTAGTTTGCATCATTTCTGTAAATGCAGCGTTTTTCTGTTTTTGTTTTCAGGGTTTGTTTGTTTTTCATTTCATTATTTGCAGGTGTTTCCTGCTAATGTATGCGTTTTGGGCCGTTGTTCCGCGTTTGCACCTGCCGGCCACCGTACACATGTCAACCCTACTTTTATAATTTTCTAATCATAAATCTAGTCGCCAGAAGCAAAATGCTAACGTTATGCTATAAACGAACTACAGCAGGGTCGCTGCTTCAACATCACGCCAATTTAAGATCCATATTAAAAACTACAGATTCAAAATTGTACAAGTTGAAGCGTTCGTTTTAACAGTTTGCAAGAGCGTAGGTACTTGCTTTTAAGCAGAACAGGGCAAACAAACTTAGCGGGAGTGTACAACGGCCTCGACAACTTCTGTAGTCCTATTCAGCCACTCGGTAACAACCATCGTTTTTCAGACACGTAAACTCTTCAAAAATCACCAGTGGGGTCACTCACTGCTGATGTATTTAATGTCGTAGAACAAAACGTTATCTGTCTCTTCAATTTGTGTCAAACACAGACCTTATTTCGAGCTATTTTCCAAAATCCTATGGAGAAAATGCATTGCTTTTTGTCGAAGGAACCGGAAGTGGTAAAAATGTTAACTTACTTCTGGGTTTTAGGACTGTGGCACTGTGGCACTCTATAGGTGGACGTTTTAGAATGCAATATCAAGAGGCTGCCCCACGAGGCTGGTGTTTTTGGAGAGAAGCGCTTTGGCGAGAGGGAGTCAGGTAAAGAAATTGTTTGTGGTTACATTTCTTCCCTTACCAACAAAGGGCTCCACCAGCCTCAGCACCACATTTTCTCCTAGCCGTTGTGTTGCTGGCCTGCTGACATATTTTCCCAGGTAATGGAAGACATTCAGCATGTACTTGCGGTCAACATCAGCTGCCAGACAAAACGTTATGCCAAATTTGTCCGGCTTGTTGGGCATATATTGTGTGAATGGACATCTAGCTTTTGATGGGAATAGTTGCTCATCCACAGTGATGTCGGACCCTGGCCTGTAGGAGGTGATTTAATTATGGAAAAAACGATCCCACACCTTCCTCACGTGAGTGAACTTGTCGGTGGTCAACCGGCACCGGCGGGTCTCCTTTTTGTCAAAGCGCAGGTAGCGCATTATCATTTGTAAAAAGAAAGAAAATGCATTATCCATATGCCTTGATCGGCTATCTTATACGATTTGTAGAAATGTAGGCTATAGTCTTATTTTGTAGTATTAGTCATTCTCCCATGAAAAGCAGGTAAACATATACACATTGCTATCTGCAGTGTTGAGTGTGTGTTATCATATCAGAGTCCTATATGCAGCAGAGTGTTTTTAGCGGTAAGATAGTGTGTGTCAGAGCGTGTTTGAGGAATAGCCTATGTTGTATAAGCTATCCCTATTTATTTGTATCTTACCTTCTGCATGGGCTGGTACATCAGTAGGCCCATCTTCAAGTGGAGGGTCAGGATAGGACGGCCTCACTTTCCGCGGAGGCTCAGGATCGCTGTCAGATGACCCATCAGAGGCAGAACAAACCCAGGACACATCACTCAGTCTTGACACCTCACCACCATCAGACCCTTTTTCGCTCGGACGGTTTAGCAACGCTAATGCCTCCTGGCACGATGTTTTTTTAAATAAATCCATGTACATCGGAAATAAGATTCCAGTGCTGTCCCACTGAATCCATCAACGGAAATGAGAACTCACTATTTCCTCTATCCCTCCCTCCCTTCAGTGAGAACCGACATCCCACTAGACCCATTCTCTCCTTGAATGTATACTCCAAGGTCTGAAAAGCCAAGACCAACGTGGCCTTTATGCAACTGGCGCTTTATTTGATTCACTTGATCATGTGGAAGTATAATAACCTATTTCAGTCCCCTTGCTGGTGAGAGGAAAGCACTGGCTGGGGAGGTTTGGCAACATGCAGCCTTTTCCTAATAAATATGCAAAAAGGCTCACTGTGTACTTGTGGGAAATGCATGTCCTGTACATAGTTAATAATGTATTGTAGCATAACCACTACAAAATATAAATTATGTTGTAATACAGGTACTATGACAACCAAAGCACCTCAGCGCTAGCATCTTAATATGAGAGCCCTGTGATGAGCTCCCTGTAGGATAAGAACGGTGTCAGCTCATTCAAAAGATCTGTGCTATTTAAAAGACTCTGTTGATCAATTTTTAACAGCTTGTGTTTCAATGTGACACATTTATTCAATGTTCAGATTTAGGTAACATGTGTTTTTCTCTATTAAAAGGAGCTGTTGGGTCAGTCTTCACAAACGACCGTTCCACTGTTTCAACACTGCGTAAGTCCATGTCACATGCACAGTCACCTTACACCAAACATGACACGGAACACAAGTTCTATTACTACACTGAAAAAAGTGCAACGACGGTGTCATTTAATCAAAGTACATTTTTTAATTGGTCTCATTAAGAATCATGGTTTCCGTTTTTGACCAGATTTGTTTCCGTTTGCCCAGAAGAAAACACCCCCCCCCCCCTGAAATAACTTAAAAACAATATTCAACCTAAATCGTTATTTTCACTTCAAAGCATGTCACATGACCACGTGACGTACAAAGCAAGGTGACTTCAAGATTTGCTGCAGCCGCCATTACACCGCTACCCACTGTCTGTGAGAGTGTCTGACCCAAAATCACTTTTAAATAAGGTAAGGATTTGAAATGGTTGCTTTTTTTGTTTTAAACTATGTTTAAATGTTTATCCATGTAGTGTTGTGTCAAGATAAACAACTAATTTACCATCTGTCTTTGTATTTGGCTATGTGTTAGCTAGCAACGTTTAACCACGTGTAACCATTTTTTAAGGATGGCTTAATCAGATAATTTTCATACATTTATCATGCAAGTGGCAATTTTTTATTGTGTCGGTTTGACTAGTGAAAAGTTGAAATAGTTGCAAATGTTATATTGGTTTCACTTAAGGTATTTTATATGGGGCTATGCAAGTTTAGCTACGTGCTAGCTAGTTTTTAAGCTGTTAAACCAGGTCATTTTCAATGCGTGCTCCGCTCATAAAAAAACGCCGCAGCATATTAAATACACTAACAGTGTGCGAAAATAGTAACTTGAAAGTTTGAAGTGAAAGTTTGATACAGCGTATTTTTGGTATATCGTTAGCCTAATAGCATAATTGCCCAAGTCATATTTGAATGTTTTTGGAAAACAAGGAAAAGTGCCCTGCAAAAATGCCTAAGTCAAAGCGATGACTTAGGCAGATAGTGATTTTGGACTCTAAAATGCATTCTGATAGGCTGTGGACATAGGCAATAAGGCAGGGTGATGCAGCAGTGGTAGGAGAGTAAAGTTAGGCAGATATCACAATTTGGCCAAAAAATGACTTAGGCAATTATGCTATTAGGCTAACGATATTCATCTTAATGTCCCCTGATATATAGGAAGTGTGTTTTTATATATTCATGTGTGTACTTAATTACTTTGTATCAATAATAATAGTCTCTGTAACAAGAAATAAAAAATATGAGGAGTAAAACCATTGTATTTGGAGTAAGATGTGAGCAAGGGAATATTCTTTAGACACAACTCAAGTCTCTGGAATGTGCAGAAAGGGTGTGTGTGAAAGTCTATGCAAGAATGTGTGATAACGAACACCAGATGTGTTTGTTTTGCTTCAAACTAAGGGACTGTTTCCGGATCATCTCGGCTGGCGCGCGCCGATACGCTACGAAAGCCCATCGTTTGTATATGGGCCAATAGATGACCTGTATGAGAGGACCATCCACACAGCTCCTCCCTTGTTCTTACAATATCTCCTGTTGAGTCCTTGTGTCAGGTCTCTTTTCCTCCTGCCGTCAAGATGATGAGGTTCTCCCGGCATTTGGACCAGAGCAGGGGTGGGCCTACCCCTTTGAGATGTGTATTGTATTCTTACCTTTTATCATTAAAACAAATTATTGTTTAACCCCTATCCTGGTTGTTTTGAGTTTTCCTTCTTTTAAAACAAACTCATATATGATCGGCGCGGAGCAGAGATATCTGCTCCAACAACAGCCAGACCCCAGCCAGAGTTAGAGATGTTTATACTTGTGGCGAGCCGTTAATAAAGCTCCGGGACCGCTATAGTTATGTGGCTGAAGGTGTATCTCTGCTCTGCAGCAACCCGCACTCGGACCTCGCTGCTCCGGAGAGGGGACTGTAAACAGTGGGGAGGGGGAAACAACCTGAATCTCCTTATAACACGGTGCCCGTCTTGTTGACCATGCTTTGAGGGTGAGGGTGTGTGATTTATGCTGGGTTAAGATTGTTTAAATACACCTTGTTTATTTATTTATTTCCTTTATGTTTACAGGTTTGCTGTTTCCACTGAAGGTCACAATGTATGCTGATTTGGTAAGTTCCAAAATGAACTGCAAGTAGTTTTCATGTACGTTTAAAAAGTATTGAAAAACCCAAAATGGAGACTTACGGCCCATCCACACGGCAGCGTGCGTTGAAGCCAGGGTTCGAGTTATGTGGGAGCCAACGGACGCAGTGAAATCATACATCTGTGTGGGTCGCTAATACATGACCAACAACCATTATTTTTATCAAAAATAATGCATGTGTCAATGTAATGAGTACTATTTATGCTAACGAGGTGAATAGGCTAAAATAAAAACATGTTTTTCAAAAGAACTACGCATCTCTTGAATGACAATATGCCTGCACTGCACTTCCAAGGTTGCGCAATCTATGCCTGTGAGCTTGCTGCGCGAGCCGAGATGATGTGTGTGCATAGTTTAACCTTTTCATATTTAAGTTTGTGTGTGTGTGTTGTTGTTGTTTAAAGACCCCATAGAGCTCAGTTTATAACTTGAACCCTGGTTGAATCTTCAACGCAGCTTCCCATTCACTTTGACGTCACGCTTTTCCGAACTGCATTGTGCTTCCGTCGCTTCACTTTGCCTCCGTTGCTCGTTTCAAAAGTTGTGAAAAGTTCGACTTTTCAAGCTTCGACGGAAGCGTCAGCTAATCAAATTATATGCCAGTACAAGCTCTAGCCAATCAAATGCTTGTGTGTGAGATTGATGTGATTGAATTTAGCTTCAACGCACGCTGCCGTGTGGACGTTGCGTTATTCTACTCTAATTTCAAGTGATAATATATCTAGTTAGGTACCCAAATGTTAAGTAAGGTAATTTAAAATATTAAAGTTAAATGAGAAAAAGTATGTATTGTACAAGTAAATTAAAAATACAAGACTGCACTTCATTAATATTGTTGCATGTAAAGTAAATCCTTACATCTGTATGTTTATTGAACAAGAGCTACTGGTGGCAATCATTTGCTCTGTCATTCCAGGCATGTCACTATTGTGAGACATACACTGACATTCAGTCGTCAGTGTATCATTGCACTATTACTAATATCATTGTTTATGTTCTTGTTTTTTCTAGTTCCTTTTGGGTTGCCTGACATGACCGTGAAAACGCCAGCCAAGTTACAAATTCTTCTGAATCCCGATGACACCAGGAAGCTAGTTCTGCCTAATGGAATTAGACAATGGCGCAGCTTACTGATGAAGTCAGGAAAGTGTGTGAAATAGAGAGCCACAGTGACACGTCCTAAAACCCGGAAGTAAACTCCTTCCGGTTCCCTCAACAAAAAAACAATAAAAAAAATAGCTCGAAATAAGGTCTGTGGTTGACACACATTTAAGAGACGGATCACGTTTTGTTCAGTTGGATCATAAATCTAATTGATAGATTTATGATCAATAGATTTATGATTCGAAAATTATAAAAGTAGGGTAGACATGTGGATATTATCCGGCTGAACAAAACGTGATGGCACTAATTCAATAAAGTCATTGAGATATTGAGTATTTCATTGACAGTTTGGGCATTTTAAAATAGGACAGAAAACTTGAGTAGAATACCGAAAAAGACGTGCATATACTATGGTGGAGAATATTACAAGGAGAATCTGGAACTGATACAGTTAGTGAGCATTTCAGATGTTTGACAGTAAATCCAGAGCAGCTTCTATCAGCATCAGTCATTGGACTGGCAGTATGACTTTGCTTTGATTTCTACTGATATTATATGGCAGGTCTTGCATCTAAATAGATTCTGGGGTAACGTTTATGGTTTTAATAATATACTTTTTGGCATGTTGCCTTTGAAAGAGGATAGTGTAGAAATTGGAGAGAGTGAGAGAGGGCTACCACATGCAACAGAGGTACCACAGCCGGATAGAACCCGAGACTCTGCGGATTTACCGCATGTGCTCTAACCACTAACAAAGCAATCCAAGTTTATGGATTTTAATGCAGAGTGTGGTAGAGCAGTTATGATGTAGTGAGGTTTTGGGCTGTTGAGGCAGGTACAATTTGATCCTCAAGTCATTTGAAATGAGGCCAGAGAAAGTCAAAAGTGATTTGAGATGAGCCAGTTTAAAGTCATTTGAAATAAATCAAGCCTTAAAAGTCATAGGATAGGTCAGAAGAAATATGTCCAATTCAGGTCTATAGTCAATAACATGAAACCCAAAGTCATAGTGATTTGTTTAGGTTAAGTGACAAGACATCCGAGATAAGATCAAGTCAAGTCTTAAGGTGAGATAAGTCCCAAGAAATGTGTTAGTTGTTTGAGAGAAATCTCAGTCAAGTATTGTGTTATCCAATAAAAAATAAAAGCAAGTCTCGAATTAATTCAAGATAAGTCCAAGTCGTCTCTCAGGTCCACCAATTTATGTCCAATGTTGAAGATGAATCCAACTCCAGTTTGACTTGACTTGGACAAGTTCCTAAAATGTGTTCAGATAAAGTATCAAGTCATCCATAAGAGGATCAAGTTCCAAGACAATTCTAAAGCTGCTCGATATCCAAGAAAAATTAAAAAGCATGTGTCAAGGTATTCCAGATAAGTCTACGTCAAGTATCTTCTTATCCAAAATATGTTTATTTTAGGTTTTAGTCAGGTTTAAGTTAAACTAAAAGTAATTATTGATTTGCTCAGTTTAAATGTTCCATAACAAGATCATGTAAAGTCTCAAGTTATCCAAGTTCCTAGCCAAGACTTAGGTTGTTTGGAATATTTTGAGCAAGTCTCCAAGTATCCAAGCTAAGTACAAGTTAGGTCTAAGGTCAAAGGCAATATGTAAAATTATCAAGATGATTCAAACCTCAAGTCATTAGTGACATTTTCCGGTTATGTTTTGAGTCAAATCTCAAGGTATCGAAGATGAGTCCAAAGACAAGGTTCAAGTGATTTGAAATATGTCAAAGTTAAGTTGCTTTGTTATCCAGGATACAGCATCCATGTCTCAAGGGATTCCAGATAAGTTTGAGATAAGAACAAGTTGTGTTAAAGGACCAGCGTAAAGGATTTAGTGATATCTGGAAGTGAAGTTGGAGCTAAAACATGTAACATGCAAAAAATAAATTAACAATAAAAGCTATTAATGCCAGGCAATGCATGCGCTAGCCTCTAAAGCAGTGGTCGCCAACCAGTCAATCGCGATCGACCGGTCGATCACAAGTGTGGTGCGGGTAGATCGCGGACCGTTAAAAAAAAAGTAACAAAAGAAATACAAATAATAATGTTTGAAAAATACGTTTTTAGATGTAAACCTATCATCCACCACCCCGTTAGCAGGTGCCACTTGATTGACGTATATTTGAGACACCTCAATAATATAATACATTAGCCGTGCTTTACGTGAACCTCATCATGACACAAGAGAGGATGGCAGGCCTGCAATTTCCCGTGTTCAGTGAATGCAACAGAGGCAAGTCACCAGACCAATCAAAGAGTTGCATGGAAATATACGTGCTTGTGTCATTCAAGCTCGGCTCTGTGTGTGTGTGGCAATAGCGCATTTAGTGTGATAGAGAGGGAGAGAGGGAGAGAGGGAGAGAGGGACCGGTGCAAGTGGGGACCGTGATGTTAGCATCTGGTTAGCTAGCTGCACTAACGGACATAAGGAGCTGTTTCCACAACAAGCTGGAGGAGAGGACTCCCCTGTCAGACTGAGGGGCTCAGGTGAGCTAAAGGACTCTCTGAGTGTTTAGAACAGTTTTGTCACAAATTATTCAAAAGATTATTTACATGGCACACTTTCATATGATCATTATAGTTATACAAACAATAAGAGAATAAAGGAAAAACAGGTATGAAATACTATATGGCAGTAAAACAAGAATACAGTTTAAAAGGGGAGTGATTTGTAAAATATCCATAAAGAAAATCTGTTTACAGTTCTATTTCATATGGGTGCTGAGAGAGGTATCCATGATCTCTTCATGTTGCTCTCAAAGTGCACCAGATTGATGCTTTCAACTTCAATATTTAAAAAAAAATCTTCCCGGGGGAGCAACCCCTAGAGGAGGTGAGGTCTGCCCCCCACTCATAAAAAATAGCACTTTACCCCTGCCTAAATGCCGTGAGCTGATTATGGAGCCTTCATTGTAACAGTAATTCAGATGCAATTAGCCTATATGAAAGGTCTCAAATTGGAAGCACTGTCTGGGCCGTCTTTTTCACTCAATTCTGCAATAGGTAGATCTCGCCTTTCACCTAGGCCGAGGTCGGTGATCTTGGGCTTAAAAAGGTTGGTGACCACTGCTCTAAAGGTAGACTGTACAGCAGGCTTCTACTGTTTACTATCCATGATACTTGTTGAGGATTCATTATGTTGGACGTGAACAATGACAGATAGTACTGTCCCATCAAAGGCTACCCTGTCACCCTGGGAAAGGTAAGCTCTTTATCTTCTAATGACTCAATTTCTGAACCCCTTTTCTTCCAGCAAGGAGGTGTGCAGACATCATATAGTGAATTATTACTTGCAAACTGTTGACATCTTCACAAAACTGGGGGTGTGGTGGGATTCAGGCAGTAGCAGTGCTGGTGGGAAATCAGAAGATGACCTGATCAAAGTTAACCTTTAATATTATGGCACAGGGGAGAGTATTTTGTCCAGAGCTGAAAGGCATTGTAAGTTACTATCGTTATGTTTCACGGGTTTTGCTGAATCATTGACTCTGTGAGTAACAGCCACATAAAACATGTATAACCTTCTTTGGGAGGCAGAAGTGAGGAGTCTGTCCTTCATAAAAATCCAGAGTTTGGGTGAAAGATACATGGCGACACGGCGAGGAAAATCTCACTGAGGTTTGGAATGGAAATACAGCCGGACATCGGTTCACAGGCGCTCAGGGATAAAGGCAAACCAACCTTTCATGAAACAGCTATGTTTTCGCAAGCAATCTCGGATCACGTTCCTGAGAAGCATCGTAAATTATTTGCTGAGGAGATGGGAAGTGAAGGAGACATCATTGTAAAAGGCCGCCTCAACTCAAAATATCCATTATAATGGGAAAGCGTGGAGGGGAGGAATCTTTTTAACATGGTAAATGCTCCCTTGTCGATTGAACATAATTTAGAAATCATTTAGTCTTCTACAATAGTCCTGCGGGGACTGAGATAATTGCATACGGGAAATACATCAGTTCATTTGAAATCTATAAATAAACATTGCTATTTAGCTAAGACACAGGGAGCACTTGACTAGACTATAATAAACAAAGAAAATACGGTTAAAGCAAACACACTGATGTAGCTGTGCAACTGTGCAGAGCAGATCCTGATATGAAAACATGTCCTTATTGTAACGATCTATTTTGTCTTGTCTTTTTCTGTCTTTTGTTTCATGTTTTATTTTGAAAGGTCTTCACCTCCTGTCTTGCCTGTTTCTGTCTGCGTTGTGTCTTGTTTAAATCTGTCTGTGGTTCCCTGTAGTTAGTTTCCCTGGTGTGTCTAATTTACCCGATTGTGTTCACCTGGTGTCCCTATGTTTTCTCCTCCCTCCTCACCTGTGTCTTGTTTGTGTGATTAGTCTTCTGTGTATTTAAGTTCTGGTTTTTCTGTCTGTCTTTGTCGGTTCGTCTTGTGTTGTGAGTAAGTCTCCCGTGAGTGTTCTGTTATAGCCTTGAAATAAAAGGAATTTTCACTTTAATCTGCATTTGGGTCCTGCCTGCTTCACACACCGTAACATTACGAACCGACCACAAATGGACCCAGCAGATAATCCATGGGAGGTTGAATTACAGCATTTAACCTTCTATCTGGCTTGCTGCTTCGATTGGTGGAAGGGAGCGTCCAGTGTTCGGCAGAAGAGGGCCGCTCTGATAGAGGCGCTCCGGTTGGCAGCAGAGAAACCATGTTTTGTTGAGTTCTTACCTGACTGGATTTTGGACTTCCTTCAAGCATGTGATTCCCAACCTGGCACCATAAGCCTTGGTGGGTTCCGCCTGATGTCAACCCGTGCTTCTGCCCCAGTTCCTGCTCCTGTCCAGGAGTCGTATTCCGGAACTCGTCTGGCTTATGGAGGTCCACGGAGTATTCAGGCGGCTGCTAAGAGGAGTGGTCGCCAGGCTAGCAGCCCGAGCCCCAGCAACCATGGTTCCGGCTACAGAACCGGCCCACACAGCCATGGTTCTGGCCCCAGCAGCCATGGTTCCAGCCCCAGTACAGGCCCCAGCAGCCATGGCTCCATGCTCCAGTACCGGCCCAGGCAGCTTTACTTCCATACTCCATTACCTGGCTTACAAAGCCAGGGTCCAGGCTTCCGCTCCGCGCCCAACAGCCATGGTTTCGGCTCCAGTACCGGCCCCAGCAGCCATGGTTCCAGCCCCAGCAGCCATGGTTCCAGCCTCAGCCCCAGCAGCCATGGTTTCGACTCCAGCCCCTCGTCTCCGGCCGACGCCAGCTCCCCGTGTCCTGTCGGCGTACCGGCCGACTCCAGCACCTTGTCTCCTGCTGGCTTTCCAGCCGACGCCAGCTCCCCGAGTCCTGTCAGCATACCGGCCAACTCCAGCACCTCGTCTCCTGCTGGCTCTCCAGCCGACGCCAGCTCCCCGGGTCCTGTCAGCATACCGGCCGACTCCAGCACCTCGTCTCCTGCTGCCTCTCCAGCCGATGCCAACTGCCCGAGTCCAGTCAGCATACCGGCCGACTCCAGCCCCCCGTTTTCTGTTGGCGAACCAACTCTCTCGAGTTCCCTCTCGAGTCCCCTCTCGAGTCCCCTCTCGAGTCCCCTTTCAAGTCACCCCTCCAGTTCCCTCTCGAGTCCACTCAAGTCTTCTCTCCAGTTCCCTCTCGAGTTCCCTTTCAAGTCATCTCTCAAATCTCCTCTCGAGCTACCTCTCGAGTCCACTCTCGAGTCCCTGTTCAAGACACTTCTCAAGTCCCCTCTCGAGTTCTCTCTCAAGTTCCTTCTCGAGTCCCCTCTCGAGTTCCCTCTCGAGTCCCCTCTCCAGTCACCTCTCAAGTTCTCTCTCGAGTCCCCTCTCAAATCACCTCTCGAGTTACCTCTCAGGTTTCCTCTCGAGTTCCCTCTCAAGCCCTCTCTCGAGTTCCCACTCAAGTCCCTACTCTCCTGCCGGGGGTCCTGCCAATCCTATGTCCTGTGCCGTTGGAGGCCCCGCCGACTACTCTTCTACCGGGGGTCCTGCCAACCCCATGTCCTGTTTCGTTGGAGGCCTCGACATCACATGTCTCGCCGGGGGTCCTGCCAACTCCTTGTCCTCTTCCATGGGGAATCTTGCAGACACCTGTCCCACCGGCTCTGGTTACTGTCCGGTCAACACCGGCTTCTGCCCGGTCCCCTGAGAGCTGTGGTCTTCGCCCCTCCTCGAACTCTGCCTTGCCCCCGGGCCGTCCGCCCGAGAACCCCTTTTTGAACACTGCCTTGCCCCCGGGCCGTCCGCCCGAGAACCCCTCCTTGAACTCTGCCTTGCCCCCGGGCCATCCGCCCGAGTTCCCCTTTTTGAACTCTGCCTTGCCCCCGGGCCCTCTGCCCGAGTCCCCCTTTTTGAACTCTGCCTTGCCCCCGGGCCGTCCGCCCGAATCCCCCTTTTTGAACTCTGCCTTGCCCCCGGGCCGTCCGCCCGAGTCCCCTTTTTTGAACTTTGCCTTGCCCCCAGGCCGTCCGCCCGAATTCCCCTTTTTGAACTCTGCCTTGCCCCCGGGCCGTCCGCCCGAGATCCCTTCCTGGTCCTCTGCTGTGCCCCTGGGCGGTCAGCTCAGTCCTGTCCTCCTGACCCCCTCCACCCACCCTGGTGGCCTAGTGATACGTTAAGTTCTGGTTTTTCTGTCTGTCTTTGTCGGTTCGTCTTATGTTGTGAGTAAGTCTCCGGTGAGTGTTCTGTTATAGCCTTGAAATAAAGGAATTTTCACTTTAATCTGCATTTGGGGTCCTGCCTGCTTCACACACCGTAACATTTATAGATTACATTTGATAGCTAAATAATAATGGTTGACAGGGCCTTAGTTTTACTTTGAAGGAGCACAGAGCGAATATACGTCTATATGTACCCTTGGCAAAATTGAGCAAGTTGAATTGGTTTGGATTGACATGAAGAGCTGGTTGCTCTTATTTATCTCTCAATCACTAAATGTTGCTCTTTTAAAGCACTTTTCTGAAAAGTGAGATGTGGTTCTCTGCCCAAGAGAGAAAAAGTTCACAAATGCTCGTAAAATGGCTGAAATTTGGTTTTAATCTTTCAGCTTCGGTTCAATGTTCATAGCATTTTGTGTCAGTCATTGAGCAGAGTGTCACATTTAATGGACGCAATTTTCGAATAATAGTCCACTTGTAATTTTAAAAAGGCGCCTCAGGAGTGAACAATTATAATTTGTATGAGAAAAAGTTTTGGACTGAGGCAGGTTTGTGTGATTGACCGTCAAGAAGAGGTAATGTTTAATTCCAAAATGCCATTTTCCTGGAAGGCTTTTTAATTATAGTGTTTGGCAAACCATTTCACGCAGCCTCCCACTGCCAGGCTTTAACACGCAATACAAAAGCTTTAAGATGTGAAAGCTCTATTTAGCTACAACTAAATGTGACTCGAACTAACTGCTGTTGTTGTTGTATTACACGGTAGGTTCACCAAAATTACACCATTTGTAGCATCAAAAAGCTTTCAATCTACTTCCAAAGGCCTGAAGATATCAGTGCATTAGGTTTTAGATGAGAGAAAGGCAAGGCAAGTTTATTTATATAGCACCTTTCAACACAAGGCAATTCAAGGTGCTTTACAAGACATTAAGAGCATTACAAATAGTGCATTTAAAAACAGGGTAATACAATACTTGGAAGTATATCCAAAGATACCAAAGCGTAAAAAACATTTCAAATGTATATGAATATATTTATTTTTAGCATTTCATTCTTTTTAAAACTATTAGTATTTTTCTGAAGCAGTTTTCAGAAACATGTTCCTGATATTAACAGCATACAGGAAACATATGGTTACTGTCATGATCCTAGTTTTTATTTTCGAAAGTTTTCCCACCCTGTGTCATGTCTAACTATCTTTGTGTCTTTTCTCACCTTTTTTTGCCTGTCCTGGCCATATTAGTTCCACCTGTTCCCCATTAGCCCTGAAACCACCTGACGTGCTGTACACCTGCACTTTATCCCCTCATTAGTTGAGTTTGTAGAGTTCTGTTCAGAAAATGTGACATGTTTTGCCTTGCCTGCACGCAGTCTGTTTTTGGCCTGAGCTGATGTTAAACTCCTGGCCTGAATTATATAACCTGGCATACGTTTTCACATTTAATTTTCCAGTTAAATACATACAGTTGCAAGAAAAAGTATGTGAACCCTTAGGAATTACCTGGATTTCTGCATAAGTTGTTCATAAAATGTGTTCTGATCTTCATCTAAGTCACAACAATAGACAAACACAGTCTGCTTAAACTAATACCACACAAACAATTATATGTTTTTATTGAACACACCATGTAAACATTCACAGTGCAGGGTGGAAAAAGTATGTGAACCCCAAGGTCAGGGGTCTGCAACCTTTTTGACCAAAAGAGCCATTTTGCTCCTTTTTCCAAAACATTTTTTTGACTGGAGCCGCAAAACATATTTCATAGTTTTTTATTGTTATATCAGACAAAAACTAGTTTTTTTGCATTTATTAGGCTATTTATTACATGATATACAACTGTTAACCTCTAATAAGAAACAAAGAACTCTTATAAGGAGAATTAAAAATAATACACACGCCTACTTTAAAATAAATTAAACACAGCACTTGGGGAGTCCTCTGCACATTTGAAGGAAAAAAAAATATTATTAAAATGGGCCCACTTTGAAATAAATAAAACATATAGCTGCACCCTAAAAAGAGTTAAAGGTAAGGTAGGTAAGGATGGAGAAACCAGCTCGAGTGCGCTAGAATTTGAAAGTACACAACCGAAAAAAATATGCCTCTTCCTTCAGACTTTCTTACAGAGCCCCTCCTCCAACACACACAGACGCGCACATGACCAATGAGGGCACGAGATAAGTTTGTGTACAGATGGAAGGCCGACAGGCAGTTAGGCCATCCAGTTATTTTAGCTGGGTCGGCTCAGATGATTGGTCGTGCTTTTTACAGCGCCAGGGCTTCCAGAGATTAATTTTTGTATGTATTTATTGTCAAAGCATTTAATATATTCATTGCTGTCGGGACGTTAAGAGCATTCCATGGAATATAACAAAAAGTGTTTTCTGAAATAAATGACATACCCCATTGAATTATGACTGAAGATCGTCAGCTGTCTTTCTCTCCCGTGTTGTTCCCTATATATACAGTCTATGGTTGTTCCTCGATACGTAAAGGCTGCACCACCGTTGACAACTTCTCTCTACATATCAAGCATACCGGTAAACCAGCATTGTTTGCTGTGAAAGCATATAACTCTGTCCACACAGAATTAAATCCTGTGTTCCTCCGGTACTTTTCTTTGATTTACCCATAGTTCGCTCATCGAGCCGGGGGTCAGGTTATTCGCCTCCAAGAAAAGGCGCTCGCGCGGGACCGTAGCAGGATGTGACGCATATTTTAGTTGACCTACCTAATTAAAAACGTTTTGTTTTTTATTTATGTGTATGTTTCGTAAAATACAAGATACGAAACATTTTCAACCATGCAACAAAATATAAATAGTCCTACAAATACTTTTATTTTATTTCCTTCTTATTTTTGTCTAAGCTCAAGGGAGCCAGAGCAGAGGGCTTAAAGGGCCGCATGCGGCCCGTGGGCCGCGGGTTGCCGACCCCTGCCCTAGGCTAAAGACTTCTTCAAGAGCTAATTAGAGTCAGGAGTCAGCCAACCTGGAGTTCAATCAATGAGACGAGATTGGAGGTGTTGGTTAAAGCTGCCCTATAAAAAATACACACCAGTTTTGAATTTGCTATTCTTAAGAAGCATTGCCAGATGTGAACCATGCCTCGCACAAAAGAGCTCTCAGAAGACCTACCATTAAGAATTGTTGACTTGCATAAAGCTGGAAAGGGTTACAAAAGTATCTCTAAAAGCCTTGATGTTCATCAGTCCACGGTAAGACAAATTGTCTATAAATGGAGAAAGTTCAGCACTGTTGCTACTCTCCCTAGGAGTGGCCGTCCTGTAAAGATGACTGCAAGAGCACAGCGCAGAATGCTCAATGAGGTGAAGAAGAATCCTAGAGTATCAGCTAGAGACTTAAAGAAATCTCTGGCACATGCTAACATCTCGGTTGACGAATCTACGATACGTAAAACACTGAACAAGAATGGAGTTCATGGGAGGAAAAAACATTGCTGCGCGTTTGAAGTTTGCAAAAGAGCACCTGGATGTTCCACAGCACTACTGGCAAAATATTCTGTGGACAGATGAAACCAAAGTTGAGTTGTTTGGAAGGAACACACAACGCTATGTTTGGAGAATCCAAAGGGTTCACATACTTGTTGCATAGAGTTGCAGGTTTTATGGATTGTTTCCTTCTGTGAGTGTGTTTCCAACTATCTGAATGTTTGATTACTCCAATGAAATGTGTCTGAAAAACTGATTGTGGCATCACAGTGAAACACATTATGAATTATGGATACGCGTCGCTATTGTAGATGAAATTGTGCTGTGTGACTTAAGCGAGAATAACACTGAGGCTGGTGTCTCCTGGGGTTGTTTTTTCTCACACTATATGTTAATTCACACAATTTCAATAACACTGTTCAATTAACATGGATGTTAAAGTCACAGTGGTGACACCGTGACGAGTTCAGGTGTTGGATTGGTGTTGCCTTGCCAGTCACACCAATGACAGCAGAAGGGCAAATAGTTTTCAAATCAAACTCCAATTTCTGCAGAACATAAATAGTTGAATCCCAATTTAGTCCTTTTAAAATAGACCAACTTTGGTAACACCTACGCTGACAGAGAAATGTGGGTTCTCCTGCTCAAGGAGAGCGTCCCTCAGAGACTACAGTGCATGTTACAGTATGCATTAAGCGTGCATTTCTCAACTGTGAACCAATGTTCCAACAAAATGAAATTAGTAATTTATAGCAGCATACCACCCCCCCCACTCACGTGACTCTTACTTACTAAATGGCATGATTGCCCTGCTTGGTTCAACCGACTTGCACTAGACCAATCCCATAGTGTGCTGCCTAATGAGCTGGTGTTCCTGGCGTAAATCCTGAGGCATGGTTTGGAATAGTGCCTATTATTGAATAATTTAACCGAGCACATTTGGATTATTTGAAAAAGATCACCAGTGGCCTCATTTATAGAGCTTTGCGTAGGATTCACGTGGGAAGGTGGCTTACGTAGGACAACGCAAATAAATCCGCACAAAAATATTCCGATTTATAAAACACTGCGCACGCACGTCCTACGCCAGTTTCCCTTTATAAATCACTATCAACTCGAAATGCGGCACAGCTTTTGCGGGCTTCACGTAATGCCCATATTTACCTATAAATAGTCAAAGAAACGCCCCGTATTAATATTCATTTTGACTGACTGCAGGAAGAAGATCGCAGGAAATGACGACAGAACAGCTAAAAAAGACATTTCACACCGTATCAGATTTTGGTTCTATTGGGGAGGTCGAGACGAATCAAATTGTTTGGTGGATGCAGTTTGAACCAGAGTAGCAGCATGAAGGTCGGATCGTCACCAAAATAAATAAATATAAGTGGTCCGAAAAAAGTTAATGACAAAAATACACATAACCTTCCTCAGGCAGTGTGTCAATGTGATGTTCTGGGGACAGGAGACACCCCCATGATGAGAAACTGTAAGAAATTATCGGGGGATCCCTCCGGAGTGGAGTCATGACTGGATCTGAATGGTTTTCGTGGTTTTTGTTCCAGCTGTCGATCAGCTGTGCGCAGTGTTTCCACTGCAGCCTGTGCATTTCAACCCCCCCCCCGCAGCAACTCTATCCACCAGTTAAAGTCATATTAGCTGTACAATTTACCAAATATGGTGTTCTTAGTTTCCAAATCTCCTATGTTTTTTTTGTGGCAAACGGCACAAAACATGATTATACACGATAGTATATAAAACATGCTCGTGTACAACCTATAGAAATGCAAAATGGCGTCAGTTTGAAGTAATTATGTCCTTCTGTTTACCGCATCTGTTAAGAGCCATTTTCTGTGTTGACAATGAGTGTTTTCTTATTAATTTAGATCTTAATATATTCTTTCCATTTATGTATTAGTACCGAATTAAATATTCGGAGAAAAACCTTGATTTACTGCGAGCCACACCTGTGCAACACACTCTCACTTCATAATCGTCCAGGAGCGACGTTTGGTCAGTGTCCGTGACGTGCAGTTGTGACACTCCTAGGCTCCTTCAGCTTCATAAAGGGACGCAAATAGCTTTCAACTGATTGCAATATATTCCCATCTGCGTTTTCATTGTTACCAAGGTGGTTGCTAGGGACGCTGCTATCGATATTATTTCTGTTATGTTGTGTAACTGTTTAATGGTGTTATCTTTATTGCTACCCCCCCCTTCCCCGTCAATGTATAGTGTTGGTCCACAGCGCAAACATATTAGTTAACAAAATCCGCATCTAAAGCTAGTCTACGTTATTTTCCCCTGTGCAATTCCAGTCTCACATCTCACAGCACATCGTCATTAACAAATACCGGAAACAGACCGAAAACATTTAAAAAAAATAAAATAATACTTTATTCCGAGTGTGCTTGCTTTTCTCTTTCAAAGTCATCACATAACGGCATTGTAATACACGGTTCGGCTGCATCAAATATTACATATCTGCCGTAGTTCTGTATTTATAGAGCCCTGATGAGAAGACTTCTAGACAAACATGAGGAACTGAAAACGTGATGTGGATCATAAATATATCAGCCATTAAACAACATCTTACATTTATTTTCACACAATACGTCTCCTTGCAGTATCAACACTAATTCGGCTGACTTTTATATTTGATCCAATTGGTAGATAGGCTGTATTTACACCATAAAGGTGCACAGCTGATATAAAGGGACACCTAGTGGTTAAAGCATGTTATTGAATTTCATTATTTTTATTATTAGATATTAATAGGATCCCTATAAAGTATATTCATTACTCGTTATTCTCTACTAATAGTTAATTAAAGACTGTATATAATGACTATTTTGCACATCCCTTTCAAGATTTCAAGATGTTCTAAGGTTTATTGACATATCATATAGGCCTACACAACTATGGTGTAGTTATGCATTGAATGAAAAACTTGGGTCGCAAGTTCCTCAATAGTGCATTACAAGACATCTATCAATATTTGTGCATACCTCCAGCAATGTTAACTATGTTGAAGCACTTATTTTAACTGATATTATACACAATGTATTATACTCTTATAAGATGTATGTAGATATTTCATCTCCGGCCTTGTCAGGTATTGAACAATCAATAAATAAAGAACACAGAATTTTTAAATATAAAACACAGAATTTGTGTGATTATACTAAATGATTTACAAATAAACACAACGGCATATTTACAACTGTTACATATGCTGATGTAACGCAAATGTTCCAACTTGGGATCAATAAAGTATATCTTATCTTAAGCTACTGCCATATTTGCAAAATGTGCCTCTGAACCTTGACAAGTGCATGTTTCAGGCTTATCAATTAATGTAATGTAATGTTATCAATTAACAACAGGGGTCACAAACATAAGACCAGCTATTAAATAAAGCTCTTCTGACCTTAGCTGGCATGTGTGTATATATATTAATGCTGCCCATTATGGGCACAAGCAATTTTCACCCACTTATTAATTATATGTTTTAAATTTGAGTGTTTCCTATCCCCTAAACCCTGAACCCTAACGAACCCTAAGGGTTAGGGTTAGGGTAATGTTGTGAATTGAGTGGCCCATGGTGGTGGTGGGGTTATGGTATGGGCAGACGTATGTTATGGACGACGAACACAGGCCACTCGATTCACAACATTACCCTAACCCTAACCCTATTTAGAGAGAATGGACGTCCATTCACGGGAGACGTCTGACAGTGGTGCGGTTACCCAAAGTGACAGACCTAATTTTACCTCTATTTAGAGGCAATGGACTTCCACTCTCGGGAGAGCCCCAAACGACGGACTGTAAGCAGGGTCCCACACTCAAAGGCACCCAGAGATCCAGGGTGATGCACATGGCTTTCTTACCCAGGAATGAGTGTGTGAAACATGTACAGGAATCTGTCCATTTCATCCACATTTGACTCATGAAATGTACAGCAGAGTCACTGCTGTAGGCAGGGTCCCACACTCACAGGCAGAGCTCCAGGGTGATGCACATGGCTTTCTTACCCAGGAAGAAGTGTGTGAAAGCTGGGTAAAGTGTTATGTGAATATAGGGCGGGAGAGAGCAGCAGCAGGCTGTGAGCCAGAGAGCTCCTTCCAGCACCTCGCTCAATCCCACACAGAGGACAGGCTGCTGCTTACAGAGTCACTGCTGTAAGCAGGGTCCCACACTCACAGGCAGAGCTCCAGGGTGATGCACATGGCTTTCTTACCCAGGAATAAGTGTGTGAAAGCTGGGTAAAGTGTTATGTGAATACAGGGCGGGAGAGAGCAGCAGCAGCAGGCTGTGACCCAGAGAGCTCCTTCCAGCACCTCGCTCAATCCCACACAGAGGACATGCTGCTGCTTACAGAGTCACTGGTCCCACACTCACAGTCAGAGATCCAGGGTAATGTACATGGGTCAGAAAAAGTCTAAGTTAATTTTGGAAGAACCATAGAAAAGGGTGAAAATGGATAAAATGTATGTCTCTTAAGGCAGGTAGAGTTCCCTGACAACTCCCCTTACATTCCTCCAGAGGCAGAAAAAGTCTAAGTTAACTTTTGGAAGAACCATAGAAAAGGGTGAAAATGGATAAAATGTATCCGAAAATAGTGTCTCTTAAGGCAGGTAGAGTCCCCTGACAACTCCCTTTACATTCCTCCAGAGACAGACAAAGTCTAAGTTAACTTTTGGAAGAACCAGAAAAAAGGGGTGAAAATGGATAAATTGTACCCCAAAATAGTGTCTCTTAAGGCGGGTAAAAGTTATGTGAATATGTGGTGACGTATATGGCCACTTGAGCACCAGCAAGACCCCTACCTCCATAACCTTGTGCACCAGGCGAACCTGTGTACCCACACTTAAGCACTCCCCCCCCCCCCCCCCCCCCCCCCCCCCCCCCCCCCTCCCCCAGACTACACCAAGAGGGAACACCGGTCATAACAAAAATGCCATTAAAACTGCTATGCATTGAGGATTTTAGTCCGAGATGAGTGCTTATCTGCGGGTATCTTGTGTCAGCTTCGTGGACCCCAATTTCAAAGGAAATGTCCATGATATTGACAAACATTTATATACAGAATGATGATTATTTTACCCTCAGATCAGTGCTTTTATGCGGGTATCACTGCTGTTAGCAGGGTGTCAGCTTTTTGTCCATTTCATCCACATTTGACTCATGAAATGTACAAGAACATAAGGGCAGCAGAGTCACTGCTGTAAGCAGGGTCCCATGGTCCCAGGCAGAGCTCCAGGGGTGATGCACATGGCTTTCTTACCCAGGAAGAAGTGTGTGAAGCTGGGTAAAGTGTTCCTGCAGCCCCTCCATAACGGTAATAATGGTTAGAAATCATTTCCCAAGGCAGAAAGCTGTTTTTTAAAAGTGAAAAAACTATTTAAAACCGTTTAAAAAAGCCATTTGAGTGCAGTTATCATGTGTCCCCACAGGAGAGCGCATCAGCCAAGTGAGCACAGTCAAAAACACCCTAAAAAAGGGCAAATCAATGGATTTAAAGTGCAGGGAAGCTCCGCAACACACACAGATACATTCCTAAATCCCCACAATAGTGACAACGGTGATTTAAACTACTTTCTGCGGGGAAAAGAGTGCTAAAAATCGGATTAAACTCTGCTAACCGTGTGCTAAAAGCCTGATTGTTTGAGAGACCCATAGCCATGACAGTGTGAACCATTTACATCCAAAAGTATCCATTTAAAAGTCATTTTTGTAGGGGAAAAAGGATGCAGAGAGAAGCCTGAAAATGCCTCTCCAGGACCCGGAGAGCTCGCAGGTGCTGGAGAGGGGGAGACAGGCTCACAGGCAGGCCCGGGGACCCCTGCAGAACCCACAGCTGCTGGGTATCAACATGGAGGTTTGGCAGTCCGCCTTCAGCACCCAAACTCGGCCCTGAGACCTCCAGTCCCTCTCAGCTTCATAAGAAGCCATTATCCCTCCAAACTCTTTGCTTACAGCCATACCACCCTGAGCCGCTAGAGACGCAGGAAGTGTGAGCAGTGATTCGACGGAGCGAATTGTTTGACGTAGAAGTTATAGTTGGATACTATTTATTGTTTTATCTGGACGAAACCCTCCCCCAGCAGCACTGCTGTCTGGGGTGAAAGTTCCACTCATGAGAGATGGCTGGAAAGTGCAGTAGAATATTTGAATGTATTCATGTTAGCTCCAAATGAATAAGCTTAAAAATGAGAATGATTTAGGTTAAACTGTGAACTGGATTTGGGGCAAGCACATGTGAGTTTTGAGAGACCATATGGACTTTTAAGGACAAAGGATCTGCGGGGGAAGGTGGCCGCATGTCTTGACTTGCACTGTATGCAAATGCTCTCGCCACCTGTGAGTGGGGGAACTTAAGATTTGGGGTGTTGGGGATATTTGGGCTGCCAATCAAAGGGGAGAGATCGGATGATCCCTCCCATTGCTTCAGCTTAAGGGAAGAGACACAACTGAATTCTCTCTCTTTCTGCTGGCTGGCTGACGTGATCACCAGGTAATTGGGTTCCCATGTGTGTTGTGTTGTATGTATATTGTATTTGTATGTGTATTGTATTGAATGTAATGATTTCTGGTGCATTGTAATATTGCCATTAAAGTAGAGTACGGTTGACTTGGTGGCACTGAATTCCTTCCATATAACACAGCTCTAGAAGGACGCGGAGATATTTGAAACGTGGAGCGTAAATCCATTATAATATCTAACAATATGGTGCCCCTACGTGCAAGATACGAGCTGAGGAGGAATTCAGACGACCGGATTGGGTCGGGAATAAGCGCTTTTAAACACCTCAGACAATCACGCAGGGCCCTGCACAACTCAAAGGTACTTACAGACGCCTGTTATGAAAATCGATTGTCTGTGATTGAATACACTAAAATGTTAGGATTGTCTGAAGGCGTTTCACAGTGTTTTTAAAGTTTTAATGGAATATACAATGCATATTTTGAACATAGTCGTTGATCGCAGGTAGATATAGTCCGGCGTGGCGTACATAGACAGTTACATATTGATTACAGTTTGGCGCGGATCTACAGGTAGATAAAGTCCTGAGTCGCGTACATAAGAACGGTTTAGCGCGGATCTACAGGTAGATAAAGTCCTGAGTGGCGTAGAGACGGTGCAGTCTGTGGGTTGCGTGTTTTGAGTACCGCACGACAGAACCTGGAAACCCGATATTTCAGATCGGGTCGCCGGCTAGAACTGAGGAGTTTTACAGGACAGACGAACGCTCAAAAGCTAAGAGCCGGAGGTCTGTGTTATGGTAATTACTCAATATTTGTGGATCTCCAAGAAGCACTCGGATGAGTGAGTCTCATTGGTGGTCTGCTGCTGCCATCTAGTGGCTGAAAGGGGGTAGTACACCTTTGACATTTTTTATATGAATTTAGCTTCAAGCGCTGAGTTTAAACATTACATTGCTCACCGGTATTGAAGACGGGAAGCGCGTTAATAGTAACTACGACAATAGCCCAGTATATTAATACATGTGAGCACATATCAATTGAGTCAGATAAATAAAAGCGAAGTGAATATGGAACGACAGAATGCTAAAAACGATTCTGAAATTCCAGGTAGTTACCGGGAGCAATGGGAACAGATTAAGAGATTGATTTTAAGCGGTGTCAAACAGGGGGCTAAAGAAAAGGCTTGTACTGATCTCCGATTCCTACACGATAAAATGATAACAGAGAATTAAGTACATTCAAATTAAATATAATAGTGGATTATTCTACCAAGATTAGACATACAAAGAGGAGCAATTTGTGTGTTATGGAACTGGCCTTGGCTTGTTACATTTTTATTGAAGCCAGACTACAAGTCGTATGGTTTAATTTTATTGAACTCAGTCTCCAAGCAGTGTGATTTCTCTCTGCACATGGTTGAGTCTTCTCTTCCCTTCCCCCGGTCATCCAAGTTATTTGACCCCATGTGGTCAAGAGTCATTCTGTTAGACTACAATCTTGTGTAAGACAAATCATTGTTCTTTTGTCACATTTTTGAATCACATAAGAGTTCATTTTGCTAAATCAATTTATCTTTAATTTGTAGTTGGTGTTTGTTAACATTTTTACGCACGACATAGACCGACACTTGGGTCAAATTACATAACTGTAATCAGATTACTTGTTTTTCAAATATAGCGCTAAATACAGTTAGTTTTGTATTCTGTTACAAATCTAACCATGCTTGTAACACAACATGGATAGATTTAACTTAGATGAAAGACAGATTGTAACGCAACTTGCAGACCTAAACGAACAGAAACCCAGATGGTTTGCTCGTAGCAATGGAACAAACAGAGATAACATACACAGGCGCGCTGAGGAGGGGGAGGAGAGAGGTGAGACGTCTTATCACCCATGTCCAAGGGGGACAGTGGTGAGGGGATAGCGGGCCATAAAGGGGGAGGGACACAGCAAGCCATGAAACTGAGGAGTTTTACGATAAAACAGGACAGGAAGAGAAAGACAGCAGGAGGGCGAGGTGCAAAGTTAAGCAGATATCTATGACAGGAACAATCAGTGAACAATCCAGAGGTAGATCAGTTAAAACACCACAGACGTGTGAACGTCATTTAGCCCATCATTGAGTAGATTTTAACTGACAACACACAGCATTGTCTCTTTTGTGAACTCAAGTGCATTCACAATGACTTCAACGAGACAAACAAGGCTGGAGAAAACTCTGACAAAGGCACACATCACATACACACACGAAGGATTGTGAACAGCGCAGACACCATAGGTAGCGGAGAGCCCCACAGGTGTGAGGAAAGAACATCCAAGATGTGAAGCTCAGAATAGTCTCAGAGACGAGCCCATCCACAGGCATAAAAGAAGAAACCTGTTCACAGACGGCTGTTGTTTTAGACACCCCCAAAACGGCCTCCAAGCAGCCTATGCCGTAGGTAAAACAAAAACTGAGGACACTTTGACGCAGGACGCCAGGGTCGTAAGGTCCCAGGGCACAGCTCTCGCCTCTGCATCCTATGCATTACCATTCTTTCTTGATGTTTCTGAAAATGAAAACACAGTAAATGGGATTCTTTTTCAGAAAAGGGGGAGTTGTTAGACAATAGGAATTCATATTTACATTTTTATAGTCTAAAATCTATTGTAGTATTTTTTTAGGTATTTAGGTCAAGTTAATTGAAGATTTGAGAATGTTAATTAGGCGTCCCTAAAAATGGTGGGATGTACGACACAAATTCTGTTAAATTCTGATTTTAGATTAATCAGATGACATGTCTTATTTTTATACAGTCCTTTAATGACAGAGGTTAAAAACCCGGACACTTATTTTTATTTTTATGCATATACTGCCATCAGGCATATATTTAAATCCAGAGACAGATGCAGTCTCTGTTTGAACAAATATCACAATGAAAAATAGTGGTAGCAAATCATCTTTATGTCAAATCATGTCGGGAAGAGATGAGGAGTTTTGTTTTGAAACAAAATTTTGAACTGAGCCATGTTGGTTTTTCAAAAAGCTGACTTTTCAAAATGAAACAGATCACTTTTGAGTGTACAGTAGCAGTTTGCATGGAGATTTATTGTGAACACTACAGTAGCAGGATGTAGTTACCTGTCCTAGGAAAGGGACAGATTATAAGTAGAAATGGAAATAAGAAAAGGTTGTTGAAGGCTGAAGAGAAAAGAGAACAGATGGATAGAAGAAGACTGAAATAGATGGACAGGGCAAGATATTAAATGTGTTGAAGTGATATCTTGCTCAGAAGGATAAAAGGTGGTTAAAATACCACGAGTGAAGTTGGAAAAAAGTATGTAGGAGAGAGAGAGGACAAGACAATTAAGATGTTTGAAAAGATTAGAAAGAGTAAAAGTTATATAAAGTTAACTACTATTCTGGACAATGTCATATTGTTTTATGAGTAAAAAACATGAAATAAAATATATTACTAGATATAAGAAAACATGTGAAGAGACAGGCATGAAATGGTTAGACGCATTGCCACTAGCCCTTATGTCAATCAGGAGCTCAAGTAACAAAGGGACAGGTTTCTCTCCATTTGAGCTCACTCATGGTCACCAGTTCCCAGGAGCCCTGAGCGTAGGATTGAGGGATTTGTATCAGATTTCTCCACACAGGTTACAGAGGCAAAAGGGGGACATCAAACCCAAGTGGCTGAGACCCAGGTTCTCTGGACCCCATCGGGCGATGCAGAGGACATCTCACGCTGTCCGCTTGGAAGGGAAAGGAGACATCTGGTACCACTGGAATCAGTGCACAGTGGGGGAAACCTCCAGGAAGGATGTGTGAAAAGCTGTCATCTTCCGCGTGCTGGGCCTGCTGTACCTGACCAAGCAAGGGTGGCGACCTCCACGGTGTGGGAAGCGTATCCAAGGACGCAGTATCAGGAGTTCCGGGTCTCGCCACGGATGGAAGTACTCTGACACTACGCAGACAGTGAAACCAGGAAAGTGAGTGTTCACCAGAGCGATAAAGAGGAAGAGCAGGCACTCGCCAAAGGGGGAGGGTCCCTAACAAGCACTCCTGTCTACATCGACTGCAGTTAGAGTGGCGGAGAGACCATCCTGGATACATCTGACTGTGAAGCTGTTTAAATCTAAAACACAGAAACTCGCCTCTACTGTGGTGAAGTCTGGCTACAAAGGGGGGTGATTTCCAATAAGGGCACCTGTCTCAAACCAGTGAAGAAACCAACAGAACCCAGTAGAATTTAAAGAGTGGACGTGAGCAGGGAAACAGTAACGGGTCTGAGTGATAGAAACTGACGATGTACAGAGAAAGAATTAGACCATGGGGATTACATTAAAACATGTGCCTATACAATTTACCTACCTCAGCCGTTTGGGTACTTTTGTATATGAATTTTTGATCTTTTACAATCATTTGTATCTTTCCAGGTTCTATGTTATTCCGGAGTATAAAGAGGAGGGATATGTTGGAGACATACTGATGTCTCCACTCTTTGGGAAGTTTTAATGCACTGATATCATGTGTGGCTCTGAAACTAAAGCGGAATGAAGTATACATGAAGTAATGTTAAAGCTTGAAGACACTGCAATCTTGCAGATTACAGATTAATTGAATCACCACTGTGAAGGTTATACCTTATGACGATTGACTATACTCAATCAGAATGATTGAAGGGTTTTAACTTTGTGGTTACTAAGTGATGTAATTGATGTATGGAGTTATTTACATATTTTGGTATTTCTAACACGGTCGTATGAAGTTGATATGTGGAGCCATTTCTGAACGTTAAATAGTCTGAATCCCAGAACGAATGTGAATGTCTTGAAAGTAATTGATTTATTAGATCTAAATCAAAAGGGGGTTGCAGTAGAATATTTGAATGTATTCATGTTAGCTCCAAATGAATAAGCTTAAAATGAGAATGATTTAGGTTAAACTGTGAACTGGATTTGGGGCAAGCACATGTGAGTTTTGAGAGACCATATGGACTTTTAAGGACAAAGGATCTGCGGGGGAAGGTGGCCGCATGTCTTGACTTGCACTGTAATGCAAATGCTCTCGCCACCTGTGAGTGGGGGAACTTAAGATTTGGGGTGTTGAGGATATTTGGGCTGCCAATCAAAGGGGAGAGATCGGATGATCCCTCCCATTGCTTCAGCTTAAGGGAAGAGACACAACTGAATTCTCTCTCTTTCTGCTGGCTGGCTGACGTGATCACCAGGTAATATTGGGTTCCCATGTATATTGTATTTGTATGTATATTGTATTTGTATGTGTATTGTATTGAATGTAATGATTTCTGGTGCATTGTAATATTGCCATTAAAGTAGAGTACGGTTGACTTGGTGGCACTGAATTCCTTCCATATAACACAGCTCTAGAAGGACGCGGAGATATTTGAAACGTGGAGCGTAAATCCATTATAATATCTAACAAAAGCCGGGTATATTGGAAGGAGAAGACGTGCATACAGGAATGCAGGCGGGGAGCAGCTGGAATGCGGAAATGGAGGCGGAGGACAAACGAACAACGGAGGAAAGAGACGGAAAAGAGGAGGAAAGTGAAAAGAAAACCGACAGTATCAAGGGGAATACAGAAGGGAAGATGCATGTGGTGGAGAAAGACGAAGAAAGTGTGGAAGTGGGGAGTTTAAAACCCGCTACAGCAGATATTGCGGAGGAAGCTGTGAGCGCTACGGCGGGAGCTGGGAAGGAGAAAGTGGAGGCGGAGAAGAAACAGAAAGTCTTCTCGCTGAGGGACATCCACGCAGGAAGAGCGGAGAGGGAAGCGGAGGAGGCCAAGGGGAAGGCAGGAGAAGCTGTGTCGGGAGAGCGGCCGCCGACGGGCGGAGAAGAGAAGACGGAAGGGAAGACGGAGGATAACTCGAGAAAAGAAAGCGGAAAAGGGAAAGCTGACGGGGGATTCCCCAGCGGCTACAACGAGGACAAAGAAAAGGAGAAAGGGAGAAAAGAGAAAGCGGGAGAGAAAGGGAAGGAGGAAGAGACGGCGGAGGACGAATATCGGCAGGATTTAACGCTGAAGGTCTCAGTGGAAGGGGGAGCAGTAAAAATAACAATGATGGACATGCTAGTGGGGGTGCAGGAATCGTGTGGGAGAGTGCTGACGTGCAGGGTGAGGGGAATGAGGGAGTATGAGGTGACCATGAAGTCTGAAGAGGGGAGGGATACACTGTTAGAGGGATTGAGGATAAAAGGGGTGTTGGTGAGTGCGCGAAAATTGAGAGACAATGAAGTGACAGTGTCTTTCATGCACCTGCCGGCGTACATGAGCGATGGGGTAATTTATGGAAGGTTACTACGTGAGTGGGGGGTGGAGCCAGTGTCCAGAATCATAAGGAGGTACCTGCCCGGAACCAGGGTGGCAGATGGAACTCGCTTTCTGAGAGTAGTGTTCAAGGGGGAGGTGCATTCCCTCCCGTATTCGACTAAACTGAGCGTAGCAGAGGGGGAAGAGTACTTCTATGTGAAGCACGACGGGCAAAGGCAAGTGTGTAGGAATTGCCTTAGACCGGGGCACATCTTCAGAGAGTGCCCAGAGATTACTTGCTATAAGTGCAATGGGGCGGGGCACCTAGCAAGGAACTGTTTGTCGAGGGGAGAAAGGCATGAGGGAGAAGAGAGGCGGGGAAAGAATGGATGGGGGAGGTTTATGTGAACAATGGAGGGTTAAATGCTAGGGGGGTGGCAATTTTAATCAGAGGCGGGGTGGTGGAGAATGTGAGGGAAGTTGAGAATGATGGTGGAGGGAGAATGATCGGTATTCTTTTTGAATACATGGGTGAAAAGTATAACTAATTAATGTATATGCACCGAACGAGGAAAAGGAAAGGAAATGTTTTTTTGAGGGTTTGGAGGGGAAGTGTGGTGGGAACTATATGGTGGTGGGCGACTTTAATGTGTGGTGTGGGGTGACAGACATCTCGGTCGGGATGGTATTCAAGAGTGATGTGTCCAGGGGTGCTCTGAAAAAAATGATGGAAGTGAATGGGTTGAGGGATGAATGGAGGGAAAGAAATGTGTGGGGGAGAGTATTTTCTAGGAAGCAGGTGGTGAAGGGTATATTAAAACAGAGTAGGTTAGATGTTATGTTATGCAGCATAAACATGGGTGAGAAAATTGGGAAAATGGGGTACAAATGCACTACACTTAGCGATCACAGTTTATTTATATTTAATTTGAAGAATGAATGTAAAGGTAAGGGAGGGGGAATTTGGTGTTTAAATGCGATGTTATTGAAAGAGGAGAAATACAAAAGAAAAGTGGAAGAATGCATTTTAAACAAGGGGAAAGTGATGTGTGGGAATGGTGGGAGGACTTAAAGAATGAGATAAAGGAAATGAGCATAGAATACAGTAGAAATAGGTTTAAGAGAGAGGGAAGGAGAAAAGAGTTAGAGAGGAGCTGGATTGGGAAGCAGAGAGGATGGATAAAGAAAAAGGGAGAGATTTAGGGGAATATAGCAGATTAAAAGATGAGTTGGGTGCGATAGAAAAAGATAAATGTATGGGGGCGGTAGTAAGGAGCAGAGCGAGGTATTTAGTGGAGGGGGAAAAGTGTACGGGGTTTTTTTTGGGCTTGGAGAAAAGTAAACAAAGGAAAAATTATATTAAGCAGATAGAGGGTAAGGGGGGGAGAAATCATAACAAACTTGGTGGGAATAGTAGTAAGGGTTGAGGAGTTTTATAGGGATTTATTTAGAGAAGAGGAGGTGGATAAGGAAAGTATAGAGGAGGTTGTAGGGAGTTTAAAAACGTGTTTAAGTGAGGAAGGTAGGTATTTATGTGAGGGAGAGATAGGAAAGGAAGTGTTGGTGCCCATTTTGACAGAGATATTTAGGGTGCTAGAAGAGAGGGAGGAACTGCCGGCTGGCCTCTCTACAGGGGTCATTAGCATTCTGCATAAAAAATGAAGTAGGGAGAAACTGGGTAATTATAGGCCGTTAACGATGCTAAACAGTGATTATAAAATTTTAGCTAGGGTATTGGCGAATAGAGTAAAGAGGGTAATAGGCACGGTGGTGGGGAGCACCCAGGCTTACAGCATACCGGGGAGGGACATAAGTGACACTATAAGTAGCATAAGGGATATAATAAAGTATATGAAGGGAGGGACAGGAGGGGTGGTAGTAAGTCTGGACTTGGAGAAAGCATTTGATAGAGTATGCCACAAATTTAAGATTAGAGTTTTAGAAAAAGTAGGTTTTGGGGAGAGGTTAGTTGGGTGGATAAAAAGAATTTATAAAAGTGCGTGGAGCTGTATCAAAGTAAATGGGATTTTGTCAAATGTATTTAGGTTAGGGAGGTCAGTCCGGCAGGGATGCCCTCTCTCGGCTATGTTGTATTCTCTGTCAGCGGAGCCTTTGGCAGTACTCTTAAGGGATAACATAAATGTGAGAGGTGTCGAGGTACCAGGGAGGAGGATTAGTCTCATCTATCAATATGCGGATGATACTACAATTACAGTAAGGGACGTGGAAAGTGTTAAAGGGATATTCGAAAGTGTAGGATTGTATGGAAGGGCATCAGGGGCTAAAGTAAATATAGGAAAATCGGAAATTATGATCGTAGGGAAGATTAGAGAGAAAGGAATAGACACAGGGCTGAAAGAGAATAAGAAGTTTTTTAGAGTGTTAGGGATTAACTTGGGAATAAAGGATAGAGAAGGGAGAGATGCGCAGTATGAGGGCATCATAGGGAATATAAAGAAAACTTTGAGGTCTTGGAAGTTGAGGAGATTAACGATAAGAGGAAAGGTTATAGTAGTGAATGGGCTCATTATGAGTAAATTAGTATATGTCATGAATGTCTTAGATGTGCCAGGGAAAGTTATAGAAGAAATAGATAGTTTAGTGAATGAGTTCTTGTGGGAGGGGAAAGGGGTAAGAATAGCTAGAGAAGTTTTAGAAAATGAGTATAGGGATGGAGGGTTAAGATTAGTAAACCTAACGAGAAAGGTAAACACGTTGAGAGTGAAAAAGGTAATTAAATACCTAAAAAACAAAGAAGATCGTTTATGGAAGGTTTTCTTGAGGGAGGCGATGAATGATTGTGGAGGATGTGGTGGAAGTGCTATTTTTATGTGTATGAAAAAGGGGTGGATGGAGAGTATGAGTGATTTTCAAAGGGAAATGATGAATGCATGGGGGATGTTTCTACCAAAGGTGAAATATGAATGTAGCAATGTAGAGCAAGTGTGGAGACAACCAATATTTATGAACAACAAAATAGTTAAAGAAGGAAAAGTTATATTTAATTTGCCAATGTGGAGGGCGGGATTTAGGGTGGTAAGGGATCTAGTTTATGAATTTGTGCCAGGGTTTATGAGGGCACAGGTAATAGTAGATGAGGTAAGAGAGAAAGATTTGGTGATGGGGATAGGGACAGCGGAGAATATATTAGAAAGTATAAAAGAGGGTATGCCAGGAGAATGGAGGAGAATGATTGAGAGTGAGAATGATGGGTGTGGAGAAAATAATGTGGAGTTCTATGTGGGAGAAAAGGAAAATATGGTCAAAATGGATAAAATAAATGGGAAAAAAATAAGTAAAATGTTAGGTAAAGAAGATGTGAGAAGGCCTGCTGCCGAAAAAGTGTGGGGGAAAGTGGTGAAAGGAGTGGACGTGGGAAAGATATGGTGGAACCTTAGAGTGAATGGGAATAGTGTAGAATGCGAGAATTTTGATTTTATGTTAAGACATAACAGGATCTATAACAATTTAATAATTAGCATGTTTGACAAAACAACTAAGAAAGGATGTGATGTATGTAAAGTAGAGGTAGAAAATTGTATGCACGAATTTTATGAGTGTAGTAAATTAAAGGAGTTTTTTGCAAAAATGAAAGAAATGGTGTATAGATGTTGGAAGGATAAAAAAGTAAAATGTATGGAATGGAAGGAGTTATGGTTGTTTGGGATGAATGGGAAAATCGAAGGATGCAATGTGAGTTTTCGTCTAAGCCATGCAAGACATGCTGTTAAAATAAGGCGAAATATAGCACACTATGAGATGAGGGTGGGAAGTGTATGGGAAATATTGAAAAGAACAATAAAAAGGATGTAGGGCTTTTGTACTTGCAAAAGGACAAAGAAGCCTTCACGAATGATATTGTTGAAAACTGTATGTTGGTGGAGGTTAAAGATGGGAAGTTATGTTTTAATTTTGATGTATGTTGATTTGTTTTGTATTCTTCTGTCTTGTTTTGAATTTCGGGGATGCATCGGAATGTTATATTTATGCTTGTTTTATTTTATGATTTCTCGTATGTTGTTAGGGGTTCATGGCTATGTGGTGGCTGAGGAGCCCTTGGACTCAATTGTAGCCGATATAACGAAGAGAATTGTTCTCTAACCGTGGAAAAATGTATTTAACATGCAGAATGTAAAGATGATATTTTGATATCCGGGCCGGATCAATACTTGGATGGGAGACCGCCTGGGAATACCCGGTGCTGTAAGCTTTTTTTTGTTAAATACAGGCACATCCATGTTGATAAGATAAGATTTATAACCGAAAATAGCATGCTAAACGTGGGTAGATTAGTTTCAAAGGTCGGGGGGACTGTTTTAATTCAGTTTTGCAATTAAAATGGGTCATTCAGAATGTGATGTTTAACAATCTCCAGCATGCTTCCATTACTTGGGCACTTAGGTTATTTCACACCTCCAGGAGAGAGACCAGTAATTGCACCTCTCTGTGGCGGCTCACAGAGCCCCAAAATACGGACTAATGATCTACAGAATGTCCCCCTGACATGCACACTTCCATAACCTCGCACACCGTGAGGCCCCCGAACTTAAGCACTCCCCCACGGACTAAACCCAGATGATCACACCCTCAAGAACCTCGTGCCCCTGGGAACCTTAAAGGGGGGGTGGAGTTTGTGGTGCTTTACTGTCCACCCACTAGCATCCATATTCATCCTTATTCACAACCCCACCCACCCTCCTGTGGAGGATGTTCTCATGCCCCTGGTAACACTTAAAGGAGGTGGATTTTATGGTGCTTTACTGTCCGCACACCATCATCCATATTCATCCTTATTCACAGCCCCACCCACCCTCCTGTGGAGGATGTTCTCATGCTCCTGGTAACCCTTTAAATAGTCTGATACTACCACTGCACTTTACAAGCCAGAAATAATGTTTAAATTGTCGGGAAAAGAGTTTTTAAACATCTGGAAGAGATTATTAGCCTGTCATTTTGCAAGATATCATTTAACATGGAAGGTCTCTTGGAGAAGGACAGAATATGTCCATTTCCAGGAGAGTTTCCATGTTAAATCATATCTTGCAAAATGACAGGCTAAAAACCAGGAATAAGTGTTTCAAAAGCGGGGAAAGGTTGTTTAAAATAGTATTATACTTCCAGGGCGCATCACCACATTTTACAAGCCAGGGAAGGTGTCTGAATCCTGGGTAAACTTTGTTTAAATAGTATGATACCTCCAGGGCGCATCACCGCATTTTACAAGCCAGGGAAGGTGTCTGAATCCTGGGTAAACTTTGTTTAAATAGTCTGATACCTGGCACTGTATCAACCCCTGGGAACCTTAAACGTTATTAAAATGTTTTTTAATTTATTTAATTATCACATTATTTTTACAAAAACAGTATACACAATACAAACATGATTAAAAACATGATTAGCGGGGGCCCGGGGGCCATATTAGCCGTGTAACTTGTACGGTGCACCGGGGGAAAAAGGCTGAGTCCACGGCCCCTACCCCCACATCAGGAGTATCAACCGGCCCAGAAGAAGAGGTATCGCTGGTCTCCGCCTCTGAGTCCTCTTCGGAGGTATCTGACGGCGGTAGAACTCCTTCCGATGATGCTGCTGCTGCAGCTGCTGCCGCTCTGAACATGGAGCGGATCTTCAATCCCTCTTTTATTCCACGTGTATTCGCGTAGAACCGGTCTGCAGTGCTTACGTCGTGACACATAAACCTGGCGAGAATCGACCTGCTTTCTGGATCTTGGTGATGCTTGATAATGTCAGCCAGGGCAGTGCGCAGGATTGTGTAGGTGACGGCTGTTTCTAGCCCAGCATCAGCCCAAGCCCTCTTCAAGTGAGCGTTCAGGTTCCTGCAGGCATGCTTCCCCGTTGTGAAAAGGAAGAATTCATTCTGAGGACCCGACAAGCCCTCTTTTATCCCCATCCACCGCATGACCCAGCCAAACTCCTTCACTGTAAGCACCAGCTGTGCTTCGCCAAATGTCTTGGCAGTCTTGTGATCCTGCACATGGATGATGTAGCCCTCAGCAGTGCCCCTTGTGTCCGCCTCTAACACCTCAGTGTTGGTCATGTTTGCGTACACACCCAGACGGTGGCCATACAGGAGGCTCCAATGGAGGGTTAGATAGCCGTATAGCAGGTACTGGGTGATTGAGGTCGGGTTGCAAGCCATCAGGTCAAGTAAATCAGGGATGCGCTTCTCAGCGGCCGCCATGGTGGCGAAAAGCTCCGCCTGGCTTGGCAGACGATCCAGCTTGTTCCTCTTCATCTTGAACTGGTGGACAGTGACAGACTTTTTCAAGTTGTTCATGTTGGCTTTCACCTCTCTGATAATGTGGGTCATATCAGACTGGGTGAGCCTGCACCCCCGGAGCTTTGACTCAGACAAGTACCTCAGGAAATGGTTCACATTCTTCAGGAACAACAGCGCTGTTGTGACTGCCCGACCCGACTTTACAATATACTCGCTCCAGCCACGGACCTTCTCCGTGTCTTTTAGGAACAGCCAATCTGACAGCCGGTTAACCCCATTGGTCATGAATACGTCACTCCTTAAGAGAGTTTCCTGCAGCCCTCTTTGCCCTCCGACCGAACCCCCTCCACCCCCCCGGCTCATCGACAACCACCCGGCCTTCACTGTATGGAGGTTGCTGAAGGTTCGAAGGTGGGGCCGTGAATATCAGTATTTAGTGGATTGGGAGGGGTATGGGCCAGAGGAGCGACAATGGGTTTCTCGCTCGCTCATTTTGGACCCTAAACTTTTGAGAGACTTTTATGTCCGTTACCCGGATAGACCTGGTAGGCCGCCAGGAGGCGTCCGTTGAGGGGGGGGTACTGTTATGTTTTGCATTGGGTTTTTTGTAGTTGTTGTGTTTACCTGTTGTGTGCTCCTTTTACCTCTCACTACTCTGTTTTTCCGTCTCTGCAGGGCTGGTGTGTGACGGGGGGCGTGGCTGGTTTACTCCTGGCTGCAGATGAGGCACACCTGTCCCCACTCACTTGATTAACCTGCTCTTTAAGAGCCTGGCCCTCACCTCACTTCTCTGCCAGAGTATTTCATGCTGTCCCGCGGTCCGGAGTGCCTTTCTGCAGCCTGGAGTCTGTTGTTCACTTTGCAGCTTTGTTTTTGGATTACTACGGCCCGCCAAGCTCCCTGTCGTCGGTACCTGCCTTGGACTACTTTTGTTATTAAACTCTTTGAAACTTTATTTTTGTCAGTCTCTGCTTTGGGGTCCCAGTTGTATCTAAACGTCACAGAATACTCTGGCCAATATGGACCCCGCAGAGAACGAGAGACTCAGGGAAGCGCTTGCTGCTCAAGGGGCAGTGATAGGGCAACATGACAGAGCTCTGCAGAAAGTTATGGACGCGATTCGGGATTTAACCGCCGGTGTGACCAACATCGGAGGCCGTATGGAAGAGGTCGCAGCACATCTCTCCACACTCCTGTTGACTGCCGATGCTCAAGCTACAGACCCTGCTCCTCCACCTCAAGCTGATCCGGAACGACAGCCCGGCAATCCTCGTGAGCCCTTTATCCCCACACCCGTCAGGTATTCAGGAGATTTAGGGTCTTGTAGTCAGTTCTCACACCAGTGTAGTCTTGTGTTTGAGCAACAGCCTTTCACTTATTCCACTGATAGATCTAGGGTTGCTTTCATCATGAGCCGACTGAGTGAGAAAGCAGCAGCATGGGCCCTTGCCATATCTAACAGCAACTCACCTATTAGTCAGTCTCTGTCGTCTTTTACTGCAGAGATGCGTAAAGTGTTTGATCATCCAGTGAGGGGGAAGGAGGCTGGTAAAAGACTCCTTTCACTCCACCAGGGTTCAGGCTCTGTTGCGGATTTTGCTATTGACTTCCGCATTCTTGCAGCTGAGAGCGGTTGGGGAGACATGGCTTTGCTGGGAATTTTTTATAAGGGGCTTAATGATGAGTTAAAGGATGAACTAGCTGCTAGGGATGAAACCTCCTCCTTAGAAGAGTTGATTTCTCTAGCGATACGACTAGATAACCGCCTCCGCGAGAGGCGTAGGGAGAGATCAGGAAAACATAGCTCCACCTCCTTTCCCCCTCCGTCCAAGTTTCCTAGTCGGCCGGCATTCTCTGGACCTTCTCGCCATCCTCCTGACTCCGGGCCTCCCAGACCTTCTCCAGCTACCCAGGTCTCTCCCTTCTTTATGGAGGAGCCCATGCCGCTGGGAAGGATGACGCTTACTCCATCAGAACGTCAACGCCGTCTTCGCCAGAGACTCTGCTTCTACTGTGGCCAGGCTGGTCACGTCAGCGCCGGTTGTCCCTCTCTGCCAAAAGACCTGGCTCATCAGCGACAGGGGGAGCACTGATGAGCCACACTTCTATCAACTCAGCCTCCTCCAACCGCATCCCAGTCAAAGGTACTATTTCCTGGTCTCAGAACTCTGTTCCGCTGCAAGTCTTGATTGATTCTGGTGCGGATGACAATTTCATTGACTCTGACTTTGTGATGCAGTCTAAACTCCCTTTTGAGCCTCTTCCAGAACCTAAGGATGTGTTTGCCTTAGATGGGAGACTCCTAGCCCAAGTCACTCACCGTACTGCTCCAGTTTCCCTCAAGATCTCTGGTAACCATCACGAGATAATCTCCCTGTACCTTATCCCCTCACCCATGTCGCCACTCGTTTTAGGGTTTCCGTGGTTGAAGCTCCATAACCCCCACATAGATTGGGCCAACTCGTCTATCATTAACTGGAGTCTATTCTGTCACTCACATTGCTTACACTCTGCTGTACCCCCCACAGTTACTAGAGCACCAGATCCCTCCAAACCCATTGATCTCACCTCTGTACCCCCTGAATATCACAGCGTCAAGGAGGTTTTCAGCAAGGATCACGCTCTATCCTTGCCGCCTCACCGGCCTTACGATTGTGCCATAGATTTGCTCCCTGGCACCCCCTTTCCGTCTAGTAAACTGTACAATATCTCCAGGCCAGAGAAGGAGGCCATGGAGAGTTACATCTCTGACTCACTCGCTGCTGGGCTTATTCGTCCCTCCTCATCGCCTATGGGCGCAGGTTTCTTTTTTGTGGACAAAAAGGATAAGACCCTACGCCCTTGCATAGACTACAGAGGGCTTAATGAGATCACAGTCAAGAACAAGTACCCCCTTCCACTCATAGACTCAGCCTTTGTTCCCCTTCATGAAGCCACCATCTTCACTAAGTTGGATCTTCGCAATGCGTACCACCTGGTGAGAATAAGGGAGGGGGATGAGTGGAAGACTGCATTCAATACTCCCAGGGGACATTTTGAGTATTTAGTAATGCCTTTTGGGTTAACGAACGCACCTGGGGTTTTTCAAGCTATGATTAATGATGTCTTGCGTGACATGTTAAACAGGTTTGTTTTTGTGTACCTTGATGACATCCTAATCTTCTCTCGCACTCCTCAGGAGCATGTCCAGCATGTTAGGCTGGTACTGCAGAGACTTCTTGAGAACAGACTGTACGTTAAGGCTGAGAAGTGCGAGTTTCATGCCTCTTCTGTGAGTTTCCTGGGTTTTATCGTCGACAAGGGACAATTAAGGACTGACCCCGCCAAGGTCCAAGCAGTGACCGAGTGGCCCACTCCTTCTAACAGGAAGCAGTTGCAAAGGTTTCTGGGCTTTGCTAACTTTTATAGGAGGTTTATTCGGGACTATAGTAGGGTAGCAGTGCCTCTGACTAAACTCACCTCTGTCAAGTTGCCTTTTGAGTGGTCTCCTGCAGCTGAGGCAGCCTTTGTAAGACTGAAATGTTTGTTTTCCACTGCTCCTGTGCTCTCTCATTCTGATCCAGGGGTCCAGATTGTGGTGGAGGTGGATGCCTCTGATTCTGGAGTGGGGGCAGTATTATCCCAGCGTTCCCCCTCAGACCAGAAGCTCCACCCTTGTGCGTTCTTCTCTCGCCGGCTGACCCCTGCTGAGAGGAATTACGACGTTGGTAATCGGGAGTTGCTGGCAGTGGTTCTGGCCCTTCAAGAATGGAGGCACTGGCTGGAGGGAGCCAACCATCCGTTTATAGTATGGACGGACCATAAGAATTTGTCTTACCTTCGCTCTGCACGCAGGCTCAACTCGCGCCAGGCTCGGTGGGCTCTCTTCCTGGGACGGTTCAACTTCACCTTGACCTACCGGCCTGGCTCCAGGAATGTGAAGGCCGACGCCTTGTCCCGGCAGTTTGCTTCCCCAGTGGAGGATTCAAGAGATGCAACCATTCTGCCATCTTCCTGTGTCGTGGGAGCAGCTAGATGGGAGATTGAAAGGGTGGTCCAGGAGGCCCAGGAGGACCATCCAGCGGCTCAGGATTGTCTTCCAGACCGGCTGTTCGTTTCCCCCGATGCTAGATCTCCAGTGCTCCAGTGGGGACACGCGTCCAAAGTTGCCTGCCATGCAGGTTTTCATCGGACCCTGGCCCTAATTCGACAACGCTTCTGGTGGCCCACTATGTCCGCAGACACGAAGGAGTATGTCTCAGCTTGTTCCGTCTGTGCCTGCAGCAAGGCCTCACATCAGGCCCCCGCTGGCTTTCTTCGCCCCCTTCCCATTCCCCACCGGCCCTGGTCCCACATTGCGGTGGATTTTGTGACTGGTCTCCCACCATCAGAAGGGAACGACACTATTCTGACCATCATTGACCGTTTCTCTAAGGCTGTGCACTTTGTCCCTCTGCCTAAACTACCTTCTGCCCTCGAGACTGCCACTCTTCTCACCCAGCATGTTTTTAGGCTGCATGGTATCCCACAGGATATTGTTTCGGACAGGGGTCCGCAGTTTTCCTCCCAAGTTTGGAGGGCCTTTTGCCGGGCATTGGGGGCGTCGGCCAGTTTGTCCTCTGGGTACCATCCCCAGACCAATGGCCAGTTGGAGCGGGCAAATCAGGACCTGGGAACGACTCTTCGTTGTGTTGCCTCTCGAAACCCAGCCTCATGGTCTCTTCATCTGCCATGGGTTGAGTACGCCCACAACTCCCTGGTGTGCTCTGCCATAGGTATGTCACCCTTTATGGCTTCCAACGGCTTCCAACCTCCCCTTTTCCCGGCTCAAGAGAGAGAGGTGGCGGTTCCCTCGGTACAGGGGCATCTTCGGCGAGCCCGCAGAGTCTGGCGTGAAGCCCGGGCAGCTCTTACCCGCACCTCCGCCCGGAACCAGAGGATGGCGGATCGTCATCGACGACCAGCTCTGGATTACCAACCGGGCCAGAAGGTTTGGCTTTCCTCCCGTGACCTCCCTCTTCAAACTGATTCTCGGAAACTCACTCCCAGGTACATTGGACCTTATGAGATTGAACGGGTCATCAATCCTAGTGCGGTTAGGCTTAAGTTGCCTCTTGCCTTGAAGGTGCACCCCACTTTTCATGTGTCACTCCTTAAGAGAGTTTCCTGCAGCCCTCTTTGCCCTCCGACCGAACCCCCTCCACCCCCCCGGCTCATCGACAACCACCCGGCCTTCACTGTACAGAGGTTGCTGAAGGTTCGAAGGTGGGGCCGTGGATATCAGTATTTAGTGGATTGGGAGGGGTATGGGCCAGAGGAGCGACAATGGGTTTCTCGCTCGCTCATTTTGGACCCTAAACTTTTGAGAGACTTTTATGTCCGTTACCCGGATAGACCTGGTAGGCCGCCAGGAGGCGTCCGTTGAGGGGGGGGTACTGTTATGTTTTGCATTGGGTTTTTTGTAGTTGTTGTGTTTTACCTGTTGTGTGCTCCTTTTACCTCTCACTACTCTGTTTTTCCGTCTCTGCAGGGCTGGTGTGTGACGGGGGGCGTGGCTGGTTTACTCCTGGCTGCAGATGAGGCACACCTGTCCCCACTCACTTGATTAACCTGCTCTTTAAGAGCCTGGCCCTCACCTCACTTCTCTGCCAGAGTATTTCATGCTGTCCCGCGGTCCGGAGTGCCTTTCTGCAGCCTGGAGTCTGTTGTTCACTTTGCAGCTTTGTTTTTGGATTACTACGGCCCGCCAAGCTCCCTGTCGTCGGTACCTGCCTTGGACTACTTTTGTTATTAAACTCTTTGAAACTTTATTTTTGTCAGTCTCTGCTTTGGGGTCCCAGTTGTATCTAAACGTCACAGGTCATATCAGACTGGGTGAGCCTGCACCCCCGGAGCTTTGACTCAGACAAGTACCTCAGGAAATGGTTCACATTCTTCAGGAACAACAGCGCTGTTGTGACTGCCCGGCCCGACTTTACAATATACTCGCTCCAGCCACGGACCCTCTCCGTGTCTTTTAGGAACAGCCAATCTGACAGCCGGTTAACCCCATTGGTCATGAATACGAGGAAGTTCTTTATCCGGCTGACATTGGACAGACAATTTTCTTTCCGTTTTACTGTCGGTGCGACACCCTCACAATAATGCCTGTATGTCTGAATGTACGTCTCCATGCTTTGAGGCAACGTGATTTCACGCATGGTATTCCCCCGTCCCCTCCCAGTGGACCAGTGAGGAGAGGGCCAGTCCTCATTACAGGAGGCTGCTGGAGACCGCATGACAGTCTTGACCGGGGTCTTGAGAGGCGTCTGACTACCGGAGGCTGCTGGAGACCGCATGACAGTCTTGACCGGGGTCTTGAGAGGCGTCTGACTACCGGAGGCTGCTGGAGACCGCATGACAGTCTTGACCGGGGTCTTGAGAGGCGTCTGACTACCGGAGGCTGCTGGAGACCGCATGACAGTCTTGACCGGGGTCTGACTACAGGAGTCTGCTGTGTTTATGCCGGAGGTACTTGAGATTGCCAGGCCCTTAAATTGTATACATTCTTCCTCTTCCTCAAGCACAGCAGCAGTGGCACACTGCTGCCTGGGTTTTAGCCCCTTTTTCAGCCTGGAGTGCAGGGTCTTCACCTCATCAATGAGGGCATCCTTCTGAGCCCTCAATGCCACATTTTCCAGCATCACCTGCCTGCAGTCCTCTTCGTCACACTCAGTATGTGGGGAGAAGGGTGGAGGGTGCACCGGGTATTCCTCCTCATTGTCTATATCCAATGATGTAGCCATTCCAATGATGGGATTAGTCTGTCTGAGGTCATGGAGCAATTGCAGGGCCACACTATGCTTCAGCCTTGCCAGGACCTGATGTGCTTCAACAGACACAGTTAATTGTATTTCAATTATTTTGTGTTTCTCCGTTTATATGCGTTAGCGTAACCGGTGATTGCAACAAAAGTTTGATGCTTCAATGCCTGGTACACGGACCAAAGGAGTACTTGGGTTACCACCTGGCAAAATGGTCCCACCTCCACACCAACGCGGGGCTGGTGTTGGCAACATTGGGTCCGATGCATCAATTCATGGTGGCCCGACCATGAGAGGGTTTGGGGTGCCCCGGAACCAGGCAGTACTCCAGCAGGAAACACGTTTTATAGTCAAAGGAGGAAAGAGTGATAGAACCGGGGTAAAGCAAAGAAAGTGTCCGAAAATAGTGACTTGTAACCCGGGTAGAGAGTATGTCATCTCTCGGTCCTATCCTCCAGACAACATGGTAACGTGGAGACAACAGTACCTCCGGGCGCTCCATCCCGCTACGGCATTCACCGCAGCGGGGAGAGGAGGCATTGAACCCCTCACACCTGCCCCCGGAGGAGGCAGGAGAGTCAGGTACCCGGAGGGTGCACGGTGGACGGCCAGGGCGAGGCAGCCACACTGCGCTGGAGTCAGAGTTCCGAGTGTTGGAGCCGGGTCCCGGTGAAACGCAGGACGGAGCACCCGGCAGCAGCCTCCAGCAGACCCCCCCCCACGCGGTTCCCTCGGAAGAGGCGGAGAGGTGGGTGTTTTTCATCTGCTGGCGGACTGCCGGGGAGAACGCGCTGCTCGGGAGCCAGGCTCAGAGTGAGTGGCAGTGGGTGCCCGCGCACCTGCCTTTTACAGCGGGAGCACGAGCTGGTCTCGGGGAGGGAGAGAAGAGAGGAGCGGAGGCTGCCGAAACAGCCAGGGCCCTCCCCTCAAACACACCCCTCAATTTTGACAAGACAAACAGCAAGAAGAGTCCCCTTTCGACTCCCCTTGCATTCCTCCAGAGACCAGTTTGGAACCAGGCTGGGGGGGTCTCCAGGCATCAGATATATCCGAGACATAGGGTACTTTCAACCAGGGTATCAGACAGCCGTTTTTGTTTATTGTGTGGTGGACTGGCTGTCAACACATCATAAAGTATTATTAGAAGCAGTGTCAGCTAGAAAATTGTCTGTCAATCCTTTCCGTGTCCGGGCTGGGTGAGGTTGCCCATATTGAGTCAAATTAAGCTGCAGGCTCCACTCCTGGTAGTGCGCTTCCGTCAATTCCCCCACGCAGCACACCCTCCCGGCCATCAGAGTCGAACCCGCAGTTTGGAGGAACCGACCGCCAGAGCACCGGCACGAGGCCGGGCCGGCGGAGGCCCTCCGATGGCGGGTCGCGTTTTTCATTCGATCAGTGAGAAATCAGGAAAATACTCTGTTATATTTTGGGAGAACCAGAGAAAAGGGGTGAAAATGGAGAAATTGTATCCCAAAATAGTGTCTCTTAAGGCGAGTAGAGTCCCCTGACATTCCTCCAGAGGCAGATGAAGTCCAAGTTATCTTTTGGAGGAAGGGGTGAAAATGGATAAAATGTATCCGAAAATAGTGTCTCATTATTCCGGGACAACTCCCCTTCAATTCCTCCAGAGGCAGATAAAGTCCAAGTTATCTTTTGGGAGAACCAGAGGAAGGGGTGAAAATGGATAAAATGTATCCGAAAATAGTGCCTCATTATTCCGTGACAACTCTCCTTGAAGGTGCCTGAATCCTGGGTAAACATTGTTTAATTGTGTAAGTGTTTTTAAATGTGTGAAAACAGTGTTTTGTCACTTTCAAAAAACTCTCCCGTCATTGACCGGATAAATTGGGTCGATGTTGTATTCAATCTGACCGTTAATATTCCAGTGAGACGAAGTACGTACAATGACCGGAGTGATCCCATGTTAATTTTGTCCCAATGCCGGAGCATTCCCTAACCCCGTGCCGTCCGCCCGAGTCCCCCTTTTTGAACTCTGCCTTGCCCCCGGGCCGTCCACCCGAGTCCCCCTTTTTGGACTCTGCCTTGCCACCGGGCCGTCCGCCCGAGATCCCTTCCTGGTCCTCTGCTGTGCTCCTGGGCGGTCGGCTCAGTCCCGTCCTCCTGACCCCCTCCACCCACCCTGGTGGCCTAGTGACACTGTGGACCATAGCATCCTGTTGTCACGGCTTGAACAGTCTGCAGGCATCACAGGCTCTGCCCTTGCATGGTTCAGGTCCTACCTGACAGACCGTAGCTTATCAGTGCAGCTCGGTGCCTTCTCCTCTGCTAACGCCCCTATTACCTTTGGGGTTCCCCAAGGCTTGATTCTGGGCCCCATCCTTTTTCTACTGTACATACTGCCCCTAGGTTCAATTCTCACAAAACACAATATCCCCTTCCATTGTTACGCTGATGATGTACAGATCTATCTGCCTCTCAATCAAAATGCCAACTCACTACAGCAGTTGATGGACTGCTTAACAGAGATCAAATCCTGGCTGAGCCAACATTTCCTCAACATTACCCCAACCTCCAGCCCCCCGGTTGATATTCTGGGCTCCCTCAATAAAACATCCTCCCCTCTGTCACGAACCTTGGAGTGACCTTCAATAGCGCTTTTAAATTTGATAAGCAGGTCACCACCGTAGTCAAGACCTGCTTTTTTTAAATAAGACTATTGGCTAAGACCAAGTCGTTTTTATCTTTTAAAGACCTAGAAAGGGTTATTAACGCCTTTGTTACCTCGAGACTGGATTACTGCAACGCTCTGTATGTGGGTATGGACCAGGCCTCAATTAGACGCCTGCAGCTAGTGCAGAACGCAGCAGCACGTCTTCTCAATGGCCATAAAAAGCGTGACCACATCACCCCAATTTCAAGTACTGGTCAATTTTGAGATGTTGTGCTATTTTGATTCTATAACATGTTTTCTTTCAGGCTTTTGGAAGGAAAACGTACAAAATACACATTAAGTGTTTATTTTACTATAGTTTGTCTTTTTGCGTCTGTAGATTTCTCCTAAATTCACCAAAAGTTAGCATTCTAACGTAACATAAAGTACCGCGACCGCTGTGTGCACCATGTCAACAGAGATATCGTTGGAAAGCTGTGTCTCTCCTGCACAATCTCATCGGATCCAAATATGGTCATTTCCTTTGTATCAGCAACCATTCATGAAAGCACAAAGGGGTCTTAAACCAAGAAACGAAATCTCATTTGCTGGTGATTCGTTCAGATGCGTCACGTGGTGTGTTAAAACACTTCCTGGTTCCTGGTACGTTATCCAAAATCCCTTCTGTAAAAGCCTTAGATACTAATATGACTACAAAATTAAACAAGAATTTTTAACCTGGCTTCATCCAAAGTTCAGATTTCGATTCCTGAAATGTGTTAAAAATATGCACATATTTAATGAGATAATGGCTAATTTGCATATTTAAACATGCTATTTCAGAAAAATTGTAATACAAAAAACAATTGCCGTATTGTAAGTAATTAACTGGAGAAATTTCTAGCTGATACCTTTAAGTTAAAAAAATTACCCTATTCACCTGGGGTGTCTCGCCTTCAATCAACACTTAAAACTCACTTCTTCTCTCTGGCCTTCTAGCCTTTTCTTATCAAGCTCCACTTTTGTGGAATCAGCTTCCAGTTTGTGTTTGGACGGCCGACAACCTATCCGTTTTAAGAGTACGCTTACGACCTTCCTTTTTGATAAAGCTTATAGCTGATAAAATAATCTAATGAGAGTGCATTGACGTAGACATGCTGTGCCTCTTCACCCACATTTTGGTTCTTGCTCTTTCACTTAAATCCTAAAAACTTTGGATCTTATATTTAAAACTAAGGTTATTACTACTACTCATTCTTCTAAATCTTTTCTCTCTCTACTTCTCATACTCTCTACTTCTGTAATCTATTCTTTCTATTTTCTCTTTATCCAAAACCATTTCCCTCTCTGACCTCTCGAGGTTTTATTAGAGGGAAACAGCTTTGCAGAGTGGCTTGTTCCAGCCGGGGAGTGTTATGACCGTATTCACAGCTTACCTCCTTACCTCATCAATTCCAACTAAGGCTCTAGTGGGGACCTTGTTCCCTGTGTGTGCCTCTTCACCTCGGTTTCTTACTCTCTTACTTGCTACCCTTTTCCCTCAACCTATCCAAAGGGAGTGCTGGTTCTTCCTTCTGTCTGCCTGTGTCTGTGTATTCTCATGTTCCGATTAACCCAGCCTCCCCCACATTTTCTTGTTTTGTGTCTATATCTACGCCGGGATCTGGAGTCGAGGCTGATCTTCTTGCTGTGGTCCTGTGCCCTGGATCCCCTATCCTGAGTTCTGGATTAAGTCGTGGACTTCGGGTTGTGGCTGGGACTGTCTCTGCGGTCCTGCCTGGGTCTCGTCATGCTGCTTCCCTGATAGCTCCCACAGGACTGTTTTTGACATCTTCGTGGATTCATCTTCTTATTATAGACACATGCCTTTCCACACATTTTGGTCTACTTACACTGTAAAATGTATTACCTCTTTGATTTACACACGGCATCTATTGCACGTCTGTCCGTCCTGGGAGAGGGAACCCTCCTATGTTGCTTTCCCTGAGGTTTCTCCCATTTTTACCTTTAAACTGGGTTTTCTATGGAAGTTTTTCCTTGTACGATTTGAGGGTCTAAGGACAGAGGGTGTCGTTTTCTCATACTGATACTCTGCACAAACTGTGCTGTTGTATTTGCTGTAAAGTGTATTTACTGTAGGTTATTTTTTATTATATGTACAGCACTTTGGCTCGACCAAAAATCGTTTAAAAATGTGCTATATAAATAAAACTTGATTTGATTTGATATATAAACCTTTTTTCAAACATACAGATATAGCGCTTCATTTCAGACGCCTACCCGTCCGTGTCCGTGATCGGCACGGGGTGGGCCCCTGCTGAAAAGGAAAACCCCCCCCGCAGGACTTGATACGCCCCCTTGATAAATAAATGTAATTTTAATGAAACCAGCTGCAATGGATCATGGATCCACCAGGGGGAGCCGTGAAAAGCTGCCACACTGGAACTCATGTGAAATAAACAGCTGATAGATCTACAGGTATCTGATCGGATATCTGATCGGATATTTGTTAAGATCCATATGTCACGGATAGGATCATATTCTGTGCTAAATAAGAGACATGTAATCATTTACAAAACATCACCATGTTTTTATTTAACAAAATAATGTTGTTTAATTCACGTAGGTGTAAGTACAAAACCATCGCTATGTTTTTTCATCAGGAAATGCAGCCCGGCTCAAACAAACGATTTTCAATCATCATCCTCACGATCATTTAATGTATCATATGTTCACAAATTGAAATGAATGCACTAATGTAGTTTAATCCACATGAGTTTACAACAACAAAAATAATCGCTTTGTTTTTATATCACATCCGACCGGAGGAAAATGCAGCACGGCTCTCACTACCAATCATCCTAATCCCACGGGCAAACCATAATATGTACATTGTTAATAGTTTACTGTATTATTAGTGTCTAATATTACTGCTATAACAATCACACATTGAGTTGTTAAAATCAGACCGTTGTTTTTTTTTAAACAGTCTGAATGAAACGGCAGCTCTCAGGTGATCAGGTGTGTGTTTACCAGTGTTGGGACTAACGTGTTACAAACTAACGCATTACTGTAACGCAACTACCTTTTGCGGTTACTAATAACGTTACTAGTTACCTATTCCCATTCAGTAACGGCGTTATAGTTACTGTGATTTAAATGGGTGCGTTACTGCGCCACCTCTTAGCTCCGGAATCCGGTTCACTTCCAGCTCCAAAAGATTGTCGGTCTAGAGGCCATAGCTTGGGAGCTAACAGGCGGCGTCGCGTACGTCTCTCTTACGTCGAGGCGGGTTGAAGTAGATGCTGAAGACCACAAAGAAGTCTTGCATTTCGCATGTGATGTTTGTAAAGTTCCAAGTAAAGTCGTCCGATGCCTTCCATTTTGTTTCGTAAGAGGATAACCAAAGCGAACAGCGCTTCAATACAATCGGCCGTTGTTGTTGTCGATGTGAGGGATTTCTGCGCGGTTTGGAGTTTATGAAGCAGGCACGTAAACGGTGACGTCATGACGCAGCAGCGGCAGCTCTGGGCGGTGTGAACAGAGCGGGAGCAGAAAAGCGAAACCGGAGCTGAACCAGAAAAGCTCCCAGTCGGAGCTAGAAAGGGAAAAGCGCTGGTGTGAAAGCCGCATAAGTGATGGAACTGAACCGAATCTCCCTGCGGATGTAGCTTACAGGCGAATACAGCGATGTCCTCTCACAGCACCATGGAAAAGTGAAAGTAACCAGAGAGGAGTGATGATTGGTTAACGCGGGGTAACATTTCAGGGTAAGCCAATCAGAGACAGAGTTGGGCGGGTCTTGCCTTATGGGGAAAATACACACACACACACACACACACACACACACACACACACACACACACACACACACACACACACACTATGGCAGAAGCAAGTATCAGCGAGAGCAGCAGCGCATTTACAACTTGGAGATATAACCACTATTTTCAATTTGTGGGGATAAAGGACGCACAAAATATTATGGTCAAATGTAAACTGTGTGCAGGACAAAAAGCATTGTCCCCATCGAATAACAGCAATGCCAATCTCCTGAAGCACCTAACTAATGTAGCCACATGAGGCTAAAAAACTAGTCGCCAAAGACCCCACCGTCTCAACCACCGGCAGTGACCCAGATGGAGCAACACCATCTAAACAGCCAAAAAACGATTTTTTTAAATCGCCACATGTCACGCAGAGTCAACTAAACAGATTGATTGCTGAAAATAGTTTGTTTGTCTTCAGTGTCAGTCTGACAGTTTATTTTGTATCTAATTGTTACTGCCAAACGAGTGTAGTTATTGTTAATGTGTACACTGTGGTGATTGACATTATTCACCCACGGATCTATGGGTTGGGGTATTGTTCTGCACGGACATTTTAGTGAACCGGACTTCCTGTTTCCGCTGGTCTTCGCTTCCCGGGAATGAAGTTGTGTACAATGGTTTTCAGATGCTAAATAAAAGTCTAGCTTGTACCTTTGACACCCCGCCTCCGACTCCCATCTCTCGGTACCACAACACTGCCAAAAGAGTGTAGTTGTTTTTCAAATAAAATCAAGTTTTATTTATATAGCACATTTATAAACGATTTTTGGTCGAGCCAAAGTGCTGTACATATAATAAAAATAGCCTACAGTAAAGACACTTTACAGCAAATACAACAGCACAGATTGTTTTAGTTTTTATTTCATATTGCACTACTTAGAACTTGATTGTTGAGGCTACAATAAAGATGCCTGCTTTATTGTTATTGCACAGATTACAGGTACTGAGACAACAAAATGCAGTTTAGCTTCTAACCAGGTGCAACAAGCAGTAAAGTGAAAAGTAATGTACACAATCTACAGAATAAAATATAGAATGAATTGAATGATGAATAAACAGTGAGCTTGGGTATGAATACACTAGCAGCCTGTGAGCAGTATTAACAGTGTGTATGAATATGCTAAGATATATAAAGTATGAAAACGGTAAGCAGTGCAAGTATAGTATAACATATATGGATATTAATTTCATGATAAACATTGTGGAACAATGATGAAAAATGTGAATGGAAGTGGCGACGTAAAACTGACACAAAACAACAACAAACAAAAATATTTTGAGAAGCCCCCAACCCCCATGTTGCCTGTGCTGTATGCTGCAAACTCTTTGTTTAAAACTAATTGGCCATCGGAATGTATGGAGTAAGTCTCCAAAGGGGGAAGGTCACATTCCACAGCTCTCCCCCCCTCCTGTGATCTCCCAACCCCCAGTCTGTACGTTTGTGTTCGCAAATTTCCGTGTTAATTTTGGCAGCTGTTTTTGATTTAGTCTTAGTCTTTAGACGAAAATGGTTATTAGTTTTAGTCACATTTTAGTCATTCCTATCCTTCGTAGTTTTAGTCTAGTTTTAGTCGACGAAAACTCAAAACGTGTTAGTCTAGTTTTAGTCGACGAAAATTAAATTTTAGTCTACTTTTAGTCAAAATGTGTCTCTATACTCTCTGAACGCTCCGTCCCCGGCAGATCTCTGTGTCCGCTGCAGCGTGTGGGTTAGGCTCCGCCCCCCGCACACAGAGAGACACAGGGAGATCGCTCTTCTGGAGTGAAGAGAGCGGAAATAATGATATTGCAAGTTAGAAACGTAAGATGCATTTTGACAGACAAGATGGACACTTGGGGGAAAATATGCTGCATTTTGAATGTCCGATAGTCCACCATTAACACCTTAGTCCCGTCTCGTCTCGTCAACGAAAACGAAATATACATTTCGTCATAGTTTTCGTTATCAAGAATCTATTTTTAGCTCGTCATCGTCTCGTCTTAGTCATGTAAAAAAGGTTGTTGACGAACATTTTTCGTCATAGTTTTCGTTGACGAAATTAACACTGGCATATTTAAACTGTCGCACTTTCTGTTGTTTCTATCGCGCATTGCCGGTATGAAAGGGTCTGTGCCGGAAATATCAAACATTTAATAAAAGTGAAAAACAATGAACAAGACTTAACGTATTCATCATAATTAATTATATTTATTCCGTTTGGATGTAGGATTTTTTTACTTTGTTTAGAGCAGTGATCTTCTCTGCAGCAGAGAGCTAAGCGCTGTCAGACCGGACCTAACCCTGAAAAGTATTATCATCTGAAATGAATCATTATGTTATTAATATTAAATACATATAAGTATTTTTACAACATGTATTGTATGTATAAGAAATACTCTGTAATTATTGATGCATAAATGTGTTCATCCATTCAATGTGGCATCTGCTATAATGGGGTTAATGTATGATATTACTTAATAATACAATACATTATAATATATGATATGATAATTATATTTTAGTTTTATTCATTTCTTATTACATAGTTTCTCATTATTATTATTATTATTTTTATCGCTCATCTTATTTTTGATTTTATTAATCTGTGTGAATCTGTGCTATCCTGTTTTTCACTCTTACCCTGTTGCTGTTTGAACTACTGAATTTCCCCACAGGGATTAATAAAGGTCCATCTTATCTTATCTTAATGTATAAGTTGATTTACTTCAATCTACTGTACTGTGTAAAAACACACCAATAATATTACAAAAAATATACTGCATAAAGCAAACTATATACTTTATTTGATCTAAAACATTGATGTTTTTTCATTATAGTAGCCTGTGAAAACCATAACAAATAAGTGATTAAATGCTACAGTATTCAGCAAACACAACTGCAGAGCTGCAACCATTGCAAACAGACTAAGTTCTACAACACCCAGTTGTCTTTGTGTATTTGTGAATGAAGCGCCATCTCATGGTTAAATCCTGTAATTGAACAAATGGGGAAATTTGGCAACGCCCTCTAGCAATTTGGCAACACCCCCAGCCACTGGGATCCGCTGGGCTTTTAACTGGGACACACCCATGTGAGTCCTATCTGGAGTGCTACATCTGTATGACACATTTGCGAGGGTGAGCCCCGGCCCAATTTAACCCCTGCTTGTGAGCTACTGCCAATTTTAATCACACATTGAAGCTTTGGACATTCGAGAGTGTGGTAATTACTGACATATTTTATGTCGGAGAACAAGACATGGATATCTCTTAAACTGGTATTAACCACATACCTTATTTCAGTTGTTTAACCACAAATACGTTGAAAATAATGTAGAAGTAGTAGAATGCTTACTTATTTACAAGTTTTTGACTCTTGTCTTTCTCTCTCTTATATTTAGGAAAAGTTTGGAAAATCAGCTTTTTATTGACCTTCAAAATTACGCTAATCTACAATAATCTGTACCCCATCACATTTTAAGCGTACAGTATACTGTGTTTACCACACAATAAACAAGTGTTACATTACATTTATAATGACATTCATAAAAGGCAAACTGTCGCTTTTTGTTGTTGACAGCAGCTTGGAGATAATCTATAAACAGACTCTGATGATGAATCAAATGCATTTTGTATGCAAATGTCTGCAACCCTTGGATAAATTATGAAAATCTGCTTCTTTCATCCTCTTTTCATGCCGTCTCTAATCTTGATCAGCCACTGTCACGTCTTCTCCTTTGCTATTTGAATACAGGAATCCTGACAAAGTCATTTTGCAGCTGGTAAGTTAACACAATGTGCTGATGTGTAATTATTTAGCTTAATATGGTATTTGTCATACAGCCTATTGTCTGGGCTGTCAACTCATTTTAGTTAATCTGCAACAAAGTACCCTTTTTGTGTGAAGACATTGCAGTACGTTAATAACAACACCTCCAAATGTTTCACTTTATTTTGGTACAAACCTTTCAAATACATTCTGGAAACATTCAGTAGCTATGAGCAATCCATTGACAAAACAGATGGTGAACAGTCTGCAACAACTAAAAACAGACCTGTTTCCTCAAACCTGCCAACGGTTAATTTATCTTCTCTGTTGTCAGTTGTCCTTGCAAGTTCTCAAATAGTCTAATAATAGGGCCTAATACAACTTTCCATGAGCATTGAAATGTCCTGTATAAAAATTGCTTGGATTTACCTCTGAATTCATAGGAACTGATATGACTTTAAAAGCCAGTCAATGTTGTTCTTTTTATAATATCCAGGTAATGGTCTACCACTCTTAGGACAACATGGCCCCCGGTTGACAAATAGGAATAGCAGGTTATTAAATTGAACATAGTGGACAAATAGGAATAGCAGGTTATTTAATTGAACATTGGAATTAATTACTTCTCAGCACTGTTAACACTTTGCCAACCCAAACGGTTTATATGTTGGATTTCCGACATGGGTCCTCCACTGCAGCTTACTGATCCTTCGAAGTTTATTAAGTAAGTAGCATAAACACTGTTAATATGCATCTTTTTCACAACTCCCTGTGCTAAAAATGTCTAATTTATGTATGTGACGGTGGCTCTACGCCGGTACAGTCCATCTCGGAAACGATGTGTCACATTCCCTTTAATATGGCTTATTAGTTTGGGTTCACTGGATGGTGTATCCTTCATTTAAATTTGTAAACAAGCGGCTTACTCAATGTTTACATGGTGCGAAATGTCTTCTGATTCTATTGTGACTCTCTTCAAAGGAAAAACTATTCGTTTTTGTTGTTGTGAAGTGGCCCTACACCGTGCCGTGATTCACAGTTCTTGACTTGGATCCTCCTGGAAATGTGTGCAGATGACGCTGCGTGATATCCCCATGGTGGATTAGCATTTGCTCGCGTCTTGGAGTGAAGCGGACCACATCAAGGGCCAAAAGGCAGCATTAAGATAAGGCACTGTCTGCATGTGATAAATGGAGCATTCAGAGTGTATTTCTTTGTTCTTTATTTCCCTTGTTCCACCTGCCAGAATCAAGCAAAAATCTTCCTGAGAATGTCTTCCAGTCAAGCGTTTGAAAAGGTAAGTGTTGCTGGACCTATCCGGGCTGTCATGCAGTTTCTTTTCTGTTCAGGAGACATATCAAAACAATGTGGCATTTCAAAATGCTACCAATTTGACTGGTGCTGTCTTCCTGAACATGTGCACTGTCTCAGACTAACAAAGACACTGCTGTCTGCTTATTTTTATCTGGTTATTTATAGGCAACTCGGGGTGGTCCTGTGGAACAGACAGTGCTGTCAGATAGAACTATAACAATAGGGAAACAGAAATGTGGTAAAGTAACCCAAAGCGCTCTTACTTTATTCTGTGACTCAGACCTTTTCCAAAAGTAATTTAGCTTTTTTTGTAGAAAAAAAGAAAAAACAGCCTAGCTCAAAAACAAACAATCAATGAAATGCCTGTAGTGAAACACATCCCAGGACTGTGGGAGTCTGGCTGCTCCTAAAATATGAACTCCGGACAAAGATGACAAATGGTGTTTTACATTGATATATGTGACCTGCTCCATCGAAATTAGTCGCATTGACCCGAAGACACATTTTGAGTTGTATACACTGTTGGAAAGATGAGATTCCTAGCTTTCTAATGATATCAGGATTGTTTTTGTACTCCAGATATTAAGCAAAATATGTCACATTACATAATGACTGTCACCGAGTCATCAGTTTGAGAAAAAGGCCTTCAAAGTTTCCTCTTCTCTGGAATCCATCGATCTGAATGATTATTAGCGGATCAAATTATCAAAATACGCCAGTATTTTGATAATTGTGTGTGTTGTATTGGTAACGAGCATTGTATTGGTAACGAGCATTGTCCACATCGAGACGGGTAAAGTTTAACCACACCTCGGAGCGCGTTCTCTCCGCCATCTCTTCCGTGTGTGTGTTGCTGCATGTAGCAGCCGCGTGTGTGTAAACTGCCCCGCCCCCTCGCAAGCAGGCGGGGGAGAGAGATCGAAAATACTAAAAATAATCATGGACGCATTTTGCAGTCTTTTTGCGTATTAGAAACGGAGTTGGCGACACTAAAACTGCAATAAAATGTTTGTGTAGCAATAATACACATGACATATATTTTTTAGATGTCTCCAGTACCGATAAAAACACCGATAATGTCGGAGCTTAACGGTACCACGGTCTTTAATAATTCAGCCCCGGGGCCCGTTTAATAGCGGGGCTCGGTACTGTTATCTGTGTTGGTTATTCTCGTGTCCAGGAGAGAAGCTTAAAAAGGAGATTAATGGAGTCTCTGAGATGGTTTCAAATTGGTACTTTAATTAAAAATAAAGGCACGGTTATGTTACAAACAGAATATTGTTCGACAGAAAAGTAGCTGTGTCTCTGGCTCTGGCAGGTGAAGAAAGAGGCCGAACCCCTCAGGTCCCGCTGTTTTTATATCCTCAGCTGGCTCCTCCCTGCGGGCCGCCTCTCCAACGTTTTAATGTCCGTTGTTACGCATATCAGAGGATACAGACATTGTACATTCAATATATCTAAACACGCCTTTTCTCTTCCTTAACTCTTTCATGACTTTTCATTTAACACATTCAAAACGCTGTAATCAATACTCCAAAAAATACAGGAAATACTTCACAGCAGTTTGGTTTCCGGTCGTTCCTGATGTTGTCCCATGCTACCCACATCTGTAAACAAGAACGTACACAAATAAACTGTCCCTTCATTTAATATTCAACAATAATAATATCTTGACGTCTGTAGTTGTAGTGTTGAAATCAGTAGGTTTCGGTGTGCAACATCATATCATATCGCTGCTAAATTCACCTCTATAGTAAATGGTATATTAGCCTCATGCTAAATGCTAACCGGAGATGAAGGATTTTCAGAATAAAAGCTTAACAACTGGTTGTGCACAAGAACTTCTGGTTTTTCAGTATAAAACAGCATTTAAACTGACGGTATGTTTAAGCTACATTATGCTATTAAACATTGATTTTAATTTCTAACAGTACCCATCCCTACTTACAACACGTCTGAATGAAACGGCAGCTCTCAGCTGTGTATTTACACAACTAATGGCCCATCAACCACAGCTCTCTCCCCCCCTCCCCCCCTGATCTGTCTTCTCCAGCAGCTAAATTAACTGTAGGTTACTCTGAGTGACAAGCGTACAGTTTGACACAACACTGTCATTGCAAGTGACCCTCAGTTAGTTGACTTTTATGTTCAACTGCTAAATTTGTTACTGATAAAAAAGGGCTTCTACTGTACCTAATTACCTTAATACTAGAACCGCCAGAGGTTTTTGTATAGGCCTACCTAACACCGTCAAATCCCGCTATTAGAATGCAATTTTTAACAACATAGGGTGCTACATAACACACTTTCAGGAAAAGTCACGGACTGGGAGACTTTAATATTTTATTGAAAAAAAGTTACATTGCACACACACAACACACATCACACAAATTGACCCGATTGGCGGTTCTAGTGTTAAATAAACTCACTAATGAATGAAACCAGTTCAATACGCATTATTCTTATTCTTATCATTCTTTATGAGCGCAGAAATAGTCTTAAAATCAGACCTGTTTTTTAAATGAAATCTGACGGCAGGCAGTTAGCTCTGATCACCGATGATAAATGCGCCACACCTAATCGCTGGCCATTCAGTCACAGAGCTCCCTCTATACAAATCAAACTGTAGACGGTGTGAAAGCACCTATGTTTTAAATAATGGTCGGAATGTGACCTGTGAGGCTTCTGAATTACCGTGGGACAGCACATTCTAAACTAAAATGTTCAATCAATAAAGTAACATCTTATATATATCTTCATATTAATAATAAATCATACAGTATGTGTCCGAAAGGGAGCAGGAGGAAGCAAACACAAACATATACAAAACATATACTGCATATTAAAGCAAACGATTGTAAAGTTAAAAGTATGAGCATAACAAATAAAGAAGTGTAATGTAAACATTTACATTATTATTATTTAATATATATTATTGAATTACAAGATTAGATATACTTTAGTTGATCTAAAATATTGATGTGTTCAAATGCTCTTCAAAACACAACTGCAAGTCCATGAAACTTGTCTTTCTGTATTTGTGAATGAAGCGCCATCTCCTGGTTAAAACCTGAAATTGAAAATCTGGCAACGCCCTCTTGGATAGTGGGAGGGCTTAACATTCCTTGATACTGGTCTTAGGCAGGTCGTAGGCAGGAAGCTCTAAGCTGGAGTCTGAAATGAGGTGCTACATCTGTAGCAGGTCCTTTTCCGACCCGCACTCCCAGTGGGAACAAGTATTTCCTTGTGATCTGTGATAATGGAGGGAGTCATAAACATGTGTATCCTCTGACCAGAGCAACTGGAACACAGTGTCTGCTAAAATGGCAGAGCATATCAGTAATTTTCCAAAAACTGAGAGAATAATAATGGATAATGCGACCCACTTTAAAAATGAGAAAGTTTTGTCACTCTTGCAGGATAATGGAATCACACCTATCTGGTCGTTACCATATAAGTCTCAAACAAATGGGGTAGCAGAAAGAGGTGTTAGAGCAGCCAAAGAATGGATCATAAAGAACTGTAAAACAAATTGGGACATTCCAATCAATTTGACAAGGCTCAACTTATTCCTATGTATAAGCTACCTAGGGCAAAGGGCAGGGCATATCTAACTACCACCCCTCTTCCGCCAAAGGTTGGGGATCAGGTGTGGGTGATCAGAAAGGGCCGCAGTCCAGAGAAGGGTCAGCTTAAGACTAAATTAGAAGGTTTGGATACAGTGACGTCAATCTCTGGGAACGTAGTTTCACTCCAGAAGAGAGGGCCAGTTCACCCGAGTCAACTAAGATTAACCTGTTAAGCACGAGAGACCCCGGTACCGGGGCCCTCCTTCAACATCTTGCAGGAAACAGTGTCTGAGGGCATGTTCATTTAATAAACTATGAATGTTTTATATCCATGTAACGGGAAGAAACTCATCTAACTGATCATTTTAATTTTTTTTCAAAAAAAACCCCACAATGCTAACGCTGAGCCTCTGAATTAGCAACGAGCAAAACCTTATTATTTATCTTTGCTGCATATCCAACCCATCGTTTCACATCTTGAGGTGAGACAGAATCGAGGGGTACCCTTCATTATCACTCAATGATACGAACTCTCGGAGATAATAACAAGAACAGACATCAAAACATATGGCGCTAGGTAGCTAAAAACGCTAACATGGCTCACCTGTGTCGTAGTCTGGTCAAAAGTGGTCTTCAATGCATTAAAACGATAAAAACGCTGCTGAAGTTTATCCATAGGTTAATCCACGCCAGCCACTGCAAGGTCGTAGTCACAGGCCAGGAGAGACGGTAGAAACAGATGACAACAAGTGACGTGCCAAGTCACCACCAGCACCACACTCGCACCACATACACCTAATCTCACACTGCACACCCAAGATGTCATGAGCAAGTGCCAGCTAAACTGTTTCATATGCCTCTGGTTCCTCGTTTGTGCTGTCTTGTGTGGGGCCTCATTGACCTTGTCACAAAGTCAACCAAGTGAATCTACGCACACCGACAGATGGAGCCTCTCCGCCTCGTGATGAGGGCTCACCTGGAAAGACGACAGCGCAACCGTGAGCGATTATTGACGAGGTCTAAAATATCCATAACAACTGTCGACCGAGCTATTTGGCCTTTCGTTTGGAGGTGTCATCCAGGGAGGAACCTCAACTCCTCCATGGTCAGGGTCAAGGATTTACATCAGATAGCAACATGGATTTAGGAGTCTACACTGGAACAACAAATGGGCCCCCCGCTCCTGCAAGTACCAGGCAGAGTGGGGGTGCGCATACAAATCGATGATCATCATGACGGCCCATGGGCTCTTTTTACTCTTGTGCCGGACCTATGTGATAACGAGAACATTCCAGTGAGGTACTATGTTTTCGGAGTTCTCCACACCAGGTTCATCAAAATTCGTCCTTATTACACATACTGAAGAACTTTTCATGATATTGAAGTTTTACGTATGTAATATGTATGCATTTTTACGATTTTATCTGTTGCTGTTTAAATAACTTTGCGTTTTAAAAAGAGGCTGTTGAGATCTCCATATTAGAATGAATACCTAAAACGAAAGTTAGTTATAATCAAATATAATCAATTATATTCTTGTATAACCCACAATGAAAAGGCTTCATATTTTAGGTTTTTCTATATTTACAGTATAAACAAAGTGGTTTGTTAAGTTGAGTGTAAGGTACATGTGCAACTTGCGCCACGATGCCTTCTGAACCGGAGCATGTGCTGCATGGAGATACCACACGTAACATTAGCTTCACTAAGTTGTCTGTTTAGAGAATACATTTTTCACATGTCATTCAATATATGTTTATCACACTAGGTGTAAAGACGGATGCAGGAACTTGAGGACTCTAACCTGTGTGGTGGATCATCCTGGATTGTGTGCCTAAATGTGTTGTCCCTGCAGAATGCATTGAATATTTACAGAGCTGAACACAGTTGGACTACAGTTGAGGCAAATAGAGCACTGAGTGGTTTGTTTTGACTGAAATTGTAAAACGAATGCTAATATTGTTCATGGAAATAAATACTGGTGTATATGGCTTTATGCAATCTTTCATTCTGTCATTGTACATGTACTATTATATACTACACAGCAATGGCATAACGCACCCATGTGTATGACAAAAAAAGTCCACACACAACCTTATGCTTTTGAAATCAGAATATTCTTTACCCATCCCAACATGAATAATCACGACACATTTGATATCAACTCGGAACTTTATTGTCAAAATCAACGGTTATTTGAACCCATAAAAAAGGAGCTTTGTGAGCTGGTGCTGGGGCTTCCTTGGATACAGGATCAGAGTGGTGATTCCGGCCTGCGTTGTCCTCTGATCCGTGAAATGTCTATGTTAGGTTCAGACAGCAGCCAAACTGAACCGTGTAGCATACCCGGCGATGACCTCCTCCCTGTCAGGTTGCTCATAATGGTGCAGGGTCCACAAAGACTTGGTCGAAGATGAGGTCCATCAAGTTGGCCACGTAGCCTGTGCAATGTTAAAAAAAGCACAACAAAAAAAGTGGTTTAGATTAGTAAATGCATGTCGTCAACAACAACATACCAGGGCTTTAGCTCCGTTTTACTCGTGGTGTGTGTCCCCTCGCATACATACATACAGTGTTGTATCCTAACACACCCCCATTTATATTCATGTGCGCAAACAAGTAAACATACTGCAAAAAACGGCATGTCTCATTAGCTTAGCGTAGCTTAGCGTAGCGTAGCTTAGCTTAGCTTACAGATCGATGATATATGATCGTTCTTACAGACTACAATCACAAAAGCTTTTACATAACGCTGGAAAAAACGGCACTTACCTCCAGAAGATTACGTTTGTTATTATAACTTACTCAATATGATTTTTTAGAGGATACACAATACTAATACATAGGAGAATAAATACTTGTGTTATCGGCTAGGCTAGGCGTGGCTTTACAGCCTTCACACAGATCGCCATTACGGCAGTCTGAACATGTTCGCAAATGCCTGATAATTAAAATAAAAGACAAAGCAAAGACTGCGGAGCGTACAAAATAAAATGTTACAAGAACATATAAACACCTAACCGATTACTAGTTGGGGTTGAGGCGACATTGATACGGCTAAGCTACATGCTACATACTACAAGCAAGATATAGCTTTATCAGGAAAAACACCGCTAAATAAAAACTTACAGCTTCAGAATTGGATGTGTCCTCACTGGCCTGGTCCCGGATGGTTGGTATTGATCCCGGGTGTAGCATTAGTTTGGAGGCATATCCGTGTTGGACTTGAGAGAAGTTCATAAACATGTCCGTGGTTTAACTGGCTTAGACATCCTGGCAATAGCAGGAAAAAACACAGATGTGACTGGGGGTAGCCTGCCGATAGCCTATATGCGAATGAGAGGTTTGGCAATGCACGTGGCCGTGGCTCATTCCCCTGATAGGTGGAGAGTTGACCAATAAGCGGAGTACGTCTTTGTGACGTAGAAAAGTGTCGGAATGTGGATCAATTTTTTTCAGATCCGTTGCAGCCCCTTTTTTAGAGATTTGGCGAAGGAGGAAAATAGAGAGGGTTGTGTTTTCTGACACTTGGTGAGTTCCCCGGAACACCGGGGACACATAATCATGTATAAAAGACGTACAAAGGTGCATTTTGCATGATAGGTGCCCTTTAAGTGAAGGTGGGTTATGCCCTATGACGTCAGAGTAGTTGCACACGGTACAGAGATTTGGGAGAAGAGGACCATTTACTGAGTGGAAGATGGCATGGATGGACCCTCCGCTAATGTGTTGAATAATCGTGGATTTGGACTCATGTGAGTATATTTATGCGCTTGGTTATCTGGTTACATTCATGTTATCTTGTCAGCTGAATGCAGATATTAAAAACGTACATTAGCCGGTTAGCTCGTTATAGGGTTGCCAACCGTCCCGTATTAGCCGGGACGCCCCGTATTAGCCGGGACGCCCCGTATTTGTGCCAAAAGGGGCGTGTCCCGTACGGGACTTTGTTTGTCCCGGACTCCCGTGTAAAGGGAAAAATAAAAAATATTTTTCTGTTTGTGCGCAATGCAGTGTGTCTGGCTGGGTGCCTGCGTGTTTGTGTGCTGTATGTGAAGGGCGCTAGGACTGCTCAGTTGACAGGGCAGGCACAATGCTCGCACGTGTGTGTGTGTGTGTGTGTGTGTGTGTGTGTGTGTGTGTGTGTGTGTGTGTGTGTGTGTGTGTGTGTGTGTGTGTGTGTGTGTGTGTGTGTGTGTGTGTGTGTGTGTGTGTGTGTGTGTGTGTGTGTGTGTCTGAGAGATTTTCTCCGGTGGGCGGCGGGCGCGGCATCATTGTTTGTGTGGCATGTCAGCCTGTTCAGTCGTGTGGGAAAATGAGCGCTGACGGTGGAGGAGGTGATAATGAAAGAGGAGAAGATAGAGAGGATGTGGTTCTGGGCCCTGGCCCTTCTAAAAAGAAAATACTTGTGTCTTACAACAAACAGTGGGAAGAAAAACACATTTAGGTAAAGCCCGTGAGTGGAGGTCTGTCTCGGGTCTTCTGCACCTTGTGTCGGAGGGAGTTTTCAATAGGTCACGGTGGAGAAAACGACCAGAAACAGCATGCTGGCACAGCACAAGCGAGCAACACAAAATAAAGGTGCATCAAATATAACTAAATTCTTCGGCAGTTCAACTGCAGAACAAGACAAAGTTGCTGCATGTGAGGTACCATCAGTGTATCACACAGTTAAGCATGGTTTGAGTTACAACAGCATGGACTGCAGTAATAAGCGGGCAAGTGCCATGTTTAGTGATTCGAACACTGCAAAGAAAATGCAATGTGGAAGAACAAAGGCTGAGATGATAACAGCCAATGTGCTTGGCCCCAGAGCTGTGTCCTCCTCCCACCGAGGTTGCAGCAGGTCAGTAACTAAATCCGTCAGAAACCCGAAAATCTTTGCGCGCACGCACGCGGGGGACACATACATGTGTCCTGTTTCTCCATTTCTGGAAGTAGTCAACCCTAGCTCGTTACCATGCTAGCTAACTCAGCACGTGGGATGAATCAGATCTCAAGGTGTGGGTTAGTTTTTAGTGGGTTATTTATTATGCCAACTCCGTTTCTAATACACAAGAAGACTGCAAAATGCGTCTGATTATTTTCGATCTTTCGAATCCAGACGAGTATCTCTCCCCCGCCATTACACACACGCGGCTGCTACATGCAGCAACACACACACACGGAACACACGGAAGAGAACGCGCTCCGAGGTGTGGTTACACTTGACTCGTCTCGATGTGGACAATGCTCGTTACCAAAAGTGCAATAAGAGTTTAGCATGTCAGGGCGGTAACACAAGCAATTTGTCTAAACATGCAGATATTAAAAACTTACTTAGCCGGTTAGCTCATTAGCATGCTAGCTAACTCAGCACGTGGGTAAAAACCAGATGTCAAGGTGTGGGTTCGTTTTTAGTGGGCTATTCAGAGATTCAAACCCGTCGACTAGGGGGTAATTCTCCGTTTCAGATAAATCTATGGCATTGGCGGACTCACTTATTTAAAAAGTGTTTTTTTATTGGGGGGAGGCGGTGTTCGCTCTACATTATGATACTAAAATACTGTGTCATCTACTATATAGCTTTAGACTGTGTGCCACGCTGCCTGGTGCATCCAGTATTTAATACTAACAGTGACCTGATGTGATATGACCAAAACCCCATAGCTAATGTGTAATGTTCTATCCACATAACAAATAACATATCACAATTTAGTAGGGATAGGGCTGAATTATTAAAGACTGTGGTACCGTTAAGCTCCGACATTATCGGTCTTTTTCGGTAGGCAGACATGTAAAAAATATGTCGTATTTATTATTGCTACACAAACATTATATTGCAGTTTTAGTGTTGCCAACTCCGTTTCTAATACGCAAGAAGACTGCGTCTATGATTATTTTTAGTATTTTCGATCTTTCGAATCCAGATGAGAGATCTCTCCCCCGCCATTACACACATGCGGCTGCTGCTACATGCAGCAACACACACACGGAGGAGATGGCGGAGAGAACGCGCGTGGACAATACTCGTTACCAAAAGTGCAATAAGAGTTTAGCATGTCAGGGCGGTAACACGAGCAATTTGTCTAAATATCTTGCAAAAGTGCACCACATTCAGACGGAGAAATGCACCGGTTCGACTGTCTTTCTAGTAGCTCTGTAGCCCCATCCACGAGTAACGTTTCCACGTCAGGTGATGTATGCTAGCAGCAACACACAGAGTTAACTCAATTATACAAACATGGGTTAATGATTAGGTAACTGAGAGTTATTTATTCTGTTTACAATTCTGTCATCAGATTATTTAATACCATTTGTTCACACATTGTTGTTTCTTTTGATGTGAAATATTAGACATTTAATTTAAATAAAAAGCAATGTTAGTTTTGCTCACAATTTGTTTAGTTAGTTTACCTTAATTTTTTCTCCAAAAGAACAGATAAAAGTACCGTTAAAAGACCGTATCGATAAAAGTATTAGTACCGTTAACGATACCCATCCATACAATTTAGCTTATCTTATGTAAAATCAACCCACTGGTTTTGGCTTATTGGCCATCAATGCCAGTTTAACTCCTAAAACTAGAGGCTTGCATGCCAGCTAATGTCAGAAACTAGATGTGATTGTATTATGTAAGCTTATCTTTTGTATTTGTTCCTCTCCCTTTTCTTTTTTTTAGACATTTCTTTTCTCCAGCAGTGAGTGTCTGCAGTCAAAGTATACCAGTAATGAAAGACACACACACACACACACACACACACACACACACACACACACACACACACACACACACACACACACACACACACACACACACACATTAATGACATCGGTTTTTTTTTATCACATTTTGTTTAAGATCAAAGAGGAGTTCAGAAGGGTAACAACTCTTCATCTGGAGCGAACCTTTTTGACGAAACTGGACTTCTATACCCCCAAACTGCTGAAGATATTTGGGAAGAAAGGCGGGGTTGCAGGCTCAACAATACAACTGATACTGGATTCATTCAGTGAGGTAAGCTTTGAAATTCATACAACAACATTACTTTTACTAACGAAAAATAATAATGGAAGGCGCAGGCCTTTACAGATACATTTTCAGCATCTTTTAAGTAATTACGTGTTTTCTCACCTCTCCCCCTCTCTCTTAAAGGTGGGGTAGGTAAGTTTGAGAAACCAGCTCGATTGCGCTAGAATTTGAAAATACACAACCGGAGAAAATCTGCCACTTCCTTATAGAGCCCCTCCTCCAACACACACGAACGCGCACATGACCAATGAGGGCACGAGATAAGTTTGTGCCCCGATGGAAGGCTGACAGGCAGGTAGGCCATCCAGTCATTTTAGCCGGGCCGGCTAAAATGATTGGTCGTGCTTTTTACAGTACTACGGCTTCCACAGATGACGTTTTTTTATGGATTTTTTGTCAAAGCACTTAAGATATTCATTGCTATCAGGATGTTAAGAGCATTCCATGGAATATAACAAAAAGTGTATCTTGAGCCGGTTTCTCAAACTTACCTACCCCACCTTTAAACTGCCTGTTTTTTAGACTAAAATGTAAACGTGAAGCATTCTCTTAAAATGTGTTTTGATTGCTGTATTTCTATATACATGAATACGTTTACAATTATGTAGTATTCTTTATTCTAATTTACATTTCTGTTTAAACAGCAAAATGTTGAAGGTAGACGAGATGCCATCATCCGCTGCCTGATGGAGTTCCTTGGAGAGAGTACAGAGGAACTCATCAAAGACTACCAGGTAAATGTTATGATGATTGTTGAATTCATGTTTAATATGTTGTCTGTTCTTCAATATTTGTAAATAAGTATCTCTATAGTTGAGCAACTTGTGCCATAATTTGGAGAAAAAAATATTCAGATTAGCTAATTTAGCATTAAATAAGGGAGGCGTGTGGCGCAGTGGAAGAGTGCGTTGGTCACAGGTTCAAACTCCACTGCAGTCAGCATGTCATTGTGTCCCTGAGACACTTCACCCCAAAGTGCTCCTGTGGGGATTGTTCACAGTATTGAGTATGTAAGTCGCTTTGGATAAAAGCGTCTAACAAGTGACATGTAATGTAAAATACATTTAACATAAGTTATATATTTTTACTGCATTTGATGTATTATTTATAGATTTTATTTTATACTTTCTCCATTTCATTTTCTGATTGAAAATGTGTTAGAATTTATGGTTGAGACGTTAAAACCCAAATTCCCCCTAATTTCTGCAATATACTTAATGCAGTTTACACATTGTTATTTACTTCTTGGTTGGAACAAAGCATATATTTATTTAAATGAGCTGCATTCAGACCCATGTCATTACTGGACAAATATATAAATTATATATATATATATATATAATATAAATTCCCTTCATTAACTTACCCCATCCTTATTTGAGTTGAAGGACACTAGATAATCTACTTAAATACTGAATGAAATGCCCACTTTAATGTAATGAGTCTCACACAGTAACATGTTTTGACAGGATGTAAGCAAGGACATCGTCAAAGAAGACTATGCTGGCCAGCTCATGAAGATCTTTGTCGTCAGCGACAGTGCAGCGCAGGGAGACGCAAATGCTGGTCATGCGTCGATCGTCATAGAGGGAACTGAGGTGCAGGATGGGTGCAAAAGTGTGACAAACGCATGCATACTGCTCATGGGCATAATCTATGCCATGAACTTGGTTTACCCACCAAAGGTAAAATACACTTTTGAAGTGTTCCAAAAGCTCTTTCTCAAGCTCAATTCGCAAAAGTTGTCTCCTAAAGTCCAGACCTTGAGCTCCAAACTTTTAGTCTAGAAAGTGGAATGTAATAAGTACATTTAGTTAGGGGCAAACTGTTGGTACTTTCCTTTGTTTTCTTCTTCATAGCACTGTGTACTTCTACTCTAGTGTAATTCCATTTAAAAATGGAAATATTGTCATTTTAACTTCAGTTCTTGAAGTTAGTTCATATTTCAAAATGTTGGATTAACTAATTCAAATAATCATACATTTTTTTAATTTATTTTCCTTAACTTTGTCCTCGAGTCTGATTGTTGTTGGTGGGTTTTTTTGTAACTTGTGTTGTGATTGTACATAGTATTTTTCTAAATGTGTGTGTGAATAAAAACATTATATTTAGAAAAATGTATTCACGATTTTGTACTTTTACATTGTTATAAATGTATTGAAAACATGACAAAATAAAGTTGATTTTGTTAAAGTGTTTGTTGTTTCATGTTTTGTAGTAGCCTTAATATAAGAATGTATAAAAACTAATGGAAATAGAGCTGATGTTTAATGTAGAAGAAATTATATGTAAATATGACTTAAATATTTGTTCAATAAAAATAAAGAATAGCAAGTAAAAACTACATGAAAAGCTAAATAGTTTTTTTACTGGAGATTTGTAATAAGATCCAAATGTAATCTTAAGTCAAATCTACTATGCAATAGTAAGTACAATGAGTAAAATGTACTATGCAATAGTAAGTAAAATCTACTATGCAATAGTAAGTACAATGAGTCAAATGTACTATGCAATAGTAAGTAAAATCTACTATGCAATAGTAAGTACTATGCAATAGTAATTAAAATATACTTACAAAAACTGAGTGTGACAGTAAAGTTTACTCAAGTGCCTTTAATAACAAACACTTCTTAACTGTAAGTAGATTTTACTTGAAATATAAGATGTTAAATTTACTTTTTCTAAGTGCGTTTTGTTACCTCGATTTTCCTAAGTAAATGTTACTCCCCGTTTTTTTCAGTGCAGATAGCAACAGTCAGCTTGTTGGCTGCTGCTGCTCTGGCTGAGGGCTCCTTTCTACCGCCCGGACGAGAGAGGGTAATGATACACGCTGTGGCCAGGCAGGAAATATGTGACTTATCAGTAACTTTAAACATCGTAAAACAATTTCAAACGAGATTTTATTGTAGATTATACATTTTACTGATACCAACTACATAATATTTACCTTGTTCATTGAAAATAAAAAAAAAATATATATTTTTAATGACAATCAAACATGTGGGAAGAGGGGGGGTGGCGCCCCTATGGACTGGCCGCCACTGCCTATAATGGTTTATGGGTGTCACTGATAAGGGAGAAGGCAGTTTCTTCCCTCTCCCCTCACAGCAGTACACAAGGAGGGGGGCTCCTGACTTAGGGAGAAATACATTGAGGCCTCAAAAAGGTGGTTATGTCATAGCCGAGAATAATATTTTGCAAGTCCTGCAGAGTAGGGGTCATGTCCTTTTTACACAAACATGGGAAGGTGTGTCTTATGACATAGCCATAGAATATGGTCTGGTCATGCCCAGTTTCCACAAATATGGGTGTGGAGGAGGTGTCTTAGGTTTTTCTATCCTGTTTTCGAGCATAAAGACACTGGCAGATGGGGAGGAACTTTCTTTTTCCCTGGTATGCTCTCTCTCGGTAAGCTCTGTCCCTCAGAGCTGGGTCTTTGCTCTCGGTAAGGTTCTCTCAGACTTGGTAAATATCTCTCAAATTTCTTGGTTGAATGCTGAGTGAATTTCTTTGTGAAATTAGTTGAATTAATTGAGATGTGTTTGTGAATATTAGGCCCGCCAGCTGTGAGGAATCTTCCTCCGAATTCAAGTGGATAGGTATGGGTTTTTGAATGTTAGTACCTGCCATCTGTGTCGGAAAAAAATTATGGAATTGATGTGAATTGATTTGGTGAATGAATGTGCTTTTTAATATCACCGGTCTTTTATGAGGAAATGGCTCTAAATTCTATCGGGAGATTTTAAATGTCACAACTGAATTGGGCAGTTGAAGTTACAAATTATGGTAATAAATGTAAAATTGTGAATTAAAGTTTCATATTAGAACATGATCACAGCATGATAGGTTTAGTATGATTATAATGTTGTAAAGAGAGAAGGTAAAAACCCTGTATTAGTTTGGACCTATTTTTCTTCAAATAAACTGATCCCACCTTTTGGATTGGGACAACTTAAAAGACATCAGCGCTCTCCTCTCCTGCTTCAAAGGTAAGATTGCACACTGCCACACTCAGGTAGGGCCACACCTCATTTACTGATATCAAAATCCTTCGGGATCGCTTAAACAGATTAAAAGGGTCGTCTGAATTGAAAAAGGAGTTAATAGAGGTGAGATCTTGCTGACGTTGGTGGATCTGAGCCAAGCAGCAAACTTACATACAGATGTAGCACCTCATTTCAGACTCCAGCTTACAGCTTCCTGCCTACGACTTGCCTAAGACCAGTATCGAGGAATGTTAAGCCCTCCTACTATTTTCCAAGAGGGCGTTGCCAGATTTTCAATTTCAGGTTTTAACCAGGAGATGGTGCTTCATTCACAAATACAGAAAGACAAGTTTCATGGACTTTCAGTTGGGTTTTGAAGAGCATTTGAACACATCAATATTTTAGATTAACTAAAGTATATCTAATCTTGTAATTCAATAATATATAGTCTTTATATATTAAATAATCATAATAATGTAAATGTTTACATTAAACTTCTTTATTTGTTATGCTCATACTTTTACCTTTACAATCGTTTGCTTTAATATGCAGTATATTTTTTGTTTGCTTCCTCCTGCTCCCTTTCGGACACATACTGTATGATTTATTATTATTATTAATATGAAGATATTAAGATAAGATAAGATGTCAACTTTATTGATTGAACATTTTAGTTTAGAATGTGCTGTCCCACGGTAATTCAGAAGGCTTACAGGTCACATTCCGACCATTATTTAAACCAATAGGTGTTTTCTCACCGTCTACAGTTTGATTTGTATAGAGGGAGCTCTGTGGCTGAATCGCCAGTGATTGGGTGTGGCGCATTTATCATCGGTGATCAGAGCTAACTGCCTGCCGTCAGATTTCATTTAAAAAACAGATCTGATTTTAAGACTATTTCTGCACTCATAAAGAATAAGAATAATGCGTATTAAACTGGTTTCATTAATTAGTGAGTTTATTTAACACTAGATCTGCCAATCTGGTCAATTTGTGTGATGTGTGTTGTGTGTGTGCAATGTAACTTTTTTTCAATAAATATTAAAGTCTCCCAGTCTGTGACTTTTCCTGAAAGTGTGTTATGAAGCACCCTATGTTGTTAAAAATTGCATTATAATAGCGGGATTTGACGGTTTTAGGTAGGCCTATACCAGGGGTCGGCAACCCCTGGCACGCGTGCCAGCCTTGGCACGCGGCACCGTAACCAGTGGCACGCGAGGAATAAGTGGAATAATTGTGCAAACATATTTAAATTGTATTTCGGATCCTGAACGAGGCCGCCGCCAGAGCGCGTCTCCCCGTTCCCCGCAGCAGGAAGCCATGCACGCAACGCAGCCCCGCTCTCTTTATCTCCAGGTGACTTTCTGCCGCTTTCCTCCGTGGTGCTGATCGTTTCACCACGGAGGAAAGCACTTCACTAACTGCAGTAGCCATAAGGAGCTGTACAAATGCCGCAGTTTTTGCGTGGCTGTGTATTTAGTTGAAAGCCCAGTGGCGATCTGCTCATCTCTCATTGAAATAATATGCTACAAAGGGGCGGACTGGCCATCTGTGTGTTGAACTTTCCTGTCGGCTCCCAGACCGTAGTGGAGGAGGGCAGAAGCAACAAGCTTCAGGTTCAATAACCCACTTTAGCTTAAATGACTGGAGAGAGGCGAGCTCTTCTTGGGAGGCCGTTGCATTTATTTAGCTGTTCTTCTGTTTCACAAATACAGACCTCTGTTTCTCTGCTGCCTCGTTTCACTTCCAGAAACATACACACGCTCCCTCAGTGTCGCTCTACCATCCACACACACACACACACACACACACACACAAGCCACACCCCTCTCTCTCTCTTAAAGGGACAGCGATCTCATCTCACTCTGCGTGACCCTAATATCATAACATGTGTGTTCTGGAGAATCACAGAACGGACAATCGTCCTTATTATTATGCCGTTAAACCAATTATTTAAATGTGTTTGTTAAATTCGACTTCATGTAAGTTGCGCTGACAGGTCCACACACTGCTTCCCCCCACTTCCCTTGCCCTCCAGCTGATAGTTGACCAGCGTCAAGCTCCTCAACACCTTTTTTATCAGTAACAAATTTAGCAGTTGAACATAAAAGTCAACTAACTGAGGGTCACTTGCAATGACAGTGTTGTGTCTAACTGTAAGCTTGTCAGAGTAACCTACAGTTAATTTAGCTGCTGGAGAAGAAAGATCAGTGGGGGAGATAGCTGTGGTTGATGGACCATTAGTGTAAATACACAGCTGAGAGCTGCCGTTTCATTCAGACTGTTTAAAAAACGGTAACAACGGACTATTTTTCTTAGCGGATGCATGTCAATTTAAATTTAAATCACATATTTTTTAAATCAATAAAAACATTTTCTAAATCCATAAAAGCATTTCAATTAATATTGGGATTCATGTCGTTACTTTGTTGAGAATGTGGCCATGTAATAAGCGGGTTAATTTGCAGCGACTTGTTCCTTATCGAGAAAATAACACCCTTCATGCAGATCAAGATCCCTCCGCTACGCGTTGGGATCCTGATCTGCCGACGAGGCTCCATTCAAATATAAATATTTTTAGTGAATTACTGAGTTTAGGCACGTTAATAACGTTTTAATGAAGTTGAATACAGTATATTCATATTTGTCAGTGATTTCATGTCAATTTGGCGAACATAAACAGAAATGATCGTGGTGAAGATGATGATTACATTCGGATTAAAAATCGAGAGCCGGGCTGCATTTCCTCTCGTTCGTTTTTTTCGACTAAACAACATTATTTTGTTAAATAACAACATGGTGATGTTTTGTAAATGATTACATGTCTCTTATTTAGCACAGAGTATGATATCCGTGACATATGGATCTGAACAAAGTTCCGCTGTACATCCAGCGTACTGTATCTGACTTTATTTCACATGAGCTCCAGTGTGGAACCCCACTGCACCCCCTGGTGGATCAATGATCCATTGCAGCTGGCTTCATAATAATGACATTTATTTATCACGGGGGAGGTCTCAAGTCAAGCTAGAGGTTTTGCCTTGAGCGAGGGCAGATCACGTACCAATCACGGCCCTCGCGTTTCAAACTGTCTGAAATGAAGCGCTACATCTGTAGACTCAATTATTAATTAATAAATTATCAGCTCCTCACTGGCTCTTATTGTGTGTGTGTGTGTGTGTGTGTGTGTGTGTTTGTGTAATTTTGCATTTGTGTGTATTGTGTTTGTTTCCCGGGGAAAACACTCACGAGAAACACCGGCTGTTATGCCTGCTGTGACGTCAAGTTACTCCGTTCTCCGCTTGTAATTATGCCGTTACAAGCTTCAAAGTTGTATTTATCATCTGAATTTGCCAAAACAAAGTTTAATATTCTGAAAGCCAATACTATGTTTCATTTCATTTCAAACCTTTATTTATCCAGGTGGATCTCTTTTTCAAGGGAGACCTGCTCAAGTAGGTTCCACATGAAACATAGAAACATAAAACAACAAAAAGGACATCATATAGCATCATTACAGGGATTACAATAACTATCCACATGAACAGGTACCAACGGCATCCGATTGTGTAGCATCCAACCGAGCTTTAAACACATTTAGTGGCACCAGATTGCTCAGTTTCCATTTAATTTGCGGAGCTGCACATGTAAATGCTATCTTCCCTGATACAGTCCTAGCAGTTGGCACATTTAATAAAACCACAGCATGCGATCTCAGGCAATAGCCACTTACATTTCGCCGTGAGATCAAGGTGCAGATGTAGGATGGAAGTTTCCCTAACTTGAAATCAGATGAAAAAAACATCTGACCCTGCCGTGATTATGAAATGTATTTATCGTGTGATTTTGAAAATAACATTTTCATATTCTGAAAGCCAACACTTTGTTTGTGTAAAATCAAACAAAACACCCGAACCTCGAAAAACTATTTTTTAACGCAAATCCACGTTTATTTTGAAATGAGCCATTGCGACTTCCGACTGATTTCGATAGAGCAGGTCACATATATACACATCGATGATCTGCCTTCACGTTGTAGATTTATGGGGGGGGATAAAACATTTCACACTACTTAGATGGGTAAAGTTTTCTACAGCACAACAACAAAGTTCATTCAGCCAGCATCCACTGTAGAAATCTGTTAATTTATCTGTAATTATGGCCAACGTGTGTTATGAAGATTATATTCATCTTAATGTCACCCATATATAAGAGATGTGTTGCATCATGTTATCACTAATATAGGTGTGGTTTTATACATTCCTGTGGGTAATAAGGTGCAGGTTTGCAGGACAGGAGACTATGGGGGAGGGGAGCCAAGAGGGAAGTCTGAAGAATGTGTGTGTGTGTGGAAGCTGCAGGAATACGAGTCAGATGTGTTTGTTTTGCTTCAAACTAAGAGACTGTTTCCGGATCATCTCGGCTGGCGCGCGCTGATTCGCTGCGACACGCCATCTTTTTACATCTCCCAATGAGATGACCTGACTCAGCTCCTCCCGTGATTTGTAGTGTATATAAGCTTGTTTTGTATTTGGGTTCGCTCTCTCTTCCTCCTGCTGCCAAGACGAAGTAAGTAAGATTTCCCAGCGGGAGGAACCAAGGCCGGGGTAATCCGGATTACTTCGTGATGTTGTGTTATTGTGTCTTTTGCCATTAAATCAGCATATTTGTTATAACCTTACCAATGGTTGCTGTGAATTCTTCTTCTGTTAATCTGACCCATTCACAAAAGGACGTGCGGAGGCAGAGGGGGGCCTTAGAGCCCCCGCCAAAGAATGACGTCTGCTACAACAGTTATGTGAGCCTCGCACTGATTCTCCTGCTTTCTGTAGCTACACAACCTTGTCCTGATGCCACTGTTTTGGATGTGAATTCTGTCAGTGTGTTCACTCATTAAAGTCCTGCACGGAACCAAAACCCCAACAAAGACTGACACCAATCGCTTACAACTTTTGGTGAAAAAATAACTCAGATTTGTATTAAGTAGAAGTAGCAGTGGCGTAACTATCGACGGTGCAGCCGGTGCATTGCACCGGGGCCCAAAGCCGTCCAGGGGCCCATGCAAAAAAATAAATAAATGTATATATATCATTTTTTTTTTTTATATATATTTTATTTTGGGACCCCAATGGCATTGACTGGTTCACGCAGTCTTCAAAGTAACCTAGCAACCTAAATTAATTTGTAATTTGTCTGTCCAATGACCTTGCTCCCTTTCATGTCATAGACTGCACTGTAACTTTTATCCATGTATTTTTTTCTTTTAATGTGTATCCATGTATTTCTTCTTTTAATGTTTATTTTATTAGCTTTTCTTTTTAATGACTGATTTTAAATGCCATTTTCTTAATGTCTTTCATTTTTTGTAAAGCACTTTGAATTGCCTTGTGTTGAAAAGTGCTATATAAATAAACTTGCCTTGCCTTGCCTTGATACCTTGCGTGACGAGCGAACCGTTAAATCAACATCAAAAGTTATATGTACTACATAGCTATAGCAGCAGCAAGATCGGCAGAATTATAACAAATTGAATAGCTTGCATTTATAATGTACAGCAAACCAAAACACAAGAGAGAAAGGACAAGAGAGAACAAGGAGATGTAAAGGCTAAACAGACAAAATTAGACAGTTTTTTTTGTCATACATCGTCCTCGAAATCGAACGCTAACGTTGGTAATGTGGACGTGCAGCGGCAGCCGGAGGCTAATGATAGCTCACCTACCTCACCATCATCTAGCTCCACAAGTGAAGCTGTATCCGTGGCTGTGCGACCTTCTTCTCCAGCCATGAGCCAGGAGGAGAGGATGGATTTGGCTGTGCCCGGCGGTGGTCCTACAGTTCCCGCAAGGGCCCCGCCCCCAACCAATAGGGGACTCTATGGCGCTATTGAGACCCCCGACGCCAAGATCAAAGGCTATATTATAGCTACCGGCCCATTCCCCAGAGACACACATCAAGGAAACAGGTGTTTCTCCGAGATGTATTACACCACCACTACCAGAGCAGGTATCAAACTACCACGGACATGGCTGTGTTACTCCCCCACCCTGGACTGTGCCTATTGTGAGCCGTGCTGGCTGTTCGCAGACCGAGGTGCACCGTTATACAGTGATGCGTGGACATGCGTTGTCTGCGAGGATTGACTCACATGCACAATCTCAGGTCCATGTCGGAGCGTGTGTCATATATGAACAGTGGAAGAAAAACGGGAGAATCGATGCAAACATGGAGAGGAATGCAAGGAATGCTGCTAATTACTGGAAACAGGTACTTGAGCGTATTGTCAACATTACAATCACTCTGGCCACTTGTAACTTGGCTTTTAGAGGACATAGGGAGATTCTTGGACAGCCCAACAGTGGGAACTTTCTCAGTATGATAGAACTTTTAGCATGTTACGATCCGGTTCTGAAATAACTTGTTGAGCGACCACAAAGTTCTGTGAAATACTTGAGTCCAGCTGTTAAAAATGAGATAATCTACATAATCGCAAAGCGGGTTCAGTGCGACATTCAAGTAGAAATAAATAATGCTCCGTTTTATGTTGTTTGCATAAGTAGGCTATATTTTTCGTTTCGTTTATTTAATTAGTTAATTTCAAGACAACTTTGGGAATTTTGTTTGTTTGTTATGAGTTTTAAATAGATTTTGAAAGTGGAGAGAGAGAGAGAGAGAGAGAGAGAGAAAAAAAAGCAAGCAACGCTGAGTTAGGGGGGGGTCCAAAAATATATTTGCACCGGGGCCAATCACAACCTTGTTACGCCACTGAGAATTAGCAATTGTAAGAATACTCTGTTACAAGTACAACTCCTGTATTTAAATTATGACCTAAAGAGGCCTCACTATGGTTTCTCCCATTTCCTGTAGTGCTAAAGATTTGTGTGCATGTACATGGTCTGCAAAGGCTTAAATACCTGTGTTGCCTCCAGTGGGAGTTTCTCTCCCACACACTCCCCCCTGCCTGAAAAGCCTTGATTGGAGTTTTTTGTTTATTTACATAACATAGTGACAACACTATGTAACACTCACACTTATATTGGCTAGCACTCCACCACATTATATGTTATTGGGTTAGGAGACCACAACAAAGCTGGCCAGCTAACCATCAGAGCAGCCTGGGCTCTGGTTTCAGACAGAGGGTGTTTTAAAAAATAAAATAGAATTTGCTAATATTAAGTGATAATATTAGGATTAGTGTGAGCAACTAGTTTACATGTTAGGCTAACAGTGCCTTGGTTAAAGAGCCTGTTGCTGTTTATTTATAGCTTTGAATTCTTTAAAACCAATATTATCTTCTTAAACTTGTATGGTAGTCAGGAGCATCACTTTCTAATGTTTATTGATATATTTAGAGCAGTGCTTCTCAAAGTGTGGTCCGCGGACCACTGGTGGTCCGTGAGTATATTGGTAACATTTCACATTTGGAAATAAATAAATAAATCTAAGTTTTCCACACTCTCGCGGGAATATCTCCGCAATGGAGCGAGCTTAAGTTTCACTTTTGATTGCATGATATAGCCCAGATAAACACCTTCATCACACATGTTGCCACTTGTTTGTACCATTTTCAGGCGATTTGTAAAAAACGATGTGTTTTGGGATATTTGTGGAGTTAGGTGGTCAGCGAGTGTTTTTTGGTATGAAAAAGTTTGAGAAACACTGATTTAGAGGGAGGGGATCTAAAGTAATGCTTTAAAATTGAGATTAGATTAATTTCTACCATTTTCTTAAATTCATGGTAGTTTCAGTAATCCCATGGTAATTGAGGACACAAGTTATCTAAATGACTAATGTCATCTTTATGGCTTTCAGAAAGGACAGGAGACCGACAGGTGACTATCAAAGGACTAGCAGCAGCAGCAGCATGATGATGATGATGATGTTAAATGTGTTGTTTTAGGAACATCCATTGCAAATACATGGAATTCAATAAACATTGAATAGCATATCATGCAGTTTGTCTATGCCTTTTCCTCCGTGTTGTCCTGGTTTGCTGTGCTGCCTCCTAGTCGCCACCATGGTTTGCTGTGCTGCCTGGGGATGCTCAAATCGCTCCGAGAAAGGAGTACGAATGTACGGCTTCCCCACTGACACAGAGCGGAGGAAAAAATTGCTGGCTCAAGTCAGCAGGAGCAATTTCACGACCAACAGCAAAAAAATATGTGATGTAATTATATACAAACACTGCATTTGCACTTTTTCACAAAACGAAAACCACACCATTGGGAAAGCTTAATGTTTTGTTTAATACAAAAAAACAGGGAAAGGCTTGAAAAACACAGAGTTGAGACTCAGGGTGCAGGTATTCAGGCTCCATTGAATCTCCCTCTGGTTCTTGTGCTGAAAGAGGGAGTAACAGACAGGAGAAAGGGTTATACGTCCAGAACTCTGCTGCCAGGCTTCTCACCCACACCAAGCCATGGCACCATATCACCCCCACCCTCATCCACCTACATTGGCTGCCGGTCAAATCCCGGATTCAATACAAAACACTCATCCTCACGTACAAGTCCCTCCATAAAAACACTCACTCTTACACGCACCAAAGTTATATTTATCTAATATTTAACTCCCTCCACCCCCGCATACAATCCCGTTTAGAAGCCCCTCTTTTCTAATTCAACAACGTTGGACAAAATGACATTAAGAGAACGGAATTTACAATTTAAAAGGCTGTTCAGCGTGTGTTGCTAATTTGATTCGGTATCCTAGCTTAATCTGTTATTTGTAAACGTTCCCTAAATCTACTAATTTAGGGATAATCCACTGACATGTTAATTTGAATCAGATGTACTGATAATATCCGCAATATAAATCTTTAAACTTCTTCTTACCTTTAAAAGTCCGTCACGAACGGTCTATTATGCTGCAACTCTACAGCTCTGCTAGCCTTGGCGCTAACTTCCGGGGAACGATTGAGAGGCTCCACGATCTGCCATTGCTGTAAAAAAGTGGTCCATTGGAGTGAACGGAGATGACGTAACTCTCAGTCTATATGGCGCTGCTGAAAACGAGCATAATAGGGGCCCTTTAAGATGGAATTGTTAAGTCAGGTATAATTCGTTTTTTGCTTTATTGTAGGAGAAATTGAATTAAAGTAGTTTAAAAACAATATCTAATCCATGTGATCCAAGCTATGTGATTAACTCCACACCACAGGGGTTCGTCAGGATACAAAGATTACCCTGACCTATGAACTCCTTGTCATATATTTTATTGTGTTTCTTTGCAAATTTAAAATTTAAAATTTTGAAAATTCAGTTCCTGACAGATGCCAAAAAAGACCGAGATTATGGAATTAAACAAATAAATAAAACAAGGATAATTGTGTGTTATTTAGAAAAGAATAACAAATTAGAAGGAAAAAAAGATTTTAAAAAATACAGATTTCAGTATTCTGAGGTCTTCCAAGACTCGAACGGGCAAAAAGACGTGCTGCAGGCACGAAACATACTACCAATAGAAATACATTGCTTTTAAAATCGTTCTGCGTGACACGAAAAAAAGGGGGAAATCGTGTTGGTGAACACGAATCAATAGATTAAATGTCGTGACTATAACACGAAATGCCGTGAGACTGGGTCGGATGTGGCGAGCTGATGAAATCCTTTTCTGTGGACTGGGCTCTGCAGTGAGTGAAGCCTTTTATGGGAGAGCTTAGGCACATAATGAAATCTCCCATCGGAAAGCCCTCTCACAAGAGCAATACAACGTTCCACTCATTGTCATCACCAAGCCCTCATTAAAATACATAATGCTGTTGTCAAATAGTTCCCTCCTATTGCTGTCTGAAATAACATGGCAGAGTGGATATTATTAGCATGTGCATACCGACATGTGAGCAAAGCCCCTCCTTTGAGAGCCATGCGTGACCCTCTGAGACAATCCCTTGTGACAGCGGCCTCAGCTCTGGGCAGGCCTTGATAAAACATTTATGGGAGCCTGTTGGGGTCACCTTGAGATCGCTACTCTGTGTCTGCCTCAGCAAGTTGGACTCCTTGAGGGATTGGATTAACATCACTTTTCATCACGCAAGTTCATGAACGGCTGTTACTCTGAATTCTTGAACAAGGAGATAATGGACAGAGCTAGAACTGGGAAGAAAGATAAAGGTGATTATTGCTTTTAATTCCATGAAAACATGTGTTTCTGACTTGTCTTTTGTACGTCTGGCAGCATCTCAAAATGACTAATAATGATCTATGCCATAAAACAAATCAAACAAAAGCAGATGTATGGGTCCATAGCGAAATGTTTCAGTAAATGAGCTAGTAGATCATTTTAATTCAAAAATTCAAAATGTTATAGATGCCATTGCTCCAACTAAGGTAAAGGAAGTGACTGGGAAGAAAATATCTCCATGGAGAAAGGCCATGACCGTGAGAGCAGAAAAAAGAGAGTGTCGAAAAGCTGAACGTATGTGGCGAAAAACAAATCTCCAGGTTCACTTTGAAATCTAAAAAGAGAGACTTGGCCTTTATAATTTGGAATTGGAAAACGCACGACAGTCTTTCTTCTCTGACATCATTACCAAAAACAATGCACGTGCCTTGTTTGCTACCGTCGACAGACTAACTAACCCCCCAGTGTCAGTAGCCTCTGAATTTCTATCCACCAGGGCATGCAATGATTTTGCCTCCTTCTTCACTGACAAAATTCAGAAAATCAGACAAGCAGTCAGTGCCTCTGCATCAGGTGTTGTCCCTATGTCCACCTAATATCAATTCAAACACCATGACACAATTCCATCAGATTAATGATAAAAACCTAGAGGACATTATTCAACTTCTGAAATCCTCCTCCTGCTGCCTTGATATTATTCCAACAGGATTTTTCAAAGATGTTTTTCGTTGCATGGCCTCAGATCTACTTCATATAGTAAACACATCTCTTCACTCAGGTATTTTTCCACAGGCCCTGAAAACTGCAGTCATTAAACCGCTCTTAAAAAAGAATAATCTAGATGCTTCAGTAATGAACAATTACAGGCCCATATCAAACCTGCCATTTCTAGGTAAAATCATTGAAAAAGTTGTTTTTCAACAGTTGAGTAATTTCTTGCATTTAAATAGTTGTTTCGATGTGTTCCAGTCAGGCTTTCGTCCAAACCACAGCACTGAGACTGCTCTTGTAAAGGTCTTCAATGACATCCGCTTAAACACAGACAGTGGCAGAACTTCAGTGTTAGTATTATTAGATCTCAGTGCTGCGTTTGACACTGTTGACCACAACATATTACTCGACCGACTAGAAAACTGGGTGGGACTTTCGGAAACAGTTCTAAATTGGTTTGAATCCTACTTAAAGGACAGAAAAAACTTTGTTTCTATAGGTAAATACACATCTGAGTTGACAAATATGACATGTGGGGTACCTCAAGGCTCCATCTTGGGGCCTCTTCTCTTTAACATCTACATGCTACCACTGGCTCAGATAATGAAAAACAACAAAATAAGTTACCATAGCTATGCGGATGACACACAATTTTACATAACAATTTCACCAGGAGACTATGCTCCAATTCAAACACTGAGTAAGTGCATTGAACAAATCAATGACTGGATGTGTCAGAACTTTCTCCAATTAAACAAAGATAAAACTGAGGTAATGGTTTTTGGAGCCAAGGCAGAACGTATACAAGTTAGCGCTGAGCTTCAGTCTGCAATGTTCAAAACAACAGATAAAGCCAGAAATCTAGGTGTAGTCATGGACTCTGACCTGAGTTTCAACATTCACATTAAAACAGTTACTAAATCAGCCTACTATCACCTAAAGAACATATATAGGATTAAAAGACTAATGTCACAGCAGGATTTGGAAAAACTTGTCCATGCTTTTATCTTCAGTAGACTGCACTACTGTAATGGTGTCTTTACAGGTCTCACTAAAAAATCTATTAGAAAGCTGCAGCTAATTCAGAACGCTGCTGCTCGAGTCCTCACTAACACTAAGAAAGTGGATCACATCACTCCTGTTCTGAAGTCTTTACACTGGCTTCCTGTGTGTCAAAGAATAGATTTCAAAATACTGCCGCTGGTTTATAAAGCTTTGAATGGTTTGGGCCCAAAATACATTTCTGACCTAATGCTAAATTATGAACCATCCAGATCTCTCAGGTCTTCAGGGACTGGTCAAGCTTTCTGTCCCCAGAGTCAGAACTAAACATGGAAAAGCAGCGTTCAGTTATTATGCTCCAAATATCTGGAACAAACTCCCAGAAAACTGCAGATCCGCTGCAACTCTGACTACTTTTAAATCCAGACTAAAGACTTTTCTTTTTGCCGCTGCTTTTAATTGAACTATTTACATCTTAAACTTGCACTGTAACTTTTATCCATGTATTTTTTCTTTTAATGTTTATTTTATTACTGATTTTAAATGGCATTTTCTTAATGTCTTTCGATTTTTGTAAAGCACTTTGAATTGCCTTGTGTTGAAAGGTGCTATATAAATAAACTTGCCTTGCCTTCAAGAAAGTTTTACAGTCAACTTATTCATGGTTAAAACTATAAACCAGCAAAAATCACCCACATAAACCATAATTTGAAACATAAAAGAGCCAACTTAACGCAGTCCTCAGTGAAAAACGGCATGATCAAATCAAGTTTTTATTTATTTATAATTGTATAAGGACATTTAAAAGCGATTTCTGATCGAGCCAAAGTGCTGTGATGGGAAATGTGAACCATCTGCCCATTGTTCTGAAGGCGGATTGTTCCTGCCACAACCTGGTTCTGAAGACTAGACAAAACAGAGGGAGAAGCAGACGGAAGGCAATCAAGTCATTTATATACATAATAATAATAATCATAATGAACCTGAAATAAACAGAGAAAATGATGGTTATGAGTAAGTAGTGGCGAGGCTGCGTGAATGCATTGGTGTGTTGTGTAAAGAGGAGATATTGCATGGAAATCAAGAGGTCCCAGGGGCCAGGGAAGCGGGTATTATATTTGGAGAGCAGCAGGCACAAGTGCTTATAACTACGGCGATCCATACCACCAGATACTTTGTCCATCAAAGACAAACTAGCATCAACAACAATAGTATACAAACAAGCCAGTTGGTCAACAGCACAAAAATGTCCCATTGGATCAAAATCCCATTTGTCCGACAGTTTGTTACCTCAAAAATACACCAATTCTTCCCAAATACCACGCTCTTGCATTTGTTTGGTTTTGTTGGTCATGTTTGGATATGAGAAATGGAATTGGTTAGGTCAGCGTAGGTTGGGTTAGGGTTAGGAACTCTGGACTACATTATTCTTCTACACCAGGGGTGCCCAACCGGTCGATCGCGGGGAGCAAGGGCGCCGGAAGCCATTGGCCCCCCCACTTTTCAGCCCCGCCCCACATTTTCGCAGCGGCAAATGCCGCGGAACACTGTACAAATCCCGTTTCAATAATTCCCCTCTACTCTAAAGTCGCATCTAAAACGCGATCTGATCTAGCTGTGTATATTTTGTTATTTTGTATTATTATATATTCAATCTCATTAGCTACACGCATTTTTTAAGCTTGTAAAGGGAAGACCACAGCTCGCCTCTCACTCGACACTCTGCTCTTCCACAGCGCCGCTCCCCCTCCCTCCCGCTGAAATTATGAATGTAAGGCATATAGTAATCATAGATAACACGGCAGGGTCCGTTACAGTTTGTTTTCATCTGATTTCAATTAAACAAAGTCTTGGCTTTCAGAATACTAAACTTGTTTCTGCAAATTCAGATGATAAATACAGCTTTGAAGCTTGTAACGGCATAATTACAAGCGGAGAACGGAGTAATTTAACGTCACAACAGGCATAACAACAGCCGGTGTTTCTCACAAGTGTTTTCCCCGGGAAACAAACACAATACACAAAAACGCAAAAATACACAAACACACACACGTATATACACACACCCACACTCGCGAGCTTCCCCCAGACCAGTAATCCAAACGAAAATATCTTCCCTCCGTAGTATTTTGATCTTTTGCTCCGCTAATAATCAATCATATCGATCCGGAGAAGAGGACACTTTGAAGGCCTTTTTCTCAAAAATGATGACTCTGTAACAGTCATTATATAATGTGACATATTTTTGCTTAATATTTGTAGTACAAAAACAATCCTGATTTCATCAGAAAGTTATAATCAAAATGTGTATTCGGGTCAATGCGACTGATTTCGATTGAGCAGGTCACTTTGCATTAGGTAAAATAAAGCAGGTAGACATAACTGGAAGAATATGTATACATTTTAACCCAATCAAATAGGACATTGTCACACCATGTAAATTACAACCAATAAAAAAGCTTAGATTTGTTTATTTGTTACGTTGTTTACTTTATTTGTTACGTTGTTCTGTGTGTGTCAGCCGTTAACCTAGATAGAAAGAATATATACACTTGCAAACATGTCAGAAGAACCAGCGCAGAACAAAACTAAATACAGTCAATCTAAACTTAAATGTAACAACTGGAAGGTCACATCCCTGACATCCACATCTCCGGAGCCTGGACCTTCTTCAATCATAGAAACAGCGAAGCCAGATGAACCCAAAAGCAGCAGCTCTGCGGCCGCAGAGACTTTCAAAACCACCGGCGTCGTTGAACCGAAACAGGCTGGTTCCGACTGGAGGTTTGTTGTCGGGACATTGAGGCGGGTAAAGCTGTACAGCTAACTGTCGGAAAAAACGAGACCGCTAGATTATTTGGGCAAAGAGAAAGGTACTTCAACGCAGAATGGTACAAAAACAGAGAGTGGTTAATTCTTTGCAAAACCACTAAACGATAGTGATAAATTGCGATGTTAACAACCTCATGATAATCTCATATATTTTTTTAACTTAGGATCACCTGTGTTTAGTCTAGAAAAAGGTAAATGTGTGCATTTTATTATAAAGTATTTACAGACTGTTGCAAAAACGAAGAAGCTTATAAACATCAGGTTTAAAACTAAAAGAGCTTTACAAAAACACAATTAAAGATGTTTGGAGTTTTATTTGAGTTAGTAATTTACATTTTTTGTCAAAGAGATTTGAAACCGTTGTTAAATACAGTTACGGCATTTCCTGTTTCTGCCGGAGAGAGGAGAGTTTGTCCCAAAGCTTGCTGCTGTATTTACTCCCTCCATCTGGCAGGAGGGAGCCTCATGTGTCACTCCACGGAGTTCACTCCATCACGGAGGGGGAGTGTGTAGGGGTAGGGTGTAGGGCGTGGTTTGAGATTGGGCCATAAACACGCACTTTTTTGCCACCCCCACTTCTAAAATGAATCCGGCGTGCCTGGCGGGGACATTCCCAGTCGATCGTGAGATGTGTCTAAAAATAGAACAACAATATTCTGTTTTATCGTTAATGTCCTGTAACATAATCTTCCTGTGCCAGAATAATGCACTTGAACGCATCAAAGCTTTGTGATTGGCCGGCGTGACCCCATGTCTCGGGGCGTGGCTGGTGGGCAGTGCACTAGTTCGCTGACGTTGTCCGTGGCTGCGTTTCACTTCGGTTAAATGGATTCCTTGCGTCCCTCACTTGCGTAGTTTCCCTGCGACTAGTCCCTCTCACCAGGGAAGCATGGAGAGACGCAAGGAATCCACGAGAAGCAGGGCTGAAGTCGAATAGTCCATTTAGCTTAGGACCCTTCCTAACGGAGTGAAATGACCCGGAAGTCCCTCAGTGGCAGCCATGATAAGTGCCGTTCAAATTCTCTAGATCAGGGGTGCCCACACTTTTTTGGCTGGTGAGCTACTTTTGAAATGACCAGCTCACCGAGGTCTACCAACCAAAAATGAAATCCCAAATTGCAAGGGTTGCTGAGTAACACGTTTTATTTATACATGGGATAACTACAATAGGGCTGCAACAAACGACTCATTTGATAATCGATTAATCTATCGATTAAGGAAACGATTAATTCGGACTATTACTGTATGCCTTGCACAATTTCTCAAACGCTCTTATTTTAGGGTGACCAGACGTCCCCGTTTTCCAGGAACAGTCCCCGTTTGTATTGGCCTGTCCCCGGTTGAAACTGTCCCCGGAAATGTCCTCGTTATTTAATATACGTTAAAAACACATAGCAAGGTGAAATAAAACGTTTCATGTCAGGAAACACTGGGTAAAAAGACTGCGGTCAAGCCAGCCCCCACTTCGGAAAACACAGTCAAGCCAGCCCGCACGTTGTATTGCGGTGCGCGAATATCCTATGCATTACGGTAGAGGCCTGTAAAAACTGCCTTCAAAATAAAAGCGTTTACTCGGTCAATAACAAATATACCTAAAAAACACACCAAACATATTCATATATACTGGAGCTGAAATTAAGAAATATGTACTATATAATGTGATCAATAATAATTTAAAACAAACTACGTATAACTACCACATTATAACTGAGTGAATGTCAAATGTAAGTATACAGTTATGAAGACATATCTGACATTTCCACTCATTTCAATTGATGCTGACACCATCTCACAACACTCCTAAAATAACATTACTTTCTGAAGCACAATTTAAAATGTATGCTGTTTAAAATCTCAAATTAGATCTATTGTCCATCTATATTTTGATTATTATTTAATGCAAACTGTCCATAATCAAAGAGTCACTCGAAGTCAATTAAATACTTATTTCACTTCAGGGTGATAGCAGGAGACCCCATCTAGTCAATCAGAGAAAATCAGGACAATCTGATGTAGAATTTCAAAATAAAATACTTTTGAATAAATAATATTTCACATCAAAAGAAACAACAATGTTTTAACAAATCGTATTAAATAATCTGATGACTGAATTGTAAACAGAATAGCTGAAACTTTAACAAAATAAAGAGTAACTCTGTTACCTCTAATCATTAACCCATGTTTGTATAATTGTGTTAACTCCGTGTGTTGCTGCTAGCATACATAACACCTGACGTGGAAACGTTACTCGTGGATGGAGGGGCTACAGAGCTACGAGAAAGACAGTCGAACCCGGTGCATTCCTCCGTCTGAATGTGGTGCACTTTTGCTAAATGTTTAGACAAATTGCTCCGCCCTTACATGCTAAACACTCTTGGCAAGGAGCATTGTCCACCTCGAGACGGGTAACATTTAACCACACCTTGGAGCCAGTGGCGTAGCCAGGAATTATTGTGTGGGTGGGCATGGAGAAATGTAGGTGGGCCAGGGGGAGACTCATTAAGCATGGGGTCTGAGCTCAAACTTCATTAATGTTTTTATTTATTTTTTAATGCACTAATTAAACATAAGAATAAGCATAAACTAGCAGTGAAAACAAAAACATAGGCACGGCGGCCTCAGAATGTGTGTAAAACTGACATCCACATGACTGGCTCGACGGCCACAGAATACACAGGCTCGGCGGCCTTAGGTTGTTTATCCTTGACAGTCGCACACACGGAGTCACTATAACCTGCGAAGCGACGGCATCCTTGAATCGGTATCATACAGAGCGGCGATACTGCGACTAGAACACACACGCACACACACACACACACACACTATAGTCTGCAACCGCAGCTGCGCTGTTGTTGCAAATGCAACAGTCTTTTGTGTCTGCTGCAAGACCCCATCGCGCGTCTTCGTATAGAAGATGGAGGAGAGTAGATAAACAAAATGGAACTGATGGATAAAAGACAACGACGAGGCATGGACATCAAACGCTTCATGAAGAGGAACTGGCTGCTCATCGCTACGATGATAGCAGTGGTGTTGTCATCCACATGACTGGAACGGTGGCTTCAGGTTTATCCCGCATCCACATGACTGGATAAAAAATCCAAATAACACCCAAATAAAAAGTAAAGCATATAAACAATTATATTATATTGACGCACCAAATAGCTAGGCTTCATTACAATTACAAAAATGTGAATTAGCCTACCTTTTTGATGATCACAGCAGGAGACGACGGGGCTTGGTATTGAACACTGAGATGATTTCGTCATGCTGCAAAGTCTCGGCCAGTTCTCTTTCAAATGACAGGAGCGATAAGCTATTCAGACGGCCAGTCACCATCAATGCCCTGTTGTCTGTCATGATTCGATTGACTGTAGAAAATAGTCTCTCCACAGAGCAACTGGTCATCGGTAGAGTAACGAGTGCCCTCAGCAGACAATTCATATTTGGAAATATGTCACTTGGGCAGGTGTCGATAAATTCCATGAGTGATGGAAAGAGCCTGCCATCTTCCTCCTTTCTCTTTAGCTGCTGTACAAAAACAGTGTGTTCTGCAGCCTCCACTGTTATTCCAAAGTGGGCACTGGGTGACTGTATTGCTGCCATCTCGCCAAATGTCTCGGAACTGGGCATACAGGCCGCTGCGGCTTTCATCAGCCCATATGAGTCTGCTTGGAAACGAGTGTCTAGCTCCATTATCTGCCTGTCCAAGATGTCATTATATAATCTTCTTAAATCAGAGTTGTACCTCACAATGGTCGCTTTGCCCTTTGTCGATTCCACATGAGAGTCACCCAACCTGGCTGGCATCTTCCTCTTTCAGGAGGCAGTGACGTCCCAGTTCAAAATGTCGTATTTCAACATCAAATCCTCCGTCAGTTTCATTACTTTGTCCAAGTCATTTTTGGAATTATCCCTGCAAGTCCCTCGATTAGATGTATGCAATCTGTTATAGATATAGTGGCGGATTGCAGGCCCTTCGTGGCGAAGTCACTCATTTCAAACAACATATTAAATGTTACGGGAAGAAATACAAATGTCTTGTTCTGGATTTGTTGTAAGAGAGTCAGCCTCGATTTTCGTCTGACCAAAATTCGGCAAGCGTTTCTAATATTGCATCAAAAAGACGCAAAACCTTATTAACTGAACCAGACCTGGAACTCCATTGCGTGTCAGAGCCCCTCTCAAGCTCTAGCGCTGGTTTATGTGGGCGAAGCTGTTTCTGTATTTCTATAAACTTTGCATGTCTATGTGACCCAGTCATTAAACTATGTAAGGAGTTCAAAATATCAAAAAAGGTTGCGACGCTGGGTGATGCCTTGGATGCTGCGCAAAGCACAAGGTTGAGACGGTGCGAGTTACAGTGCACATAAACAGCATGGGGGAACGTTTGCTTCAGAATTACTTGAACCCCACTTCTTTTGCCGGACATCACTGATGCTCCATCAAAACTAAATCCAACACATAATGCGGGATCAAGCTCTAGTGCCTCCAGTACTTGTAAAATCTTTTCTGATATTACATTTGCAGTCATGTCCCCTGTCTCTACAAAACCCACAGCCCTCTCCTTCAACACTCCTTTGTGTAAGTATCGAACACAGACAGCCACCAGTTCTCTCTTTGAGAGGTCTTTACATTCATCTGCGAGAATAGCATAATATGTATCCGGCTGATCATGTAATTCACCTTTTATTTTCCGGATGAGTAGAGATGCAGTTATTTCCAACAACTCATTTTGTATGTCAGGGCTCATGAGTTTACCATTCTTCGGTAGTTCGTCCAGGCGCATTTTTATGTCGGGGTCATAAGTACAAATTAATTTGAATAACTCCAAAAAATTCCCCCTGTTCAATGCCTCCGCATTTTCGCGGTGCCCCCGCAAAGGTATGTCTTGCTTGGCGCAAAATAAAACGAGGTCTATCACAACTTTTATGTGTTCTCGATTTCGTTCTATAAATGATTGATTAGCAGCATCCCTGTTAAAGGTGACCTATCATGCTATATTTAAATGATATAGTGTATGACCATACCTATATAAGGTATATTTATACATTTTATTTTTCAAAATACCAAACAGATGATTTTTTAGCCATGCCTCGTTTCGCTCATTTTCGCTTTATTCCAAACCTGCCTATGAAAATTCTGAGCAGCAGCTGACCACGCCCCCAGCAGAAGAGCCGGCGAGAGTCACGTTACCATGCTTGCTGTGATTACGAGTGTGGAATACACATGTCATCTCAGAGCAATGCATGTGTTCAAGCATATTATCAATTTGATCCAGAAACTGAAGCAGCGGAGGTTTTGGTGGAGGTGCAAACATCTCGGTTGCAGCAGGACGTTTCTGAATGGTTAGTTGACAAGCTGTTGTCCCTATTTATTTTTACTCTGTTACGATGCTTGCTACTTATTCCATTCATATTTTGGCTAATTAGCAAGAATGCAATGTGTACAGTTTGTAACTTAGAGTTTGGAACGCAAACACAGCGATACATATATATATTTATAAAGGGAGACATTCATATTTTCAGCATATATACAATGGCCTCATTGCGTTTAATAGTTTACAGTCCTTTTCTTCCAACATCGTGCAACAACCGTTGGAAAGTTCAATAACTTAGGGTGATAAAAAGTATAACTCCAACACCTCAGTTGTCAGCAATGTGTGTTTCATGTGTTTTAAAAGCTCAGTTATTGACTTCTTTCTAAAGGGGTACATGTGCAACTTGCGCCACGATGCCTTCTGAACCGGAGCATGTGCTGCATGGAGATACCACACGTAACATTAGCTTCACTAAGTTGTCTGTTTAGAGAATACATTTTTCACATGTCATTCAATATGTTTATCACACTAGGTGTCAAGACGGATGCAGGAACATGAGGACTCTGTAACCTGTGTGGTGGACCATCCTGGATTGGAGCCTGTCTGCCTAAATGTGTTGTCCCTGCAGAATGCATTGAATATTTACAGAGCTGAACACAGTTGGACTACAGTTGAGGCAAATAGAGCACTGAGTGGTTTGTTTTGACTGAAATTGTAAAACGAATGCTAATATTGTTCATGGAAATAAATACTGGTGTATATGGCTTTATGCAATCTTTCATTCTGTCATTGTACATGTACTATTATATACTACACAGCAATGGCATAACACACCCATGTGTATGACAAAAAAAGTCCACACACAACCTTATGCTCTTGAAATCAGAATATTCTTTACCCATCCCAACATGAATAATCACGACACACTTGATATCAACTCGGAACTTTATTGTCAAAATCAACGGTTATTTGAACCCATAAAAAACAGGAGCTTTGTGAGCTGGTGCTGGGGCTTCCTTGAACACAGGATCAGAGTGGTGATTCCGGCCTGCGTTGTCCTCTGATCCGTGAAATGTCTGTTAGGTTCAGACAGCAGCCAAATTGAACCGTGTGGCATACCCGGCGATGACCTCCTCCCTGTCAGGTTGCTCATAATGGTGCAGGGTCCACAAAGACTTGGTCGAAGATGAGGTCCATCAAGTTGGCCACGTAGCCTGTGCAATGTTAAAAAAAGCACAACAAAAAAAGTGGTTTAGATTTGTATATGCATGTCGTCAACAACATACCAGGGCTTTAGCTCCGTTTTACTCGTGGTGTGTGTCCCCTCGCATACATACATACAGTGTTGTATCCTAACACACCCCCATTTATATTCATGTGCGCACACAAGTAAACATACTGCAAAAAACGGCATGTCTCATTAGCTTAGCGTAGCTTAGCTTACAGATCGATGATATATGATCGTTCTTACAGACTACAATCACAAAAGCTTTTACATAACGCTGGAAAAAACGGCACTTACCTCCAGAAGATTACGTTTGTTATTATAACTTACTCAATATGATTTTTTAGAGGATACAAAATACTAATACATAGGAGAATAAATACTTGTGTTATCGGCTAGGCTAGGCGTGGCTTTACAGCCTTCACGCAGATCGCCATTACGGCAGTCTGAACATGTTCGCAAATGCCTGATAATTAAAATAAAAGACAAAGCAAAGACTGCGGAGCGTACAAAATAAAATGTTACAAGAACATATAAACACCTAACCGATTACTAGTTGGGGTTGAGGCGACATTGATACGGCTAAGCTACATGCTACATGCTACAAGCTAGATATAGCTTTATCAGGAAAAACACTGCTAAATAAAAACTTACAGCTTCAGAATTGGATGTGTCCTCACTGGCCTGGTCCCGGATGGTTGGTATTGATCCCGGGTGTAGCATTAGTTTGGAGGCATATCCGTGTTGGACTTGAGAGAAGTTCATAAACATGTCCGTGGTTTAACTGGCTTAGACATCCTGGCAATAGCAGGAAAAAACACAGATGTGACTGGGGTAGCCTGCCGATAGCCTATATGCGAATGAGAGGTTTGGCAATGCACGTGGCCGTGGCTCATTCCCCTGATAGGTGGAGAGTTGACCAATAAGCGGAGTACGTCTTTGTGACGTAGAAAAGTGTCGGAATGTGGATCCATTTTTTTCAGATCCGTTGCAGCCCCTTTTTTAGAGATTTGGCGAAGGAGGAAAATAGAGAGGGTTGTGTTTTCTGACACTTGGTGAGTTCCCCGGAACACCGGGGACACATAATCATGTATAAAAGACGTACAAAGGTGCATTTTGCATGATAGGTGCCCTTTAAGCTGGTTAATAATATTTCCCTTCCCTGACTGGTGGCATTGCTTATAGCCTTCTACTTTTGCCAATGCTGAAACATGTTGTTTGCTAGCCTCATGTTTTACACAAAACTGAGAAATATGCTTCCAGTCCTTAAATCCATCTTTTACGAATCGATCTTCGCCTGTCACTTCAGGGAAATGGCGACATGCCTTACAAAACACTGCATCTCTGGATGTGCTGTATTCAATCCAATGAAATCGGTCATAGCACCAGGCGGAAAAACTCCTACTTTTTCCTGACAAAAAAGTGGTGGCTGGGAACACCTTGTGTTTGGGCTGTGTCGGGGGCTCATCTATACTGACAAGTCTGATGGTGCTGCTAACTTTAAGTCTGTTCCACCTGAGGCTGAGGTCAATGCTGTAGGTTCTTTGAAACCAGGTGGAGTGGAGGCTGAGGTCGATGTTGTAGGTTCTTCGAGAGCAGCTGCAGTGGAGGAAGGGAGTGGAGGAGGATGAGTTGTGATAACGTTAGCCATCTCGAATGCTGACTCTGGTGCTTGCTGCGAAGAATCACTGTGAGCAGCGGCAGCTGCAGTCGGTGTCTGGATGGATTCGGAGGTAGACAGCTGTAGTTCAGCAGAATCCTCTGTGCAAACTCGTTTTAGAAATTTAAACAAACTAGTTTGTTTCACCATTTTGCAATCAACTTGGTACTGTACAGTTGCGCTAGCTACTGGCTGAGAAAGAGCGCGAGAGCAGTCAGGAACGTCAAAATCGCTGTGACACGCTGATTGGCTGTGGGTGGGCCCAGGCCCACCCACAGCTACGCGGCTGCTTGGAGCACTTCTCTCTGCCATCCCCGCCGTGTGTTACATGCATGTAGCAGCCGTGTGTGTGTGTAAACTGCCCCACCCCCTCGCACACAGACGGGGGAGAGAGAGAGATCTCGTCTCGATTGGAAAGATCAAAAATACACCGACCATAGACGCATTTGTTTGTCTTTTTGCATGTTAGAAACGAGTTGGCGACACTAAGACTGCGAGATAATGTTTGTGTAGCAATAATACATTACCTTTCTCTTTCTCAACTCGCTACTCGGAGGGAAGTCGCTGTCATATGCCTTGTGAACACTCCGATAATGCCTCTCCACGTTACCTTTCTTTGGCAGAGCGACGCTTGCTTTACAAATAAGGCAAATAACCTTTGAATGTGACATCACAAAAAAATATTCTTCCTCCCATTCTGAGTGGAAGTGGTATGTTTTTAGCTTTTTGTTCGGTCCCGCACTCATTTTGTTGTTTGCCTCTTAATTTGAGTTTTCCCAGCACTTGACTGATTTTGTATCGCTTTGCATTCTGGGTTAACAGACTGGAAAGCGATAGGTCGCTTTTTCTGTCAATCAAGTAAACTCCTGAATTAAGTGGCAGGGAGGCCAAGGGAGGAGGGATCAAAACCTGTTTTGTCTAATTTAACCGAGCTGGATTTTTTTTTTTATGAATGACTCGCGATCTACCAGCATTGCCCCCGTGGACTACTGGGCACCTCTGCTCTAGATGATAGGAAAGGAGGTTTCAAACTTCCTTTATAACCTCCTTTAGCTTAGGAACCACTGGACCTCCCTTGACGAAAGAAGAGGAGAAAGTGCTGCCCCACAATGCCTTGCGGCCGCAGCATTTGCCGTCACACAACAGTCGGCCATTCACGGAAACAACCGATTATGACCGAGAAATTATATCATGAAAGTTATGGTGCTTATTAAGCATTTTAAAACGTATGTGGTAAGTTGTGTTATGTTGTGTTCGTTATTCTCGCGTCCAGGAGAGAAGCTTTAAAAGGAGACTAAATTGAGTCTCTGAAAAGGTTCAAATGGTACTTTAATTAATAAAGCTTGCTGGCTGTTCGCTCCTCCTCTCTGTGAGCTGTAGTGACGTAGGGGACTTCCCCCCTCGTTCTCCTGTGTCCGATATCGCGTTAAAAAGAGGATTTCGACATTTTACATTCATTGCTTACTTCCACATGCCTTTTCTCCTCCTTATCTCTTTCATAACTTTATATGTAATACATGTTAACGGCGTCAATAGCCACTTTAACCTCTTAAGCCCTGAGCCTGTTTTTCAGGTTTCAGGCTCGAAAATGCCACTAACACAACAAAGACTATATCTTCACTTCTAAAAGGGGTAAATTAATAATCTTTTCTCTCAAAGCAAGGTTACATCTGTGAGTTGGATGTAGAAGTGTCAGAATCAATATAGATGTTTATATTATAAAGTAAATTCAGATGGAACATAGTAAAAACATCACAAATAAAAAAAAGGCAAGATGTAATTATTGTAATATTTTTGAAACCGGATGTTGTTTACTTTCTCTTTTCTGGCTGATAGCTCCAGGAATTCGGGGTCTTCCAGTGATGACATTACATGTGTGGAATCTGTGGAGTCTCAGCTTTAATCGGATATCTTGTTTGTGCAGTTACGATAAGAAATAAGGGCATTTCTACCGTGAGTGCTGTGCAAAAGTCCGTTAGCATTAGTTAGCATTTTTTCGCTCCATGCTAATTCAAAGGCTTGGTATTACTCTTGTGTTTATTTTAGCTAAACATGGTTCACATTGTCAGTTAGCTGAGTTTCTTATCGTTAAAAGGGTATGGAACATTAATAGTTTCATAAATGTTAAGAAGCCCTGAGACATAGTCTCGTTAAAAAACGGTGGGAGGGGTCCACTGGGGGGACCCTCGGGCTTAAGAGGTTAATGATACTAATGGACGGTAGTCCCGGATGTCGTCATGAAGGATTTTCAGAATAAAAGCTTGGTCTTGAGAACTTCAGTTTTTTTCCCGAATAAAATAGCATTTAAACTGACGGTATGTTTAAGCTACATTATGCTATTAAACATTGATTTTAATTTCTAACAGTCCCTCCTTACACACCTAAAAGGTGTGTATAATACTGAAATCAATTAGTTCTTCATCTGAACTTTGCATAGTACATAACTCATATCAAAAACATACAATCAAAATGGAATGGTTCAATAGCCTCAACTTTACAAAAATACAAAAAATACTTTGACTGTGCTTAAACATAAAAGTGTTCCCTTGTGCATAACTTCTAGTGTTAACATTCAATATCATTCTTCAAAATAGCAGCAATGGCTTGGTATCAGAACATGTCTTCCTCCCTCCTTTCACAGAAACCTCTCTCATACCACGCTCAGTGTTAAGGCACTTGTTTTTACAAAGTGAAAAGAAACAAACCATTTTAAAATAGCAATGATTTATAAAACATGAGATCTACCATATTAGAATAGTATAAAATAATAAAATAAACTATATAATAGGAATAGTGTAAAGTAAATTGAAATGGATTCACTCCATTTTAGCATTTTAGTTTGCTCACTTCTTCACATGATTTCATAATTTAAAGGTGACCTATCATGCTATATTTAAATGATATAGTGTATGACCATACCTATATAAGGTATATTTATACATTTTATTTTCCAAAATACCAAACAGATCATTTTTTAGCCATGCCTCGTTTCGCTCATTTTCGCTTTATTCCAAACCTGCCTATGAAAATTCTGAGCAGCAGCTGACCACGCCCCCCTGCAGAAGAGCCGGCAGGAGTCCTTTTCTTCCAACATCGTGCAACAACCGTTGGAAAGTTCAATAACTTAGGGTGATAAAAAGTATAACTCCAACACCTCAGTTGTCAGCAATGTGTGTTTCATGTGTTTTAAAAGCTCAGTTATTGACTTCTTTCTAAAGGGGTACATGTGCAACTTGCGCCACGATGCCTTCTGAACCGGAGCATGTGCTGCATGGAGATACCATACGTAACATTAGCTTCACTAAGTTGTCTGTTTAGAGAATACATTTTTCACATGTCATTCAATATATGTTTATCACACTAGGTGTAAAGACGGATGCAGGAACATGAGGACTCTAACCTGTACGGTGGATCATCCTGGATTGTGTGCCTAAATGTGTTTTCCCTGCAGAATGCATTGAATATTTACAGAGCTGAACACAGTTGGACTACAGTTGAGGCAAATAGAGCACTGAGTGGTTTGTTTTGACTGAAATTGTAAAACGAATGCTAATATTGTTCATGGAAATAAATACTGGTGTATATGGCTTTATGCAATCTTTCATTCTGTCATTGTACTATTATATACTACACAGCAATGGCATAACGCACCCATGTGTATGACAAAAAAAGTCCACACACAACCTTATGCTTTTGAAATCAGAATATTCTTTACCCATCCAAACATGAATAATCACGACACATTTGATATCAACTCGGAACTTTATTGTCAAAATCAACGGTTATTTGAACCCATGGAGGGAGGATCAGAGTGGTGATTCTGGCCTGCGTTGTCCTCTGATCCGTGAAATGTCTATGTTAGGTTCAGACAGCAGCCAAACTGAACCGTGTAGCATACCCGGCGATGACCTCCTCCCTGTCAGGTTGCTCATAATGGTGCAGGGTCCACAAAGACTTGGTCGAAGATGAGGTCCATCAAGTTGGCCACGTAGCCTGTGCAATGTTAAAAAAAGCACAACAAAAAAAGTGGTTGAGATTAGTAAATGCATGTCGTCAACAACAACATACCAGGGCTTTAGCTCCGTTTTACTCGTGGTGTGTGTCCCCTCGCATACATACATACAGTGTTGTATCCTAACACACCCCCATTTATATTCATGTGCGCACACAAGTAAACATGCAAAAGCTTTTACATATAACGCTGCAATAAACGGCATGTCTCATTAGCTTAGCTTAGCGTAGCGTAGCGTGAGTTAGCGTAGCGTAGGTTAGCTTAGCTTACAGATCGATGATATATGATGTTCTTACAGACTACAATCACAAAAGCTTTTACATAACGCTGGAAAAAACGGCACTTACCTCCAGAAGATTACGTTTGTTATTATAACTTACTCAATATGATTTTTTAGAGGATACAAAATACTAATACATAGGAGAATAAATACTTGTGTTATCGGCTAGGCCAGGCGTGGCTTTACAGTCTTCACACAGATCGCCATTACGGCAGTCTGAACATGTTCGCAAATGCCTGATAATTAAAATAAAAGACAAAGCAAAGACTGCGGAGCGTACAAAATAAAATGTTACAAGAACATATAAACACCTAACCGATTACTAGTTGGGGTTGAGGCGACATTTATACGGCTAAGCTACATGCTACAAGCAAGAGATAGCTTTATCAGGAAAAACACCGCTAAATAAAAACTTACAGCTTCAGAATTGGATGTGTCCTCACTGGCCTGGTCCCGGATGGTTGGTATTGATCCCGGGTGTAGCATTAGTTTGGAGGCATATCCGTGTTGGACTTGAGAGAAGTTCATAAACATGTCCGTGGTTTAACTGGCTTAGACATCCTGGCAATAGCAGGCAGAAACACAGATGTGACTGCGGTAGCCTGCTGATAGCCTGTATGCGAATGAGAGGTTTGGCAATGCACGGCCGTGGCTCATTCCCCTGATAGGTGGAGAGTTGACCAATAAGCGGAGTACGTCTTTGTGACGTAGAAAAGTGTCGGAATGTGGATCCATTTTTTTCAGATCCGTTGCAGCCCCTTTTTTAGAGATTTGGCGAAGGAGGAAAATAGAGAGGGTTGTGTTTTCTGACACTTGGCGAGTTCCCTGGAACACCGGGGACACATAATCATGTATAAAAGACGTACAAAGGTGCATTTTGCATGATAGGTGCCCTTTAAAGTATCACATCAGCTGGACATTCATTGAACAATCTCATCATTTTCATCAATATCTGTATACGGGGTGGGTCGTCTTGTTCTGCTAGCATTTGTAACTGTCTCCTCATGAGAAATGTACCCTCCCTCCTTTCATACCATTTAACCTCTTAAGCCCTGAGCCTGTTTTTCAGGTTTCAGGCTCGAAAATGCCACTAACACAACAAAGACTATATCTTCACTTCTAAAAGGGGTAAATTAATAATCTTTTCTCTCAAAGCAAGGTTACATCTGTGAGTTGGATGTAGAAGTGTCAGAATCAATATAGATGTTTATATTTTAATACAAATTCAGATGGAACATAGTAAAAACATGTAAATTCTAATGTCCGCCTAAAAAAAACCCATTAAGCGGTGCTTCCATGAGCGTCAAATCCCGCCGCCGATGGGAATACATTGCAATCAGTTGAAAGCTCTTTCTGTACGTTTATGAAGCTGAAGGAGCCTCGGCGCGTCCCAACTGCATGCCACGGTCACCCTGACCAAGCGTCGCTCCTGCACGTTTAGGGAGTGAGAGTGTGTTGTCTAGTGGGTTGCCAGGTTTGCGCGCATGGCGCTATAATCATTTCGAAAAAACTAAACGCAATATCTCACTACAAAAACAAACGCAAATATTTCATTTTAAACAGTCAAGTCCTTCCAAGTCATCTATCTCAAGCTTAAGTCAAGTCTCAAGTCATGAATACCAAGTCAAAGTCAAGTCAAGTCTTTTATCAATGTTAGTCAAGCAAGTCTCAAGTAAAAAAATATGCGACTCGAGTCAACTCATGTGACTCGAGTCCCCACCTCTGACTAAATCCGTAGGAACAGGCTAATGCTAACCAAGTTGGTGGTGAAGGTGGGTGCTTACACTTTTTTTTTATCTGATTGTCACTTAGTGTTGTTTGTTCAAAGCCTTACGTAAGCGTTTTACTTCTTGTGATTGCGTTAACACTTCAAAAATCATAAAAGTGGTGTTCATTTGTGAAGAGTATCTTCATTAACCAATCGAGAACTTAAACTTGTTTTTGCCACAAACCTTATATTCTGAAAATCCAAAATCCACTGGAAAAAGTGTCAAGCAAACAAGCTCCATGTGTGTTGACTAAAATATATCCTCCCAGCATCAATATGGGATCCTGTAGATATCAATTACATTTGACTTGTTTGGATTATAATTTTGAGAACTTTATATGCATCCTTTTCTTGTTGAAGGAAGAATAAATAGTTAAACATGAACAAAATAATAATATCTTTGTTGTTTATTTATTTAGTGATTGGATGGTAAAAGGAAAAAAAATGAAATCATTTTTGCTTTATTAACCAAGTGATTACAGTTTAAATTAAACAAATACATCTTTATTATGAACTTCATTTTAATTGTTTGCCTAAGAATTCATTTAAGATTCATCAATGTTTTCAGCATTTTTCAAATCTAAATGGAAAAGTCCCCTCTCACCTTTTTTCCAAATGTTGTCAGTTTTGTGCACATTTCAAGAAAACATATCCAACATGTAAGCAGTCAGAGGTTACATGTTTTAAGTTTTTAATTTGGCATCTACTTTTCATATCCACTTTTATGATCAATTTCAAGTATTAAAATAAAACCAGCTGCCCTCTCAATCATCCTGATTGCATTCCCCCGACGCCTTAATTAAAGGAATAAAAAGAAGGCAATCAAACTTGTAGCCTGCCTATCAATCGCAGTTTATTTTAGACCCTTCATGGCTGTAGAAATTGCCTTGGATCATAATCACTACATGGGACCATCATTTGCATTTTCATGAGCAGAGCATGGAGTGCTAGCCTTGACTGACCTGACCTTGTTCAGGGCTGTCAGTCGCTGGACGTCAACACAAGAGGAGTCGAAGGGTTCTACTGCGTTTGTTGCATTTGTTTGTGTAGAGGTCTCAAGGGTGTGGGTCTAGATGGATGCTGATTGGTGGTGAAGGTGGGTGCTTGCAGACCTTATTCATTATTCCCTATGCTTCATGCATCCTTCCATTGCTGAATAATTCAAAGTATTCAGATGCTAAAGTCAGACTAATCCTACATTAATGATGCGACAACGGACCCTCGTTTGCCAGATGCATACCTTCAATGCCTGATTCTGTTGTAAATAATACACAATTCAACTTGAACCATTTCCACCGTGTTATAAACGGTAAGTTGGATACATCCCCTCAGCTCATGTCTATATTTATTTGGATTTATAGATAGAACAAAAAACTGATCTGAGTTAAGTCTTTACATGCTTGGCTATGCATTGAAAAAGTAATTTGACCATATATAAGAAGTACTGTCTCATAAGGAAGGTTGGGTTGCAAATGAGACTCGCAGTAAAATCATAATTAAACTAAAACTTCAGTGAAACAATAAAACTACACACAATTACAATTATATGCATAACAAATTGCAACAATATCCACCCTAGTTAATAAGATTGGACAAAGAGCCAATAGCTTGACAGAACACAAGAAAAAGACCAGGGGAGACCGAGCGTTCTCATCGGTAGCCCCCAGGCTCTGGAACGACCTGTCCCCTCATGTAAAATTGTCGCCCACTCTTGAAGCTTTTAAGTCCCGCCTAAAGACCCACCTCTTTTCCCTCGCTTACCAGTCAGTCTGAGCTATGTCATACCTATTTGTATGCTTTTACTGTCTGTCCATAGCCTTTATGTGCCTTGTATTTATTCTTATGTGTGCTTTTTATCTATTCGTGTAATATTATATTTTATTATAATGTTATGTTCATTGTGAAGCACTTTGGCAAACCCTCTGTTTTTAAACTGTGCTATATAAATAAAGTGGATTGGATTGGATTGAACACAAAAAGCTTACTAATTTGTGTAAAACACAAAGAACAGCCTAAAGATACTTCACCTCATCATTTGCGAACAAATGCTTTGGATCGTAAGACAAATTAGTGCTCTGTTGGGTTTAACTCTCAGACCCAGAGACTGGATTACCAACTGAGCAAACATTTGAATTCTGTTGATGTTTATTTGGAAAAAAGTGCCACTAAATGTCAACAGCATTCAAGGCCCTTGACATGGTAATTTCTACCTAGCTTAAAGAGCCTGTGACAGCATCCCAACAACTGTTGTGCAATGAAATATTCTGCTACTAGTCATCTCGAACCGTCAGTTTAAAAAATAAGTTGCGATACCGTTCCGATAAATATCAATAATTTCGATCATCGCGGGGAAATTCCTTCGACTCATTTTGAGGTTTTGGGGGAAGCCGGAAGTGACGTCAATGCGGGAACGCTTCACTGTGTTGTTATGCGTAGAAATGGTGAATTACTGAGTTTAGGCACGTTAATAATGTTTTAATGAAGTTGACTACAGTATATTCATATTTGTCAGTGCTTTCATGTCAATTCGGCGAACATAAACATAAATGATCGTGGTGAAGATGATGATTAAATTAGGATTAAAAATCGGTAGTGAGAGCTGCTGAATTTCCTCCCGTAGGATGTGATATAAAAACAAATCGATTATTTTTGTAGTTGTAAACTCAAGTAGATGAAACTACATTTATTAGTGCTTTCATGTCAATTCGGCGAACATATGATACATTAAATGATCGTGAGGATGATGATTAAAAATCGTTTGTTTGAGCCGGTTTGCACATTTCCTGATGAGAAAACAAACCGATGCTTTTTGTAGTTGTAGCACCAACGTGGATTAAACGTGTGTTTTTTTTACCACAATGTTGGGAAATTAAAGGATAAAATGCACAGATTATTATTATTATTATTATTCCCACTCCGATCGGGACTCTCGGTCCACCGTTTCCCCGCAGCGAGTCTCCCCCCGTTGACAGTTTACGTGGGCTGGGTGCAGTGGCGGACTGGCCATCGGGACGAATCCCGATGGGCCGGTACCGAAGTGGGCCGTTCGGATAAGTCACTATCACATCCCCCATAGGCGGCGCGTGAGGCTCAGGTTTGGGAAGGCGTAATAACTTGTTTTACCTGACGCTGCTCGCCTCCGGCGTCTATAGAAAAGAGATCAACTCAGTGTGCGGAGTTTAAATCTCTCAAGTCATATTACAGGATAAAGGAAATACAGTTTAAACTGCCGTATGCAGAGAAGACGTCGACGTGTCGCACTTATCATTCATATTATCCCATCAATCAGATGATCAATCATATAATATCATAATATATCATATATTTCCTTATCTGAGTCAGCTTCTCCAGACGTATTTGGCCGTGCAACACTTACAGTGTCACATACTGTATGCAGAAGTATTATTTTAAGTAACACATTGTTGACGAAACACTCGAGTCAAATATAATTAAAGTCAGATCCACTCGTGTCTTAGACGTGAACGCGCTCTCAGCTGGTGAGAGAAACCCTGGCTTGATTTACCGAATTGATAAGCAGCGTCGTAGGACCGCTTTATGAGATCTCGTTTGTTAGTTTGTTGTTGTTAGTTAGTTTGTTACTCAAACATATCCAGGGTATGTTGAACTGGCTTCGTAGTGCAGGGCACAGGTTGCTAGCAGCGCTAATGTCAAAGACACAGACATCATACATTTTATTTGTATTTTACCAGGATGCAGTGACACAAATATTTGGGAAGGCTTAGCCTTCCCTAGCCTACAGCACCCGGCGCCCCTGACCTCTCCCACTCCCCCCGTTGACAATTTACTAGCGGTACCGAAGTGGGCCGGTCGAGAGTCCCGGGAAGATTTTTAGTCCCATTCCACCACTGGCTACATGACCGTATGATCGCCCATATTGACGCACCTAATTCCTAAAGTTCTAACAGATACAACATAAACCGATCCTTCAGCCTCATATGAGCTCTCAGACACGTTCAAAATTAAACTGTGATCGCTGTCTGAGCTTGCTGCTGTGTGCGCCATCGTGCGTTTACATGCAGATGCTGGGATCCTGAATGGTGCAGCTGGAGCGCTGTGCCCGCATTGACGTCACACGTAATTTGGCGGGACTTGAAGAATCCCCGAGAAGATCCAGAAAATGGTCAACATTGAAGGGCAGATTAATTAATCAAAGTACAAATATCCAAAATCAGTTCAGTAACAGTTTTCAAGGGGACAATATTTACTCAAATTGATGGGTTTGGATGATAATAATAATAATAATGCATTACATTTTTTTATTATAGCGCTTTTACAGGTGCTCAAAGCGCTTTACAATATGTGTACACATTACACATTAATGTGTACACAATATGTGTACACATTACACATATTAGACATGTAAGAGTCATTACTGCGGACATTACCCACAGGAGCAAATGCGGGTAAAGTGTCTTGCCCAAGGACACAACGGCCTGACGCAGTGGCGGGAAACTCGTGTCACAGGCTCTTTAAAGGGGACCTATCATGCAAAATGCACCTTTGTACGTCTTTTATACATGATTATGTGTCCCCGGTGTTCCAGGGAACTCACCAAGTGTAAGAAAACACAACCCTCTCTATTTTCCTCCTTCGCCAAATCTCTAAAAAAGGGGCTGCAACGGATCTGAAAAAAATGGATCCAGATTCCAACACTTTTCTACGTCACAAAGACGTACTCCGCTTATTGGTCAACTCTCCACCTATCAGGGGAATGAGCCACGGCCACGTGCATTGCCAAACCTCTCATTCGCATATAGGCTATCGGCAGGCTAAATCAACCCCAGTCACATCTGTGTTTTTGCCTGCTCTTGCCAGGATGTCTAAGCCAGTTAAACGTTGTGCTGTTGTTGGCTGCAAGACTCGGAACACGGGACTGCATGCAATGCCATCAGTGGAAAAAGAAAATAATCTGTGGCTAGACTTCATTTTCAAGGGACATGTGCCAGAAGACCCCGGCAGATTTCTGTTTGTGTGTTCCAAACATTTTACCACGGACATGTTTATGAACTTCTCTCAAGTCCAACACGGATATGCCTCCAAACTAATGCTACACCCGGGATCAATACCAACCATCCGGGACCAGGCCAGTGAGGACACATCCAATTTTGAAGCTGTAAGTTTTTATTTAGCGGTGTTTTTCCTGATAAAGCTATCTCTAGCTTGTAGTATGTAGCATGTAGCTTCGCCGTATCAATGTCGCCTCAAACCCAAATAGTAATCGGTTAGGTGTTTATATGTTTTTGTAACATTTTATTTTGTACGCTCCGCAGTCTTTGCTTTGTCTTTTATTTTAATTATCAGGCATTTGCGAACATGTTCAGACTGCCGTAATGGCGATCTGTGTGAAGGCTGTAAAGCCACGCCCTAGCCGATAACACAAGTATTTATTCTCCTATTTATTAGTATTTTGTATCCTCTAAAATCATATTGAGTAAGTTATAATAACAAACGTAATCTTCTGTAGGCAAGTGCCGTTTTTACCAGCGTTATATGTAAAAGCTTTTGTGATTGTAGTCTGTAAGAACGATCATATATCATCGATCTGTAAGCTAAGCTACGCTACGCTAAGCTAATGAGACATGCCGTTTTTTGCAGCGTTATATGTAAAAGCTTTTGTATGTTTACTTGTTTGCGCACATGAATATAAATGGGGGTGTGTTAGGATACAACACTGTATGTATGTATGCGAGGGGACACACACACCACGATGTATGTTGTTGTTGACGAGGCCTTACCTCTAGCAACAGGCTAATTAGCAGCTAGCACTCATTACAGTCAGTCTACTGAGCTCAGCCCCTCTCCAGCAGATCATCTGTATTGAGTCAGAAACACAGCATGCAAGTTACGGTTCAAAACTAACTCAGATTGGAAAAGGCTAAGCAAAGAGCTTTGCTAAATAGAGTTTTAAGCCCCATCTTTTGGGATTTCAGACTATATTTATCCAAATAGTATTTTCTCATCCTGAATACTAAGTTGAGATGATTTTGTTCTAACTATGTTTTCTTCTTTACAGGCCAGCACCTCACATGCTACCAGCAGATTACCTGTGATGATAGATTCTGCATGTCAGACTGACCCACCCAAGTACCGTACTGTTCGTACACAGCTATCCTCGAGGACTCTTGGTTCACATCGAAGTACAGGTTAGAAGCACGTTTTTCAAATGTTCTTTGGATACATCTTGACATTCTGATGTTGTAGCCTTTAATTTGTGTGCTTCTAATTGTTGTAAAAATATTTTTGTTTTATCTTTTGTTTTGTTTTTAATGTCAAATACAATTATGTTACTGCTGTCCAGGCTAAAATTCCCTGCAGAAGCGTTGGTGTCGAAACACTTCCATTGCCATGCCGTCATCCTGCGCTTTGCTCCAAAGAATGTTGTGTTTCCATTTCTTGGAATGTTGTGCAGGTAAAATAAATCATAGTTACTTACTAATTAGTGACAATTTGTACATCCTTTGCTATTATTTACATTTTTTTTTCTCATGGCGGAAATGAAAGACTGGCAGCCCTGCACTACAATTAAAACGCTGACCGTGCACAAGCCACTACATCCACTGGAAACCCTCTGTATATAAACTGCAGTTCCCAAAGGCCAGGAAGGGAGCATGCAGAGCAAAACCAGTAAAGACTGACCCCACATTCCGTAAGTGTTTAAAATATTTATTATACAACTATTTACAAATATAAAATAAAAAGAACTTTCAGTTTTTTTACATGCATATACTAATCTAAACCACTTTTTTTGTTGTGCTTTTTTTAACATTGCACAGGCTACGTGGCCAACTTGATGGACCTCATCTTCGACCAAGTCTTTGTGGACCCGGCAGCATTCACACAGGAGCTTCTGAAGATACCCATCCCAGAGGACCTGTGTTCCCAATATGAGCGACCTGACAGGGAGGAGGTCATCGCCGGGTATGCTACACGGTTCAATTTGGCTGCTGTCTGAACCCAACATAGACATTTCACAGATCAGGAAACTCCTTGCGAATCCTGAGGACAACGCAAACAAAACAAAATCAAACAAAATCAAACCCACCTTTTACAAAAACAATTTGTGACCTGCTCCATCGAAATCAGTCGCATTGACCCGAAGACACATTTTGAGTTGTATACACTGTTGGAAAGAGGATATTCCTAGCTTTCTAATGATATCAGGATTGTTGTTCTACTCCAAATATTATGCGAAATATGTCACATTATATAATGACTGACACAGAGTCATCATTTTGAGAAAAAGGCCTTCAAAGTTTTCTCTTCTCTGGAATCCATCGATCTGATTGATTATTAGTGGAGCAAATGATCAAAATACTACGGAGGGAAGATATTTTCGTTTGGAGGGGAAGCTCGCGAGTGTGTGTGTATACCATAAGTGTGTGTGTTTGTGTATTTTTGCGTTTGTGTGTATTGTGTTTGTTTCCCGGGAAACCACTCGTGAGAAACACCGGCTGTTGTTATGCCTGCTGTGACTTGTAATTATGCTGTTACAAGCTTCAAAGCTGTATTTATCATCTGAATTTGCCGAAACAAGTTTAATATTCTGAAAGCCAAGACTTTGTTTAATTGAAATCAGATGAAAACAAACTGTAACGGACCCTGCCGTGTTATCTATGATTACTATACTCTTACATTCATAATGTCAGCCGGAGGGAGGGGGGGCGAAAAAATATTTTTTTACATAAATCCACGTTTATTTTGAAATGAGCCGTTGCGACTTCCGACTGATTTCGATAGAGCGGGTCACATTTGAGCTATTCATGACAACTGTACAGAAGGTGATTCTTTTATAAATCGTCATCTTAAATTAAATTAAGGCTTACTTACGCGTAATTGAGTTGGGTATAATCACAGGTTGCTAGCTGGGCCACATTTTCAGGACATGTAGGCCAGCATTTTATAAAACATGTCAATCAAATACCATTGACAACACAATATTATACTTGTCCGGGAAATAGTGATGTATTGCAAGTAACACAAGAGGAGATAAACGGAGAGAAAACTCTGCAAACAGCTTTGGGCTAAATTAATAATACTGTTTTCATAGCTCAAAATATGTCATCCAAAATCACAGATAGACACAGATGGACTTTTCACTGTGCAATCCAGTGTTATTTCCTTAAATTAACCAGCAAAGCCACTAAAGGCGTGACACCTCAATACATGTAACCCACACCAGGCCTCAGACGTGGGTCTAGTACGACACAAGCAGACACTGAGTCAACACACAAACACACCCTCAGCAAGAGATAATGACAACATTAGGGTCCTTCAAAATGGCCCCTCACTATAGGTATGTGTGCCACAGGTTCCATTTACGCTGCAACAACAATTACTGTACAGATGTAGCACTCTAGAACAGACTCCAGCCAACAGCTTCCTGCCAAAGACCCAACGGATCCCAGCGGCTGGGAATATTAAGCCCTCCCACTATTTTCTAAGAGGGCGTTGCAGATTTTCAATTTCAGGATTTAACCATTAGATGGCGCTTCATTCAAAAATACAGAAAGACAAGTTTCATGGACTTTCAGTACTTCAGTTGTGTTTTGAAGAGCATTTGAACACATATTTGTTATGGTTTTCACAGGCTACTACAGTATAACGAAAAATCATCAATATTTTAGATCAAATAAAGTATATCTAATCTTGTAATTCAATAATATATAGTCTTTATATATGAAATAATCATAATGTAAATGTTTACACTTCTTTATTTGTTATGCTCATACTTTTACCTTTACAATAATTTGCTTTAATATGCAGTATATTTTTTGTAATGTTTTTTGGGGGTTTGCTTCCTCCTGCTCCCTTTCGGACACATACTGTATGATTTATTATTATTATTAATATGAAGATATTATTAAGATAAGATAAGATTTTACTTTATTGATTGAACATTTTTGTTTAGAGTTCTCTGGCTCACATTCCGACCATTATTTAAAACAATAGGCGCTTTCACACCGTCTACAGTTTGATTTGCATAGAGGGAGCTCTGGCTGAATGGCCGGCGATTAGGTGTGGCGCATTTATCATTAGGTGATCAGAGCTGCCTGCCTGCCGTCAGATTTCATTTAAAAAACATGTCTTGACTTTGTTTAAAATCCAAGGGTGTAACTTTGGTTTGAGAAGTGGGACACACACACACGCACACGAAACACAATTAAACATTGTTCCGATTTAATTCAATTTCCTGCCTTTCTACAAATATAGTATAATATAAAAAATCCAAGAAAAATGTGTAGTGTAGGGTTGGGAGGGTTACTTTGTAAATGTAATCAGTTACTGATTACTGAATACAGTAAAACTCCTGGGTATGTTTTGGTGTACAGGAGACACAAAAAGCAAAAGGAAACTGAATGTGTTTTTACTGTTTTAATGGCTTATCAAGAGCACAACTGAAACATAGCATCTGAAACGATGTAACAACATAATACACTTTTTGGAGATGCAGCTTGGGATGTGAGGAGTGAGGGACACGGCTTAGAACGGGCGTGTCGCCTTCTGCCAGTGTTGGCAGGACATGAATTAAAATGTCGAACTCTGACTTCATTTTAAGGACATTTCGGCCAGAGGTGTAGAGCTATATTTGTTTAAGCCTATTGTATGATAACTGTGTGATTACTATTTCTTTTCAAACGCATATATGCCACACATTTACACCGCTCTTCCCGTCAAGAATTGGAATTTGAATATAATTTAGTTTTAGTTTCTGGATCTCACGGAGAACACTGTCCCGCTTCATTGTAGGATTTCTTCCTTGTCTCCACTTTATAAATAAGTAATTAGATAGACTACCTTACCATTAGGCTACTGCGCTCATAAAGAATGATAAGAATAATGCCGGCGTGATCAGATCACATGACCTGTTTAAGCAGGTGCCGCATAAAAACAACGGTCCGGACAAGTACTGGCTTGAAACTATATGCCAGTCTTTGTTTCATGCAGAAAGACCCAGTAAACACGGAGATACGATGATATAAAGTTAATACCATTTCAAAAGTATGAAAAATGGAAGCACATATTTTAATATCTTCACCGTATTTTATCATTTTACGTGATTAATGAGTTTATTTAAGGTAATTAGGTAGAAGCCCTTTTTGATCAGTAACGAATTTAGCAGTTGAACATAAAAGTCAACTGAGTGTGACTTGCAATGACAGTGTTGTGTTTCTATTTTATGAACCTTTTACATTAAAAAGTGTTGTTGAATATATAAATATTATTATGAATATGGATAAATGCTAGGCTATTTATTATAAATGTTAGTCCTTAACATCTATCACTGTGTATATCACCATTCTTTAATTACATGTTTTATACGTTTCTATGAAATAAGAAATTAATCAAATTAAAATGTAATTATCATATCATATATTATAATGTATTGTATTATTAAGTAATATCATACATTAACCCCATTATAGCAGATGCCACATTGAATGGATGAACACATTGATGCATCAATAAATACAACGAGTATTTAATACAAGTTGTAAAAATACTTATATGTATTTAATAAATAATAATAATAATAATATATAATATTTTTATAGCGCCTTTCAGGAAACCCAAGGTCGCTTTACAATTCGGGTAGGGGGGGGGGGGGGGGGGAGTAGGGGAAAAGAGGCAGACAGGTTAAGGGGGGGGGGGGGGGGGGATGTAGCGGAAAAATAAACCTATTAAACTATCTATACAGTGGGGAAAGCCTTGGTAAAAAGGTGCGTTTTGAGGGCTTTTTTGAATTTGTCCAGGGTTGGGGCGCTGCGGATTTGGGGGGGGAGAGAGTTCCAGAGGGTGGGGGATGCCACACTGAAGGCTCTGTCACCGAAAGTCCGCAACCTGGTGCGGGGGGTGGAGAGGAGATCCTGTCCAGATGATCTTAGGTTCCGGGATGGAGTGTGGTAGCGGAGAAGGTCAGACAGGTATTGGGGGGCGAGGGCATGGAGGGATTTGTAAGTCAGAAGAAGGAGTTTATAGGTGATACGGTGCTTGACTGGGAGCCAGTGGAGGTGGATCAGGGTGGGGGTGATGTGCTGCCAGGGCTTGGTGTGAGTGAGCACCCTGGCAGCCGAGTTCTGCACATACTGGAGCCTGTCCAGGGCTTTACTGGGAACCCCGAACAGGACTCTGTTGCAATAATCCAACCGGGAGGAGACAAATGCATGAATGAGGGTCTCGGCCACGGAATCAGAGAGTGATGGTCGTAGACGGGAGATGTTCCTGAGGTGATAGAAGGCAGATTTAGTGACGGATTTGATATGTGACTGAAATGAGAGAGTGGAGTCAAGGATGACACCCAGGTTACGGACTTCGGGAGACGGGGAGATGGAACAGCCGTCAATGTGGAGGAGGAGATCCCCAACCTTCCGGAGCAGTGCTTTGGGGGCCACAACCATGAGCTCAGTCTTCTTACTGTTGAGTTTGAGTAGATTTGCTGTCATCCAGGTTTTTATGGCATGGAGACAATTGACCAAAGACTGTGGAGGTAGCTGGGCGGATGGTGAGTACTAATACTAATACTATGAATACCTTGAATACTAATAACATAATGATTAATTTTACTTTCAGATGATAATACTTTTCAGGGTTATGGTTAGGTCCGGTCTGACTGCGCTTAACTCTCTGCTGCAGAGAGGAAGAGAAGATCACTGCCCTATACAAAGTCAAAAATCGTACATCGAAACTGAATAAATATAATTAATTATAATTAATACGTTAAGTCTTGTTCATTGTTTTTCACTTTTATTAAATGTTTGATATATCCGGCACAGACTCTTTCATACCGGCAATGCGTGATAGAAACAACAGGAACTGCGACAGCATAAATATGCGAACACAAACCAGACTGCTGGATCACAGGGGGGGGTTGGGACACACACATTCCGATAGCCAATTAGTTTTAAACAAAGAGTTCGCAACATACATAGGCATAGGGGGGTGGGGGCTGGTGAACGGTATAGTCAATGTTTGTAAACACTGTGAAATGTTGACTTTATTTGATCATTTCAGTTAAAAACTAACGTTCATATTTCTCTTTTTGAGAAGAGAAATAAGAATGTTAGTGGCTGACCCAGCCCCATGGTCTGTCACAGTAGTGCGGGAAAGAGAAGTGCCCTGTTTTGCCTGGCTGGACCTGTATTTTACAGGAAAGGAGTGAGCAGAGGGTGGAGTTGTCGATTCTTGTTCTGTTTTCTGTGAACAATCCTCACCCTCTCAGACTTTCAGTTGTGCGCGCTACTAAAGACACGCGCTACCATGGAAACCAAACAATGGTATAGCTGTAAGATCGGGGGTGGGGGAGCTGAGAGCTGCTGTTTCATTCAGACTGTTTAAAAAACGGTAACAACGGACTATTTTTCTTAGCGGATGCATGTCAATTTAAATCCATAAAAGCATTTCAATTACTATTGGGAGTCATGTCGTTACTTTGTTGAGAATGTGGCTATGTGATAAGCGGGATAATGTGCAGCGACTTGGTAATTATGGGGAAAATAACACCCTTCATCCAGATCAAGATCCCTCCGCTACGCGTCGGGACCCTGATCTGCCTGACGAGGCTCCATTAAAATATAAATATTTTTTGTGAATTACTGAGTTTAGGCACGTTAATAACGTTTTAATGAAGTTGACTACAGTATATTCATATTTGTCAGTGCTTTCATGTAAATTCGGCGAACATAAACATAAATGATCGTGGTGAAGATGATGATTAAATTAGGATAAAAAATTTAGAGCATTTCCTCCCGTTCGTTTTTGGAGCCGGCGGGCTTCCTGATGTTTTTTGTACAGTAGTTGTGGACTAACCAACATTATTTTGTTAAATAAAAACATGGTGATGTTTTGTAGCCAAATAACATGTCCTATGCGTGACATATGGATCTTAACAAAGATCCACTTTACAGTAGTAGCCTACCAGATATAAATCTACCGTACTGTATCAGAGTTTATTTCACATGAACTCCAGTGTGGAACCCCACTGCACCCCCTGGTGGATCAATGTTCCATTGCAGCTGGCTTCATTATAATTACATTTATTTATCATGGGGGCGGTCTCAAGTCAGGCTGGAGGTTTTCCTTTGAGCGAGGGCAGACCCCGTGCCGGCCACGGCCCTCGCGTTTCAAACTGTCTGAAATGAGGTGCTACATCTGTACACCCAGGGAGCCACATGGGGAAGTACACAATTATCTCTCTTTACGATGCATCATCATCCGTGTTTTCCCGATGGACGCTGCAGAAGAAGAGTTCTTGAATGTGACAGATGAGGGCAGCGAAGAACAAAGAAAGAGAACAAAAATAAGAAGTACCATAGCCTTCCTTTTTCAACATAGGTTTTCTCCTGTGGGCTAATCCAACATCCAGCCGTGTTATTACCTTTGAGGTGGGGATGAGGTCTGTTGGACAGGCTATCAGAACACCCCGCTGGGCAAAGCTGAAACACTATGCCTTTGTATATCTCCTGCACACACACTGTCCTGACTCTCCCTTCCTTTCCCTACCTTGCACACGTACACTAGGGATGATCTTGGCCTGCGGTCCACGTGTCTGTGAGCCTGTGCGGCTAAAGCAGCGCCTCGGGCCGTGAAAACCACTGGTGAGTGAGCAACAGACGTGATGCAGGGGAAGACTCAGCTTCCGTGCACTGGCTCTAATGAAAATCCAAGGAGAACTAAAAGAGATCCACGGGTGCATGCTTATCAATATGCACACACAGAAGTCAACAGTGGAAATTTGTTTCCATTAGCAGACGTTTATTTTCACCAGTCTAATATAATGTTTTCTCAGCCGCTAGCAATGCAGCATTAAAGTGCATTCAAACAAAGTAGAAGCTAATTTCAATTAGACTGCATTGCTGGTTCCACATACTGTTTAACATCTGTTTATCAGCTATTCTTGTTGAGAAGTACTTTCCACCTGGCAAACCTACAGTAAGTAGGATGAGTCATCTTAAAAGGCTTCACAGCGTCTAGTGACAGCAGCACTTTAAGATCTCACCTTTGCTGTTTAATGAACAAGCCGATGTGCATGTTGATTTCAGTTTAATTTAAGAAAAATGTGATGCTTAAACTATTCAATTAAAAAAATTACCACATTAGACTTATTAAGACAGTCTATGACAACTTGATGATAGTCCCATCAAAGAGCGAGAAAATTGTCATATTGTGGCAAATGTGCATGTAGACATAACAATGGTCTCATTCCAAGAGCATCAAATACCAAATCTTGGACAATCGCCAAAAGCGTTTGCATAACGGAGTGTCCACAGAGCAGCGTGCGTTGACGCTTGGAGGTGGGCGTATCTGAAGCTTGGGGATATTTTGCGAGCAACGCGACCAACAACCAATCACATGAATCTCCCGCCCCCGACATACAAAGCAATAGCAATGTTAAAACAAAGTAAACTGGATATAAAATCCCCAAACAGGCGAAAACCTATCAGTTTCATCCACTGTCTCTGCCACCTCCCTCTATGCCTCGCTCCTCCGGTTTGTATCCCGGTAGATGAAAAGAGACTGATCATACAGCACCGGGTGATTCACTACCGCTATAATGAATTTTCCCTCCATTTTTTGGAATATTAGGAAATGACCTGCGTAGTCTCTCCCAGCATACACGCGGTTTGATTGGCTAGCGCTTGTACTGGCAGATTTGCATAAACGGGATTTCATTGGCTGACGCCTCCATCGAGGCGTCAAAAGTTGAACATTGCTCAACTTTTGAAGCCAGCAACGCCAGCAATGCTCCACGTCGGTCCCAAAATGCAGTTCGGCTAAAAGTGACGTCACCCCATTCAAAGTGAATGGACAGAAGCGTTGGAAGCTTCAACGCACGCCGCTGTGTGGACAGGCCGTAAGATGTACCAGGCTTTCAACTAAGGTCGCATTCACACCTAATAGTCCGCTTCTCTGGTGCGCACTAGATGACAGTTTGTTACATTGTTACATTTTTCAGAAGTTTGCGTTCACACAGGCAAAATTCAAACGGACTATAAACTTTAAAAGTCATGTGCTCGGAAATGCTGTTCAACAATTGGTCAGACATTAAGGGGGTAAAAACGCAAATCCCGGCAATTTCTACCGGAGCATCCTCCATGGAGCATCGGCAGGTTATTTTCATGCTGTTGTTAATCTGGAGAGCATATCAACAGCAACGGTTTATATGATTATATAATCAGACAACGTGCGAAACAAAACATTATAACACATATAATGAGAGACGTTTTGCAGTAAGGAGGGGGTTTCACCGACGGCAGGTGGCTCTGACTTTTATGTATAGTTTTTTGTTTGATAGTTGTTTTTACTTTACACGACACTGTTCAACACTTAATTCTGCTTCACTCTTTCCCTAACGATTTTGAAGACACCCGTGTACTTGTGACATGTAAATACTACGCTTCCTATGTTTTGGTGCGGAATGCGTTCACACCAGCGATGAACCGCTCCAGAGTTCACTAGCAAGCGCTCCGAGACCACCTATGTTAGCGGGCCAGAGTCCGGTTGCTTAGTTCACTTAAGAGGTCTCGGACTGTGTTCACACCGACCCAAACGAACCGCACTAGGGTTCGATTCAACCGGACTATACAAGGCTGGTGTGAATGCGACCTTACTCTACTTTCCTTTCCTTTCCTTTAGCTGACTCTTGTATCCAAAGCAAATTACAAAAAGTGCATTCAATCATGAATAAAAAAAAAAAACAGGAATCCTACAGGTTAGTTATCACTAAGCCAAACTATTGTAAGTGCTTCAGACATGGATTTAAAAAAGACGGACCGTTGTCATTTTTTTATTGGCCAAGGTGCAGTTGAAACGTGGGTTTTTAGTCTGCGATGGAAGATATGTAAAGACTCTCTGCTGTTTTGATGCCAATTGGTTTACCAATCGATACCATTCTGAAGCCAGGATAGCAAACAGGCGTGTTTTGAAGGGTAGCCTACTTGGGTCCCACTCGTAGTAAGCGAGAAGCGGGTCGATTGACTGATGCAGAGCTTGGTGCACATTCTGAAATGTATGGTTTAACCGTATTCTTAATGTAGGAAGGATCCCTTTTATAGTAAGATGCTTTGAACAACATAAGTAGTATTTAGAGCAAGAAAGTCCGCAAAAGATGGGAGGAAGATGAACTGGGTGAAACACAGGGTTTTTGCCAAGAACCACGTTGGTGTCCTTATTGAAACCAAAAGTTACTTCTACAAAAGACATTGTGTCCAATGTTATGATTCTATATCATTGAGTCTGTTATGTTTTGCATGGGGCTTTTGTTGTTTTTGTGTTTTACTTGTGTGCTCCTTTTACCTCTCACTACTCTGTCTTTCCGTCTCTGCAGTGCTGGTGTGTGACAGGGGGGCGTGGCTGGTTTACTCCTGGCTGCAGATGAGGCACACCTGTTCCCACTCATGATTAACCTGCTCTTTAAAAGCCTGGCCCTCACCTCACTTCTCTGTCAAGAGTATTACAGAGTGCCTTTCTGCAGCCTGTTGTGGTTAACTTTGCAGTTAGTTTAGGAGTTCTTTTTGAGTTTTTGTCGGGAACGTTTTCCCGCAGCTTTAGTTTTGGAATTACTACGGCCAGCCAAGCTCCCTGTCATCAGTACCTGCCTTGGACTACTTTGTTTATTAAACATTGAAACTTTATTTGTGTCCGTCTCTGCTTTGGGGTCCAAGTAGTATCTAAACGTCACAGAGTCATCGGTCAGTATAGCTTAATTTAGGCAACAAGCTTCGTTATTTTAACCAAAACAATTATCTTTTTCGAACCCTAAAATCGTAGTTGTCTTAACCAAACCATGGCGGTTTCACAACGTTGACCATGTGTTAATCTGTTAAACCACAAAGCCCCCCCCCCTTAATATTTAAGAACCTATTAATGTGTTATTAGATTAACAGATTAACGGGAAGAATCTCAGCTAACTGATGATACAAACCATTTTTACCAAAACAAAACACAAGTCTCATAAGAAGCATCTAAATGACCCCTGAGCGAAAAATGCTAAAGCACTTTGGCACAGAACTCAAGATAAAAGATACCCTTATTACTTATCGTAGCTGCACATACAAGAAATCCGATTAAAGCTGAGGTTCCACAGATTATTTAGGTATTAGTATCATCACTGAGTGATCCGAACTCTTGACAGGGGAAGCAAACACAGACATCACAACACGTACCTTTACGGAGCTTTTACGGGAGATCGTCTCACCATAGCTGTCAATCTGATCAAAAGAAATGTTCAATGGCATTAAAACGAGAAAAAACGCATCTGAATCGGTTAATCCAAAAAATGATTTATAATCCATAATTCCATTTTTATGTAAAAATCTGAGATTAAAAGTTAGCTGCTAATGGTAGCCACCAGAGTTATCGCAGCTTCCGGTTTTGGCTATGCGTCAGTCTTCCGCACACACATTACCAAATAAGGAGTATGTGGGAGTTACCCTCGATTCCAATGGTATTTATTATATGTTGTAGATTGGATTCCTAAAGCTTTTAGTCTACCATCCTATCATTCAAGGGTGGTTTTCACTATAAATCTTTTTTTTTTTTTTTGGAAGGACACAATAATTTGCATTTTTTTACTGTGTTCAATCTGAATTTACTTTAAAATAAAAACATCTTTATTGATTCTGACACTTCTACATCCAACTCACAGATGTAACCTTGCTTTGAGAAAAAATATTATTAATTTAACCCTTTTAGAAGGGAAGATATGGTCATTTGGTATTTGTGAGACCTGAAAAACAGGCTCGGGGCTTTTAAAACATTTACGGCGACGCTTACCTTCCGAACTCGAAACCTTACAGGACACTATGGAAAAGGCTGCATCGCTATGCTCCTGCCTAATCGGAAAAATATGATGGGATAAGATCTAATTGGATCTCCTGGAGATGTATTTCCTTTGTATGTCTATAACTGATAGAGAAAATGGAGAAAAACTAATTGTTTTGGTTATATTGCAATGGTTCAGCCCTTAATCATGAAATCAATGACAAATAAGCCAATAAGCAAACTTCATGTGCAATTATCTTCATTAATTGGTGTTAAGGTTAAGATATTTATTTGTATTATTTATCGCATAGATGTAATAGATTTGGATGAGTGACTCCTCCGGCCCGGCTGTAGACACTGCAGGACCATTATAACCTTTGTCTCTCCTATTCTTTGTCTGTCTACTCTCTCATTGTCCAGATAACCTGACTGACCTCTTTCATTTCTCACGCAACACGGAGCAAGACTTTCATCCAAAAGCACTCATATCATATCTGTCAAAATCACAGAAAAGGACTGCAACACTGAAGAAAACCCATCTATAGATTTTACTTTTTACATGTGACAAATTGTGTATTTAAGCACCCTTTATCTTTTTTTAACAAACCATTAACTCATGCTTGTAGAGAAGGCAAAAGCCATTAATTACCTATGTTGCAAATGTATTATCTTTTCAATTTACACACGGCATCTATTGCACGTCTGTCCGTCCTGGGAGAGCGATCCCTCCTCTGTTGCTCTCCCTGAGGTTTCTCCCATGTTCCCTTTAAACTGTGGGTTTTCTCTGGAAGTTTTTCCTTGTACGATGTGAGGGTCTAAGGACAGAGGGTGTCGTATTGTCATACTGATATTCTGTACAAACTGTGAAGTCCACTGAGACAAATGTAACATTTGGGTTGCCAGGTTGTAAAGAGTCTCTATTTTGCTTGGTGAATTTAGCTAAGTGTATCAGACTTCTCCATCAGAGTATTCAGCTATCAGCTATTTTAAATCCAGATTTAAGTTTTCAAGCTTTTGGCTATTGTATTCTGTGGCTCTGCAGGAGCGGTGTCCATTCTGGACATCATCAGGGTTAGATATTGCCTTGCATTATGGGAAATGTATGATCCAGATTATATTCAAAACGAGACGGTAAAGGTCCCGTAGCTTTAATTAAAGTAGTAAATACCTCATTGTAATTCGAAATCTCCTCTAACGATAAGTGACAACATAAAAAAATTATTTTTCAAAATTTTAAAGCATTCTGCTTAGTAAGTAAATGTTATATAGCAGAATATAATCAAAGGTGTAAAAATAGAATAAAAAATAATCTGCAGAAGGGTGAGGGCTGCAAAAATTAAACATCTCACCTGGGAAATACCCTCTCTAAATTATAATTACCATTGTCGTTGCTGTCAACAGTTTATTGGTTACACTAACCAGCCAGGCAAAACAGACATGTTATGGATAGTATTCTCCAGATTTACATAATTGCTCATGTTGTGGGATCAAAAATGATTGATAAGCTTTGGGAAATCTGACTAAATTAAAATCAGGGAGAGAAATGTAAGTCAGTGACTAATAAATAGCAATGGGATTCATTGTATTTCCTCATGAATACATCTGATTTGGGTAGTCTGATCTAAGCATTATGCCATATCCAAAATGTGTCAAGTTGCACAGATGTATATAAATAAAGAGACAAAGCTTCTTTGAAATCAAATCCCCCCTGACTTTGTTTACCATCAAGGTGAGAGCTAGGATTTATTGTGCGAGAATCCTGCTGAAATCCCCAATTTAGGAGGAGCAGACGGATGACATTGGCAGGCGTTTTTCAGATGCGGCGTTCAGATATATGTCCGATAAGTTTTTCTCACACACAGCACAGATCACTGTATACAAGCCGTTCCCCACACTGTCAACAATGCAGAATCCCATTTTCAATCTCTTTGTAGAGCTGTGCGTCATGACAATACATTCCCCTCAGCCGCAGTGCAGGCAATTTTCCACACAATGCTTCACATCATGCCATCAAGGACAACAATGGAGCGAGGGGAACCTGCCTGCTCTTAGATACTGCTGTGCGGTAGCAACAAGTGCAAGGACACACTCAACCACAATGTATGACTCATGGATACGATACATAGTGTGCACAGATATGTAACACTATTGTCTGTCCTGTAGCTGAGATTTAATTGGGGCCTTCGGATTCGCAGCATTAATTCATTTTTGTATACAATTTTTGTTTTTGCATGAAATACATGGAAACACATTTTTATAAATAAGGCATTAGAAATACGATAGTATGAATAATGCACAAGAGGTCAACATAATTATTACTTCGTATGCTATAGTTATTATCTGATATCTCCTAGGTCTCACTCTCATAATTTGGACTTAATTTGCCATCATTATCAGATACTTAGTCATAATTGTTTACTAAGAGATGAGTCTTATCCACGAAAATAACGTGCATTAAAACTCAGTCACCTCCTTTTTTTTTACTATGGAGTCCCATATGAACACATGTACTCTAGAAATAACTGTTTGGGTTATTTGGCTTGACAGAGAAGATGCATTGTGTCTGAGCATTTGGAAAAATATGATGTCATGGATTGAAGCATTTCAGGCACGGCGGGAGTTTGTGAGAGAGAAACTTTGGGATTTAAGCCTTTGCAGACAATTTACATGCACACAAACCTGTATATCACACTACACAAAAGAAAAGAAAAAGAAAAATAGGGCCCCTTCTATTATTGTAGAAGGGTATTTCATTCTTAAAAACCAGTTCTTGTTATATTTGTTGCAATACTCCTTACATCGATGAATACAATTGTCTGTCAAAAACAGAAAGAGTGCCACCGTTCCACAAGATGCTAGCTTAATAGCTTAGCGACAATACAAAAAGACATTTTAGTTTCTTACGTTAATGATATGTTAAGCCTTGTGTATCAGATTATGTATGCATTGTTTCCTATAAAATATCTTGTGTGTGGTTATGCAATTTAAATTAAGTGCACAAATAGCTGACTCTACTAGTGACAATTAAAATAACTTAGAAATAAATGCATAGCTATTCCTGAAAAAGCTTTTTGTAATAGTATCTATATATGTTTAGGGTAAGGGTTCATAAAAGACTTGAGGTTATTATTTGTAACTCTATAATTTAACACTATATCACAATTAATGAAGATTTCTATTTTAGAATCACTGTCCTATGGTCTATAAAAGGCATGTGCTTTTTTCAATAGGAACAGCCAAGCAGAGAAAAGCCATTGTGTAACTAAAATGGTACAATGTATGTTTTTGTACACCTCCAGCAAAGGATGAGCAATCCATTATCCTGTTTTGTGTTTGTCACACCTAATCTACCTAAGACCTGGATCAAGTGATAGTATCATCCACGACTTCTCCGGGAATACATGTGGCTCGAGGGCCCTGCCGTAATCATCACCTTCATTGTCAGGGCAAGGCACAAAGCGGCCATTACTGTCCCCGCTGAATGTTTGACCTGATTGTCCTCACAGCGTCACCCTCTACGAGCAATACTCCATTTGGCCTCAGTTCATCCCGTCTCAGGGAGATAATAGCACTACAGACGCTGTCATTCTCCACGGTAAGGGAAACTGAAGCCCCATTAGCACCATGATAGGATCACCCAGGGACACATAACTATTTAATAACTCTGAACTGTAATTTAATTCCTTTTGAAGCTGGCAATCCCTGGAATAAATGACAGTTAAAACTACAGTAAATTGAACTTTTAGATATTATTATCTTTGGTTTATTTTTTTTCTAAAATGTCTTAGCAGATATTTAATGCTATGTTTTTAATTAAATGTAACATTTAAAAAACATTATTATGGTGCGTTCACACGGGACGTATTCATCTTGTGTGTTTGACCACGACTTCATTTCTGTTTACTAGCTTCACTCAAACTACAAACGCTGGCGAGGAGGCGGGGCTTATCTCCATGTAGATACAACCAACAACAAATAACAAATGTTGCCGTGATGTAATTGTAATACACGTTAAAAAATGATTCCTAAATAACCACATACTGATACTGGTTATTATAAACCAGGGGTCTCCAACCTTTTTTAGGATGAGAGCTACTTTCAAAAAATAAAACAAGTCGTGAGCTACTATTACTCTTTTTTTTGTTTTTTTGCAGTGTATATATTTAGCACATTTTAACATTGTTATATGCTTACCTTTAACCTTTGTGTGCTGTTTGGGTCTGTGGGACCCGTTTTCAGTGTTTACTAAAAGAAAATGTATGCAATTTAATTATTTGAACCTGCTTTATTTGGGGGTGGACCTCACAATCCTCTAGAAGGTTCCGGGGGCATGCACCCCCGGGAAGAGTTTTTTTAAATGTTGAAGTTAAATGCATCAATCTGGAGCACTTTGAGCACAACATTAATTTATAGATACAGCCTCTCAACACTCAGATGAAAGGGAGCTGTATACTTTTCAATAATCCAAACATCTTTAGAATATTATCATAACAAATCATTTAAACTTGTTTATTCTTATCTTATGCTACCTAGTTAGCATTCTTTCTTTTTATTTATGCATATTTTACTAACCACTCCCCTTTTAAACTGTTTTTTTTTACTGTCCTATATAGTACACATTGGAATGATTTCTTACTTTATCTATATTAAATAGATAAAGGTGTGCTCTCCCTCTCTCACAGAGGCTGTGTGCTCCTCCGTGGGGATGACGGCTTCCGTTAAAAAATTATAATAAACATATTTGTAGAGTGGGGGGACACAAACGGGATTTTGAAAAGTGGGGTGGACATGTCCCAGGTGGAAATGACGCCATGCGTGTGTGTGCGTCAAGTGCAATAAATATATATGCAAGTTTCAACACACACATAGTAAAACTCTGCCCCTCATGTGCAGTATAGGCTGGCACAACTGCTGTTCAATGGGGCTGATGTGTTGTGTAGATTCTGCCAGAAGGAAAGGTCACACTCCTTATGAAGCGGTGAGCTGCCGCTCAACATTGCTTTCTTCCCGACTGCAACGCTGGTCCCGCAAACCAAGCAAGAACGTGATCGGTCGATATTCATTGTGGGGGGTGGGGGGAGGAGGGTGTTAGATATAGAGTTGTAGTAAGTAGATAGAGTTAGCTATGATTGAGGTTTCGTCTATGCATAGTGTAGATTCTTTTAATTACATTTGGATTTGCTTGGTGAGCTATTTTTAGAACATGCCCCACGGGCAACTCACGTTGAGCCTGCAGGCGACTAAGTGCCCGTGTTGGCTACCCCTGGTATAAACCAATGTGTGTCACCAAGATGGCAGGCAAAAACCTTTAAAATGTGTGTTTTCTGAATGGAGATCAAATCGGTCTGGCTAGGCTAAGCTACCGTTAGCTGCTCCATCCACACTCTAACACAACATATAAACCAAACCAATATATAGCTTTTGATACGCCAGAATGTATTCATGTTTATTGCCGTTCTTCACCTGTGACATTTACATTTCAATCAATGTTTATATTTATATAGCCATTTAGTGCCACATATTATGAATGTGTCATTGTGTGTCCTCATATTTCTCCTATACTTACACATACAAAGGCAAGCTGCACACAGCCCAATTTGCCCTTTCAGGAGGAATCCAGAGAGTAGGGTTTCTGCAGCTGTTGCTCCTGCAGTGATCCTTATGAGATCATGGATCAATGGTGTTGTTGACGATAAAACTCCAAGGAAATTGTTGCTGTTAGAAATTATAAAACTGGAAAGTATAAATGATTATCACACGGCTTGGTTGAATACTAAATGCTGATTGGTTCATTTTGAAGATTCTGAAGTCAGCCCTTTACGCTAGCAGACTGTCGCTAAGGAGGACGCTCTGATCAAGGGATATATACAATCATATCAGAAGGAGGCAGAAGGAGGTCCAGTCAATTTAACTTCAGCGGTGGTAAGCAAAACTTTCCTCTATAACAAAACATTGTGGAATACTTTTTAAAATATGTATTGTTATATTTGTGGGAGAGCACCCAACTTTGGATTCATGATGGCTAAACTGTCCCAAGTAAAGAAAACAAAAAGATAACAGCGCAAGAGAAGGAGAGAGGTTAAAAGACAGATAGCTGGACGATAGAGAAATCAACAGAAGAAGACAGGAAGTTAACACTAACAGAACACGGTATGGGCTCTTGCAGTGTTAGTGGAAAAGAACATGTGAATAGACTTGAACAATTACAGAAAACATTGATCAGTTGCTGCCTTCATTTTAAGCTACATTGGTTTTGCCGCCATTGCAGCTCTTGGTACGCAGTGGAAACGGACTATTTTCCTCAGCGGAAGCAACCGGAATGGACTCAGTAAATCCAAAAAGTAAAAATCCCAAACTTGCAGCAGCTGTAAAACCTACACACACATAGACTTTCTGCCAAGGGAATCAATCTGCACATTTTTAGTGAGTGCACCTTGCCTGAGGCTCACCTGCAGCTGCAGACAGAATGTCCATTTGTTTGCAGTTACCTCTACCCAGAAAAACATTGAAGCTGGTTAGTGTATCCCCAAGGGCTCCAAGCTTTGTTAGATCCTATCCATCCAGTGGCAATATGTACCCTCAACTCAGGCAACAGTTTAGGTCATCATTCAGGACTAATAGTGTATTACCTGCCAATGTTGAATCACAACAACCAGCTTTATGGAAGAGTTGTTCTCTGTGGTATATTCAGTCAGTGTGTATTTATGAGAGAGGGAAGGTCATGGAGCTACACTTTCAAGCCTTGATATACATGTTTGAAGAGCAAACAGAGCAAGGCAAGGCCCTTACTTCAGGGGGAAAGGCAGGAACTTGCTCTCCACTTGAATTGAGGGCAAATAAATACAGCATTTCCAGACAGGTACCATTAGTGTCTTAGGTCATTTATATTTTTCTTTCTAAGAGGCTACTCAAGGTGACAAATGGGACAGAAAGGGGATATATCAGAACTTTTAAATAGTGAAAAAAGCTTAATAGGGACAATCCTTTATGAGGGAATTCATGCAAGAAAATATGAATCAAAATTATCTGGGGAAACACACAGAGCAGGTATACTAGCCTGCAAAGCAATAAAGTAAAGTCTACATAACATGAGAGATGAGATGAAATGTTTGGTAAAGAGCAGACTCAATTTGCCTGTAGCTTTTTCAACATTCAGTCCAACATCTGCTTTTGTTTTATGTAGCATATGTTTGTTGTTAGTGAGCTTAGCAGCAGGAACTATTGATGGCATTGTCAGTTGCTCCACCATCTTCACTAAAATATATCATAAAATACAGGATTTATTGCAACGAAATGTTGTACATGACATGGTACCCTCATAATTTCTTTTTTAAATAAACAGCTCATTAACTATTGGATTGCAATCAAATTTAGTAAAGATATTGTTGGTTACCAGACAATGAATCCTATCGACTTTGAGGATCCTCTGACTTTTCCTTGAGAGCTAATGGTCTTATCAACTATTGGACAAATTGCCATGGCATTCAACTAGCGTCATTATCAGATGAAAATGTCATAATTTTTGGTTCAATACATTTTTTATGACTAAAAAACAATTCTTAGCTGCGTTGTTGAGTTTTAATTAGCAACTGTTAGCATGCTAATGTAGTGAGTAGTGCTCTTGAAGGCAGCTCAGGGCCTGACTCCTCTGCAAAACACTCCCCTCATTAGAACAGGGTATAAAAGGCACCTGGTTCCCTTTGTTCTTCACCTTGGCTCTCCTTTCATGGTTGGTGGTACAGGTAGGCTGCAATTCTAAAATATAGGATATTAATTTCTTCTAGTATTGTATTCTTAGTTTCTGCTTCCTTTCAGATTACTGAAGCTCAGCAATGTGCTAAAACCTAGTGATGGCAAGATGAAGCCTGTGAAGATTTGAAGCTTTCCAGCCAATTGGTTCGCAAAAGGGTTCACCCAAGCGGCAAACTGTGGGGTAGAGCCGTGAAGCCAATACGGAAGTGCCACACACTGCAGTTCATATATTGGCCGATCGGCGATGGCTGCAGAAAGGAACAATTTCCATAGACCCCCATGTTAAAATGCCCAACTTTACAGCAGAAAAAAACATGTTTCTACCACTGGCTCCATACATTTTTATTATCGATATAGTTAGATTCCACCTTCATGATTATGGATCTGTGAGTGAATTGTTTTCTAACGCGACCCTTTTATTTATATTAGGTCTTAAAGTTTGTGCACACATTAGGGCGTGGTCACGTTGATTGACAGATATGTGCCTCACTGTCAGCTAACAGCAACTTGTCCACTCTGCTAGGCTACAACCATAGAGGCTACAACGTTAGTTAGTTGTAGTTACTGTACTTGACCCTTTAGCTGTCTTCGTGGTGATCGTGCCTGTTAGGGAATATTGTTACAAATACCAGATAATTAAAATGTCGTGCTGTGCGCTTGAATGTACTAACAGAACTTCCAAGAAGTCTACTTTCAGCTTTTTTCGGTGAGTAAAATTATAATATTATACATGTTAACCCCGTTAGCAGGTGTTTGTGTGCTTGTTAGCTTAGCTTGTTATGTAGCTTATTAGTCAGCTAAGGGCGTAACCCTTTATACATATTACAGTTTAGTTTATGATTCAGCTTTGGGTAAGACTTTTATACTATATGGCTATGACGCCCATAATGCTAAACGGGAGCAAATGTGAAAAGGGGACCCAATTATCCCAGTGGGGCCGCCGGAGTCCACGCCGCCGAAGCTAACGGGGCTGCAGGGGGCTAGCTCGCTAGCGCGTCCCGGCCATAGGTCCCGGCGGCCGTAGCTAGACCCCTGGGGCTTCGGCCAGCGGCGGAGTCCGGCGTTATAACTGGAGATCAAGGAATGCATCGAAACGCGGACTGGGTTCGCCTGTAGCCCGCTGTAGTATTAGCTAAATAAATTATGTTGAGCAAGGTTTATTAAGCTGAACACCACCACAATTATTCTGCTATGTATCGGTACTTATTATTTTATTAACGTGTGAATGACAAGCATTAAGAATAATACCAAATAGTTAATTATCTTGCAGATTGTCTCGTTTGATTATGAATGTAACATTTATATAGTGGAACTACACTGTTTTATCAAAAACCAAAGTGCCACGCAGTGACTTGGTATGCATGTATTTCAGCAGGAAATGTGCAACCTAGATGACATTTACCAACACAGATTATATAGAAATATTTGTAAAAGTTGTTCGTTACTAAGTGAATATGGAATTAACCCTCCTGTAAGCTGTAAGAGTTGTTAGCATAGGTTGTTAGCTTAATACTGAGAGCATGTTAGCTTAGCTTCTTAGCCTGAGCTAGGTCTGGAACGTCACGCTCGTTGGCAGCAGGTCCCGCCCTGTCCCGCCTCGGCTCCGCCTCTTTGCCCTTATTTGGAGCAGGCTGGAGAAGGCGGGAGTTAGACTCTGACGTCACTGTCGAGCCGTTAGTAGCCGATTCCGCCTACTTAGGGCTTCACGGCAACTCTGCAGAATCCTATGGGTGACGTCACGGACCCTACGTCCATTTATATATACAGTCTATGGGTTCACCTCATGAGGCTTAATTTTAACCGATTTGAACACAACCCCCCCTGTTGGTCAAAGTGTGTAAAACAGGCAGATTTTACATCTCAACAGTGTGCTCTATCTCATACCGAGTTCCCAATGAGTAAAGCCTTAGAATAACTCTAAACAACGAACATAAAATCATATTTTCATGTTAACAATATTGTATTTACTTAATAATATTCGTAAACTTAACCATGTTGTAACCTGAGAAAGGCTAAATCATATCAAAGAATACATTTATTAACTACATTATCACATTTAGCTGTAGCTTTTATAAACAAAAAAAATATGTATTGACCAGTCGTTGTGAGTCAACTGCTTTCCAGCTGAGCCACAGCACACACACTGCTTCTGACTGAAAACACTGTATACCACTTATTCCTGTATGTATTTATTTATTGATGTTTTTATTCCTACTTTTATTTATGCTTTTATTTATTATAGGCCTACTTATGACATGTTCCGACCTCTATATAAGTGAGGGTCTGAGCTCTCTTAATTGCATCGTGTCACCGGGCCCGGGTACAGGAGGGGTAATATCGTTTTTATTATACATCCATGGGTAATATGAGCGTTGTGGTTCAACTGATCTGAATAGCTTTCTGAAGCAGTCACGTAGTATCGACAGGCAGCGAGGCTTCGTTTGTCATCGGTGACGTCACTGGCCCAAAACGATACAAGCCTCGATACAAGCTTCACAAAAAGCTTCGGGGATTACTCGACACATGCTCCGAAGCCTCGGCGCAATAGGTAACATCACTACTAAAACCTCTTCCTGTGGTGAGTATAGGGCAGAACCTGAATTGTTTGGATGCCGCATGGAGGGCCATTTTTAACCTTCATTTAACTATTGCTTTTACGGTAGGTTCATCTACTGCTGTTTTTACATTTAATAAAGATAATTTTAAACTGAATAGTTCTTGTTTTTTTATAACCCACAATTTTATCTTCCTTTTTCTTTTGATTATATTTAAATAAAATGTCTCTGCCCCTCAGTTAACGAACCTGTGTCCTAATTTACTGTCTTTTTATGTTTATATCCTGGGGTGCAAGCCCCCAGGTGGCGTTGTCGGTCCTTTATCCCTTATTTTAGTATATTATTAATATTTACAAACACACACCCCCGCCACACTAACATACTGAACTTTAACATGGTAAATATAGGGAACAATGCCTGATAATAGAGTCTCTGAGGATGTTAGAATGTTGTCATTAGCATTTAGCTTCATTACTACTATACCTAGACGCTTAAGACTATTGAAAATAACAGATAGGAATTTAAAAACCTACTTTTTCAAACAATGAAAGATGGACATTTTCTAAATAGAAAACCCCCCACCAAGACTTTTAGCCCCAAGGTCTGTAAAACATGCATAGAGGAATTCCACATGGGCTCTCATTCAATGCCCTAGCTTCCTCTGTGCGCTTCCTTGGTCGCCCAATTACAAGGTGAATTAATTAGCTCGTTGTGCCCTAAATCCTACTTTGCAAGGCCCTCCAGCTCTACACACCTGCTTTTCTCATTAATGGCTTTAGTTCCTCAAGACGTTATAATTAGTAGGAAAGACGGTTCAGGCTGCAGGGAGCTGGATAAAGCAGATGTTGGAGGGGTTTCAGATCCTAGAGGTTAGAGGGAAATAAAGACAGTCTAGGGTAATTTTTCTTATTCATTTATGTGTTCCCTCAGTGCAGCAGGTGGGGGATAAAAACGCCAGGACGGCTTGGAGCAGTTTGCCATTTCAAAGTGCCAAATGTCAAACTGATATGTTTAAATGTTTAGCATTTTTAGGTCCTGGAAATTAGGTTTGAGATTTCAAGAAACAGTTGATATATTAGCAAAAGAAACATGAAACATTCTATCCAATTGTCATCAACATAATAATACCTCTGCAGAATAAGAGAAGCAAGTGATTTTCGCTTCGGCTATACATCATTTTATGAGTCTGCATTGCGCTTTTCAACGCTTTTCATTCTGCATGTTCCAGCAACTTAAATTGTACAGTAACTGAAATCCTATTTCCCGAGATCAGGATAATCCTCAGCTGAGATGAAAGAATAAGTAAGTCTGGACATGGATAGATGGATATAATCTTCTTATGTGCAACACAATGGCTGTGACAGGAAGTTCCCTAGCTCCATAGCCAATCACCTTTTCTGACCTTTGTCAAACACCATCACAGTGCTTAGGAAAATGCGTGGTAAACATGTTTACCTTTTCAAGGGGGAACTGAGGTAGATAGAGTCAACAGGATGTAAAAGCATATTTTAAAGGCCTATTTGATGGAACAATCCTTTTTAATGTACATTGGAGGGAAAAGTCAGTCTTTTAGTACAGTGGTTCTCAAACTTTTTTCAATAATGTACCCCCTTTGAAAAAAAATTCAGCCAACTACCCCCTGATCAGCGCAAAAACAAATTGTTAAGGAGAAAATGCCTATATAAAGAGGTACATTAAAGTGCTGCACCATCAGTGTCTGATTTATTATTAAAACATTGTAACTGAGAAACACTTAAATGCTACATTTCAAATGTTTACAATCCATCACTAAATTCATGGCAAACCAATTTTAACATCATGCAATAACACTAAGACGACATTAGTTGCATTGAACTGATCTTTTTAATAAGTTGTATTTAGAATTTAGTGAGAAACATGGGCATGTGCTTCACTGAGGATCTTTGTTATTCTCAGTGACAGGGAGGCAAACTGCAGTTACACTTCGCGTTTTGAAATATGTGTAACTCTGTTAATATAAAACCCACACTGCTCAAACTTCGTTACTTTCCTAAAATGTTTATATTTATTTACTTTGGGGTGTGGGGAATGAAGAGAACAAATATATGAGCATTTTATGAGCATGGGATTTTGACCCCTCATAGAAACATAATGCGAACATACTTTGCGGCTAGCAACGCTTATTGTTTAGGTGTCATATAATTAACTAGAACTATCTAGATCTGATAGATTTGGACATAAACGCGAGTGAAGTATAACCGGACGCGAGAGAGATCAGATCAGCTGCTGCTGACGGAGAACACGCAGCTCCGCATGATCACAGCTCCGCCGCTTTGACGGACTGTTGAGTGGAGCAAAATACACTAAGAGTTGGACCTAACACACTTAGCTAGTTTTCTACTCTGGAACTAGCTATACTAGTTATAAATATATGTATTCTTTATTGTCAGGTCACTTATTACAGGTTCAGCGAGCTGCACGAGACTGACGGGCTGTCAGGAGAGGGAGAGGAAAAGAGAGCACCCCATTTTATTATCCAGAATTACTGTAAACCTTTGAATAAAGTAGTTAATCTACTATTAGTAGTTTGTTTAAATGCATTACTTATATTGTTTTTTTCATTAACATAAAATACATGTCACATACCCCCTGCAGTACTCCAACGTACCCCTAGGGTCTGCGTATCCCCATTTGAGAACCACTGTTTTGTACATATACTTCCAGAATTATTACATCAGCAATAGAGTCCTGCATGAAGGAGTCGTAACACCTGGAGTTGAGTATTCTTTGTTTTTTCCTTTTTGTTACTCTTTAGTTTCTATAAAAGTCAATAATTTTATAATGGGTTTTGGTAACACTTTATATTAAAAGGTACACAAATTAACCATCAACTAGTTGTTAATTAACATGCATATTAGCAGTATATTGGCTCTTTATTAGTCATTATAAACACTTATTAATGCCTTATTCTACATGACCATATTCTACACGTAATAAGCCATTAGTTGAGAGTTTTTCCTCAATAACCCTCTAATTAGTGCTTATTTGTTGCACATGAGTTTGTCTTAATATGCTCTGCGCAATATGGGCCTAATAAGGCAGTACTACCACACAAATAGTAATTCTCCCATAATAACACTTAACAAATATGATCTATTCTTATGTAACAAGACATGAAACTATAAGTAGTTGTTAATTGTTTCAAATAACTCAAAATTAGGTATTTATATATATATTAAAAAACAGCAACAAGTCCTCCAAGTCATACGACCAAATGGGCCGATTGTTCAAGCGCTTAATACGTCCTATAATTACGTTTTAAAGTTTTCGCCCTCTAGTGCTCCCGTTGAATGCAAACGTTAGAGATGGTCGTTTATTCACAAATAACCCTCTCTGTAAAATCCTAAATTGTAGGATAGTTTGGCCATTAAAACGCTTTTTGATTAGATTTCTAGTGAGAAGTGTATATTGTACATTTAGAATCCACGTCCAGCCGATATGTAGGATCTATAGTTTGATAGATATTACGAAGATGATTTGAGTTACGGGTTGAAAACAGTATTTCCGGTCTCGAAGTTTTCATAATAAAACCAATGATCAAATGATTTAACAGTGATATCTGCAGTACTCATCAACTAAAAAACATCAGTTTATCCTTGTTAATTATACGACATGTATTGGTTAAAATTGTGTGCAATGCTTTTGTGTTTTTCCCATAGGGTTTTCTTTTTCGATTCTGAGAGACACCTTTCTTATTTCAGAGGTTTTGATAGGCTAAATGCATTTTGGGATATGGTGTTTATATGATATGAAATCGGAAAAACGTTTTTTCAAATGTTTTTTAAATGGCTTAGGACCGAGGTATATAGATGACCTACTCCATCACTATGAAGCATCCAGTCTCAGGTCTTCTGGGTCAGGTCTGCTCTCTGTTCCGAGAATAACCATGGAAAAGCAGCTTTTAGTTATTATGCCCCAACAATTTCGAACAAACTGCCCAAATCATGCACGTCCGCCGAAACACTTCCTATTTTTAAATCCCGACTAAAAACCTATTTGCCGCTGCTTTTAATTGAGCTTCTACTCACACCACAGTATGCCTTTTTAGTCATGTATTCTGTACCTGCTGTGTTTATTTATTTTATTTATTTCATTACCTTTGCTTATTATGCCTGTTTTTAAATGCCTTTTAATAGGGGTGTAACGGTTCACAGAAGTCACGGTTCGGTTCGTACCTCGGTTTGGGGGTCACGGTTCGGTACGGTTCGGTACAACAAGAAAAAGCAAAAAAAGTCCCAAAGGCATAATTCCAGGTTTGTTGTTATTTATTTTGAACAGTAGTGCAAGTTTCAGTATAAAAATAAGGAACTCTGACATTTTTAATAATTAACTGTATTACACAGATAAAACAAACCACAAACAGTACCACACACACTCGGATGGCCATATTATCTATAATGGCTGATGTCAAACAAAAAGGTTTCATCAAGCTGTAAAACTAAAAAGAATGTCTTGAAATATGACATCATAAATAATAAGAAAGTGTTTCAAGAGCGCAAAGTCGTTGAAAAACATATGCCAAAAGCTTACGTTATTTATTTTGGTCTCTCTGCTCTCATGTCTATTGGCTTCTTGAAAACAGCGGGGATCAGCTGTTGAACTGCTGTTGTCTTTTGCCGGGCTCCGGTGATTGTCAAATCTGGGTGATGCCTTCTGATATGATTTAGCATGTTTGGCGTGTGTTACCATTAGCATACCGCACCGCTGTCGAACAACGCCGACACACCGTCCTCGTCCGATCCACCACTCGCGCACTTCATCGTTATTGTAGTCCACAGGGAACCCGAAATGTTCCCACACAGCTGATTTAAAAGAAGCAGGTGGGTTCTAGCTCCTGTGTGTTATCTGAACTCGCAAAACTAACTTTTCTTCTTCTGGTATTTTGTTTGTTTTGTTGTTTCTTCTTGTTCTTCATTTGTTGTTTAAGGGCGGCTGGCAAACAGCTTTTGGGCGCAATGCCGCCCCCTGGATTATACATAGTGTAATGGATACTGCCCTGAATAACAGACTTTTTTCCCACTCGTAAAAAAAGGCGTATTCGCCGTGTGACTGCATGCACCGAACCGTGACGGTACGGGACGAATACGGATACCGTTACACCCCTACTTTTTAATAATGTATTTATGCTGTATTTGTTCTTAAATGTCTTTTGCTTTTAATCTGTAAAGCACTTTGAATCGCCACGCGCTGAAAAGTGCTATATAAATAAATTGCCTTGCCTAAAAAAAATACTTTTATTCCGAGTGTTCTTGCTTTTCTCTTTGGATGTCATCACATAACGGCATTGTAATACACGGTTCGGCTGCATTAAATATTACATATCTACCGTAGATATTTATTTATAGAGCCCTGATCAGAAGACCTTTTGACAAACTGTAAGAAATGCCACCAAAACTGAATATGTGATGTGGATCATAAATATATTAGCAATTAAAGAACATCTTCCATTTCTTTTCACACAATAAGTCTTCTTGCAGTATCAACACTAATTCGGCTGACTTTTATATTTGATCCAATTGGTAGATAGGCTATATTTACACCATAACGGTGCACAGCTGATAGGATGGGATTTTTTTGTAGTTTTTAAAGATATTATTTACTACCTTTCCAACTCTTCGTGCAGTTGACTGTTACAGGTCTATACAGGTTCATGGTACAATGCATAAGCTTCAAATCGAGAGACTGAAACTGTATCTTCCTTTACCATTCTATTTTAATTTCACAATAAAGTTAATAGTGATATTATGTTTGATATTATTATGTGTTATTAACTACACCACTGTTTTTTAACCCGCACCGCCTAGTGGTTAAAGCACGTTATTGAATTTTGTTGTTGAATAAGTTTTATTTGATGAAAACATTTAAATATTAAGAGTAGCCTACATACAAAATTGGGGGAAAGTAGAAGGCATGATAGAAATATAGAATAGAAAATATCAAGAAGATACTGTAGTGATCTCTACAATAAAACAGTTTAGTGCAGGACGTCCAAAGATATTAACAGGAGGATGTGCAAAACAGACAAACTAATAAGGCTTTATTCAAACATTAAAGAATAATTTAAGTTAAGGTCTTCTTTGAATAAGAAAAAAACGTTGGGGTTATCCACAGATAAATATGAAGTCTGACAAAGTACTTAACGTCCAATATATTGCATAGTTTATTTTGGCACTTGACAATCACCTTCCCTGAATTTGACTCAGGTGTAACTAAAGTCTGATTTAAGGGTTGTTTATATTTCACATCATTAATCAGAATCTGCAAAGTAACTCAAATAAATGTAGTGGAGTAAAAATACCAGGTTAACCTCTGAATTGTAGTGGAGTAGAACAAGTAGTATGCTGCTGTATCAAAAACATTTCCCAACTTGGGATCAATAAAGTATATCTTATCTTAAGATGATGGATGGCTACTGCCATATTTGCAAAATGTGCCTCTGAACCTTGACAAGTGCATGTTTCCTACACGTTCACTAGTGAGCCATATGCAAATGAGGCAGGCGGGACCCAGATTCTGGTTGGTCAGTTCAGTTATGTGAGGGAGAGCCTTAGCAATATTTTTAGCAACGTCTCGAAGACGTGAGATGCATCAGTCGGGTATTTAGTGCCTACTGTTAAAATATTGTCCGTGGGAAGTCAGTCAGTCTCTGTTTTGCCTAGAAAAATACATGTTTCTGTTTTTGCTTCGCTCCGCTTTGTGTGTGTGTTTTGTTGGTGCGAGTGTGCGTATGCTTGTGTGAGTGTGCGTATGCTTGTGTGTGAGAACACCGGCACTCGAGACACAAAAGTAGCGGATATGATCGTGGGACATTTTATCAGCGGTGCTCATGAAATGAGTAAAGCTGAAACACTGGACATATCTTAAAATCAGGGTAACGATAGATCCTATAAAGATAAACAACCTCTCCATATGTGCCTTAGACTAATATTTACGTAGGTCACGGCGATGTCTCAGCCTCCCAGGATCTATAGCTAAGGGCCAATAGGAGACATTGATGCATTCTTTCCCCTCCTCCTCAGTAGCATTGTGTGACTAGTGCGCATTTGGGACCCACTACTAGTACTACTAGTGAACATTTAAGCCTCACTAGTTCAATAGTGGAATTTAAATGTATCTCACTAGTTAACGAGTAAAGGGCAAAGGGTTCACTAGTTAACGTGTAGACATTTTGAGCTCCACTAGTTAACTAGTAAGGTCAAAAGAGGTGCCAACTAGTTAACTAGTGAAACTTGCCTTTACTAGTTAACTAGTCAGTGATTCTGGGTGCTACTAACTAGTGCAGAAAAAGGTATGCCACTAGTTAACTAGTTCTGCTTCTTTTTTTAAACTAGTTAACATGTCAGAGCTTTTGCAGCGCACTAGTTAACTTGTAAAACTTTTAGTGTCACTAGTACGGTCAGAGTGCCACTAGTTAATCAAAAAGCTTACATGTTGGTACTTTGGTGCTACTAGTGCTGCTCCTAGCGTAACTAGTAAGGCTTATGTACTAACTAGTCGGACAAAAGTGTCACTAGTTGCTGAAAAATAGTGACTAGTATAATGTTTTATTGAACTAGTAAAGCAGAGTGCCAAACTAGTGTGACTATATATCTAACAAGTGAAATCAAAGAGCCAACTAGTGTCGGCAGCTGCCGTCTGATTAGAGGTTGCGCTAGACTTTTTGTTGCCCATCATTTTGACGGACAGGATCGTAACATTTCCGTCAAAATTCATTATTACCCGTCGGTCTGTACACAACTGGAGGGGGGGGGCGCTCGTGAACTGTTAGCGTTGGTGTTATGCCGTGTTTTATGCATGCCCACTCAATGATTTGTACGGCAAAGTTATGTCTGGAAACTATATAATTTCCTTTTTGGCGGGCATCCATAACAAGGCATAACACCGGAGCCCTGCTGCGGCGAAATGTTGGCGCTGTTCTGAGTTTGGAATATATTCGGTTGACGCAACCTCTGCGTCTGATATCAAGGATATGGAATAAATACTCAAATGGCTTGCCATACACTACACCAGGGGTACTCAAACTTTTTTGTTAGAGGTCCACTTGTGAATTTTATACAAGGTCAATGGTCCGGATCAATGCCAGTAAAGTCCCCACACCCCCGGAACGGAGCAACGAAACTGAAATTAAGAAGCAGTTTCGGCGCGCTATGCATGTACTTTGGTCAGGAGGTTTTAAAGTGCTATATAAATAAAATTGGATTGGATTAATCTACCTTATTTGGGCCTTCTGGTCCAAGCACTTGCCTGTCGGTAAACCCCTGTATACACACAGACATTCAATACATACATACATACAGTATCATGGCTTGAACTCGTGGGAGAAATGGCACCGTTTGTCTGTAGCCAATGCCTTGAACCTCGGCAAAAATGGCATTAGAAGTATTAGAAAGTCAAGGTAAACTTAAACTGCGTGTCACGCTCGTGCACACAAGTAAATATATGCACGTTCATTCTCAGAACGCGTCAGACACAAGACAATATACATTAAAGGGGACCTATCATGCAAAATGCACTTTGTGATGTCTTTTATACATACATATGTGTCCCCGGTGCGTCGGGGAACTCACGCAGCGTCAGAAAATAAAACCTGCTCTCTTTTCCTCCGTACCCAAATCTTTTAAAAACAGGGGTACAACGAGCGGATACAGATTTGCTGCCAATCTGACGTCAAATCGGCAGCGGACCCACATAAAATTGCTATCTGAAACAATGCCTGACGCTTTTTTAACGTGTTTTGGACGTAATCTCGTCTTTGTTTACATTAGCAAGCCTCGCTAACACTAAGAGCTAACCTGTACTGGAGAGCACATGTGTTTAAAAAGCAGGAAATAAAAAGGAACTCACCTTGTGATAACCCTGCAAGAGAAAAAGCATTTGAGCTCCATACTGTTTCAGAAATAATCCTTGATGTGGTTTAGAACAGGATGGCGTTTTATCACAACAGAATTTAACTTTATCTCCGGTAGAATTCTGATCAGGCATTAGCTCCGCCTCCTCCTTTTTTTTTTTCAAGTTAAGGACCCAAAATCCGCGTTTCTCTAACAAAGCTGCATACAAGAGGGGTATGAGCAGTATGAGGCATGGCTAAAATGGGTGAACTGTTTGGTATGTTAAGCAAAAAACTTCACAGACCTATATTTGTATAGGTATGGCCCTACAATATATATTTTCCAATATAGCATAATAGGTCCACTTTAATTTACATCAGAATCAGATCTTTTCTTTTTTTTAAATTATTTTCTTTTCTTTTTTTAATTTTAATTTGTATAATGGGACACAGGGTTCGGTCCGGATTGATTTGCAGTTCGGTCCGGATCCGGACCTTGGTCCGGAGTTTGAGAAGCCCTGCACTACACTATACTGAGGATGTTAGTTGCTGGTAGATTGACACACAGGTAATGTATAAGTGACTGATGTCCTCTCCAAAAAATACTGCAACAAAAAAGAACCCAGCCCCATGTGTGGTGTGGGAATGTGGTTGTCCAACATACCGTCCTTATCCCTGTCACATCAAAGGAGTTACTGAGGCCAGCATTTGGCAGGTATGGGACTCCAGCACCTGTCATCTATGTGATTGAAAAAACTACAACATCGAGTGCACTGTTAGACAGAGGAAACAAGAACAAGCTTTCCTTAAATGTGAAACCCTGCTTATTTGACATTTTAAAGAAGTACAGCAACACATACGTTAACAATGATAATGGTTGCAGATGTACAACTCGATATTCATATTTATGTTTAAAGCAATAGGTACTCGGTTTCAGACAGAACTAAGCAACAGACGGCATCTGTCTTGTAGCCGGTGACCTTTGATGGTAATCTGATTAGCAAGTCAGTCACTGGTAGATTGCATCATATTAGCACATTTAGGTGATGTTAGCTTAGTTGGAAATACTTTCTGATGCTGACTTTAATTTGTTTTCCATCTACTAACAGCTTTATAATTGTTGTGATATAACTGACATGTTTAGTTCAAATTAATCCTGGAGCATTTAGTGTTACTATTTTTTTAGTGTTAAAGAATAAGGTATATAGTTGACAATAAGGGTCGTGGTCCACTTCTGAGTTGACTCTGGGGTGGTTTGAGGTCTGAAAGTGTCTCTGATCCAAATCAAACTATAAGGGCACTGAAAGAGCACAAACTAAGCTCCTTAAAGCTCCTTGTAGGCCAAATGCTAGATTTTGCCATGATAACGGAAGTGAAAAATGGTTTCTGTAACTATATCTTGATTCTGATCTGCTTCAAAAAGGGATCCTGGCCCCTGCTTTACCCTCCCACCAAGTTTCATAAAAATTGGGCCTGTAGTAATCCAGTTTTCCAACCAAACTATAGTATGTTTTCTTGTTAAGGCCATATTACTTATATTGGCCTTAAAATTTCTGGTTCATCTGCTTGAAGATTCATTGTCACAATGGACTTTTTTGCTACAGTAAGTCATTGTTGGAGCAGGTTAATTGTCCCCACTGTATATCCATGTCTGCTGGAAACAGTGGGTGCAGCAATTTTTGTTTTTGCGCTGTTATGGGCTAAGGGCCAGACGCTCGCATCGATGGATTGAATAGTCATTGGCAACAGCTGTGTGTGTGTTCGGGGAAGCTTCCTTGTTCAGTAAAAGCTGAATCAGTGGTCGCTTAAAGTGATAGGACCATTATCATCTTCCTATTTTTCTATTAATTTCATCTTTTTCATTCTATTGGCAGCTCATTCTATGAAATCACTTTCCCTCTGTGTGCAGGGAATGTTGTGCTATCACAAGGAATTGGTGTTGTGGTTGCATGCATTTCAAAGACTAAAAACTTTTTTTCTTTTGACCACCCTTGTGAAGCGTATTACAGAACGATGAACAACCGCTGGAAAACCAGTGCTCTGGGCTGTGAGGGCTCCAGCAGCACATCCCCTTACCTTTAACACATTTCACAGCTCATCAGTGCAGCCTTGAAAGAGAGCGCATGTTTCAATGCATTTATGATGATCCTGGAATACACTGCCCACTCTCCTCGCAATTGGGAAGGTAATAGTCTTGTCATACACACACATCCACAAGGCTGTACTCACTCAACAGAGTACCAATCAATTGTGAATGATGTCTTCACAATAATCCAATTGGCTGGAGGACCCTTGGTGATCCTGAAGATAAAGGACGATAATGCCTTCCCGGTTCCCACCGCCTCCACCGCCCTTGGGTGTTGTGTTCCTCTTTGACCAAGTAGCTGTCATGCTAAGCCCTCCAAGCATAATCATTAGTGTGTTATTATTTATTATTATTCATTAACCTGCGGTCAGCGGTAGGGCAGATAAACATGGGAAGTGAGTGTCCTCTCTAATGAGAGCAATAACTCGGGTTAAATGAGATGATTCTGTCACCGAGTGACGTGAGGGAAGAATTCATTTGTACGACGGAGAAAAGTTGAGTCACACTTCCCCCGTGGGAATCAATAACTGCGAGGTGCTCTGTCATGACAATTATCTTGACGGATAACTTTAGTCTCCTATTTTTTACCATAATTGTATATAATTTCCAGTGATGGACGTTGTTTCAGGACTGACATTCGCTGAATAAGTCCTAATGCAACAATTTATAGCTGCCGCATTAAAGTGTGTTTTAGATTGTAATGCTTTCCCTCAGGTTGAAGGACAGGTGGGTTTATAAAACTCATCAGTCGTTCAGTGAGCATCCACAGGAGAGCTACTAACCGATGGAGTGTTGTGCTTCAATGTGTGATGAATTAATATCAATTTATTCAGTTCGGAACATCTGTCAGACTGGCCGCAGTTCATAAAGTCTATAATGTATTCAATACCAAGACACAATGGACGGTATTGTTATTGAGTATGAACAGTAGTAAAATATGTGAATCACTGAACCCTACAGTGCAATAATCCAGGGAGTTTAAAGCCTCATAATCCGAATCAATTGCCATTTCTTTTCACTTCAATATTCAGTTTTATATGTGTGTTTGATAGCCATTGTCTTAATTTCTTCTTTGATTTGGTTGGTGAACATATTTAAAGTTGGCCCCTCTTCCGTGGCTCAATGACACAAACTAGCGAGTTTAGCGTGCTGTGGTTTAGCTAGCAGGGGTGGGAACTAACTAAATACATTTACTCAAGTACTGTAGTTCAATACAATTTTGAGGTACCTGTAATTTACTTGAATATTTCCATGTTATTCTACACTACAATTCAGAGGTAAATCGTGTACTTTTACTCTACTTCATTTATTTAATTCCTTGCAGATATGGATTTATGATATGAATTATAAACAACACTTTAATCAGACTGTAGTTCCACCTGGAGTAAATTCACAAGCTACCCTGCAGTATACAAAGTCATTAAACCTAGCTGCACCTTTACCAGAAACTGCTTAGAACTCTGAGACAACTTTGCTTAAGTTCTGAATTCAGGTTACCATCAAACTCCCAGTTTATTGAGAGATCCACTTTAAAGCAATGTTGTTGTGTTTAAAGATATTAGCTATTTCTTTGAGAGAACGGATGGCTATGAAGTCTAACCCCAACTGGTAGCAACCCGAAGTTGATATATTTCTTAATTAATCCTTCAACAACCTGTATATAAGTGTCCATCTCATACAGCGTGTTGGCATTTCTGTTGCTGTTTCTCTGCTTGTCTGGGTATTGTGACATTCTCATTTTGAAACCTGCGAACACAAATCTGAAAGGCTCTATTGTTGCACAACACTATTACTTCTTTAGACGCGGAAAAAATACATCATGTGTATATCACGGCAGGATAAACCTGGGTCGAGATAATGTCTAAATGTGAGGCTGATCAGAGTGTTCCTGTAAAGTATGCATTGCTCTCTGTGTACCTCTCCTGAGAAACTAAAGGTTAAAATAAGCTATAGTTGTTGTTGTTTTAGTCAAACCCATCCAATCGTAGTCTAACTCTACCCTGAAAGGTTTTTGGTCTAAGGCAATTATAGTCAGCTCTTTTCTTTCCGTAGCTCCCATCTGAGAAGCCTTGTAAACAGCTCTGGGTGGAAATCCCTGCTCGATTTTAAATGTATTGTCCAATAACTATATTATTGAATGCCCAGAGGAAACGCTGTGTAGAGTATACATGTATCTTTGTTGTCTCCTCATATTTTCATCTGCGTCAATTTCATTTCAAACCTTTATTTATACAGTTATATCCCATTGAGATCATTGATCTCTTTTTCAAGGGAGACCTGCTCAAGTAGTTCCACATGAAACATAAAAACATAAATAGAACAACAAAAGGACATCATACAGCATCATTTACATAATTATCCACATAAACAGGTACCAATAGCTTCCGATTGACTAGCATCCAACCGAGCTTTAAAAACATTTAGTGGCACCAAATTGTTCAGTTTCCATTTAATTTGCAGACTATTCCAAGACAGAGGAGCTGCGCATCTAAAAGCTGTCTTCCCTAAGACAGTCCTAGGAGTTGGCACATTTAATAAAACCACAGCATTCGATCTCAGGCAGTAGCCACTTACAATTTTCCGTGAGATCAGGGAGCAGATATAAGATGGAAGTTTCCCTAACATGGCTTTATATAAAATGTACCAGTGACTGAGCCTCCGTACAGTTAGTGAAAGCAAACCAGCCCTTGCATACAGGGTACAGTGATGGGTTAATGCTTTACAGTTTGTTACAAATCTCAGTGCACTGTGATACGCAGCATCTAACTTGACCAGGCAATTGGCAGGTGCATTCATATACATCAAATCACCATAGTCCAGCACAGGTAAAAAGGTCACAGTGACTAGCCTTTTCCTGGCCTCAAGCGAGAAACAGGACTTGTTCCTGTAGAAGAAACCTAGCCTAACCCTCAGCTTTTTAAGCAGGTTATTGACATGAAGTTTAAAAGTGAGACAATCATCAAGCCAGATACCAAGGTATTTGAACAGGTAACCACTTCAAGTTGTATTCCTTGCGTAGTTACAATATCTAAAACAGGCTCTGGTGTCTTTTTTGCTTTAGAAAAGAGCATTACCTTGGTTTTCTCAACATTTAAAGGAAGCTTTAGTTCAGAGAGCTGAGTCTGAATAATGTTAAAAACAGCTTGTAATTTAACACCAGCCTCCTTAATCGAGGGACCTGCACAGTACATCACGGTATCATCCGCATACAAATGTAAAGTAGCTTCATCCACATTTTCACCTAAACTGTTGATGGAGAATAAAAGTGGACCTAAAACAGAGCCTTGGGGAACACCATTTGCAATGTTCAACCACTCAGAAGACAGCCCATCAAAATGAACACATTGGGACCTTTCAGAGAGGTAGTTTACAAACCACCCCACTGCATGGCTGGACATGCCTATACTGGCTAGCCTCTGCTTTAAAATGTGATGATCGACGGTGTCAAACGTTTTTGAAAGGTCAATAAATAGAGCTGCACAACTCCGCTTATTATCTAAAATACTCGCCACATCATTCACCACTTTCATTGTGGCAGTGATGGTGCTGTGTTGCTTTCTGAAGCCTGACTGATGTTTAGACAGGATGTAATTTGTACATAAAAACACCTTTACCTGTTCACTCACTAAGCATTCAAGAACCTTAGCCAGAACTGACAACTTGGAGATTGGCCTATAGTTATTTAATAAGGTGGCCTCCCCTCCTTTTAGCAAAGGCAGGACATACGCTGACTTCCACAATTTTGGAATTGTGTTTGAGCTGAGGGAGAAGTTAAAAAGAGTAGTGAGAGGTGGAGCAATAAAATCTGCAGCTATCTTTAAAAAGAAAGGTTCTACGTTGTCCGGGCCAGCTGGTTTCTTAGGATCTAACTTGGTTAAAGCTTCACGAACAACATCAACAGTAAAAGGGGTAAAACTAAAAGGGTTTTCCAACACACGTTTTTCAGAGTCACATACTGTAGTGTTCACAGAAGCAGAGTTAGTGACAGAATCAAATAGAGAACCACAGGACACAAAATGCTCATTAAAGCAATTTAGCATAGTAGCCCTGTCCGATATAGAGCCAGATGCTGTGGTAATGCACGGAGGTAGCTCATTACGGATATCGCCGGTGGATAACGATTTAATGGCTTTCCAACATTTTCCAGGATTATTCAGATTGTTTGTCGTTACTGACAGATAGTACTTTGATTTAGCACTTTTGATATGTGAAGTGAAGCTATTTCTTAGCTGCCTAAAATGCAGCCATTCTACCTCTGAGCCTGATTTCCTAGCCTTTGCCCAGGCCTTGTTTCTCTCATGAAGGAGACTAGACAGATTAGCAGAAAAAGTTCAATTTTACCCCAATCAAAATCAAACAGATCATGAACAAAACCCTGCTCCACAAAATGTTTTTTGTCTCTCTTAATGATAATACGAGGTTTAACCTTTTGAATCTTAGTGTCCCTAATTGTGGCTACAACACAGTGATCACTCAGATCATTTGCAAATACTCCCACAGATGAATATTTATGGGGAATATAAGTTCAAATGAGATCAATTAGGGAGGATTTAATGTTAGGGCCAGTAGGACTGTCAACAATCTGAGTAACATTTAAAGAGATACAAAGGTTTTTAAAATCCTCTGACACTGCAGTTAACCAGTCCCAGTTAAAATCTCCAAGTAGCACTATTTCCTTGTAGTCTAGTTGTGATAAAAGATTTGCTAGTGAAGACAAGGAGTCTTTGACAGCTGAGGGGGGTCTGTAACAACTCACTACCATGACCTGTTGACCCTTTGCCACTTCTATATTTATGGCTAAAAATTCAAATTGCTTACTGATCGATTTGGAAACTAATGTGGTTACACTGAACTTATTCTTAACATAAATGGCAACGCCACAACCTTTATTAGGCCGGTCGGTACGATACACATTAAAACCATTTAAGGCAATGTCAGAGGCCAAAATAGATTTGTTTAGCCATGTTTCTGATAAAACAATGATGTCAGCGTCAGTTGAGCTCGCCCAGATACGGACTAAATCTAGTTTACCTAACAGACTGCGCACATTCAAGTAGATGAAACCCAACCCAGAACTAGCTTTAAAATCAGCAGGAGTAGCGATCTGACTACTACTACTGGGCGGACCAGGGTTAGGTTGTACATTTCCTGACAGTAATAACAACAAAAAAAACAGGCATATTTTCCTTTTAAACGACACACATACATTGTCATCTAATTTAGAAACACCGGAAAAGTCTGCGAGAGTGTGATTTGAGCTTAAGAAGCAGTCCTGAAGAACCATCATCGCAGGAAGACAAACATATTTTGTCGAGCAGATTGTCTGTGACAAGGCAACCGGCAATTGTATGAGCAACACATCCGAACCTTTGCAGGGGATGCCCACTGCGGGTGGCAGAACAGACCTGAATCCAGTAGGCTTCTCAGAATGACTAGAGATCTTCTCATAGTCCAAAATAGTTAACAGGCACAGCAGAATCCCGATATTGGCCATTTTCCCAGACCAGCACACAGTATCCGCGATGTTCCTGGAGCAAAATCAGCACAGCAGCAAAGGACAGGCGAAAACAGCGGCGTGAAAGCGCTCCGGTCCCTCCGTGGTATCCCCGGGGTGAAAGCAGGCCTCTGCAACAGCAGAACCAGGACAGGTGGAAAGCGGGCCCCAGCAGTGGTAAAATCCTCCTCCGCACAGCAGCACACGCCCGGTGGAAGCAGGCCAAGCCCGAAGCGTGGATCCACTCCGTCTCTCCGCAACGACTCCGGGGTAAAAACCTCTCCAGTACAGCCGTATTCTACAGGTGGGAGCAGGCCTCCGTAGATCGCAGATCACAGATCGCAGGCAGCAACAGGTGGAGCCGCTCCGTCTCTTCGCGACGTCTCCGGAGGAAAAACACCTCAGTACAGCCGTACTCGACAGGTGGGAGTAGGCCTCCGCAGATCGCAGACAACTAAAACTACTACTTGTATAAGCAGGGATGGCTAAAAGTAAAGTTTGTAAGCAGGAGAGCTAGATGCTTAACAGATTGCCAGATGCTAACAGGTAAGTGCGAGCCTGTAGAAATTGCGACTGCCTCCAATGACAATGTTTGCTGGCAGATTTTAGCTAATCCCCAGTTTATGCTCCTTCGTCTGTAGATCCTTTGTGATATCATCTCAAATTGCACCTGTTTTACCCAATCTATAAATATTAAAAGGGGAATATCTTTGACTGTAAAGCCCAAAAAAACTGATAAGCGCATTTCACAAAATATGTAGTAACAACCTCAAAAACCGTTAATTGACAATAATTTTACATTAATACAATTGTGATTTGAATAAGACTAAACCTGACTGACTACTGCATTTCTAACATCCTTTGATAGACAGCATACTTTACAGTTAAGTTGGTAAAAACGGGGCGTTATAAATCAATGTAATTTGTAAACCCAATATCACAAATTGGTCTCATGGCGCTTTACCATGTTGTGTTGCATATGACAAATGAAGCTCAGCGCAAGTTCAATCAGGAAGACCAACATCTTCATTCATATTACACCTCATTTCTATACTCTCGCCTCCCTCAATAAGTGATCGGGGGCGTCACTCCCCAGCTAATCAATCACTTCTCTTCATTCTCTCAAGCCTATCAAAGCACCCGCTAATCCCTTTAAATCTGCTCTTCCCCCTCCGTCAGCTGTCATTTCAGGTGCCAACATGCAACCCTCCTCCACCCCTTTCGCCTCCCGTCTCCTACAGGACCAAGCTAATCCTACTCCCTTCAGACCGGGCGGTCCCACCTACTTATCACCACCACCAGTGTCTAGACCCCGGGGGGTTTCTTCAGAGCAGTTCTTCCCCTCCTGAATGATAATCCTGCAAACCGGGGCCTAATCGCCAAACACAATTGTATTCATCTGTATAAATCTGGCAATCATTATCCATGCATTTGTGTGTCCTGGCAATAAACCTGTATTTTATACATCAACCGTCTCTCCTGATTGAACCTCGGTCTTTAAACCCTCACATTGACAAGGAAAACTCTCGAAGACACCAAGCTAATAATTGGCAAAACTAAAGAAAACTCTGGGAGAGCAACAGAGGGGGGATCCCTTCCCCCCCAAGATGACAAAAGGGCAGTATGTCGTGTGTATAAATTAAAGATAATTTATTTACAATGTAAACAGCCAAATGTTAGAAAAAATAATGTGTATGTATATGAAGGAAAAATGAAGATGGATCCAAGTGGATGTCAACAATCTTCCAGGTCAACAAACAAAGTATGGTGATCCAGACGTAATCTTTAATACGGCCAACCTGCCATGTGAGAGAAACAAAAACTCTGGCGATGAAATCACGAGCGATTCATTTGGTTTTTAGCTAAATGCTATTTATACAAATAATACCAGCTTTATGCACAGATAACACTAGTATCCATGGTATCGTCCTTTTTTGTGTTTCACAGTTAATTAAAAAAAGTACTTGCAGCACCTTGCTGTTCAAATTAGCTGATTTTATGGCCTGCATGTTTGAGTTTAACACTTGTTTTTTAATACTTGTTTTTTTCCCACTTATTTTCTCTTCACTACATCTGTAAAGCGTCTTTGAGCACCTGTAAAAGCGCTAGCAAATTAAATCTATTATTATTATTGTTTTACCATGAAACTATTTATGTTATGCTATGTGGTACAGGATGCAGCACCTCATATTTTCCAAATGTTTTCAAATCTTTAAATCATGGCATGAGGGGATTGTTAATTACAATGGGTCACTTGAACTAGAAATTAATTACATTTACTGTTTACATTAACACACAAACTAGGCGCCTCATAGAGTGTGTGTTTTCACTCCTTCAGATCTCAGCTTACATGAGATGGTTAAAACATGCAATTAACTCAAAACGATGTAAATCTCTTTTCCGAGTGTAAGTCACTGCAGTAAAGCTGTAATCACTTCAGATGTACTTCAACAAAATACATGGCAAGCATTTATTTTTTATTTATAATGTTTTAAACCACATTGAAATAAATTGCTAAGATATACACAAGTATTCATGAAACAATCTAAAGAGGACTTTTTAATAGCAGACATTTTGAAATATCATAGCATGGAAAACAATGTTACTATGTTACTAGTCAAATGAGTTTCTATTTATGTGACAAGTTAAACTATTATTCAATAACAAAAAAAAACGAGAAGCCTATTAACAATAGTATGGTCATTTGTCATTCATATTACATACAGTTATGTATCGAGTGTCATGATCTTGCTTTTTGTATTTTCTGCTTCCTGTTTAGTTTTGTAACAGCAATGGCCCTGAGTCATGTCTGTTTTTACTTCCTTACGTCTTTTTGTGTTTTCCCCGCCTTTTTTAAATTGTGTTTCCATGCCTAATTACTTCCACCTGTTTCCCATCAGTCCAGCAATCACATGACCTTCTGAACACCTGCACTTTATCCCTTCATTAGTTGTGCTTGCATTAAAATTCAGTTTTTCTCTCAAGTCTTGTTCTTGTAACGAGATGTTCTGTCCTGACCCTATGACTTGTCTTGACATGCCTTGCCTGGAGATACATTTAAATAAGGTCTTATCTATGTTCAAAGTTCCTGTTCACTCGCGTATTTGGGTCTGATAATTACTATCAAGCTTTCTTTACAAACTTGTAGACCTGTAAACCCCTTTAAGATGGAGAGAAAAATGTTTAGCATTAGCCCTGGGCTAAAGGATGTGTCTTATCATCTGTCTAATGTTAGCTAAATGTTAAACAATTACAGACAAGGTGCATTCAAATAGTTCTGACCATTTTTCTTTGACCTCGATGGAAACTTTCTTGAAGTCAAAGAAAGATTATAAAGATAATTCATAAAAACTTGATAAAGACAACCAGTTTGCTCAAATGCTTTAATGTAGGAAGGAATTGTGGGACAGAATTATCTCTTTTCCTTTGGTAAAGGATGACACAGTGTACCCTATGCTAAAGAAGATAAAAATGAAGCATTGAAGCAATTTTCCCCAGCATTTACAAAACTGAACTGGCTCTTATCATGACTATCATGTTTACTCGTACTTCTGAGTAATTTCATTCAACTAAATACCATCCTAGCAAATCGGACCTTTGGAGAGACCACGGAGAGATAATGATAATAGGTGTCTATCCATCTCTGAAACACATTGATGATATTGTCAAGTCAACCAATAGAAAGGCTCTCTCGGAAATAAGACAATAGGAGGCACAAACGTCTCTCAATCCACTTGACTATAACATGCTGAAAGGTTATTGAGGATCTTTTACCCCCCAAATAATGGCAAGAAAATACTGCCACCTTAAACTTTAGGTCATGTGTTACATAATGATTATTTTTTTCTTATAGTTAAAGGTGGGGTAGGTAAGTTTGTGAAACCGGCTCGAGATACACTTCTTGTTATATTCCATGGAATGCTTTTCACATCCCGATAGCAATGAATATCTTAAGTGCTTTGACGAAAAATCCATAACAAAATGTTATCTGTGGAAGCCGTAGTACTGTAAAAAGCACGACCAATCATTTTAGCCGGCCCGGCTAAAATAACTGGATGGCCTACCTGCCTGTCAGCCTTCCATCTCTGCACAAACTTATCTCATGCCCTCATTGGTCATGTGCACGTCTGTGTGTGTTGGAGGAAGGGCTCTGTAAGGAAGGGCACATTTTCTTCGGTTGTGTATTTTCAAATTCTAGCGCTCTCGAGCTGGTTTCTCCGAAATTATCTACCCCACCTTTAATGCAACTTAGACATGTTTTTTCCATACTTAACACACTGTTGAAATTGAAAACCTGTCTCTTCCCTTTATCTTAAGGTCCTTTCCAGTAGCGTCGCCTGTAGGCCCGGACAATTCTCCCTCAATAATAATACATTAACCGTGCTTTACCTGAACCTCATCATGACACTAGAGAGGACGGCAGGATTGTAATTTCCCGTGTTCAGTGAATGCAACAGAGGCAAGACACCAGAGAGAGAGAGAGCGCACCGGTACCAGTAGGGACCGTGTTGTTAGCATCTGGTGCTAGCCGCACAAACTGACATAAGGAGCTGTTTGTTCCACAACAAGCTGGAGGAGAGGACTCTCCTGTCAGACTGAGAGGCTCAGGTGAGCTAAAGGACTCTCTTAGTGTTTAGATAGCTAACTTTAATCTAAGTTATCTCAGTGGGTCTCAATCAATCAATGTTTATTTATCATTACGTGGCTGTGTGTTGAAAGCCCAGTGGCGATCTGTTACACTGATTATACAGTAAAGCCATCGAAAATAATATGATGTACAGTACAAGTAGCCGACTTCTGGGTCTCTGTGTTTCATTCAAGCTCAGCTCTGTGTGTGTGGCACGAGCGCATTTTGTGAGTGTGCGAGCGGTAACGTGGAATGTTGTTGTTAGCATCTGGTTAGCTAGCTATGCTAACGGATAAAGGGCTGTTTCTACACCAAGGTGGAGGAGAGTCCTCTCCTGTCAGACTGAGAGGATCGTATAACCTCAGCTCAGTGAGGTAAGGACTCTCTCAGTGTTTAGATAGTTAACTTTGGTGTAAGTTATCTCAGTGGGTCTCAAACGGTTTGGTCACCATTTATGTAAACAACTATTTGCGAGGAACACCTTTTATATGATCATTATAGTTATTAAAAAATAAGAGAATAAATGAAAAACGGGTATGAAATACTATAGGACAGTAACACAAGAATACAGTTTAAAAGGGGAGTGATTAGTAAAATATCCATAAAGAAAAAGTATATCTGTTTACAGTTCTGTTTAATATGGGTGTTGAGAGATGTAGGCTATCCATAGATCTATTCATGTTGCTCTCAAAGTGCACCAGATTGATGCATTTAACTTCAATATTTAAAAAAAAAAAAAATGCCCCCAGACCCTCCTAGAGGAGGTTAGGTCCACCCCCACCTAAAACATGTTCACATGGATAGGATACTAAATACATTTGCACACTTTTTATATGGTGGCCTATGTCCATATGTTTCTGTTTTGGTGGTCGTGCCACAACCGTGCATGTATGCACAAGTCATAGGTGCGCTATAAAATAGCACTACACCCCTGCAATGTGTGTGAAAGACAATAGACTTTACAGCATGTTTTTTGGAATTGAAGTTGCGTTGGTGTTTGTGTGTTGGTTGTTGATGGCAGTGTGTGCCCACCCTTGGTAAATGATTTCCTCCTATTACATTACATTGCATTTAGCTGACGCTTTTATCCAAAGCGACTTACAATAAGTACATACGACCAGGAAGACACAACCCTGAAGAAAACAGAATCATATAAGTACATCAGGTATCATAGAGCCAAACATTTCAAGTGCTACTCAGCTGGCTATAGATAAGCCAGTCCTATATTAGTATATAAGTGCCTTGTTATTAATTCTATCGCTCGAAGTGGAGTCGAAAGAGATGAGTTTTCAGTCTGCGCCGGAAGATGTGCAGGCTTTCTGCTGTCCTGATGTCAATGGGGAGCTCATTCCACCATTTTGGAGCCAGGATAGCAAACCCACGTGTTCCTCCCCATTCGATTTGTTCTAGAGCCGACCCTGGAGAAAACCCACAGTTTAAAGGGAAAAATGGGAGAAACCTCAGGGAGAGCAACATAACCAGGGGTGCACATCACTTTTTTGAACTGGTTCTCAAAGGAGAACCTGGAGATGTTGCTTGATGCGCATCCTTAAAATAAAATAAACTGAACCTTTTGAGGGGTACTTGACTTTATGAACGGGGGGCGCTAGTGAGCACGCTCATGAACTGTTCACTGTATGCCTCGCAGCAGGGTTACGCGGAGCGCATAAAGCAGACCCTTCATGCGATACCGAGGGGTAGAGCGAGGGATCGCAGATGCCGTCGTGCTCGCGGACAGATTAAAAAAAATGAAACCTAAATGGCTTGCGAATTCTCTCTCTGAGTGAGTGTGTGAGGAACGGTCAGAGGAGCGTGGTGTGAGTGAGTTACTAACTTTTTCACACGTTTTTCATCTAACATATGTATTGTTTTATCTTGTAAGTTGTGTGTATTGTGTATATGGTTTAAACGTTTGATTGTTGGTGTTTTCTCGTGGTTTGGGAGTGTGTGGTGCGTTTTCCAAGTTTCCCTGCTATTCCTCCTTCTACCTGGGTTGACACTATCTTAAGTATTAACCCTAACCTCAAGGGTACCATTTCAAAGCTATACAATACTCTTTTCACATGCCACCCTCTGCCCTCTGATAACTTTCGAACTAATTGGTCAGAGGACCTCAATATAGAGATAGGGACTGAGGTTTGGCAGTCTATTTTGAAACGTGTCCACACATCATCCATTTGTGCCCGCCACCGGGTTTTACAATGTAAAGTGGTCCATAGAGTGCACTGGTCAAAAAGTAAACTTGCTCGCATCTATCCTGGTACTGATCCTAATTGTGATAAATGTCACCTAGGACCAGCTACTCTCGCCCACATGTTTTGGACTTGCCCCACCCTATCTCAGTTTTGGAAGTCTGTCTTTGACTCACTCTCAGCTATCACGTCTGTTACCATCCATCCCTCACCCTTAATTGGCCTGTTTGGTGTCTTACCCGTGAACCATTTACTGCCATCCTATTTTGCTGAACATGTAGCTTTCCTCACATTGCTGGCTAGGCGCGTTATTTTGATGCATTGGAAGAGTCCTCGTCCCCCCTCTCATACACATTGGATAAAGGATGCGCTATACTTTGTGAAATTGGAAAAAATTAAACACTGTATTAGGGGCTCAGACTTGAAGTTCACAAAAATATGGCTACCCTTCTTAGAACATATTAAGTCCCTCCAGTTGGAGTCTGTCCCCATTGGCTGAGTCGCCCAACCCCCCCCCCTGTACCGCAACAGCTCACAGGTATGCTCACAAAATGTCTCGCAGGTTTTTATTTATTTAATTTTTTTCTTCTTTCCCTGTTTGTTTTTTTTTTTTTTTTTTTTTTTTTATTTCATTATTGTCTAATTGTAACTGATGTATTGTGTCTTGGGGTTGTTTTGTTAGAAATCGCAGGGGTAATACATTGTATTGCTGCTGTCTTTGTGTATTGAAAATCTCAAAAATAAATCATATATAAAAAAAAGTAAATACATTTGTTCCTGCTCAAGATTAGATTCAACTTTATTGTTATTGCACATATTACAGGTACTGAGACAACGAAATGCAGTTTAGCTTCTAACCAGGAGTGCAAAAAGCAGTAAAGTGAAAAGTAATGTACACAATCTACAGAATAAAATATAGGACGAATGATGAATAAACAGTGAGGGGTATGAATACACTAGATATACACAGCAGCCTGTGAGCAGTATGAACAGTGTGTATGAATATGCTAAGATATATAAAGTATGAAAACGGTAAGCAGCGCAAGCAAGTATAGTATAAAATAAATAGATATTAATTTCATGATGATAAACATTGTGGAACAATGATGAAAAATGGAAATGGAGACGTAAAACTGACACAAAACAACAACAAACTTTTGCCGAGCCAATTGGAGAGTTTCATCAGCAGCACGGGGTAAAAACCACCAATGAGCGCTCAGCTCGAGATACCAGCGAGTCGTTTCCCATCAAGCATTTCGCTTCCGCAGCCCGTGGAGAGGAACTGCGCCGCCTCGCCGCGCCTCGCTCTCAAGGCTGCGGGCGTCTTTGTCCCGCGAGATTTCAACGTCTCATGTAGGCGAGCCTCCAGAGCAAGTCGGGCAAAATGACTAACCATCATGCAACGCACTAGCAAGACGTTGATCGAAATTGCGCAGGTCTCGCTTGTCTCAAAGAAGCCTAGAGTCCTCCATCAGGAAGCTGTCCTCGGGCTGCAGATCTCCACTGCTAAAACATGTTGTGTCTCACAGGAGAAGTGTCCTCATGATTTTGAGTAAAGAGACGAGGAACTTAATCTGGTGTTAAGTCTAAAGTTGGATGCTTTTAATTATGTAATGTTTGTAAACTCGGGCAGTGTGCGAACTATACCACGGAGCCGGGATTTATTTATTTTGTTTGCGGGGGGGGGGTAAATGCTGATCCGTGCATTAATAGCAACAGCACAGACATAGGCCTATTATAAAGAGAAAGGTCTACATTTACATGAAACGTCCCGATGGATCATGTTCATGTCAACAGATTTCCCGGGCATGTATGGGCTACACAAACTTCAATCAACTTGATAATAAATAATCCACGGACCACCAATGTAACGTTTGACTGTTTAATTAAATCAACTTAAAATGACTCAAAATGTGATCCACTCACTCCACTGTTGGCTGGTCCAGCCAGCCGGCGGCCACGGGACCACCGCAGCAACTTCGCCCCCCCCCATCTCGAGCAGCAGGCAGGGAGGAAGAGGAAGAACAGGTGGGGTGGTCATCATCTTCTTCCACATCTCCTTCGACCTCTACTATGGTAGTTGTAGTCATCAAGTTAGCTTCTCTTGGCTCGTCTTCTTGTGTCTCTTCAGCCCCAAGTTAACGTTAGCTGTCAAGTTATCACTACCACTGACGTTAGCTCCCTCCTCTCTCGTTTCTGTTGTAGCAGCAGTCACAACGTACGATGTGCTACCACCAGCTACATTCGGTTGGTCTTCTTGATCAGGTTGTTTGGCCTTCTTTTTAAAGAAATTGCCCAAGGTAAGTTGTTTTTTTCTTTTCGACATGTCAGCCGCAGCAACAATGCCTGGTAAACATGCAGTGCTAACTAAACGAGCTTGTGAGTGGGTAGAGCTGCGGGCAATACTTTTTTCATGAATCATAAACTCTAAATATAATTTTGTTTCACTTATTTTACACCTTTTTTTTTTTACAGAGAGAGAGAGACTCTCTCTCTCTTAAAAGTCCGTTTTTTTTAAAGCTTGTTTTACAGTCTGTGAAAGCACAGATGCATCTCTTTACTGACCAGGAATGTTATCGCTTGAAGGTCTTGAAAGGGAAGTTACAGCGAGAGATTTTAAATGAAGAAGAAAAGGACATGTACTGCAGTCAGGATGATGGTTTTAACATACTTGTTGTTCTTAAGCGGCGTGTCTCTCCTCACATCCTTTTTAATGAGTGATTTTAAAGTGTGCACTTTAAATGTCATGGAGCTAGGGATGTGGGGAAGAGGGCTAATATTTATGAGCTTTTAAAAATAAAAAAAGTAAATGTAGCAATGCTACAAGAAACGCACAGCGACATTTTAAACGGGACGGACTGGAGGAGGGAGGGGGAGGTGGTGTTAAGTGGTCTTAGCAGCACCAGGGCAGGAGTGGCAGTCCTGTTTGCTAGAGGTTTTATCCCCAAGAGTAAAGGGCAGACTGCTGGTGGTGAGAGCCAACTATGAGCTTTTTAACCTGGTTTTTATCAACGTATACTAGGGGTGTAACGGTTCACAAACATTTCGGTTCGGTACGTACCTCGGTTTTTAGGTCACGGTTCGGTTCGGTACGTTTTCGGTACAGCAGAAAAAATTATCACAAAACATAACATATTTTTTTTAATTATTATTAAACTGTGAATAATGTATTCACTCAAATAAATACAACATAAAATAAACATTAAGGTGCAGCATTTCGATGAACTGAAATAATCTGTATTTGAACTGTACTGTACTAGTACCAAAGCAGCCAGTTTGACATTATGACTTGCTTGTCATTGTATTTTCATGTTTTTTTTAAAGAAAATGAACTTGTCCACATTGCTTGCCGAAAGGGCAGATCTGCTGGCACTAACAATGTCTCCTGCTGTGGAGAACACCCTCTCGCTAGGGACAGAGGTAGTAGCAGATACAGCCAGGTAGCGCTTTGCTAACATGGCAACATAAGGATATTTGGCGTTTGTAATAGCTTTGGCTCGGTCTGAACTTTTTGCGAGTGGTGGAGGCTTAAAGTGGGAGTTGCGTTTGCACTTCAGTCTTTTGGTACCGGTGATATTCACATTCGGGTGATGCCTTTTCAAATGAGTGTGCAAGTTTGATGTATTGCCAGCCGCGTAACCAATTTTAGTTGAACAATGCCGACAAACAGCTTTGGTTCGGTCCACTTGTCTTTGTCCGTCATTTCGTACGAAACCAAAATGTTCCCAAACCGGAGACTTCAATGATGCTGGAGGATTTTCGGGCTCAACTTTATCTGCGTTCGCCATTTCAACAGTTCCTCAAATTACTGACTACATTTGAACGCATCCCTCTGACCAGCTCTCATTGTATGCCTCTCGTACAATTAAATGACTTGCTCACTCTATGACGCGTTGAACACAATGTGAGCAAATTACTCTGAATGCTGCGACGCAACACCTGAGATTACTTCCAAGAAGTTGTTCACGTTCTAATTTTTTTTATGTTTAACGTTATATTCGTTTGGTACACTTAGGTACACACGTGTACCGAACCGAATAATTTCGGTACGAGTACGTGTACCGTTACACCCCTAACGTATACGCTCCTAATTCAGGTCCTGCCAGAGTTCAGTTTTTAAAGGAGCTCAGTGCTGTTTTAAGTGCGTGTGAACCAGAAGATTTTTATTTTTAGGGGGAGATTTTAACTGCACACAGAATGATGAGTTAGATTAGAACCATAGGGAACCTCATGCTGCATCCAAAAGAGCCATGACAGTTAATAGCAACACATAGTCTATCAGACATCTGGAGAGAGCATCACACATCACAGACAGTACACATGGGTCCACAGGAGGGTGAACCTTTTATCAATGGCTAGGCTGGACAGGTTTTATTGTTTTAAGCACCATTTGAATGTTTTTAAAACGTATTAAACGTATTATATTTATTGCCTGTTGGTTTCTCTGATCACTCCCTTGTATTGTGTGATTTATTGCCAACATAAAAAGCAAATCTGCGTATTGGCATTTTAACACTGCTCTGCTTTTAGATACACATTTTAGAGAGGTTTTTATTTATTTTTGGAAAGGTTTTAGAGAAAGGAAGGGGGATTTTAACTCATTGAAGCAGTGGTGGGATTGTGGGAAAGCTGACATCAAGCAGCTTTGTCTTCAGTACACTCTCAATGTTTCTCATGACATCACCAAGTCTATGAGAGATCTGGAGATGGAAATAGTGGAACTGCAGAGCTTTGCAGAGTCCACAGGAAATCCGGCTTGTATTGAAGACCTAAAATCTAAAAAAGCCATTTTGGCAGACCTGCTGGGTTCTAGAGCACAGGGGGCGCTGGTCCGGTCCCGATTCCAGAGCGCTTCCATGATGGATTCACCCACAAAATACTTCTTCAGTCTGGAGAAGAAGAACGGGCAGGGCAGGCTGATCCACGCTCTGAGGTCAGCAGGAGGACAGCAGCTGACAGGGAACAGCCAGATCCGGCAGAGAGGTGGACTTCTACTGCGACCTCTTCACCAGAGAGGACACTGAAGACGATGGAGGTTTTAATCTGTTCTGCAGGGGCCTACCAACAGTCTCTGAGGAGACGAACAAAGAGCTGAACGGGCGCCTGACTAAGGAGGAACTGTGTGCAGCACTCAAGAGCATGCAGGGGGGGAAGGCCCCTGGAATAGATGGCCTCCCCCCAGAGTTTTACAAGACATTTTTGGACTTTTTGAAAGAGGATCTAATGGACCTTTTTAATGAAAGTTTTAATGACTCTTTCCTCCCTCTGAGCAGAAGAGCTGTTTTAACCCTCCTTCCATAAAAAGGCGACGTACAAGAAATAAAGAACTGGAGGCCCGTCTCTCTGCTGTGCACCGGTTACAAGCTGTTGTCCAGGGCCCTGTCCTCCAGGCAAAGGAGGAAAATGATGGACCTGGTGGTAGACCGGACCCAGACCGACTGTGTGCCCGGCAGGTCAATTGTTGACAATGTGTCACTAATTCGAGATATTTTGGAAGTCTCTGGTTCATTGGGTTTCGACACTGGTCTGGTGTCATTGGACCAGGAAAAGGCTTTCGACCGGGTTGAGTACTGTTACCTGTGGAAAGTGCTGGAGAGGTTCGGCCTCAGGCCTGGATTCATCGCCAAGATAAAGGTTATGTATGTGAACATTGAGAGTGTGCTTAAGATAAATGGCGGTCTGTCTAGACCAGGGGTAGCCAACACGGTGCCCGCAAGGGCAACGTGAGTCGCCCGCAAGGGCAACGTGAGTCGCCCACGGGGCATGTTCTAAAAATAGCTCGCCAAGCAAATCCAAAATGTATAAAATACACAAAACAAAAAAGGAAATGTAATTAAAAGAATCTATATGCATAAACGAAACCTAAATCATAGCGAACTCTATCTGCTTACTACAACTCTATATCTATCCAACACCCCTCCTCCCCCCACCCCACAATGAATATCGACCAATCACGTTCTTGCTTGATTTGCGGGACCAGCGTTGCAGTCGGGAAGAAAAGCAATGTGGCACCTCCCCGCTGATTTTCCTTCTGGCATAATCTACACAACACATCAGCCCCATTGAACAGCCTATCATGCCAGCCTATATACAGCACATGAGGGGCAGAGTTTTACTTTGTGTGTTGCTAATTTCCACTGGGGACATGCATAAAGAAAAGAAAGAATGCTAACTAGGTAAGATAAGAATAAACAAGTTTAAATGATTTGTTATTGGTTGTGATCATATTCTAAAGATGTTCGGATTATTAAAAAGTATACAGCTCCCTTTCATCTGAGTGTTGACAGCTGTATCCATACATTCATTTTGTGCTCAAAGTGCAGCAGATTGATGCATTTAACTTCAATATTTTAAAAAACATCTTCCCGGGGGAGCATGCCCCCGGACCCCAATAGAGGAGGTGACCCCCCTAGAGGAGGTGAGGTCCACCCCCAAATAAAGCAGGTTAAAAAATTAATTTCAATACATGTTATTTTAGTAAACACTGAAAACGGGTCCCACAGACCCAAACAACACACAAAGGTTAAAGGTAAGCATATAATCATGTTAACATGTGCTAAATATACACTGCAAAAAACACACAAAAAAAGGAATAAAAGTAGCTCACGACTTGTTTTATTTTTTGAAAGAAGCCCTCACCCTACGGATGGTGAGTACTAATACTAATACTATGAATACCTTGAATCTAATAACATAATGATTAATTTTACTTTCAGATGATAATACTTTTCAGGGTTATGGTTAGGTCCGGTCTGACTGCGCTTAACTCTCTGCTGCAGAGAGGAAGAGAAGATCACTGCCCTATACAAGTCAAAAATCGTACATCGAAACTGAATAAATATAATTAATTATAATTAATACGTTAAGTCTTGTTCATTGTTTTTCACTTTTATTAAATGTTTGATATATCCGGACAGACTCTTTCATACCGGCAATGCGTGATAGAAACAACAGGAACTGCGACAGCATAAATATGCGAACACAAACCAGACTGCTGGATCACAGGGGGGGGTTGGGACACACACATTCCGATAGCCAATTAGTTTTAAACAAAGAGTTCGCAACATACATAGGCATAGGGGGGTGGGGGCTGGTGAACGGTATAGTCAATGTTTGTAAACACTGTGAAATGTTGACTTTATTTGATCATTTCAGTTAAAAACTAACGTTCATATTTCTCTTTTTGAGAAGAGAAATAAGAATGTTAGTGGCTGACCCAGCCCCATGGTCTGTCACAGTAGTGCGGGAAAGAGAAGTGCCCTGTTTTGCCTGGCTGGACCTGTATTTTACAGGAAAGGAGTGAGCAGAGGGTGGAGTTGTCGATTCTTGTTCTGTTTTCTGTGAACAATCCTCACCCTCTCAGACTTTCAGTTGTGCGCGCTACTAAAGACACGCGCTACCATGGAAACCAAACAATGGTATAGCTGTAAGATCGGGGGTGGGGGAGCTGAGAGCTGCTGTTTCATTCAGACTGTTTAAAAACGGTAACAACGGACTATTTTTCTTAGCGGATGCATGTCAATTTAAATCCATAAAAGCATTTCAATTACTATTGGGAGTCATGTCGTTACTTTGTTGAGAATGTGGCTATGTGATAAGCGGGATAATGTGCAGCGACTTGGTAATTATGGGGAAAATAACACCCTTCATCCAGATCAAGATCCCTCCGCTACGCGTCGGGACCCTGATCTGCCTGACGAGGCTCCATTAAAATATAAATATTTTTTGTGAATTACTGAGTTTAGGCACGTTAATAACGTTTTAATGAAGTTGACTACAGTATATTCATATTTGTCAGTGCTTTCATGTAAATTCGGCGAACATAAACATAAATGATCGTGGTGAAGATGATGATTAAATTAGGATAAAAATTTAGAGCATTTCCTCCCGTTCGTTTTTGGAGCCGGCGGGCTTCCTGATGTTTTTTGTACAGTAGTTGTGGACTAACCAACATTATTTTGTTAAATAAAAACATGGTGATGTTTTGTAGCCAAATAACATGTCCTATGCGTGACATATGGATCTTAACAAAGATCCACTTTACAGTAGTAGCCTACCAGACATAAATCTACCGTACTGTATCAGAGTTTATTTCACATGAACTCCAGTGTGGAACCCCACTGCACCCCCTGGTGGATCAATGTTCCATTGCAGCTGGCTTCATTATAATTACATTTATTTATCATGGGGGCGGTCTCAAGTCAGGCTGGAGGTTTTCCTTTGAGCGAGGGCAGACCCCGTGCCGGCCACGGCCCTCGCGTTTCAAACTGTCTGAAATGAGGTGCTACATCTGTACACCCAGGGAGCCACATGGGGAAGTACACAATTATCTCTCTTTACGATGCATCATCATCCGTGTTTTCCCGATGGACGCTGCAGAAGAAGAGTTCTTGAATGTGACAGATGAGGGCAGCGAAGAACAAAGAAAGAGAACAAAAATAAGAAGTACCATAGCCTTCCTTTTTCAACATAGGTTTTCTCCTGTGGGCTAATCCAACATCCAGCCGTGTTATTACCTTTGAGGTGGGGATGAGGTCTGTTGGACAGGCTATCAGAACACCCCGCTGGGCAAAGCTGAAACACTATGCCTTTGTATATCTCCTGCACACACACTGTCCTGACTCTCCCTTCCTTTCCCTACCTTGCACACGTACACTAGGGATGATCTTGGCCTGCGGTCCACGTGTCTGTGAGCCTGTGCGGCTAAAGCAGCGCCTCGGGCCGTGAAAACCACTGGTGAGTGAGCAACAGACGTGATGCAGGGGAAGACTCAGCTTCCGTGCACTGGCTCTAATGAAAATCCAAGGAGAACTAAAAGAGATCCACGGGTGCATGCTTATCAATATGCACACACAGAAGTCAACAGTGGAAATTTGTTTCCATTAGCAGACGTTTATTTTCACCAGTCTAATATAATGTTTTCTCAGCCGCTAGCAATGCAGCATTAAAGTGCATTCAAACAAAGTAGAAGCTAATTTCAATTAGACTGCATTGCTGGTTCCACATACTGTTTAACATCTGTTTATCAGCTATTCTTGTTGAGAAGTACTTTCCACCTGGCAAACCTACAGTAAGTAGGATGATCATCTTAAAAGGCTTCACAGCGTCTAGTGACAGCAGCACTTTAAGATCTCACCTTTGCTGTTTAATGAACAAGCCGATGTGCATGTTGATTTCAGTTTAATTTAAGAAAAATGTGATGCTTAAACTATTCAATTAAAAAAATTACCACATTAGACTTATTAAGACAGTCTATGACAACTTGATGATAGTCCCATCAAAGAGCGAGAAAATTGTCATATTGTGGCAAATGTGCATGTAGACATAACAATGGTCTCATTCCAAGAGCATCAAATACCAAATCTTGGACAATCGCCAAAAGCGTTTGCATAACTGAGTGTCCACAGAGCAGCGTGCGTTGACGCTTGGAGGTGGGCGTATCTGAAGCTTGGGGATATTTTGCGAGCAACGCGACCAACAACCAATCACATGAATCTCCCGCCCCCGACATACAAAGCAATAGCAATGTTAAAACGAAGTAAACTGGATATAAAATCCCCAAACAGGCGAAAACCTATCAGTTTCATCCACTGTCTCTGCCACCTCCCTCTATGCCTCGCTCCTCCGGTTTGTATCCCGGTAGATGAAAAGAGACTGATCATACAGCACCGGGTGATTCACTACCGCTATAATGAATTTTCCCTCCATTTTTTGGAATATTAGGAAATGACCTGCGTAGTCTCTCCCAGCATACACGCGGTTTGATTGGCTAGCGCTTGTACTGGCAGATTTGCATAAACGGGATTTCATTGGCTGACGCCTCCATCGAGGCGTCAAAAGTTGAACATTGCTCAACTTTTGAAGCCAGCAACGCCAGCAATGCTCCACGTCGGTCCCAAAATGCAGTTCGGCTAAAAGTGACGTCACCCCATTCAAAGTGAATGGACAGAAGCGTTGGAAGCTTCAACGCACGCCGCTGTGTGGACAGGCCGTAAGATGTACCAGGCTTTCAACTAAGGTCGCATTCACACCTAATAGTCCGCTTCTCTGGTGCGCACTAGATGACAGTTTGTTACATTGTTACATTTTTCAGAAGTTTGCGTTCACACAGGCAAAATTCAAACGGACTATAAACTTTAAAAGTCATGTGCTCGGAAATGCTGTTCAACAATTGGTCAGACATTAAGGGGGTAAAAACGCAAATCCCGGCAATTTCTACCGGAGCATCCTCCATGGAGCATCGGCAGGTTATTTTCATGCTGTTGTTAATCTGGAGAGCATATCAACAGCAACGGTTATATGATTATATAATCAGACAACGTGCGAACAAAACATTATAACACATATAATGAGAGACGTTTTGCAGTAAGGAGGGGGTTTCACCGACGGCAGGTGGCTCTGACTTTTATGTATAGTTTTTTGTTTGATAGTTGTTTTTACTTTACACGACACTGTTCAACACTTAATTCTGCTTCACTCTTTCCCTAACGATTTTGAAGACACCGTGTACTTGTGACATGTAAATACTACGCTTCCTATGTTTTGGTGCGGAATGCGTTCACACCAGCGATGAACCGCTCCAGAGTTCACTAGCAAGCGCTCCGAGACCACCTATGTTAGCGGGCCAGAGTCCGGTTGCTTAGTTCACTTAAGAGGTCTCGGACTGTGTTCACACCGACCCAAACGAACCGCACTAGGGTTCGATTCAACCGGACTATACAAGGCTGGTGTGAATGCGACCTTACTCTACTTTCCTTTCCTTTCCTTTAGCTGACTCTTGTATCCAAAGCAAATTACAAAAAGTGCATTCAATCATGAATAAAAAAAAAAAACAGGAATCCTACAGGTTAGTTATCACTAAGCCAAACTATTGTAAGTGCTTCAGACATGGATTTAAAAAAGACGGACCGTTGTCATTTTTTTATTGGCCAAGGTGCAGTTGAAACGTGGGTTTTTAGTCTGCGATGGAAGATATGTAAAGACTCTCTGCTGTTTTGATGCCAATTGGTTTACCAATCGATACCATTCTGAAGCCAGGATAGCAAACAGGCGTGTTTTGAAGGGTAGCCTACTTGGGTCCCACTCGTAGTAAGCGAGAAGCGGGTCGATTGACTGATGCAGAGCTTGGTGCACATTCTGAAATGTATGGTTTAACCGTATTCTTAATGTAGGAAGGATCCCTTTTATAGTAAGATGCTTTGAACAACATAAGTAGTATTTAGAGCAAGAAAGTCCGCCAAAGATGGGAGGAAGATGAACTGGGTGAAACACAGGGCTTTTGCCAAGAACCACGTTGGTGTCCTTATTGAAACCAAAAGTTACTTCTACAAAAGACATTGTGTCCAATGTTATGATTCTATATCATTGAGTCTGTTATTTTTGCATGGGGCTTTTGTTGTTTTGTGTTTTACTTGTGTGCTCCTTTTACCTCTCACTACTCTGTCTTTCCGTCTCTGCAGGCTGGTGTGTGACAGGGGGGCGTGGCTGGTTTACTCCTGGCTGCAGATGAGGCACACCTGTTCCCACTCATGATTAACCTGCTCTTTAAAAGCCTGGCCCTCACCTCACTTCTCTGTCAAGAGTATTACAGAGTGCCTTTCTGCAGCCTGGAGTCTGTTGTGGTTAACTTTGCAGTTAGTTTAGGAGTTCTTTTTGAGTTTTTGTCGGGAACGTTTTCCCGCAGCTTTAGTTTTGTCATCAGTACCTGCCTTGGACTACTTTGTTTATTAAACATTGAAACTTTATTTGTGTCAGTCTCTGCTTTGGGGTCCAAGTAGTATCTAAACGTCACAGAGTCATCGGTCAGTATAGCTTAATTTAGGCAACAAGCTTCGTTATTTTAACCAAAACAATTATCTTTTTCGAACCCTAAAATCGTAGTTGTCTTAACCAAACCATGGCGGTTTCACAACGTTGACCATGCGTTAATCTGTTAAGCCACAAAGCCCCCCCCCCTTAATATTTAAGAACCTATTAATGTGTTATTAGATTAAAGATTAACGGGAAGAATCTCAGCTCACTGATGATACAAACCATTTTTACCAAAACAAAACACAAGTCTCATAAGAAGCATCTAAATGACCCCTGAGCGAAAAATGCTAAAGCACTTTGGCACAGAACTCAAGATAAAAGATACCCTTATTACTTATCGTAGCTGCACATACAAGAAATCCGATTAAAGCTGAGGTTCCACAGATTATTTAGGTATTAGTATCATCACTGAGTGATCCGAACTCTTGACAGGGGAAGCAAACACAGACATCACAACACGTACCTTTACGGAGCTTTTACGGGAGATCGTCTCACCATAGCTGTCAATCTGATCAAAAGAAATGTTCAATGGCATTAAAACGAGAAAAAACGCATCTGAATCGGTTAATCCAAAAAATGATTTATAATCCATAATTCCATTTTTATGTAAAAATCAGAGATTAAAAGTTAGCTGCTAATGGTAGCCACCAGAGTTATCGCAGCTTCCGGTTTTGGCCATGCGTCAGTCTTCCGCACACACATTACCAAATAAGGAGTATGTGGGAGTTACCCTCGATTCCAATGGTATTTATTATATGTTGTAGATTGGATTCCTAAAGCTTTTAGTCTACCATCCTATCATTCAAGGGTGGTTTTCACTATAAATCTTTTTTTTTTTTTTTGGAAGGACACAATAATTTGCATTTTTTTACTGTGTTCAATCTGAATTTACTTTAAAATAAAAACATCTATATTGATTCTGACACTTCTACATCCAACTCACAGATGTAACCTTGCTTTGAGAAAAAATATTATTAATTTAACCCTTTTAGAAGGGAAGATATGGTCATTTGGTATTTGTGAGACCTGAAAAACAGGCTCGGGGCTTTTAAAACATTTACGGCGACGCTTACCTTCCGAACTCGAAACCTTACAGGACACTATGGAAAAGGCTGCATCGCTATGCTCCTGCCTAATCGGAAAATATGATGGGATAAGATCTAATTGGATCTCCTGGAGATGTATTTCCTTTGTATGTCTATAACTGATAGAGAAAATGGAGAAAAACTAATTGTTTTGGTTATATTGCAATGGTTCAGCCCTTAATCATGAAATCAATGACAAATAAGCCAATAAGCAAACTTCATGTGCAATTATCTTCATTAATTGGTGTTAAGGTTAAGATATTTATTTGTATTATTTATCGCATAGATGTAATAGATTTGGATGAGTGACTCCTCCGGCCCGGCTGTAGACACTGCAGGACCATTATAACCTTTGTCTCTCCTATTCTTTGTCTGTCTACTCTCTCATTGTCCAGATAACCTGACTGACCTCTTTCATTTCTCACGCAACACGGAGCAAGACTTTCATCCAAAAGCACTCATATCATATCTGTCAAAATCACAGAAAAGGACTGCAACACTGAAGAAAACCCATCTATAGATTTTACTTTTTACATGTGACAAATTGTGTATTTAAGCACCCTTTATCTTTTTTTAACAAACCATTAACTAATGCTTGTAGAGAAGGCAAAAGCCATTAATTACCTATGTTGCAAATGTATTATCTTTTCAATTTACACACGGCATCTATTGCACGTCTGTCCGTCCTGGGAGAGCGATCCCTCCTCTGTTGCTCTCCCTGAGGTTTCTCCCATGTTTCCCTTTAAACTGTGGGTTTTCTCTGGAAGTTTTTCCTTGTACGATGTGAGGGTCTAAGGACAGAGGGTGTCGTATTGTCATACTGATATTCTGTACAAACTGTGAAGTCCACTGAGACAAATGTAACATTTGGGTTGCCAGGTTGTAAAGAGTCTCTATTTTGCTTGGTGAATTTAGCTAAGTGTATCAGACTTCTCCATCAGAGTATTCAGCTATCAGCTATTTTAAATCCAGATTTAAGTTTTCAAGCTTTTGGCTATTGTATTCTGTGGCTCTGCGCAGGAGCGTTGTCCATTCTGGACATCATCAGGGTTAGATATTGCCTTGCATTATGGGAAATGTATGATCCAGATTATATTCAAAACGAGACGGTAAAGGTCCCGTAGCTTTAATTAAAGTAGTAAATACCTCATTGTAATTCGAAATCTCCTCTAACGATAAGTGACAACATAAAAAAATTATTTTTCAAAATTTTAAAGCATTCTGCTTAGTAAGTAAATGTTATATAGCAGAATATAATCAAAGGTGTAAAAATAGAATAAAAAATAATCTGCAGAAGGGTGAGGGCTGCAAAAATTAAACATCTCACCTGGGAAATACCCTCTCTAAATTATAATTACCATTGTCGTTGCTGTCAACAGTTTATTGGTTACACTAACCAGCCAGGCAAAACAGACATGTTATGGATAGTATTCTCCAGATTTACATAATTGCTCATGTTGTGGGATCAAAAATGATTGATAAGCTTTGGGAAATCTGACTAAATTAAAATCAGGGAGAGAAATGTAAGTCAGTGACTAATAAAAGCAATGGGATTCATTGTATTTCCTCATGAATACATCTGATTTGGGTAGTCTGATCTAAGCATTATGCCATATCCAAAATGTGTCAAGTTGCACAGATGTATATAAATAAAGAGACAAAGCTTCTTTGAAATCAAATCCCCCCTGACTTTGTTTACCATCAAGGTGAGAGCTAGGATTTATTGTGCGAGAATCCTGCTGAAATCCCCAATTTAGGAGGAGCAGACGGATGACATTGGTAGGCGTTTTTCAGATGCGGCGTTCAGATATATGTCCGATAAGTTTTTCTCACACACAGCACAGATCACTGTATACAAGCCGTTCCCCACACTGTCAACAATGCAGAATCCCATTTTCAATCTCTTTGTAGAGCTGTGCGTCATGACAATACATTCCCCTCAGCCGCAGTGCAGGCAATTTTCCACACAATGCTTCACATCATGCCATCAAGGACAACAATGGAGCGAGGGGAACCTGCCTGCTCTTAGATACTGCTGTGCGGTAGCAACAAGTGCAAGGACACACTCAACCACAATGTATGACTCATGGATACGATACATAGTGTGCACAGATATGTAACACTATTGTCTGTCCTGTAGCTGAGATTTAATTGGGGCCTTCGGATTCGCAGCATTAATTCATTTTTGTATACAATTTTGTTTTTGCATGAAATACATGGAAACACATTTTTATAAATAAGGCATTAGAAATACGATAGTATGAATAATGCACAAGAGGTCAACATAATTATTACTTCGTATGCTATAGTTATTATCTGATATCTCCTAGGTCTCACTCTCATAATTTGGACTTAATTTGCCATCATTATCAGATACTTAGTCATAATTGTTTACTAAGAGATGAGTCTTATCCACTAAAACAACGTGCATTAAAACTCAGTCACCTCCTTTTTTTTACTATGGAGTCCCATATGAACACATGTACTCTAGAAATAACTGTTTGGGTTATTTGGCTTGACAGAGAAGATGCATTGTGTCTGAGCATTTGGAAAAATATGATGTCATGGATTGAAGCATTTCAGGCACGGCGGGAGTTTGTGAGAGAGAAACTTTGGGATTTAAGCCTTTGCAGACAATTTACATGCACACAAACCTGTATATCACACTACACAAAAGAAAAGAAAAAGAAAAATAGGGCCCCTTCTATTATTGTAGAAGGGTATTTCATTCTTAAAAACCAGTTCTTGTTATATTTGTTGCAATACTCCTTACATCGATGAATACAATTGTCTGTCAAAAACAGAAAGAGTGCCACCGTTCCACAAGATGCTAGCTTAATAGCTTAGCGACAATACAAAAAGACATTTTAGTTTCTTACGTTAATGATATGTTAAGCCTTGTGTATCAGATTATGTATGCATTGTTTCCTATAAATATCTTGTGTGTGGTTATGCAATTTAAATTAAGTGCACAAATAGCTGACTCTACTAGTGACAATTAAAATAACTTAGAAATAAATGCATAGCTATTCCTGAAAAAGCTTTTTGTAATAGTATCTATATATGTTTAGGGTAAGGGTTCATAAAAGACTTGAGGTTATTATTTGTAACTCTATAATTTAACACTATATCACAATTAATGAAGATTTCTATTTTTAGAATCACTGTCCTATGGTCTATAAAAGGCATGTGCTTTTTTCAATAGGAACAGCCAAGCAGAGAAAAGCCATTGTGTAACTAAAATGGTACAAATGTATGTTTTTGTACACCTCCAGCAAAGGATGAGCAATCCATTTATCCTGTTTTGTGTTTGTCACACCTAATCTACCTAAGACCTGGATCAAGTGATAGTATCATCCACGACTTCTCCGGGAATACATGTGGCTCGAGGGCCCTGCCGTAATCATCACCTTCATTGTCAGGGCAAGGCACAAAGCGGCCATTACTGTCCCCGCTGAATGTTTGACCTGATTGTCCTCACAGCGTCACCCTCTACGAGCAATACTCCATTTGGCCTCAGTTCATCCCGTCTCAGGGAGATAATAGCACTACAGACGCTGTCATTCTCCACGGTAAGGGAAACTGAAGCCCCATTAGCACCATGATAGGATCACCCAGGGACACATAACTATTTAATAACTCTGAACTGTAATTTAATTCCTTTTGAAGCTGGCAATCCCTGGAATAAATGACAGTTAAAACTACAGTAAATTGAACTTTTAGATATTATTATCTTTGGTTTATTTTTTTCTAAAATGTCTTAGCAGATATTTAATGCTATGTTTTTAATTAAATGTAACATTTAAAAAACATTATTATGGTGCGTTCACACGGGACGTATTCATCTTGTGTGTTTGACCACGACTTCATTTCTGTTTACTAGCTTCACTCAAACTACAAACGCTGGCGAGGAGGCGGGGCTTATCTCCATGTAGATACAACCAACAACAAAATAACAAATGTTGCCGTGATGTAATTGTAATACACGTTAAAAAATGATTCCTAAATAACCACATACTGATACTGGTTATTATAAACCAGGGGTCTCCAACCTTTTTTAGGATGAGAGCTACTTTCAAAAAATAAAACAAGTCGTGAGCTACTATTACTCTTTTTTTTTGTTTTTTTGCAGTGTATATATTTAGCACATTTTAACATTGTTATATGCTTACCTTTAACCTTTGTGTGCTGTTTGGGTCTGTGGGACCCGTTTTCAGTGTTTACTAAAAGAAAATGTATGCAATTTAATTATTTGAACCTGCTTTATTTGGGGGTGGACCTCACATCCTCTAGAAGGTTCCGGGGGCATGCACCCCCGGGAAGAGTTTTTTTTAAATGTTGAAGTTAAATGCATCAATCTGGAGCACTTTGAGCACAACATTAATTTATAGATACAGCTCTCAACACTCAGATGAAAGGGAGCTGTATACTTTTCAATAATCCAAACATCTTTAGAATATTATCATAACAAATCATTTAAACTTGTTTATTCTTATCTTATGCTACCTAGTTAGCATTCTTTCTTTTTATTTATGCATATTTTACTAACCACTCCCCTTTTAAACTGTTTTTTTTACTGTCCTATATAGTACACATTGGAATGATTTCTTACTTTATCTATATTAAATAGATAAAGGTGTGCTCTCCCTCTCTCACAGAGGCTGTGTGCTCCTCCGTGGGGATGACGGCTTCCGTTAAAAAATTATAATAAACATATTTGTAGAGTGGGGGGACACAAACGGGATTTTGAAAAGTGGGGGGGACATGTCCCAGGTGGAAATGACGCCATGCGTGTGTGTGCGTCAAGTGCAATAAATATATATGCAAGTTTCAACACACACATAGTAAAACTCTGCCCCTCATGTGCAGTATAGGCTGGCACAACTGCTGTTCAATGGGGCTGATGTGTTGTGTAGATTCTGCCAGAAGGAAAGGTCACACTCCTTATGAAGCGGTGAGCTGCCGCTCCACATTGCTTTTCTTCCCGACTGCAACGCTGGTCCCGCAAACCAAGCAAGAACGTGATCGGTCGATATTCATTGTGGGGGTGGGGGGAGGAGGGGTGTTAGATATAGAGTTGTAGTAAGTAGATAGAGTTAGCTATGATTGAGGTTTCGTCTATGCATAGTGTAGATTATTTTAATTACATTTTGGATTTGCTTGGTGAGCTATTTTTAGAACATGCCCCACGGGCAACTCACGTTGAGCCTGCAGGCGACTAAGTGCCCGTGTTGGCTACCCCTGGTATAAACCAATGTGTGTCAACAAGATGGCAGGCAAAAACCTTTAAAATGTGTGTTTTCTGAATGGAGATCAAATCGGTCTGGCTAGGCTAAGCTACCGTTAGCTGCTCCATCCACACTCTAACACACATATAAACCAAACCAATATATAGCTTTTGATACGCCAGAATGTATTCATGTTTATTGCCGTTCTTCACCTGTGACATTTACATTTCAATCAATGTTTATATTTATATAGCCATTTAGTGCCACATATTATGAATGTGTCATTGTGTGTCCTCATATTTCTCCTATACTTACACATACAAAGGCAGCTGCACACAGCCCAATTTGCCCTTTCAGGAGGAATCCAGAGAGTAGGGTTTCTGCAGCTGTTGCTCCTGCAGTGATCCTTATGAGATCATGGATCAATGGTGTTGTTGACGATAAAACTCCAAGGAAATTGTTGCTGTTAGAAATTATAAAACTGGAAAGTATAAATGATTATCACACGGCTTGGTTGAATACTAAATGCTGATTGGTTCATTTTGAAGATTCTGAAGTCAGCCCTTTACGCTAGCAGACTGTCGCTAAGGAGGACGCTCTGATCAAGGGATATATACAATCATATCAGAAGGAGGCAGAAGGAGGTCCAGTCAATTTAACTTCAGCGGTGGTAAGCAAAACTTTCCTCTATAACAAAACATTGTGGAATACTTTTTAAAATATGTATTGTTATATTTGTGGAGAGCACCCAACTTTGGATTCATGATGGCTAAACTGTCCCAAGTAAAGAAAACAAAAAGATAACAGCGCAAGAGAAGGAGAGAGGTTAAAAGACAGATAGCTGGACGATAGAGAAATCAACAGAAGAAGACAGGAAGTTAACACTAACAGAACACGGTATGGGCTCTTGCAGTGTTAGTGGAAAAGAACATGTGAATAGACTTGAACAATTACAGAAAACATTGATCAGTGCTGCCTTCATTTTAAGCTACATTGGTTTTGCCGCCATTGCAGCTCTTGGTACGCAGTGGAACGGACTATTTTCCTCAGCGGAAGCAACCGGAATGGACTCAGTAAATCCAAAAAAGTAAAATCCCAAACTTGCAGCAGCTGTAAAACCTACACACACATAGACTTTCTGCCAAGGGAATCAATCCTGCACATTTTTAGTGAGTGCACCTTGCCTGAGGCTCACCTGCAGCTGCAGACAGAATGTCCATTTGTTTGCAGTTACCTCTACCCAGAAAAACATTGAAGCTGGTTAGTGTATCCCCAAGGGCTCCAAGCTTTGTTAGATCCTATCCATCCAGTGGCAATATGTACCCTCAACTCAGGCAACAGTTTAGGTTCATCATTCAGGACTAATAGTGTATTACCTGCCAATGTTGAATCACAACAACCAGCTTTATGGAAAGAGTTGTTCTCTGTGGTATATTCAGTCAGTGTGTATTTATGAGAGAGGGAAGGTCATGGAGCTACACTTCAAGCCTTGATATACATGTTTGAAGAGCAAACAGAGCAAGGCAAGGCCCTTACTTCAGGGGGAAAGGCAGGAACTTGCTCTCCACTTGAATTGAGGCAAATAAATACAGCATTTCCAGACAGGTACCATTAGTGTCTTAGGTCATTTATATTTTTCTTTCTAAGAGGCTACTCAAGGTGACAAATGGGACAGAAGGGGATATATCAGAACTTTTAAATAGTGAAAAAAGCTTTAATAGGGACAATCCTTTATGAGGGAATTCTGCAAGAAAAATATGAATCAAAATTATCTGGGGAAACACACAGAGCAGTATACTAGCCTGCAAAGCAATAAAGTAAAGTCTACATAACATGAGAGATGAGATGAAATGTTTGGTAAAGAGCAGACTCAATTTGCCTGTAGCTTTTTCACATTCAGTCCAACATCTGCTTTTGTTTTATGTAGCATATGTTTGTTGTTAGTGAGCTTAGCAGCAGGAACTATTGATGGCATTGTCAGTTGCTCCACCATCTTCACTAAAATATATCATAAAATACAGGATTTATTGCAACGAAATGTTGTACATGACATGGTACCCTCATAATTTCTTTTTTAAATAAACAGCTCATTAACTATTGGATTGCAATCAAATTTAGTAAAGATATTGTTGGTTACCAGACAATGAATCCTATCGACTTTGAGGATCCTCTGACTTTTCCTTGAGAGCTAATGGTCTTATCAACTATTGGACAAATTGCCATGGCATTCAACTAGCGTCATTATCAGATGAAAATGTCATAATTTTTGGTTCAATACATTTTTTATGACTAAAAAACAATTCTTAGCTGCGTTGTTGAGTTTTAATTAGCAACTGTTAGCATGCTAATGTAGTGAGTAGTGCTCTTGAAGGCAGCTCAGGGCCTGACTCCTCTGCAAAACACTCCCCTCATTAGAACAGGGTATAAAAGGCACCTGGTTCCCTTTGTTCTTCACCTTGGCTCTCCTTTCATGGTTGGTGGTACAGGTAGGCTGCAATTCTAAAATATAGGATATTAATTTCTTCTAGTATTGTATTCTTAGTTTCTGCTTCCTTTCAGATTACTGAAGCTCAGCAATGTGCTAAAACCTAGTGATGGCAAGATGAAGCCTGTGAAGATTTGAAGCTTTCCAGCCAATTGGTTCGCAAAAGGGTTCACCCAAGCGGCAAACTGTGGGGTAGAGCCGTGAAGCCAATACGGAAGTGCCACACACTGCAGTTCATATATTGGCCGATCGGCGATGGCTGCAGAAAGGAACAATTTCCATAGACCCCCATGTTAAAATGCCCAACTTTACAGCAGAAAAAAACATGTTTCTACCACTGGCTCCATACATTTTTATTATCGATATAGTTAGATTCCACCTTCATGATTATGGATCTGTGAGTGAATTGTTTTCTAACGCGACCCTTTTATTTATATTAGGTCTTAAAGTTTGTGCACACATTAGGGCGTGGTCACGTTGATTGACAGATATGTGCCTCACTGTCAGCTAACAGCAACTTGTCCACTCTGCTAGGCTACAACCATAGAGGCTACAACGTTAGTTAGTTGTAGTTACTGTACTTGACCCTTTAGCTGTCTTCGTGGTGATCGGTGCCTGTTAGGGAATATTGTTACAAATACCAGATAATTAAAATGTCGTGCTGTGCGCTTGAATGTACTAACAGAACTTCCAAGAAGTCTACTTTCAGCTTTTTTCGGTGAGTAAAATTATAATATTATACATGTTAACCCCGTTAGCAGGTGTTTGTGTGCTTGTTAGCTTAGCTTGTTATGTAGCTTATTAGTCAGCTAAGGGCGTAACCCTTTATACATATATACAGTTTAGTTTATGATTCAGCTTTGGGTAAGACTTTTATACTATATGGCTATGACGCCCATAATGCTAAACGGGAGCAAATGTGAAAAGGGGACCCAATTATCCCAGTGGGGCCGCCGGAGTCCACGCCGCCGAAGCTAACGGGGCTGCAGGGGGCTAGCTCGCTAGCGCGTCCCGGCCATAGGTCCCGGCGGCCGTAGCTAGACCCCTGGGGCTTCGGCCAGCGGCGGAGTCCGGCGTTATAACTGGAGATCAAGGAATGCATCGAAACGCGGACTGGGTTCGCCTGTAGCCCGCTGTAGTATTAGCTAAATAAATTATGTTGAGCAAGGTTTATTAAGCTGAACACCACCACAATTATTCTGCTATGTATCGGTACTTATTATTTTATTAACGTGTGAATGACAAGCATTAAGAATAATACCAAATAGTTAATTATCTTGCAGATTGTCTCGTTTGATTATGAATGTAACATTTATATAGTGGAACTACACTGTTTTATCAAAAACCAAAGTGCCACGCAGTGACTTGGTATGCATGTATTTCAGCAGGAAATGTGCAACCTAGATGACATTTACCAACACAGATTATATAGAAATATTTGTAAAAGTTGTTCGTTACTAAGTGAATATGGAATTAACCCTCCTGTAAGCTGTAAGAGTTGTTAGCATAGGTTGTTAGCTTAATACTGAGAGCATGTTAGCTTAGCTTCTTAGCCTGAGCTAGGTCTGGAACGTCACGCTCGTTGGCAGCAGGTCCCGCCCTGTCCCGCCTCGGCTCCGCCTCTTTGCCCTTATTTGGAGCAGGCTGGAGAAGGCGGGAGTTAGACTCTGACGTCACTGTCGAGCCGTTAGTAGCCGATTCCGCCTACTTAGGGCTTCACGGCAACTCTGCAGAATCCTCTGGGTGACGTCACGGACCCTACGTCCATCTATATACAGTCTCTGGGTTCACCTCATGAGGCTTAATTTTAACCGATTTGAACACAACCCCCCCTGTTGGTCAAAGTGTGTAAAACAGGCAGATTTTACATCTCAACAGTGTGCTCTATCTCATACCGAGTTCCCAATGAGTAAAGCCTTAGAATAACTCTAAACAACGAACATAAAATCATATTTTCATGTTAACAATATTGTATTTACTTAATAATATTCGTAAACTTAACCATGTTGTAACCTGAGAAAGGCTAAATCATATCAAAGAATACATTTATTAACTACATTATCACATTTAGCTGTAGCTTTTATAAACAAAAAAAATATGTATTGACCAGTCGTTGTGAGTCAACTGCTTTCCAGCTGAGCCACAGCACACACACTGCTTCTGACTGAAAACACTGTATACCACTTATTCCTGTATGTATTTATTTATTGATGTTTTTATTCCTACTTTTATTTATGCTTTTATTTATTTATAGGCCTACTTATGACATGTTCCGACCTCTATATAAGTGAGGGTCTGAGCTCTCTTAATTGCATCGTGTCACCGGGCCCGGGTACAGGAGGGGTAATATCGTTTTTATTATACATCCATGGGTAATATGAGCGTTGTGGTTCAACTGATCTGAATAGCTTTCTGAAGCAGTCACGTAGTATCGACAGGCAGCGAGGCTTCGTTTGTCATCGGTGACGTCACTGGCCCAAAACGATACAAGCCTCGATACAAGCTTCACAAAAAGCTTCGGGGATTACTCGACACATGCTCCGAAGCCTCGGCGCAATAGGTAACATCACTACTAAAACCTCTTCCTGTGGTGAGTATAGGGCAGAACCTGAATTGTTTGGATGCCGCATGGAGGGCCATTTTTAACCTTCATTTAACTATTGCTTTTACGGTAGGTTCATCTACTGCTGTTTTGTTACATTTAATAAAGATAATTTTAAACTGAATAGTTCTTGTTTTTTTATAACCCACAATTTTATCTTCCTTTTTCTTTTGATTATATTTAAATAAAATGTCTCTGCCCCTCAGTTAACGAACCTGTGTCCTAATTTACTGTCTTTTTATGTTTATATCCTGGGGTGCAAGCCCCCAGGTGGCGTTGTCGGTCCTTTATCCCTTATTTTAGTATATTATTAATATTTACAAACACACACCCCCGCCACACTAACATACTGAACTTTAACATGGTAAATATAGGGAACAATGCCTGATAATAGAGTCTCTGAGGATGTTAGAATGTTGTCATTAGCATTTAGCTTCATTACTACTATACCTAGACGCTTAAGACTATTGAAAATAACAGATAGGAATTTAAAAACCTACTTTTTCAAACAATGAAAGATGGACATTTTCTAAATAGAAAACCCCCCACCAAGACTTTTAGCCCCAAGGTCTGTAAAACATGCATAGAGGAATTCCACATGGGCTCTCATTCAATGCCCTAGCTTCCTCTGTGCGCTTCCTTGGTCGCCCAATTACAAGGTGAATTAATTAGCTCGTTGTGCCCTAAATCCTACTTTGCAAGGCCCTCCAGCTCTACACACCTGCTTTTCTCATTAATGGCTTTAGTTCCTCAAGACGTTATAATTAGTAGGAAAGACGGTTCAGGCTGCAGGGAGCTGGATAAAGCAGATGTTGGAGGGGTTTCAGATCCTAGAGGTTAGAGGGAAATAAAGACAGTCTAGGGTAATTTTTCTTATTCATTTATGTGTTCCCTCAGTGCAGCAGGTGGGGGATAAAAACGCCAGGACGGCTTGGAGCAGTTTGCCATTTCAAAGTGCCAAATGTCAAACTGATATGTTTAAATGTTTAGCATTTTTAGGTCCTGGAAATTAGGTTTGAGATTTCAAGAAACAGTTGATATATTAGCAAAAGAAACATGAAACATTCTATCCAATTGTCATCAACATAATAATACCTCTGCAGAATAAGAGAAGCAAGTGATTTTCGCTTCGGCTATACATCATTTTATGAGTCTGCATTGCGCTTTTCAACGCTTTTCATTCTGCATGTTCCAGCAACTTAAATTGTACAGTAACTGAAATCCTATTTCCCGAGATCAGGATAATCCTCAGCTGAGATGAAAGAATAAGTAAGTCTGGACATGGATAGATGGATATAATCTTCTTATGTGCAACACAATGGCTGTGACAGGAAGTTCCCTAGCTCCATAGCCAATCACCTTTTCTGACCTTTGTCAAACACCATCACAGTGCTTAGGAAAATGCGTGGTAAACATGTTTACCTTTTCAAGGGGGAACTGAGGTAGATAGAGTCAACAGGATGTAAAAGCATATTTTAAAGGCCTATTTGATGGAACAATCCTTTTTAATGTACATTGGAGGGAAAAGTCAGTCTTTTAGTACAGTGGTTCTCAAACTTTTTTCAATAATGTACCCCCTTTGAAAAAAAATTCAGCCAACTACCCCCTGATCAGCGCAAAAACAAATTGTTAAGGAGAAAATGCCTATATAAAGAGGTACATTAAAGTGCTGCACCATCAGTGTCTGATTTATTATTAAAACATTGTAACTGAGAAACACTTAAATGCTACATTTCAAATGTTTACAATCCATCACTAAATTCATGGCAAACCAATTTTAACATCATGCAATAACACTAAGACGACATTAGTTGCATTGAACTGATCTTTTTAATAAGTTGTATTTAGAATTTAGTGAGAAACATGGGCTTGTGCTTCACTGAGGATCTTTGTTATTCTCAGTGACAGGGAGGCAAACTGCAGTTACACTTCGCGTTTTGAAATATGTGTAACTCTGTTAATATAAAACCCACACTGCTCAAACTTCGTTACTTTTCCTAAAATGTTTATATTTATTTACTTTGGGGTGTGGGGAATGAAGAGAACAAATATATGAGCATTTTATGAGCATGGGATTTTGACCCCTCATAGAAACATAATGCGAACATACTTTGCGGCTAGCAACGCTTATTGTTTAGGTGTCATATAATTAACTAGAACTATCTAGATCTGATAGATTTGGACATAAACGCGAGTGAAGTATAACCGGACGCGAGAGAGATCAGATCAGCTGCTGCTGACGGAGAACACGCAGCTCCGCATGATCACAGCTCCGCCGCTTTGACGGACTGTTGAGTGGAGCAAAATACACTAAGAGTTGGACCTAACACACTTAGCTAGTTTATCTACTCTGGAACTAGCTATACTAGTTATAAATATATGTATTCTTTATTGTCAGGTCACTTATTACAGGTTCAGCGAGCTGCACGAGACTGACGGGCTGTCAGGAGAGGGAGAGGAAAAGAGAGCACCCCATTTTATTATCCAGAATTACTGTAAACCTTTGAATAAAGTAGTTAATCTACTATTAGTAGTTTGTTTAAATGCATTACTTATATTGTTTTTTTCATTAACATAAAATACATGTCACATACCCCCTGCAGTACTCCAACGTACCCCTAGGGTCTGCGTATCCCCATTTGAGAACCACTGTTTTGTACATATACTTCCAGAATTATTACATCAGCAATAGAGTCCTGCATGAAGGAGTCGTAACACCTGGAGTTGAGTATTCTTTGTTTTTTCCTTTTTGTTACTCTTTAGTTTCTATAAAAGTCAATAATTTTATAATGGGTTTTGGTAACACTTTATATTAAAAGGTACACAAATTAACCATCAACTAGTTGTTAATTAACATGCATATTAGCAGTATATTGGCTCTTTATTAGTCATTATAAACACTTATTAATGCCTTATTCTACATGACCATATTCTACACGTAATAAGCCATTAGTTGAGAGTTTTTCCTCAATAACCCTCTAATTAGTGCTTATTTGTTGCACATGAGTTTGTCTTAATATGCTCTGCGCAATATGGGCCTAATAAGGCAGTACTACCACACAAATAGTAATTCTCCCATAATAACACTTAACAAATATGATCTATTCTTATGTAACAAGACATGAAACTATAAGTAGTTGTTAATTGTTTCAAATAACTCAAAATTAGGTATTTATAATATATATATTAAAAAAAAGCAACAAGTCCTCCAAGTCATACGACCAAATGGGCCGATTGTTCAAGCGCTTAATACGTCCTATAATTACGTTTTAAAGTTTTCGCCCTCTAGTGCTCCCGTTGAATGCAAACGTTAGAGATGGTCGTTTATTCACAAATAACCCTCTCTGTAAAATCCTAAATTGTAGGATAGTTTGGCCATTAAAACGCTTTTTGATTAGATTTCTAGTGAGAAGTGTATATTGTACATTTAGAATCCACGTCCAGCCGATATGTAGGATCTATAGTTTGATAGATATTACGAAGATGATTTGAGTTACGGGTTGAAAACAGTATTTCCGGTCTCGAAGTTTTCATAATAAAACCAATGATCAAATGATTTAACAGTGATATCTGCAGTACTCATCAACTAAAAAACATCAGTTTATCCTTGTTAATTATACGACATGTATTGGTTAAAATTGTGTGCAATGCTTTTGTGTTTTTCCCATAGGGTTTTCTTTTTCGATTCTGAGAGACACCTTTCTTATTTCAGAGGTTTTGATAGGCTAAATGCATTTTGGGATATGGTGTTTATATGATATGAAATCGGAAAAACGTTTTTTCAAATGTTTTTTAAATGGCTTAGGACCGAGGTATATAGATGACCTACTCCATCACTATGAAGCATCCAGTCTCAGGTCTTCTGGGTCAGGTCTGCTCTCTGTTCCGAGAATAACCATGGAAAAGCAGCTTTTAGTTATTATGCCCCAACAATTTCGAACAAACTGCCCAAATCATGCACGTCCGCCGAAACACTTCCTATTTTTAAATCCCGACTAAAAACCTATTTGCCGCTGCTTTTAATTGAGCTTCTACTCACACCACAGTATGCCTTTTTAGTCATGTATTCTGTACCTGCTGTGTTTATTTATTTTATTTATTTCATTACCTTTGCTTATTATGCCTGTTTTTAAATGCCTTTTAATAGGGGTGTAACGGTTCACAGAAGTCACGGTTCGGTTCGTACCTCGGTTTGGGGGTCACGGTTCGGTACGGTTCGGTACAACAAGAAAAAGCAAAAAAAGTCCCAAAGGCATAATTCCAGGTTTGTTGTTATTTATTTTGAACAGTAGTGCAAGTTTCAGTATAAAAATAAGGAACTCTGACATTTTTAATAATTAACTGTATTACACAGATAAAACAAACCACAAACAGTACCACACACACTCGGATGGCCATATTATCTATAATGGCTGATGTCAAACAAAAAGGTTTCATCAAGCTGTAAAACTAAAAAGAATGTCTTGAAATATGACATCATAAATAATAAGAAAGTGTTTCAAGAGCGCAAAGTCGTTGAAAAACATATGCCAAAAGCTTACGTTATTTATTTTGGTCTCTCTGCTCTCATGTCTATTGGCTTCTTGAAAACAGCGGGGATCAGCTGTTGAACTGCTGTTGTCTTTTGCCGGGCTCCGGTGATTGTCAAATCTGGGTGATGCCTTCTGATATGATTTAGCATGTTTGGCGTGTGTTACCATTAGCATACCGCACCGCTGTCGAACAACGCCGACACACCGTCCTCGTCCGATCCACCACTCGCGCACTTCATCGTTATTGTAGTCCACAGGGAACCCGAAATGTTCCCACACAGCTGATTTAAAAGAAGCAGGTGGGTTCTAGCTCCTGTGTGTTATCTGAACTCGCAAAACTAACTTTTCTTCTTCTGGTATTTTGTTTGTTTTGTTGTTTCTTCTTGTTCTTCATTTGTTGTTTAAGGGCGGCTGGCAAACAGCTTTTGGGCGCAATGCCGCCCCCTGGATTATACATAGTGTAATGGATACTGCCCTGAATAACAGACTTTTTTCCCACTCGTAAAAAAAGGCGTATTCGCCGTGTGACTGCATGCACCGAACCGTGACGGTACGGGACGAATACGGATACCGTTACACCCCTACTTTTTAATAATGTATTTATGCTGTATTTGTTCTTAAATGTCTTTTGCTTTTAATCTGTAAAGCACTTTGAATCGCCACGCGCTGAAAAGTGCTATATAAATAAATTGCCTTGCCTAAAAACAAAATACTTTTATTCCGAGTGTTCTTGCTTTTCTCTTTGGATGTCATCACATAACGGCATTGTAATACACGGTTCGGCTGCATTAAATATTACATATCTACCGTAGATATTTATTTATAGAGCCCTGATCAGAAGACCTTTTGACAAACTGTAAGAAATGCCACCAAAACTGAATATGTGATGTGGATCATAAATATATTAGCAATTAAAGAACATCTTCCATTTCTTTTCACACAATAAGTCTTCTTGCAGTATCAACACTAATTCGGCTGACTTTTATATTTGATCCAATTGGTAGATAGGCTATATTTACACCATAACGGTGCACAGCTGATAGGATGGGATTTTTTTGTAGTTTTTAAAGATATTATTTACTACCTTTCCAACTCTTCGTGCAGTTGACTGTTACAGGTCTATACAGGTTCATGGTACAATGCATAAGCTTCAAATCGAGAGACTGAAACTGTATCTTCCTTTACCATTCTATTTTAATTTCACAATAAAGTTAATAGTGATATTATGTTTGATATTATTATGTGTTATTAACTACACCACTGTTTTTTAACCCGCACCGCCTAGTGGTTAAAGCACGTTATTGAATTTTGTTGTTGAATAAGTTTTATTTGATGAAAACATTTAAATATTAAGAGTAGCCTACATACAAAATTGGGGGAAAGTAGAAGGCATGATAGAAATATAGAATAGAAAATATCAAGAAGATACTGTAGTGATCTCTACAATAAAACAGTTTAGTGCAGGACGTCCAAAGATATTAACAGGAGGATGTGCAAAACAGACAAACTAATAAGGCTTTATTCAAACATTAAAGAATAATTTAAGTTAAGGTCTTCTTTGAATAAGAAAAAAACGTTGGGGTTATCCACAGATAAATATGAAGTCTGACAAAGTACTTAACGTCCAATATATTGCATAGTTTATTTTGGCACTTGACAATCACCTTCCCTGAATTTGACTCAGGTGTAACTAAAGTCTGATTTAAGGGTTGTTTATATTTCACATCATTAATCAGAATCTGCAAAGTAACTCAAATAAATGTAGTGGAGTAAAAATACCAGGTTAACCTCTGAATTGTAGTGGAGTAGAACAAGTAGTATGCTGCTGTATCAAAAACATTTCCCAACTTGGGATCAATAAAGTATATCTTATCTTAAGATGATGGATGGCTACTGCCATATTTGCAAAATGTGCCTCTGAACCTTGACAAGTGCATGTTTCCTACACGTTCACTAGTGAGCCATATGCAAATGAGGCAGGCGGGACCCAGATTCTGGTTGGTCAGTTCAGTTATGTGAGGGAGAGCCTTAGCAATATTTTTAGCAACGTCTCGAAGACGTGAGATGCATCAGTCGGGTATTTAGTGCCTACTGTTAAAATATTGTCCGTGGGAAGTCAGTCAGTCTCTGTTTTGCCTAGAAAAATACATGTTTCTGTTTTTGCTTCGCTCCGCTTTGTGTGTGTGTTTTGTTGGTGCGAGTGTGCGTATGCTTGTGTGAGTGTGCGTATGCTTGTGTGTGAGAACACCGGCACTCGAGACACAAAAGTAGCGGATATGATCGTGGGACATTTTATCAGCGGTGCTCATGAAATGAGTAAAGCTGAAACACTGGACATATCTTAAAATCAGGGTAACGATAGATCCTATAAAGATAAACAACCTCTCCATATGTGCCTTAGACTAATATTTACGTAGGTCACGGCGATGTCTCAGCCTCCCAGGATCTATAGCTAAGGGCCAATAGGAGACATTGATGCATTCTTTCCCCTCCTCCTCAGTAGCATTGTGTGACTAGTGCGCATTTGGGACCCACTACTAGTACTACTAGTGAACATTTAAGCCTCACTAGTTCAATAGTGGAATTTAAATGTATCTCACTAGTTAACGAGTAAAGGGCAAAGGGTTCACTAGTTAACGTGTAGACATTTTGAGCTCCACTAGTTAACTAGTAAGGTCAAAAGAGGTGCCAACTAGTTAACTAGTGAAACTTGCCTTTACTAGTTAACTAGTCAGTGATTCTGGGTGCTACTAACTAGTGCAGAAAAAGGTATGCCACTAGTTAACTAGTTCTGCTTCTTTTTTTAAACTAGTTAACATGTCAGAGCTTTTGCAGCGCACTAGTTAACTTGTAAAACTTTTAGTGTCACTAGTACGGTCAGAGTGCCACTAGTTAATCAAAAAGCTTACATGTTGGTACTTTGGTGCTACTAGTGCTGCTCCTAGCGTAACTAGTAAGGCTTATGTACTAACTAGTCGGACAAAAGTGTCACTAGTTGCTGAAAAATAGTGACTAGTATAATGTTTTATTGAACTAGTAAAGCAGAGTGCCAAACTAGTGTGACTATATATCTAACAAGTGAAATCAAAGAGCCAACTAGTGTCGGCAGCTGCCGTCTGATTAGAGGTTGCGCTAGACTTTTTGTTGCCCATCATTTTGACGGACAGGATCGTAACATTTCCGTCAAAATTCATTATTACCCGTCGGTCTGTACACAACTGGAGGGGGGGGGCGCTCGTGAACTGTTAGCGTTGGTGTTATGCCGTGTTTTATGCATGCCCACTCAATGATTTGTACGGCAAAGTTATGTCTGGAAACTATATAATTTCCTTTTTGGCGGGCATCCATAACAAGGCATAACACCGGAGCCCTGCTGCGGCGAAATGTTGGCGCTGTTCTGAGTTTGGAATATATTCGGTTGACGCAACCTCTGCGTCTGATATCAAGGATATGGAATAAATACTCAAATGGCTTGCCATACACTACACCAGGGGTACTCAAACTTTTTTGTTAGAGGTCCACTTGTGAATTTTATACAAGGTCAATGGTCCGGATCAATGCCAGTAAAGTCCCCACACCCCCGGAACGGAGCAACGAAACTGAAATTAAGAAGCAGTTTCGGCGCGCTATGCATGTACTTTGGTCAGGAGGTTTTAAAGTGCTATATAAATAAAATTGGATTGGATTAATCTACCTTATTTGGGCATTCTGGTCCAAGCACTTGCTGTCGGTAAACCCTGTATACACACGAATTCAATACATACATACATACCAGTATCATGGCTGAAACTCGTGGGAGAAATGGCACCGTTGTCTGTAGCAATGCCTTGAACCTCGGCAAAAATGGCATTAGAAGTATTAGAAAGTCAAGGTATAACTTAAAACGGTGTCACGCTCGGTCACACAAGTAAATATATGCACGTTCATCTCAGAACGCGTCAGACACAAGACAATATACATTAAAGGGGACCTATCCTGCAAAATGCACTGTGATGTCTTTTATACATACATATGGTGTCCCCGGTTTGCGTCGGGGGGAACTCACGCAGCGTCAGAAAATAAAACCTGCTCTCTTTTCCTCCGTACCCAAATCTTTTTAAAAAACAGGGGTACAACGAGCGGGATACAGATTGACTGCAATCTGACGTCAAATCGGCAGCGGACCACATAAATTGCTATCTGAAACAATGCCTGACGCTTTTTTAACGTGTTTTGGACGTAATCTCGTCTTTGTTTACATTAGCAAGCCTCGCTAACACTAAGAGCTAACCTGTACTGGAGAGCACATGTGTTTTAAAAAGCGAGGAAATAAAAAGGAACTCCCCTTGTGATAACCCTGCAAGAGAAAAAGCATTTGAGCTCCATACTGTTTCAGAAATAATCCTTGATGTGGTTTAGAACAGGATGGCGTTTATCACAACAGAATTTAACTTTATCTCCGGTAGAATTCTGATCAGGCATTAGCTCCGCCTCCTCCTTTTTTTTTTCAAGTTAAGGACCCCAAAATCCGCGTTTCTCTAACAAAGCTGCATACAAGAGGGGTATGAGCAGTATGAGGCATGGCTAAAATGGGTGAACTGTTTGGTATGTTAAGCAAAAAACTTCACAGACCTATATTTGTATAGGTATGGCCCTACAATATATATTTTCCAATATAGCATAATAGGTCCACTTTAATTTACATCAGAATCAGATCTTTTCTTTTTTTTAAATTATTTTCTTTTCTTTTTTTAATTTTAATTGTATAATGGGACACAGGGTTCGGTCCGGATTGATTTTGCAGTTCGGTCCGGATCCGGACCTTGGTCCGGAGTTTGAGAAGCCCTGCACTACACTATACTGAGGATGTTAGTTGCTGGTAGATGACACACAGGTAATGTATAAGTGACTGATGTCCTCTCCAAAAATACTGCAACAAAAAAGAACCCAGCCCCATGTGTGGTGTGGGAATGTGGTTGTCCAACATACCGTCCTTATCCCTGTCCACATCAAAGGAGTTACTGAGGCCAGCATTTGGCAGGTATGGGACTCCAGCACCTGTCATCTATGTGATTGAAAAAACTACACATCGAGTGCACTGTTAGACAGAGGAAACAAGAACAAGCTTTCCTTAATGTGAAACCCTGCTTATTTGACATTTTAAAGAAGTACAGCAACACATACGTTAACAATGATAATGGTTGCAGATGTACAACTCGATATTCATATTTATGTTTAAAGCAATAGGTACTCGGTTTCAGACCAGAACTAAGCAACAGACGGCATCTGTCTTGTAGCCGGTGACCTTTGATGGTAATCTGATTAGCAAGTCAGTCACTGGTAGATTGCATCATATTAGCACATTTAGGTGATGTTAGCTTAGTTGGAAATACTTTCTGATGCTTGACTTTAATTTGTTTTCCATCTACTAACAGCTTTATAATTGTTGTGATATAACTGACATGTTTAGTTCAAATTAATCCTGGAGCATTTAGTGTTACTATTTTTTAGTGTTAAAGAATAAGGTATATAGTTGACAATAAGGGTCGTGGTCCACTTCTGAGTTGACTCTGGGGTGGTTTGAGGTCTGAAAGTGTCTCTGATCCAAATCAAACTATAAGGGCACTGAAAGAGCACAAACTAAGCTCCTTAAAGCTCCTTGTAGGCCAAATGCTAGATTTTGCCAGTGATAACGGAAGTGAAAAATGGTTTCTGTAACTATATCTTGATTCTGATCTGCTTTCAAAAAGGGATCCTGGCCCCTGCTTTACCCTCCCACCAAGTTTCATAAAAATTGGGCCTGTAGTAATCCAGTTTTCCAACCAAACTATAGTATGTTTTCTTGTTAAGGCCATATTACTTATATTGGCCTTAAAATTTCTGGTTCATTCTGCTTGAAGATTCATTGTCACAATGGACTTTTTTGCTACAGTAAGTCATTGTTGGAGCAGGTTAATTGTCCCCCACTGTATATCCATGTCTGCTGGAAACAGTGGGTGCAGCAATTTTTGTTTTTGCGCTGTTATGGGCTAAGGGCCAGACGCTCGCATCGATGGATTGAATAGTCATTGGCAACAGCTGGTGTGTGTGTTCGGGGAAGCTTCCTTGTTCAGTAAAAGCTGAATCAGTGGTCGCTTAAAGTGATAGGACCATATCATCTTCCTATTTTTCTATTATTTCATCTTTTTCATTCTATTGGCAGCTCATTCTATGAAATCACTTTCCCTCTGTGTGCAGGGAATGTTGTGCTATCACAAGGAATTGGTGTTGTGGTTGCATGCATTTCAAAGACTAAAAACTTTTTTTCTTTTGACCACCCTTGTGAAGCGTATTACAGAACGATGAACAACCGCTGGAAAACCAGTGCTCTGGGCTGTGAGGGCTCCAGCAGCACATTCCCCTTACCTTTAACACATTTCACAGCTCATCAGTGCAGCCTTGAAAGAGAGCGCATGTTTCAATGCATTATGATGATCCTGGAATACACTGCCCACTCTCCTCGCAATTGGGAAGGTAATAGTCTTGTCATACACACACATCCACAAGGCTGTACTCACTCAACAGAGTACCCAATCAATTGTGAATGATGTCTTCACAATAATCCAATGGCTGGAGGACCCTTGGTGATCCTGAAGATAAGGACGATAATGGCCTTCCCGGTTCCCACCGCCTCCACCGCCCTGGGTGTTGTGTTCCTCTTTGACCAAGTAGCTGTCATGCTAAGCCCTCCAAGCATAATCATTAGTGTGTTATTATTTATTATTATTCATTAACCTGCGGTCAGCGGTAGGGCAGATAAACATGGGAAGTGAGTGTCCTCTCTAATGAGAGCAATAACTCGGGTTAAATGAGATGATTCTGTCACCGAGTGACGTGAGGGAAGAATTCATTTGTACGACGGAGAAAAGTTGAGTCACACTTCCCCCGTGGGAATCAATAACTGCGAGGTGCTCTGTCATGACAATTATCTTGACGGATAACTTTAGTCTCCTATTTTTTACCATAATTGTATATAATTTCCAGTGATGGACGTTGTTCAGGACTGACATTCGCTGAATAAGTCCTAATGCAACAATTTATAGCTGCCGCATTAAAGTGTGTTTTAGATGTAATGCTTTCCCTCAGGTTGAAGGACAGGTGGGTTTATAAAAACTCATCAGTCGTTCAGTGAGCATCCACAGGAGAGCTACTAACCGATGGAGTGTGTGCTTCAATGTGTGATGAATTAATATCAATTTATTCAGTTCGGAACATCTGTCAGACTGGCCGCAGTTCATAAAGTCTATAATGTATTCAATACCAAGACACAATGGACGGTATTGTTATTGAGTATGAACAGTAGTAAATAGTGATCACTGAACCCTACAGTGCAATAATCCAGGGAGTTTAAAGCCTCATAATCCGAATCAATTGCCATTTTCTTTTCACTTCAATATTCAGTTTTATATGTGTGTTTGATAGCCATTTGTCTTAATTTCTTCTTTTGATTTGGTTGGTGAACATATTAAGTTGGCCCCTCTTCCGTGGCTCAATGACACAAACTAGCGAGTTTAGCGTGCTGTGGTTTAGCTAGCAGGGGTGGGAACTAACTAAATACATTTACTCAAGTACTGTAGTTCATACAATTTTGAGGTACCTGTAATTTACTTGAATATTCCATGTTATTCTACACTACAATTCAGAGGTAAATCGTGTACTTTGTACTCTTACTTCATTATTTAATTCCTTGCAGATATGGATTTATGCTATGATTATAAACCACACTTTAATCAGACTGTAGTTCCACCTGGAGTAAATTTCACAAGCTACCCTGCAGTATACAAAGTCATTAAACCTAGCTGCCACTTTACCAGAAACTGCTTAGAACTCTGAGACAACTTTGCTTAAGTTCTGAATTCAGGTTACCATCAAACTCCAGTTTATTGAGAGATCCACTTTAAAGCAATGTTGTTGTGTTTAAAGATATTAGCTATTTCTTGAGAGACGGGATGGCTATGAAGTCTAACCCCAACTGGTAGCAACCACGAAGTTGATATATTCTTAATTAATCCTTCAACAACCTGTATATAAGTGTCCATCTCATACAGCGTGTTGGCATTTCTGTTGCTGTTTCTCTCTTGTCTGGGTATTGTGACATTCTCATTTGAAACCTGCGAACACAAATCTGAAAGGCTCTATTGTTGCACAACACTATTACTTCTTTAGACGCGGAAAAAAATACATCATGTGTATATCACGGCAGGATAAACCTGGGTCGAGATAATGTCTAAATGTGAGGCTGATCAGAGTGTTCCTGTAAAGTATGCATTGCTCTCTGTGTACCTCTCTGAGAAACTAAAGGTTAAAATAAGCTATAGTTGTTGTTGTTTAGTCAAACCCATCCAATCGTAGTCTAACTCTACCCTGAAAGGTTTTTGGTCTAAGGCAATTATAGTCAGCTCTTTCTTTCCGTAGCTCCCATCTGAGACGCCTTTGTAAACAGCTCTGGGTGGAAATCCCTGCTCGATTTTAAATGTATGGTCCAATAACTATATTATTGAATGCCCAGAGGAAACGCTGTGTAGGAGTATACATGTATCTTTGTTGTCTCCTCATATTTTTCATCGCGTCAATTCATTTCAAACCTTTATTTATACAGTTATATCCCATTGAGATCATTGATCTCTTTTCAAGGGAGACCCTGCTCAAGTAGTTCCACATGAAACATAAAAACATAAATAGAACAACAAAGGACATCATACAGCATCATTTACATAATTATCCACATAAACAGGTACCAATAGCTTCCGATTGACTAGCATCCAACCGAGCTTTAAAAACATTTAGTGGCACCAAAATTGTTCAGTTTCCATTTAATTTGCAGACTATTCCAAGACAGAGGAGCTGCGCATCTAAAAGCTGTCTTCCCTAAGACAGTCCTAGGAGTTGGCACATTTAATAAAACCACAGCATTCGATCTCAGGCAGTAGCCACTTACAATTTTCCGTGAGATCAGGGAGCAGATATAAGATGGAAGTTTCCCTAACATGGCTTTATATATAAAAATGTACCAGTGACTGAGCCTCCGTACAGTTAGTGAAAGCAAACCAGCCCTTGCATACAGGGTACAGTGATGGGTTAATGCTTTACAGTTTGTTACAAATCTCAGTGCACTGTGATACGCAGCATCTAACTTGACCAGGCAATTGGCATGTGCATTCATATACATCAAATCACCATAGTCCAGCACAGGTAAAAGGTCACAGTGACTAGCTTTTCCTGGCCTCAAGCGAGAAACAGGACTTGTTCCTGTAGAAGAAACCTAGCCTAACCCTCAGCTTTTTAAGCAGGTTATTGACATGAAGTTTAAAAGTGAGACAATCATCAAGCCAGATACCAAGGTATTTGAACAGGTAACCACTTCAAGTTGTATTCCTGCGTAGTTACAATATCTAAAACAGGCTCTGGTGTCTTTTTTGCTTTAGAAAAGAGCATTACCTTGGTTTTCTCAACATTTAAAGGAAGCTTTAGTTCAGAGAAGCTGAGTCTGAATAATGTTAAAAACAGCTTGTAATTTAACACCAGCCTCCTTAATCGATGGGACCTGCACAGTACATCACGGTATCATCCGCATACAAATGTAAAGTAGCTTCATCCACATTTTCACCTAAACTGTTGATGGAGAATAAAAGTGGACCTAAAACAGAGCCTTGGGAACACCATTTGCAATGTTCAACCACTCAGAAGACAGCCCATCAAATGAACACATTGGGACCTTTCAGAGAGGTAGTTTACAACCACCCCACTGCATGGCTGGACATGCTATACTGGCTAGCCTCTGCTTTAAAATGTGATGATCGACGGTGTGTCAAACGTTTTTTGAAGGTCAATAATAGAGCTGCACAACTCCGCTTATTATCTAAAATACTCGCCACATCATTCACCACTTTCATTGTGGCAGTGATGGTGCTGTGTTGCTTTCTGAAGCCTGACTGATGTTTAGACAGGATGTAATTTGTACATAAAAACACCTTTACCTGTTCACTCACTAAGCATTCAAGAACCTTAGCCAGAACTGACAACTTGGAGATGGCCTATAGTTATTTAATAAGGTGGCCTCCCCTCCTTTTAGCAAAGGCAGGACATACGCTGACTTCCACAATTTTGGAATTGTGTTTGAGCTGAGGGAAGAAGTTAAAAAGAGTAGTGATGAGGTGGAGCAATAAAATCTGCAGCTATCTTTAAAAAGAAGGTTCTACGTTGTCCGGGCCAGCTGGTTTCTTAGGATCTAACTGGTTAAAGCTTCACGAACAACATCAACAGTAAAAGGGGTAAAACTAAAAGGGTTTTCCAACACACGTTTTTCAGAGTCACATACTGTAGTGTTCACAGAAGCAGAGTTAGTGACAGAATCAAATAGAGAACCACAGGACACAAAATGCTCATTAAAGCAATTAGCATAGTAGCCCTGTCGATATAGAGCCAGATGCTGTGGTAATGCACGGAGGTAGCTCATTACGGATATCGCCGGTGGATAACGATTTTAATGGCTTTCCAACATTTTCCAGGATATTCAGATTGTTTGTCGTTACTGACAGATAGTACTTTGATTTAGCACTTTTGATATGTGAAGTGAAGCTATTTCTTAGCTGCCTAAAATGCAGCCATTCTACCTCTGAGCCTGATTTCCTAGCCTTTGCCCAGGCCTTGTTTCTCTCATGAAGGAGACTAGACAGATTAGCAGAAAAAGTTCCAATTTTACCCCAATCAAAATCAAACAGATCATGAACAAAACCCTGCTCCACAAAATGTTTTTTGTCTCTCTTAATGATAATACGAGGTTTAACCTTTGAATCTTAGTGTCCCTAATTGTGGCTACAACACAGTGATCACTCAGATCATTTGCAAATACTCCCACAGATGAATATTATGGGGAATATAAGTTCAAATGAGATCAATTAGGGAGGATTTAATGTTAGGGCCAGTAGGACTGTCAACAATCTGAGTAACATTTTAAAGAGATACAAAGGTTTTTAAAATCCTCTGACACTGCAGTTAACCAGTCCCAGTTAAAATCTCCAAGTAGCACTATTTCCTTGTAGTCTAGTTGTGATAAAAGATTTTGCTAGTGAAGACAAGGAGTCTTTGACAGCTGAGGGGGGTCTGTAACAACTCACTACCATGACCTGTTGACCCTTTGCCACTTCTATATTTATGGCTAAAAATTCAAATTGCTTACTGATCGATTTGGAAACTAATGTGGTTACACTGAACTTATTCTTAACATAATGGCAACGCCACAACCTTTATTAGGCCGGTCGGTACGATACACATTAAAACCATTTAAGGCAATGTCAGAGGCCAAAATAGATTTGTTTAGCCATGTTTCTGATAAAACAATGATTCAGCGTCAGTTGAGCTCGCCCAGATACGGACTAAATCTAGTTTACCTAACAGACTGCGCACATTCAAGTAGATGAACCCAACCCAGAACTAGCTTTAAAATCAGCAGGAGTAGCGATCTGACTACTACTACTGGGCGGACCAGGTTAGGTTGTACATTTCCTGACAGTAATAACAACAAAAAAAACAGGCATCTTTCTTTTAAACGACACACATACATTGTCATCTAATTAGAAACACCGGAAAGTCTGACGAGAGTGTGATTTGAGCTTAAGAAGCAGTCCTGAAGAACCATCATCGCAGGAAGACAAACATATTTTGTCGAGCAGATTGTCTGTGACAAGGCAACCCGGCAATGTACTGAGCAACACATCCGAACCTTTGCAGGGGATGCCCACTGCGGGTGGCAGAACAGACCTGAATCCAGTAGGCTTCTCAGAATGACTAGAGATCTTCTCATAGTCCAAAATAGTTAACAGGCACAGCAGAATCCCGATATGGCCATTTCCAGACCAGCACACAGTATCCGCGATGTTCCTGGGCAAAATCCAGCACAGCAGCACAGGACAGGCGAAAACAGCGGCGTGGAAAGCGCTCCGGTCCCTCCGTGGTATCCCCGGGGTGAAAGCAGGCCTCTGCAACAGCAGAAACCAGGACAGGTGGAAAGCGGGCCCCAGCAGTGGTAAACATCCTCCTCGCACCCGCAGCACACGCCAGGTGGGAAGCAGGCCAAGCCCAGAAGCGTGGATCCCACTCCGTCTCTCCGCAACGACTCCGGGGTAAAAACCTCTCCAGTACAGCCGTATTCTACAGGTGGGAGCAGGCCTCCGTAGATCGTAGATCGCAGATCGCAGATCGCAGGCAGCAACAGGTGGAGTCGCTCCGTCTCTTCGCGACGTCTCCGGAGGAAAAACACCTCAGTACAGCCGTACTCGACAGGTGGGAGTAGGCCTCGGCAGATCGCAAACAACTAAAACTACTACTTGTATAAGCAGGGATGGCTAAAAGTAAAGTTTGTAAGCAGGAGAGCTAGATGCTAACAGATTGCCAGATGCTAACAGGTAAGTGCGAGCCTGTAGAAATTGCGACTGCCTCAATGACAATGTTTGCTGGCAGATTTTAGCTAATCCCCAGTTTATGCTCCTTCGTCTGTAGATCCTTGTGATATCATCTCAAATTGCACCTGTTTTACCCAATCTATAAATATTAAAAGGGGAATATCTTTGACTGTAAAGCCAAAAAAACTGATAAGCGCATTTCACAAAATATGTAGTAACAACCTCAAAAACCGTTAATTGACAATAATTTTACATTAATACAATTGTGATTTGAATAAGACTAAACCTGACTGACTACTGCATTTCTAACATCCTTTGATAGACAGCATACTTTACAGTTAAGTTGGTAAAAACGGGGCGTTATAAATCAATGTAATTGTAAACCCAATATCACAAATTGGTCTCATGGCGCTTTACCATGTTGTGTTGCATATGACAAATGAAGCTCAGCGCAAGTTCAATCAGGAAGACCAACATCTTCATTCATATTACACCTCATTTCTATACTCTCGCCTCCCTCAATAAGTGATCGGGGGCGTCACTCCCCAGCTAATCAATCACTTCTCTTCATTCTCTCAAGCCTATCAAAGCACCCGCTAATCCCTTTAAATCTGCTCTTCCCCCTCCGTCAGCTGTCATTTCAGGTGCCAACATGCAAACCCTCCTCCACCCCCTTTCGCCTCCCGTCTCCTACAGGACCAAGCTAATCCTACTCCCTTCAGACCGGGCGGTCCCACCTACTTATCACCACCACCAGTGTCTAGACCCCGGGGGGTTTCTTCAGAGCAGTTCTTCCCCTCCTGAATGATAATCCTGCAAACCGGGGCCTAATCGCCAAACACAATTGTATTCATCTGTATAAATCTGGCAATCATTATCCATGCATTTGTGTGTCCTGGCAATAAACCTGTATTTTATACATCAACCGTCTCTCCTGATTGAACCTCGGTCTTTAAACCCTCACATTGACAAGGAAAACTCTCGAAGACACCAAGCTAATAATTGGCAAAACTAAAGAAAACTCTGGGAGAGCAACAGAGGGGGGATCCCTTCCCCCCCAAGATGAGAAAAGGGCAGTATGTCGTGTGTATAAATTAAAGATAATTTATTTACAATGTAAACAGCCAAATGTTAGAAAAAATAATGTGTATGTATATGAAGGAAAAATGAAGATGGATCCAAGTGGATGTCAACAATCTTCCAGGTCAACAAACAAAGTATGGTGATCCAGACGTAATCTTTAATACGGCCAACCTGCCATGTGAGAGAAACAAAAACTCTGGCGATGAAATCACGAGCGATTCATTTGGTTTTTAGCTAAATGCTATTTATACAAATAATACCAGCTTTATGCACAGATAACACTAGTATCCATGGTATCGTCCTTTTTTGTGTTTCACAGTTAATTAAAAAAAGTACTTGCAGCACCTTGCTGTTCAAATTAGCTGATTTTATGGCCTGCATGTTTGAGTTTAACACTTGTTTTTTAATACTTGTTTTTTTTCCCACTTATTTTCTCTTCACTACATCTGTAAAGCGTCTTTGAGCACCTGTAAAGCGCTAGCAAATTAAATCTATTATTATTATTGTTTTACCATGAAACTATTTATGTTATGCTATGTGGTACAGGATGCAGCACCCTCATATTTTCCAAATGTTTTCAAATCTTTTAAATCATGGCATGAGGGGATTGTTAATTACAATGGGTCACTTGAACTAGAAATTAATTACATTTACTGTTTACATTAACACACAAACTAGGCGCCTCATAGAGTGTGTGTTTTCACTCCTTCAGATCTCAGCTTACATGAGATGGTTAAAACATGCAATTAACTCAAAACGATGTAAATCTCTTTTCCGAGTGTAAGTCACTGCAGTAAAGCTGTAATCACTTCAGATGTACTTCAACAAAATACATGGCAAGCATTTATTTTTTATTTATAATGTTTTAAACCACATTGAAATAAATTGCTAAGATATACACAAGTATTCATGAAACAATCTAAAGAGGACTTTTTAATAGCAGACATTTTGAAATATCATAGCATGGAAAACAATGTTACTATGTTACTAGTCAAATGAGTTTCTATTTATGTGACAAGTTAAACTATTATTCAATAACAAAAAAAAACGAGAAGCCTATTAACAATAGTATGGTCATTTGTCATTCATATTACATACAGTTATGTATCGAGTGTCATGATCTTGCTTTTTGTATTTTCTGCTTCCTGTTTAGTTTTGTAACAGCAATGGCCCTGAGTCATGTCTGTTTTTACTTCCTTACGTCTTTTTGTGTTTTCCCGCCTTTTTTAAATTGTGTTTCCATGCCTAATTACTTCCACCTGTTTCCCATCAGTCCAGCAATCACATGACCTTCTGAACACCTGCACTTTATCCCTTCATTAGTTGTGCTTGCATTAAAATTCAGTTTTTCTCTCAAGTCTTCGTTCTTGTAACGAGATGTTCTGTCCTGACCCTATGACTTGTCTTGACATGCCTTGCCTGGAGATACATTTAAATAAGGTCTTATCTATGTTCAAAGTTCCTGTTCACTCGCGTATTTGGGTCTGATAATTACTATCAAGCTTTCTTTACAAACTTGTAGACCTGTAAACCCCTTTAAGATGGAGAGAAAAATGTTTAGCATTAGCCCTGGGCTAAAGGATGTGTCTTATCATCTGTCTAATGTTAGCTAAATGTTAAACAATTACAGACAAGGTGCATTCAAATAGTTCTGACCATTTTCTTTGACCTCGATGGAAACTTTCTTGAAGTCAAAGAAAGATTATAAAGATAATTCATAAAAACTTGATAAAGACAACCAGTTTGCTCAAATGCTTTAATGTAGGAAGGAATTGTGGGACAGAATTATCTCTTTTCCTTTGGTAAAGGATGACACAGTGTACCCTATGCTAAAGAAGATAAAAAATGAAGCATTGAAGCAATTTTCCCCAGCATTTACAAAACTGAACTGGCTCTTATCATGACTATCATGTTTACTCGTACTTCTGAGTAATTTCATTCAACTAAATACCATCCTAGCAAATCGGACCTTTGGAGAGACCACGGAGAGATAATGATAATAGGTGTCTATCCATCTCTGAAACACATTGATGATATTGTCAAGTCAACCAATAGAAAGGCTCTCTCGGAAATAAGACAATAGGAGGCACAAACGTCTCTCAATCCACTTGACTATAACATGCTGAAAGGTTATTGAGGATCTTTTACCCCAAATAATGGCAAGAAAATACTGCCACCTTAAACTTTAGGTCATGTGTTACATAATGATTATTTTTTTCTTATAGTTAAAGGTGGGGTAGGTAAGTTTGTGAAACCGGCTCGAGATACACTTCTTGTTATATTCCATGGAATGCTTTTCACATCCCGATAGCAATGAATATCTTAAGTGCTTTGACGAAAAATCCATAACAAAATGTTATCTGTGGAAGCCGTAGTACTGTAAAAAGCACGACCAATCATTTTAGCCGGCCCGGCTAAAATAACTGGATGGCCTACCTGCCTGTCAGCCTTCCATCTCTGCACAAACTTATCTCATGCCCTCATTGGTCATGTGCACGTCTGTGTGTGTTGGAGGAAGGGCTCTGTAAGGAAGGGGCACATTTTCTTCGGTTGTGTATTTTCAAATTCTAGCGCTCTCGAGCTGGTTTCTCCGAAATTATCTACCCCACCTTTAATGCAACTTAGACATGTTTTTTCCATACTTAACACACTGTTGAAATTGAAAACCTGTCTCTTCCCTTTATCTTAAGGTCCTTTCCAGTAGCGTCGCCTGTAGGCCCGGACAATTCTCCCTCAATAATATAATACATTAACCGTGCTTTACCTGAACCTCATCATGACACTAGAGAGGACGGCAGGATTGTAATTTCCCGTGTTCAGTGAATGCAACAGAGGCAAGACACCAGAGAGAGAGAGAGCGCACCGGTACCAGTAGGGACCGTGTTGTTAGCATCTGGTGCTAGCCGCACAAACTGACATAAGGAGCTGTTTGTTCCACAACAAGCTGGAGGAGAGGACTCTCCTGTCAGACTGAGAGACTCAGGTGAGCTAAAGGACTCTCTTAGTGTTTAGATAGCTAACTTTAATCTAAGTTATCTCAGTGGGTCTCAATCAATCAATGTTTATTTATCATTACGTGGCTGTGTGTTGAAAGCCCAGTGGCGATCTGTTACACTGATTATACAGTAAAGCCATCGAAAATAATATGATGTACAGTACAAGTAGCCGACTTCTGGGTCTCTGTGTTTCATTCAAGCTCAGCTCTGTGTGTGTGGCACGAGCGCATTTTGTGAGTGTGCGAGCGGGGTAACGTGGAATGTTGTTGTTAGCATCTGGTTAGCTAGCTATGCTAACGGATAAAGGGCTGTTTCTACACCAAGGTGGAGGAGAGTCCTCTCCTGTCAGACTGAGAGGATCGTTATAACCTCAGCTCAGTGAGGTAAGGACTCTCTCAGTGTTTAGATAGTTAACTTTGGTGTAAGTTATCTCAGTGGGTCTCAAACGGTTTGGTCACCATTTATGTAAACAACTATTTGCGAGGAACACCTTTTATATGATCATTATAGTTATTAAAAATAAGAGAATAAATGAAAAAACGGGTATGAAATACTATAGGACAGTAACACAAGAATACAGTTTAAAAGGGGAGTGATTAGTAAAATATCCATAAAGAAAAAGTATATCTGTTTACAGTTCTGTTTAATATGGGTGTTGAGAGATGTAGGCTATCCATAGATCTATTCATGTTGCTCTCAAAGTGCACCAGATTGATGCATTTAACTTCAATATTTAAAAAAAAAAAAAAATGCCCCCAGACCCTCCTAGAGGAGGTTAGGTCCACCCCCACCTAAAACATGTTCACATGGATAGGATACTAAATACATTTGCACACTTTTTATATGGTGGCCTATGTCCATATGTTTCTGTTTTGGTGGTCGTGCCACAACCGTGCATGTATGCACAAGTCATAGGTGCGCTATAAAATAGCACTACACCCCTGCAATGTGTGTGAAAGACAATAGACTTTACAGCATGTTTTTTGGAATTGAAGTTGCGTTGGTGTTTGTGTGTTGGTTGTTGATGGCAGTGTGTGCCCACCCTTGGTAAATGATTTCCTCCTATTACATTACATTGCATTTAGCTGACGCTTTTATCCAAAGCGACTTACAATAAGTACATACGACCAGGAAGACACAACCCTGAAGAAAACAGAATCATATAAGTACATCAGGTATCATAGAGCCAAACATTTCAAGTGCTACTCAGCTGGCTATAGATAAGCCAGTCCTATATTAGTATATAAGTGCCTTGTTATTAATTCTATCGCTCGAAGTGGAGTCGAAAGAGATGAGTTTTCAGTCTGCGCCGGAAGATGTGCAGGCTTTCTGCTGTCCTGATGTCAATGGGGAGCTCATTCCACCATTTGGAGCCAGGATAGCAAACCCACGTGTTCCTCCCCATTCGATTTGTTCTAGAGCCGACCCTGGAGAAAACCCACAGTTTAAAGAGAAAAATGGGAGAAACCTCAGGGAGAGCAACATAACCAGGGGTGCACATCACTTTTTTGAACTGGTTCTCAAAGGAGAACCTGGAGATGTTGCTTGATGCGCATCCTTAAAATAAAATAAACTGAACCTTTTGAGGGGTACTTGACTTTATGAACGGGGGGCGCTAGTGAGCACGCTCATGAACTGTTCACTGTATGCCTCGCAGCAGGGTTACGCGGAGCGCATAAAGCAGACCCTTCATGCGATACCGAGGGGTAGAGCGAGGGATCGCAGATGCCGTCGTGCTCGCGGACAGATTAAAAAAAATGAAACCTAAATGGCTTGCGAATTCTCTCTCTGAGTGAGTGTGTGAGGAACGGTCAGAGGAGCGTGGTGTGAGTGAGTTACTAACTTTTTCACACGTTTTTCATCTAACATATGTATTGTTTTATCTTGTAAGTTGTGTGTATTGTGTATATGGTTTAAACGTTTGATTGTTGGTGTTTTCTCGTGGTTTGGGAGTGTGTGGTGCGTTTTCCAAGTTTCCCTGCTATTCCTCCTTCTACCTGGGTTGACACTATCTTAAGTATTAACCCTAACCTCAAGGGTACCATTTCAAAGCTATACAATACTCTTTTCACATGCCACCCTCTGCCCTCTGATAACTTTCGAACTAATTGGTCAGAGGACCTCAATATAGAGATAGGGACTGAGGTTTGGCAGTCTATTTTGAAACGTGTCCACACATCATCCATTTGTGCCCGCCACCGGGTTTTACAATGTAAAGTGGTCCATAGAGTGCACTGGTCAAAAAGTAAACTTGCTCGCATCTATCCTGGTACTGATCCTAATTGTGATAAATGTCACCTAGGACCAGCTAATCTCGCCCACATGTTTTGGACTTGCCCCACCCTATCTCAGTTTTGGAAGTCTGTCTTTGACTCACTCTCAGCTATCACGTCTGTTACCATCCATCCCTCACCCTTAATTGGCCTGTTTGGTGTCTTACCCGTGAACCATTTACTGCCATCCTATTTTGCTGAACATGTAGCTTTCCTCACATTGCTGGCTAGGCGCGTTATTTTGATGCATTGGAAGAGTCCTCGTCCCCCCTCTCATACACATTGGATAAAGGATGCGCTATACTTTGTGAAATTGGAAAAAATTAAACACTGTATTAGGGGCTCAGACTTGAAGTTCACAAAAATATGGCTACCCTTCTTAGAACATATTAAGTCCCTCCAGTTGGAGTCTGTCCCCATTGGCTGAGTCGCCCAACCCCCCCCCCCCTGTACCGCAACAGCTCACAGGTATGCTCACAAAATGTCTCGCAGGTTTTTATTATTTAATTTTTTTCTTCTTTCCCTGTTTGTTTTTTCTTTTATTATTTTTTTTTTTTTTTATTTCATTATTGTCTAATTGTAACTGATGTATTGTGTCTTGGGGTTGTTTTGTTAGAAATCGCAGGGGTAATACATTGTATTGCTGCTGTCTTTGTGTATTGAAAATCTCAAAAATAAATCATATATAAAAAAAAGTAAATACATTTGTTCCTGCTCAAGATTAGATTCAACTTTATTGTTATTGCACATATTACAGGTACTGAGACAACGAAATGCAGTTTAGCTTCTAACCAGGAGTGCAAAAAGCAGTAAAGTGAAAAGTAATGTACACAATCTACAGAATAAAATATAGGACGAATGATGAATAAACAGTGAGGGGTATGAATACACTAGATATACACAGCAGCCTGTGAGCAGTATGAACAGTGTGTATGAATATGCTAAGATATATAAAGTATGAAAACGGTAAGCAGCGCAAGCAAGTATAGTATAAAATAAATAGATATTAATTTCATGATGATAAACATTGTGGAACAATGATGAAAATGGAAATGGAGACGTAAAACTGACACAAAACAACAACAAACTTTTGCCGAGCCAATTGGAGAGTTTCATCAGCAGCACGGGGTAAAAACCACCAATGAGCGCTCAGCTCGAGATACCAGCGAGTCGTTTCCCATCAAGCATTTCGCTTCCGCAGCCCGTGGAGAGGAACTGCGCCGCCTCGCCGCGCCTCGCTCTCAAGGCTGCGGGCGTCTTTGTCCCGCGAGATTTCAACGTCTCATGTAGGCGAGCCTCCAGAGCAAGTCGGGCAAAATGACTAACCATCATGCAACGCACTAGCAAGACGTTGATCGAAATTGCGCAGGTCTCGCTTGTCTCAAAGAAGCCTAGAGTCCTCCATCAGGAAGCTGTCCTCGGGCTGCAGATCTCCACTGCTAAAACATGTTGTGTCTCACAGGAGAAGTGTCCTCATGATTTTGAGTAAAAGAGACGAGGAACTTAATCTGGTGTTAAGTCTAAAGTTGGATGCTTTTAATTATGTAATGTTTGTAAACTCGGGCAGTGTGCGAACTATACCACGGAGCCGGGATTTATTTATTTTGTTTGCGGGGGGGGGGGGGTAAATGCTGATCCGTGCATTAATAGCAACAGCACAGACATAGGCCTATTATAAAGAGAAAGGTCTACATTTACATGAAACGTCCCGATGGATCATGTTCATGTCAACAGATTTCCCGGGCATGTATGGGCTACACAAACTTCAATCAACTTGATAATAAATAATCCACGGACCACCAATGTAACGTTTGACTGTTTAATTAAATCAACTTAAAATGACTCAAAAATGTGATCCACTCACTCCACTGTTGGCTGGTCCAGCCAGCCGGCGGCCACGGGACCACCGCAGCAACTTCGCCCCCCCCCCATCTCGAGCAGCAGGCAGGGAGGAAGAGGAAGAACAGGTGGGGTGGTCATCATCTTCTTCCACATCTCCTTCGACCTCTACTATGGTAGTTGTAGTCATCAAGTTAGCTTCTCTTGGCTCGTCTTCTTGTGTCTCTTCAGCCCCCAAGTTAACGTTAGCTGTCAAGTTATCACTACCACTGACGTTAGCTCCCTCCTCTCTCGTTTCTGTTGTAGCAGCAGTCACAACGTACGATGTGCTACCACCAGCTACATTCGGTTGGTCTTCTTGATCAGGTTGTTTGGCCTTCTTTTTAAAGAAATTGCCCAAGGTAAGTTGTTTTTTTCTTTTCGACATGTCAGCCGCAGCAACAATGCCTGGTAAACATGCAGTGCTAACTAAACGAGCTTGTGAGTGGGTAGAGCTGCGGGCAATACTTTTTTCATGAATCATAAACTCTAAATATAATTTTGTTTCACTTATTTTACACCTTTTTTTTTTACGAGAGAGAGAGAGACTCTCTCTCTCTTAAAAGTCCGTTTTTTTTAAAGCTTGTTTTACAGTCTGTGAAAGCACAGATGCATCTCTTTACTGACCAGGAATGTTATCGCTTGAAGGTCTTGAAAGGGAAGTTACAGCGAGAGATTTTAAATGAAGAAGAAAAGGACATGTACTGCAGTTAGGATGATGGTTTTAACATACTTGTTGCTTTTAAGCGGTGTGTCTCTCCTCACATCATTTGTAATGAGTGATTTTAAAGTGTGCACTTTAAATGTCAATGGAGCTAGGGATGTGGGGAAGAGGTCTTGTATTTATGAGCTTTTAAAAATAAAAAAAGTAAATGTAGCAATGCTACAAGAAACGCACAGCGACACTTTAAACGGGACGGACTGAAGGAGGGAGTGGGATGGGGAGGTGGTTTTAAGTGCTTTTAGCAGCACCAGTGCAGGAGTGGCAGTCCTGTTTGCTAGAGGTTTTATCCCCAAGAGTAAAGGGCAGACTGCTGGTGGTGAGAGCCAACTATGAGCTTTTTAACCTGGTTTTTATCAACGTATACTAGGGGTGTAACGGTTCACAAACATTTCGGTTCGGTACGTACCTCGGTTTTTAGGTCACGGTTCGGTTCGGTACGTTTTCGGTACAGCAGAAAAAATTATCACAAAACATAACATATTTTTTTTAATTATTATTAAACTGTGAATAATGTATTCACTCAAATAAATACAACATAAAATAAACATTAAGGTGCAGCATTTCGATGAACTGAAATAATCTGTATTTGAACTGTACTGTACTAGTACCAAAGCAGCCAGTTTGACATTATGACTTGCTTGTCATTGTATTTTCATGTTTTTTTTAAAGAAAATGAACTTGTCCACATTGCTTGCCGAAAGGGCAGATCTGCTGGCACTAACAATGTCTCCTGCTGTGGAGAACACCCTCTCGCTAGGGACAGAGGTAGTAGCAGATACAGCCAGGTAGCGCTTTGCTAACATGGCAACATAAGGATATTTGGCGTTTGTAATAGCTTTGGCTCGGTCTGAACTTTTTGCGAGTGGTGGAGGCTTAAAGTGGGAGTTGCGTTTGCACTTCAGTCTTTTGGTACCGGTGATATTCACATTCGGGTGATGCCTTTTCAAATGAGTGTGCAAGTTTGATGTATTGCCAGCCGCGTAACCAATTTTAGTTGAACAATGCCGACAAACAGCTTTGGTTCGGTCCACTTGTCTTTGTCCGTCATCCTTGTACGAAACCAAAATGTTCCCAAACCGGAGACTTCAATGATGCTGGAGGATTTTCGGGCTCAACTTTATCTGCGTTCGCCATTTCAACAGTTCCTCAAATTACTGACTACATTTGAACGCATCCCTCTGACCAGCTCTCATTGTATGCCTCTCGTACAATTAAATGACTTGCTCACTCTATGACGCGTTGAACACAATGTGAGCAAATTACTCTGAATGCTGCGACGCAACACCTGAGATTACTTCCAAGAAGTTGTTCACGTTCTAATTTTTTTTATGTTTAACGTTATATTCGTTTGGTACACTTAGGTACACACGTGTACCGAACCGAATAATTTCGGTACGAGTACGTGTACCGTTACACCCCTAACGTATACGCTCCTAATTCAGGTCCTGCCAGAGTTCAGTTTTTAAAGGAGCTCAGTGCTGTTTTAAGTGCGTGTGAACCAGAAGATTTTTTATTTTTAGGGGGAGATTTTAACTGCACACAGAATGATGAGTTAGATTAGAACCATAGGGAACCTCATGCTGCATCCAAAAGAGCCATGACAGTTAATAGCAACACATAGTCTATCAGACATCTGGAGAGAGCATCACACACATCACAGACAGTACACATGGGTCCACAGGAGGGTGAACCTTTTATCAATGGCTAGGCTGGACAGGTTTTATTGTTTTAAGCACCATTTGAATGTTTTTAAAACGTATTAAACGTATTATATTTATTGCCTGTTGGTTTCTCTGATCACTCCCTTGTATTGTGTGATTTATTGCCAACATAAAAAGCAAATCTGCGTATTGGCATTTTAACACTGCTCTGCTTTTAGATACACATTTTAGAGAGGTTTTTATTTATTTTTGGAAAGGTTTTAGAGAAAGGAAGGGGGATTTTAACTCATTGAAGCAGTGGTGGGATTGTGGGAAAGCCGACATCAAGCAGCTTTGTCTTCAGTACACTCTCAATGTTTCTCGTGACATCACCAAGTCTATGAGAGATCTGGAGATGGAAATAGTGGAACTGCAGAGCTTTGCAGAGTCCACAGGAAGTCCGGGTTGTATTGAAGACCTAAAATCTAAAAAAGCCATTTTGGCAGACCTGCTGGGTTCTAGAGCACAGGGGGCGCTGGTCCGGTCCCGATTCCAGAGCGCTTCCATGATGGATTCACCAACAATGTACTTCTTCAGTCTGGAGAAGAAGAACGGGCAGGGCAGGCTGATCCACGCTCTGAGGTCAGCAGGAGGACAGCAGCTGACAGGGAACAGCCAGATCCGGCAGAGCGGTGGACTTCTACTGCGACCTCTTCACCAGTGAGGACACTGAAGACGATGGAGGTTTTAATCTGTTCTGCAGGGGCCTACCAACAGTCTCTGAGGAGACGAACAAAGAGCTGGACGGGCCCCTGACTGAGGAGGAACTGTGTGCAGCACTCAAGAGCATGCGGGGGGGGAAGGCCCCTGGAATAGATGGCCTCCCCCCAGAGTTCTACAAGACATGTTGGGACTTTTTAAAAGAGGATCTAATGGACCTATTTAATGAAAGTTTGAATGACTCTTTCCTCCCTCTGAGCTGCAGAAGAACCGTTTTAACCCTCCTTCCAAAAAAAGGCGACTTACAAGAAATAAAGAACTGGAGGCCCGTCTCTCTGCTGTGCACCGGTTACAAGCTGTTGTCCAGGGCCCTGTCCTCCAGGCAAAGGAGGAAAATGATGGACCTGGTGGTAGACCGGACCCAGACCGACTGTGTGCCCGGCAGGTCAATTGTTGACAATGTGTCACTAATTCGAGATATTTTGGAAGTCTCTGGTTCATTGGGTTTCGACACTGGTCTGGTGTCATTGGACCAGGAAAAGGCTTTCGACCGGGTTGAGTACTGTTACCTGTGGAAAGTGCTGGAGAGGTTCGGCCTCAGGCCTGGATTCATCGCCAAGATAAAGGTTATGTATGTGAACATTGAGAGTGTGCTTAAGATAAATGGCGGTCTGTCTAGACCAGGGGTAGCCAACACGGTGCCCGCAAGGGCAACGTGAGTCGCCCGCAAGGGCAACGTGAGTCGCCCACGGGGCATGTTCTAAAAATAGCTCGCCAAGCAAATCCAAAATGTATAAAATACACAAAACAAAAAGGAAATGTAATTAAAAGAATCTATATGCATAAACGAAACCTAAATCATAGCGAACTCTATCTGCTTACTACAACTCTATATCTATCCAACACCCCTCCTCCCCCCACCCCACAATGAATATCGACCAATCACGTTCTTGCTTGATTTGCGGGACCAGCGTTGCAGTCGGGAAGAAAAGCAATGTGGCACCTCCCCGCTGATTTTCCTTCTGGCATAATCTACACAACACATCAGCCCCATTGAACAGCCTATCATGCCAGCCTATATACAGCACATGAGGGGCAGAGTTTTACTTTGTGTGTTGCTAATTTCCACTGGGGACATGCATAAAGAAAAAGAAAGAATGCTAACTAGGTAAGATAAGAATAAACAAGTTTAAATGATTTGTTATTGGTTGTGATCATATTCTAAAGATGTTCGGATTATTAAAAAGTATACAGCTCCCTTTCATCTGAGTGTTGACAGCTGTATCCATACATTCATTTTGTGCTCAAAGTGCAGCAGATTGATGCATTTAACTTCAATATTTTAAAAAACATCTTCCCGGGGGAGCATGCCCCCGGACCCCAATAGAGGAGGTGAGGACCCCCCTAGAGGAGGTGAGGTCCACCCCCAAATAAAGCAGGTTAAAATAATTAATTTCAATACATGTTATTTTAGTAAACACTGAAAACGGGTCCCACAGACCCAAACAACACACAAAGGTTAAAGGTAAGCATATAATCATGTTAACATGTGCTAAATATATACACTGCAAAAAACACACAAAAAAAGGAATAAAAGTAGCTCACGACTTGTTTTATTTTTTGAAAGAAGCCCTCACCCTAAAAAAGGTTGGTGACCCCTGGTCTAGACCCTTTAATGTGACCAGGGGGATAAGACAAGGCTGCTCGATGTCAGGTATGTTGTACACACTGGCAATAGAGAACCCATGCTACACAATATCCGCTCTTTTAATGACGGCCTGTTTTTAATACACGTTTTATTTTATTGGCCTATGCAGACGACATCATTGTTTTTATAAAAAATCAACAAGGATGTTTTAAAGCTAGGGCAGGTAGTGGATACTTTCCAAAATATCTCCTCTGCAAAGGTCAACTGGGCCAAAAGTGATGCCCTAGCAGTGGGGGAGTGGGCTGGTGGCCTCCCTCAGCTCCCAGATGGGTTGACATGGAAGAAGGGTGGTCTAAAATATGTGGGAGTCCATCTTGGAGATGAGGTCACACTGTGGAAAAACTGGGAAGGAGTTTTAGAAAATGTGGAGGGGAAGCTTAACAAGTACTGCATTTAAAATCTGAGGAACTCAGTCTTCAAATCGACCGGGTCAGGACACGACCTGTTGACGCAGCAACCACTGTAAGTTATATTCTTGTTTAATTAGACTTCTCTGTTTCATTTATTCTACTCTTTATAATTGTTCTGCAGTTATTGTACCTTAGAGAGATTTTTACATCTCAGATCTGCTCGGGGGAAGCTGTACATCTGGTCTTATCTCACTAGGGCACTCGATACCGCGCGAGAATAGAGCCGGGCCCGCCCAGCTGATTGCGTGAAGTACAAACGCTGTGAATTAATCATTTTCCAGCTAAAAAGCACTCAAATACTGCATTTAAAATCTGAGGAACTCAGTCTTCAAATCGACCGGGTCAGGACACGACCTGTTGACACAAAGAGCACTTTCTTTCAAGATAATGCAATAAAAACCTGGATGACAGCAAATCTACTCAAACTCAACAGTAAGAAGACTGAGCTCATGGTTGTGGCCCCCAAAGCACTGCTCCGGAAGGTTGGGGATCTCCTCCTCCACATTGACGGCTGTTCCATCTCCCCGTCTCCCGAAGTCCGTAACCTGGGTGTCATCCTTGACTCCACTCTCTCATTTCAGTCACATATCAAATCCGTCACTAAATCTGCCTTCTATCACCTCAGGAACATCTCCCGTCTACGACCATCACTCTCTGATTCCGTGGCCGAGACCCTCATTCATGCATTTGTCTCCTCCCGGTTGGATTATTGCAACGGAGTCCTGTTCGGGGTTCCCAGTAAAGCCCTGGACAGGCTCCAGTATGTGCAGAACTCAGCTGCCAGGGTGCTCACTCACACCAAGCCCTGGCAGCACATCACCCCCACCCTGATCCACCTCCACTGGCTCCCAGTCAAGCACCGTATCATCTATAAACTCCTTCTTCTGACTTACAAATCCCTCCATGCCCTCGCCCCCCAATACCTGTCTGACCTTCTCCGCTACCACACTCCATCCCGGAACCTAAGATCATCTGGACAGGATCTCCTCTCCACCCCCCGCACCAGGTTGCGGACTTTCGGTGACAGAGCCTTCAGTGTGGCATCCCCCACCCTCTGGAACTCTCTCCCCCCCCAAATCCGCAGTGCCCCAACCCTGGACAAATTCAAAAAAGCCCTCAAAACGCACCTTTTTACTAAGGCTTTCCCCACTGTATAGATAGTTTAATAGGTTTTTTTTTTCCGCTACATCACCCCCCCCCCACCCCCCTTAACCTGTCTGCCTCTTTTCCCCTACTCCCCCCCCCCCCCCCCCCCCCCCCCCCCCCCCCCCCCCCCCCTACCCAAATTGTAAAGCGACCTTGGGTTTCCTGAAAGGCGCTATAAAAATATTATTTATTATTATTATTATTATTATAAGATCCAATCTTCCTATTCCAATCCCAAAAAACTATTTTCCATCTTCTCCACCCTCTTGGACCCTCCCAAAGCCCCTCCCCCCTCCTCACTTCTGTCAAGCGACTTTGTTAACCATTTTGAAAAAAAGGTTGATGATATTCGCTCTTCTTTTTCTGACTCACCTTTACTGACCGCTGGGTCACCAGTCCCTCCTTTCACCCACACACTGACCTCCTTTTCCCCTCTCTCTCCAAGTGAGGTTCTTACCCTCATTACCTCTGCCCGCCCTACCACCTGTCCTCTGGACCCTATCCCTTCAAACCTCCTTCAGACTATCGCTCCTGATACAGCTACAAATAACAACAATAAAGATAATAATACAAACATTTAAAAAATATAATATAATAATAATTTTTTTTAATCAGCCCTGATTTCTCATGGGCGGGCCCAAATCCTGGATGGGCGGGCCCGGCCCCATGGGGCCCGCCCATGACGCCGGGCCTGATCATACTGCTTTCGTCACATTAGTATGCATAAAAAGTGACATGTGGACACGCCCCAAGTATGCAAATGAGCGAAGTCCCGCTTCCCATTGTTCGAGATCCTTTGATGTGAGGGGGTGAGGTGTTATAACAGGTAGGTGTGAAAAGCCCCCCTGTGTAGTGCCTTTGTTGTCTAATTCTTTGATGTGTTGATTAAGGCAGTCTCTTTGAAGTTATGTTGTCTGTCCCCTCACACCCCTTTGTAGTCTACGCCTTTGGTGTGAGTTGTTATAACAGGTAGGTGTGAAAAGCCCCCCTGTGTAATGCCTTGTTGTCTAATTATTTGATGTGTTGATTAAGGCAGTCTCTTTGAAGTTATGCTGTCTGGTCTCTGTCCCCTCAGGGTTGTCTAATCTAATTAACCTTTCATGTTTTGCCCTTTGATGTGAGGTGTTATAACAGGCAGGTGTGATTTCACACTGGTGTGTTATAAGCCTTTGATGTTAATCTAGGTGTCTCTTTGAAGTTATGCGTGAGACTATCCAGCCCCCTCCCAGCCCAGGCCTCTTCCCCCTTTCTCCACCCCCTTCCTTTTGGCTATGAGGCCGGCAGATAGTGGGGGGTGGAATTAGAAATATGCTCAAAACTAAATAAAATACAGTAATTTCGACTTACCAAGTCACCTTTCAAAAAAAGAAAAATGGCCAAGAGACATGTGAGCGCGTTCATGTGTGCTGGAGGAGGGGCTCTGTGAGGAAGTGGCAGATTTTCCCCCCGGTTGTGAACTTTCAAATTCTAGCTCACTCGAGATGGTTTCTCCAAAATGACCTACCCTTACCTTTAAGAACAATTCACACACACACACACACACACACACACACACACACAGACACACACAGACAGACAGACAGACAGACAGACAGACAGACAGACAGACAGACGGCCTTGATGTGAGGGTTTGAGATAAGCCAGGGATGTTAATCTATATGTTGATTAAGACACTCTCTGTGAGAGGCGAGGGGATGGACTTAGTTTTTAAAAAATAAATACACTCAAACTAAATAAAACAGCCATTAATTTTCACTCACTAAGACACCTTAAAACGTTATTGTCCTCTCTAGATTTGATTCAGGGTTTGTTTTAAATGAGTTGTGCTTGCTAAGGATGTTTCTTTTCCAGTTTTTGTGAAACTGTTAACGACAAGGAAGTATCTGTTTGCAAAGAGGGTATTCATATTAATTTAAAAAATATCTTATTTAGGTTTTAATAGTGATAACTAAGGATGTTCTCTTTAGTTGTAGGGCTTGTGAACAAAGAAAAGCTGTAAACACTTAAAATACATAGAATCAACAGTGTGAGGGTAAATTAAAAATATTCATTTACAAACATACAAGGCTTTGTCTACTGAAGATCAATGCAAGGGCGGAGTTTCACTCTGTGGGGGGACAAAAGAAGCATCGTTAATCACCTGGACAAAGGACTCATTAAAGCAGAGATACCATATTTAGACACATACCTGAATATCAGCAGGAGAGGACTCTTTAAAGTAAATACATTATAGGGTTAAAATAAGATATATATATATATATATATATATATATATATATATATATATATATATATATATATATATATATAGATATATATATATATATGTGGTGGAATTAGTTTAAAACAGTCACCTTACACTTTTAGTTGTCCTCTCTAAATTAGATGTAAGGTTTTTTAAATGATTAGTGTTAATTAAGGGCTATTGTTATTTTGGTTTATAAGGGGATAGGAGTTCAACTTTTAAAAATTGCACAGGATCATTCTAAGAAGAGTGAGAGGGCTAATGAGCCAGCACCATACCTCCTCTATGCATTTTCTTGACCTGTATCTGATCTTGAAAAACTCTGGTAAGTACTTTTTTATTTTATTTTATAATAGCATGTAATTATTAAATGTTTTTTTTTTGGTAGGGGTTAAACTAGTATATTATGTGGATAGTATATTATTAGATACTTAAAAATGTTATGTTTTTTCTGTTTACAGTAGAGACCCTGTGTGCTGAAATCTACTCAAATAGTACTTCATGGTAGTGGTCAGCTTTTAAACACAAAAGTGTATCTTTCAGTAACTTTCTCAGAGAATGTAAGCATAAATCTGTCAAATGTTCAAAACAGCCTTGTTTCACTGAAATAGCCTCAAAATGACAAACTGCCATTAAAGGGCCCATTGCATGCTTTTCCGGTTATTACCCGTCTCCTTGTGTGTTATGAAGGTGTCCATGCATGTAAACAGTCTGCAAAGTCAAAACCCCTCAAAGTACACCCTGTAGGGAGTAAAACTCTAACACAGAAAAGACCTCCCCCAAAAGCCTCGTTGGAGATTTCTCAGTTTCCATTGTTTACTTCCTGCGTGACGTAGCTGCACCGTGTGACGTCACTTCCTCTGCCAGCCGACCATATTAAGTGTCGTAAAACCTGCTTCTTTTCAAAGCTCTATCCAGTCATGTCGTGGAGGGTCTGTTGCCTGTCTTGTGTGGATACATCCACAATGTTTGCAGTACCGAAGGCAGAACCACGACGAAGTCAGTGGTTGACATTCCTTTTTAACACTGTTCCAGCTGATTTACCAGCCGGCACTGTTGTGTGTGCGCGGCATTTCACGGACCAAAGCTTTAAAAACTTAACATTACATTACATTGCATTTAGCTGACGCTATTATCCAAAGCGACTTACAATAAGTACATTTGACCAGGAAGACACAACCCTGAAGAAAACAGAATCATATAAGTACATCAGGTATCATTAGAGCCAAACATTTCAAGTGCTACTCAACTGGCTATAGATAAGCCAGTCCTTTATTAGTATATAAGTGCCTTGTTAGTAATTATATCGCTCGAAGTGGAGTCGAAAGAGATGAGTTGAGTTTTCAGTCTGCGCCGGAAGATGTGCAGGCTTTCTGCTGTCCTGATGTCAATGGGGTGCTCATTCCACCATTTTGGAGCCAGGATAGCAAACCCACGTGTTTTTGCTGATGGGAACTTGGGTCCCCCTCGCAGCGAGGGTGCAGCGAGTCGTTTGGCTGATGCATAGCGTAGTGCACGCGCTGGGGTGTACAGTTTAACCATGTCCTGGATGTAGGAAGGGCCAGATCCATTCGCAGCATGGTATGCAAGTACCAGTGTCTTGAAGTGGATTCTAGCAGTTACCGGGAGCCAGTGAAGGGAGCGGCTCCCGCTAAACAATGTTTAGCTTCGGACTTGCAAAGCTGATATTGGAGGACGATGCTGTTCCTACTTTGTTTGGACCAGCAGGAGATTCGGGTACACAACCTGTAAGTATTCATTGTGGTTTGTGTATTTATTCTGTTTAAAACAAACAATGTATCTACCACGACTGTGTAAATGCTATGCTATGCTAATGCTATGCTACCGAGGTAAACACGAGGGCTTACAAGCATTCCCAGACCTCAACACCGATGTTAGCACATGGCCTTACATGTATCTCATAGCAGGAGAATGTCTGCAAACACACACGAAATACTCATAGACAGTATACTCCGGGTGATTCAACCGTACGGTCAGTAATTACAGTTGCCGTTCGTGTATTCTACCGAGCTACCATTAATAAGCTAAGCTAGAAGCTCTAACCTAGAGATGTTATGAAAAACATTGTTTTCATGCCAGCTACAATGAATGACCGAACGTAGCAGACTAACTGTATAATATTGCAATTGTAAGATGTTCTTGCTAAGCCTAGACTAGCATATTAGCTGGCAAGCTAACTGTGTTGATTACTGATAGATAATCATAGCTGGAGAATTTTGTCTGCAAACACACACAAAATACTCATAGACAGTATACTCTGGCTGATTTAACGTACGGTCAGTCGCCAAACATAATTACATTGAAGTTGGCGGACCTAGCAGCTATGCTACTAAGCTACAAAGAGTCTGAAATATTACGCTACATGGGAAAAGGTAGCAGACTATCTGTAGAACATTGTAATTGTAAAAGTGTTGCTTTTATGAAATTGACTGTTTTCCTCGGATTCAAAATTAATTGTATGAATACTATGTGTATCTTTCTTAGAGTACATCACAGCAGGAACACAATACCCACCGCTCCAGTACAGTCGGATGTCAAACAGACCGTCCACAGACTATTTGTGTGGGAACTCAGAGGTTGAGACACGGTCTGTGGGAACACAGACAGTGGAATGTAAAGTGTCCGCCATTTCTGTTGATACACAGTTGGCCCGGGGAACACTGAAATCGGCACACGTGAGAAACAAAAGTAGACTATAACACTGACAAATCACAGATACATTACCTTAATTGTACTTTTATTACATGTACAGCACTTGGGCTCGACCAAAAATCGTTTTTAAATGTGCTCTGTAAATAAAACCTTATTTGATATTATTGTATATCACAGAAATACTGTTATGTTGACTACAATAAATACAGTGCTGTTTGTAGTTTGTACATTTTTCATGAATTAATCTGTCAGATGTACACAAGTTGTTGGCCTTTTACAATGTATTTGTGTCTTATCTAATGTACATAGTATTTATGCACTTTTCCCTTTTTATTAACAGACATCCAGGCCACGGTGTCTTTCAAAAGTGTTGGCACTAAAACTTCCACCTACACAGAAATCCCCTTGTCCTCTACACCAATAAAGGGCCCAGGGTTGGGACCTCGCAAGAGACCTCGACTGGAGTTGGAGGAGGAACAAGCAGAAACGTCCACAGAATTTGAGGAGACTCTGTTCGAGTTACCACCCTGATGATACTGTAGAAGAATGCGACGTATCGTAAGTTTGGTACATTTGGTACACATTACTCTTACTGTCTTTCAGAGTTGAAATCTAAAACGTATTGTTAATTTTTTTTTGTTACATTAGACCCACAGGCACAATCCACGCACCGTGACGTAAAGTACATTGTTTTTGAAAGCTGCCTCAGACAGCTGTTTGAAAAATGTCCGGTGTGTAAGACAGACTGTGATGTCCAAACAAGCAAAGTGGGGACCTATGTGGCGTTCACACAGCTTGGTTAAAACTGCAGTTACTTCAGAATATGGGAGAGCCAGCCCGTCATCGGAAGTACCCCGGTTGGCAACTTACAATTATCCGCTGCTACATACTTCACTGGGGGTTCCTTCTTCCAACTACGAAAGGTATTTTACCATCTATAGCATATGAAAAATGACAGCAGTGGACTTTTTCAAAAACGTTTCCTTTTTTTCTATTTATTCATAGATATGCAGAGCCATGCAGCTGGAGATCATCGGGTATCGGACCTGATCAGGAGGCATGCTAAGAGTTACCTGGAGCCTGCTATTATCCACAAGTGGAACACTGATCAGCAGCAGAATTTCGATAATCTACAACAACAGGGGGGGAAAGGTCGCAGTTGCAGGATATATAAGCAGAAGATATAGGAGAAACAGAAACAGACAAGACAGTCTAGTGCCAGAGTTACTGGTGTATATTACAATTCATCTACTTATCCATTGAAGTTCTGTTGAAAAGCCTTGAAACCTCCTGTATTATATTTTCTTCAGGACACTCGGCTAGGTTCGGGAGCTACACACTCATGAACCTGGGAAGCAACACCATTCTGGACTTCCAGCTTGTTCAGGTGTGATTCTCTTTCTGGGTGCTATCATTTTAGGCTTGCTGGCTGTTGATGCATGCTTCTGTGTATTTATGCCCTATTTGTTATTCCCCAACAGAGCAATGAAGTAGGTGGTAGTTACCACATGGAAAAGGAGGGACTCAAAAGATGCCTAGATCATCTGGAGTCAAAGGATTTGGCGGTTGAGTACATTGTGACTGACCGTCATCCACAGATCCAGAAGTACCTGAGGGAACGCAACATCGAACAATTCTATGATGTTTGGCACTTTGAAAAAGGTATTTATCCCTATATGTTGTAATGGATGAATACCAAATCAGAGGCACTGTCCTTTGTTAAGATATTCCTTTGTTTTACTATGCAATTTATCCTGAGCTTCTAATCAGCAGCAGACATGACATAATGTCTGAATACATTCATTATATCTCCTACAATTTGGCCTGCCAGACCACTTGATCACAGCACCTTTTCTCATTGTAAATTACATTTCACTCACTAATCCTAGGATAATGTGAGTACTCTTTAGAATGGGAATGTACAGTGATATGAATATGTATGGAGGTTTCCTGGCTATGAAATGTTTTCAGACAGAAGGGTGTCGCACTGACAGGCAATTATCATATGCATGTTATGGTTGATGATATATGAAGTGTGGAATTTCCACCACACCCTTGAATGTTGCCCATCACAGCACGTAATTTTCACACTATGGCTTGAATATTAACTTGTGCATGTGCTTTTTTTTTTATCAGGTTTGTCCAAGAAACTTCTGAAACTTACACAGAACAAGGACTGTGACACGAAGTTGAAGAGGTGGCTGCGCAGCATAAAAAACCATGTCTACTGGAGTGCGACGAGCACAACCTCGGGGCCGGAGAAGATGGCAAGGTGGACGTCACTGGTCAATAGGGGTGTTGAAAATAATCGTTTCTACGATGCATTGCGATGCGGACGTGGACGATTCGGTACCGATGCAGTGACGGAAGATAATCGGTTATAGCGTAGTAACGTTGCTTCCTGATTTTCCGGCCGCGGCTTTACTATAAAGTTTTTTTTTTCTGTCACTTTAATATCAAATCGGTCCGTGAAGCAGAGATCAGGCAACAGACGTGACAGCGGCACAGCAACACCAAACACGGAGCTGTCTGCTTTATCCACCAACACAACACCACCAGTCCAGAACCAACAGCAGAAGGACCCGCTCTGAATCACTCCGTGTCGCTGCGGCACAGGGATTTATGTTTTTCAAAAATAATCGCGTTACAATCATGTCAGGTTTTTGGTGGATTTAATTAAGTCTTGGATTGCAAAGTATGAATGTCCTCTAGCAATTTTCAGATGATATATACGTGTGTAAAGTTTGTGAAGGCAGGCGGAAAAAAGCTTCCGCGATCACCGTCTCCTCTCCGTTCCTCCAAACCCCGCCCCCTCCCTGAAAATAATGAGTGACAGGCTGATAGTGACCCGATTGAAACTTTATTATTCACTTAATCACTGAGATATAATGAAACTAATTTAATCTCATACATTCATGGGATTTATGTAACAGTAAGACAGAGAATGTAAGTGTGCACCCACATGCACTATTTTAGTTTGTATATGCTCCTGTTGTCTGCTGTGTTCAGACTCAAGTCCACACAGTATCACACACAGATATATGGAGGCTAGACCTATACAATTCATTTATTTTGGTTTATAAATTAATGTCAAGACATTTATGTTATTGATTTCTGAAGCACTTTCTAAATAATAAAAAGAGAGTTCATATGTATTTACTGCATGTATGCATTGATGAAAAATAAGCCATGTGCAGTAATATAGAAAATTGAGGATGCAACGCATTGGTATGAATCGTGATGCATCGGGATGCATCGGGATATCGAATTGAATCGAATCGTTGACAGGATAATCGTAATCGAATCGAATCGTGAGACCAGTGAAGATGCGCAGCCCTACTGGTCAACCACCTACAAAACGTTCACGTGCATGATGACCCCCTGTTCCCCAAGTGCACACACCTTACCTAAAAGGTGGTAAGTTCAATATTTCACTTCCTTCATAAGATCAACAATATAGAATGTAAATATAACATTGTTGTTATGGCAAATTATTGTTGTAATGTTCTAATGTGCTTGTGATTTACCTAATGTCTTTGTCATTTTACTCAAGGCTCAATAACACTCGCCAGAGTTGAAACGATACTCACCAACAAGAGAGTTCTCAAAGATGTGCTAAAGCTAAGCCATCACTACCAGACCTCATCCCTGGAGTCCTTCCACAACTTAATTCTGCGTTTTACCCCAAAAAATGTGGTTTTCCCCTTCATTGGAATGTTGTGCAGGCACTGTATACTTTATTCTGTAGAATCTTATAACACAGTCACTGCTTAGTGGCATGAGGGTTTTATTCTGTCATAACACAAAGTCTCATTTTATTTTGCTATTCTATAGGTTTTGTCTAGCAGCAATGCATCACAACGAGAATGCTGGACGTGACCAAGCGACAACTGCTGCAGGAAAACTTGTCTTCAAATTGGCTTATCCAAAGAGGGGAGAGTGTACGGTCAAGCCTGTTAAGAACGACCCTACATACAGTAAGTTGTGAAATATTTGTTTTTATTATTATTAACAGAACTTACATTTCAAATGATTAATAAAAGTATTACATTAACAAATTATTTATACAATGCTTTCTTTTTCAGTCCATGTGGATGAGCTGACGAGGCTTGTGTTTCACAAAGTCTTTCTGGACCCTACACCCTTTATGGACGAGCTGAAACGAATCCACGTCCCAGAGGACCTGTCAACTCAATTTGACAGGCCCCCCCAAGGAGGAAATGATTGTCAGCCGTTTCCCTCCAAAGGAGGTCGAAATCCTACATATTGTCCAGCCAGATCTGGAAACTCCTGGCGGATCTGGAGCACACCACTCTGATGCCTCGCCCTAAATATCCCCAGCACCAGCTTACAAAGCTGCGATACGCAAGATATCGAAAACGCCTATCAGGAGAGGAATGGATGATGTACAGTGTATAAAAATATACATTCACACATTTTGTACATTTGTAAAAATAAAGTTTGATGGAAATACTTAGTAGCCTTTCTTTCCTGAATTATTTGCTCCTATAACATATCATTCATATATAGCAAACCATGATTTGATTTTTCATCAAACGGTAGTAGTTTATTACAGGTAACAATAACTTACTCTTCTTCCGTTGTATTTGTGTTAGAACGGGGTACAAAAATACTGGACTCAATTGCGACGGCTCAGATTTTAATGAAAAAATAAAACAAAGTTTTAACAAAAAATCACTCAAGCGAGGACAAAACAAAACTTCTCGATTTCAAACAAACAAAACTCTTTCTCTCTGGTTTTAACGCTGGGTCTCTGGACATGGAAGCACACTGAAACAAGACGAACTGGCACAAAACAAAGGGAGACAAGGACTATTTATACATGAGGGAATAGGGACCAGGTGGAAACAATCAGGGGCGGGGCAGACGCTGACGATGACGGAAAAACACCCAAAGTGAGGAATTAACAGGGCCTGAAAGGAAAGACAAGAGGTAAGTACAAAATAAAACAGGAAATGGGAAAACGAGACATGACATGAAATAGACAGACAAGACATGAAGTGACAGACATAAAACAAACACGACTAACACAATTGACGAGACACCACACCTCCTGACTATCATCCTACACCTCTCTTCAGCAAGCGGAATAGGACAGACAGTGCCCTGAGAAGAGGGCTCCGCCTGTGCTAATATAACAAGGGGTACAATACGTAACCCAACGTTATATCTCTCACAGGCTCCGCCCTCTACTGGACTCTATGGGTACAGTGGGTGGAGCCGCGATGTATACGCGTACTGTCGTCCAACAACAACATTCCACCCTACTGACTCTCATTCTCCTTTAACCCGGGTATAACCGAGGAGAAATTTGGGCTGTGGCTGACAGAGCACACCCTGCTGCGCTTACCTCGCACAAAGTGTGATAAAAAAACAGTGCCGGGGGACCCCCCCCGCCCACAGACGGATGGGGAGAGCCCCCTCAGCCCCGAATGGGCTTACTACACGCCTGCCTCTCTGAATCCCTAAGGATAACCGGGAGCGCGTCAGAGCCCTTGCCCCACACTCAAACACTGACCCAGTGCAGAGTGTGTGTGTGGACCCCGTGCAGAGCCTGCCCCACACACTACCCCCCCTCCTGCCTCTCGGCAGGAGGAGAGCAGCCCTGTAAGGGCCCAGCGCGCCCCTCGCCCATCCCGGGACCCTCAGAGGGCCCGAGAACAGCGAAGGCGCATTACGTCCGGGGAGGGGGTCAGATGCCAACTGACCCACAACCCCCCTCCCCCCTACCAGTCCTGTGTTGCCCCCGCAAGCACAGACGAGGAGAAAGAGCCCGACAAAACCTTATGAAGGGGCTTGGCGTCGACCAAGACGCCGCTGTGCATATATCCTCCACACTCACACCGTTGAATAAGGCTGTCGACGCAGCCACAGCCCGTGTGGAGTGCGCACGAACCCCCGTGGGGCAGGCTCTCCCTGCCTTCCCGTAGGCATGTGCAATGCACTCGCAAAGCCAGCCTATCAGGCGTTTCTTGGACAGAGCTTTCCCGATCACCCCGCCCCCGAAGCACACGAACAGCTGTTCGGTGCGTCTAAGGGCAGCCGTGCGCTCCACATAACATGCTAGCGCACGCACCGGGCAGAGGAGGTGCAGTTTAGCTTCCCTGTCCCCACCATGGGGGGGAAGACTAAAACCCCCTAACTGTATAGCCCTTGACCTGAACGCACTCCTTAGGCTCTTGGGCACAAAGGAGGGGTTTGGTCTGAGTGTCGCGCCGCTCCGGTCACCCCGAATCCGTAAATAGCTCGGGTGCACCGACAGAGCAGTTAACTCGGACACTCTTTTGGCTGACATTAAGGCAAGAAGCAAAGCTGTTTTCCACGACAATGCTTTCAGAGAGGAGAGCTCCATAGGCTCAAACGGCCCTGAGGCCAGAGCCTCAAGCACTAGGGGCAGGTCCCACTGTGGGGTGGAGGCGTGCACTACTGGGCGCAGCCTCCTGACCCCCTGTAAAAACCGCGACATCAGTGGTTGACTAAAGGCTGACCTGCCGCCAAATCCCTCATGGCAAGACGAGATGGCTGCTGCATACACCTTCACTGTTGAATGTGCAAGCCCTCTGTCCACCAATATCTGTAAGAAGGATAACATAGAGCCTAACTCACAAGATAGGGGCTCTATTCTCCGCTTCTCACACCATCGCTGGAATCCTAGCCCCTTTGGCCTGTAACAGGCTGTGGTGGATCCAGCTCTAGCTGCCTGGATAACACTGTCAGACAATCCACCCTGTCTCAGCCTGTCCCTCTCAGGAGCCAAGCCTGGAGAGGACGGCCGAGTGTGGGTAACGCCCCGATTGCACCTGCCTCTTGAGACATCGCCCCCCAGAACTGGGGAACTGCACAGGGCTGGCCCACCTTCATCTGTGTCAGATCCACTTCCGCTCTCCCGAAGTGGGCCCAGATCTGCTTCACCACCTTCGGGTGAAGCACCCACTCGCCTGGCATGGGGCTGCCCATCGACATGAGGTCGGCCCCTCTGTTCTCCAGTCCCGGGATATGGAGGGCTCTCAGAGATAACACCACCTCTGAAGCCCATAACCACAGTTCCTCCGCTGTGGTCAACAAGGCGGCAGATCGAACTCCGCCCTGCTTGTTGATATAAGCCACTGTGGTGCTGTTGTCGCTCCTGACCAATACATGTCTCCCCTGAATTAGGGGCCTGAAATGCTGGAGGACTAACACTACCGCCCGTAGCTCTAGGAGGTTGCTGTGTCGAGACTCTGTTAGAGCCCAGCGCCCACCTATAGCCCTCTTCAGGCAGGTCCCTCCCCATCCTGTTCTGGATGCATCCGTGAACACTGTGATGTAGGAGGTCACCCGTCCCAGTGGAGACCACCTCCGGAGGTGATCCGGGGACCCCCAAAACCGGAGGTTGCCCTCCACTGAGGGGGGGATGGTCACCAGCCGCCGCCTGTGCCTCTTGGGATCCAAGCGCAGGGTAGAGAACCACCTCTGCAGGCGGCGCATATGTAGTAACCCTAACGGGACCACCATGTGAGCAGCCGCCATGAGACCCAGTGTCTGCATGACAATAAAAGCTGTCACTGTTGCCCCCTGTCGCAGCCTGCGCACCCCCTGAATAAGGGACGCACGTCTGCTCTCTGACAGGGTGGCGCGCGACGCGCCTGCATCGAGCACCACACCCAAATACAACGCCCGTTGGTGAGGTATGGGGGTGCTCTTTTTCAAATTGATCGCAAAGCCCAATTTGGTCAGGTGTGTGATCAATTGTGCTGTGCAAAACATTGCCTGTTCCCGCGACCCAGCCATGACTATGAGGTCGTCTATGTAAAAGAAAACTCTCATGCCGTGTGCGCGCAGCGGTTGAAGCGCTGTGGCCACACATTTGCTGAATGTGCGTGGGGATAGGGAATAGCCGAACGGCAGCCTGTAGTACTCGTAGGCTATTCCCTGGAAGGAAAAACGCAGATACTTTGTGTGCTCTGGAGCAATTTCTACATGAAATTGCTGCACAAGCCCCAGTAACTGTTTCACAGTTAACATGCAGAATTTCCTGCGGGAAATGTGGCGATTCAGGCCGCGGAGATCTAGAATAGGTCTGAATTCCCCTGTCTTCTTGAGAACCAGGAAGTACATGGAATAAAGACCCACTTCCATGCGCTGAGGGTGCACCACAGACACAGCCTGTTTCTGCACCAGAGCCTGAATCTCTGCTGAGAGGAAACCCATCTCCTCCTGAGAGAATAGATTCACCTCTCGCATGCCCATAAACGGGGGTAGCCCCGTCTCAGTGTCCTTTCCATCCACTTTGATAGTACACAGCTGAGTTTCCATTCCCCATAACACTGTGTTAAAGGGCATGCCCTCAGCTGTGGGGCCACAGCTATAAAGCTGTGGTACTCTCTGGCGACCCGTCCCGCCGCAAAACTCCCCGTGAAGGGAAGATTCGCCCATGGAGGGTCGACACAGAAAGGGCCGATTATTTACTGAGGACCCTGAACGCACCGCCGCACGCTCATGTGTGAGCGCTCGCTCCCTCATAATGCCGTTCTCACCTTTACGGTGGACATCATTAATCAGAGTCCTTATAGGAGTAGTGCGTTCTACTAAGGCCCCTGAACGCACCGCCACGCGCTCTTCTGTGAGTGCGGGCGCTGCCATAATGCAACTCTTACCACTCTGGTAAATTGCATTAATTGGAGTCTTAGCCCCAGGCTTAGTGTGTTCCCTAACAGCAATACACCGGCCATAATGCCTCTGTACAGGTATAGCACTACGATAGCTTTGCTTGCGTTTTATCACTCTCATCTGCACACTCCCACTAGCCACGGCTGGGGCGGCGAGTGGGGAATTTGTACAGACATCATGTGTAAGTGTAGCATCGTGGAAACAAAGGACACTTAGACTTGGATACAGATCAACCTTTTCTTTATTTTTAAAAGTTTTCATGGAATCTGTGCATCAAATAGGGAGGAGGCGGGATTCACCCTTGCGTCCCTGGCGAAGAGTTTTTCTGCCCCCGCCGAGACGCTACCTCCCCCCGCCAGTCAGCTCCGGGCAGACGGCGCACCCCACCCGGCCGCTCTCTGCTGCTGAGGAGCATGCCGAGGTTGGGCAGCCCGTCCCCGTGGCTGCCGATATGTCGGTACCACGGGATGGGCCGTAGAGGTGGAGGGCGCCGCAGCCACGGGACCCCCGTGCCGGCGCCTCTCCCTCCGCTTCATTGTCGCGCTGCGCTCCCTCGCCTGCATGGAAATGAGTGGAGGAGCGCGTAGCGGGGCCGGAGGAGGGGCCAGCGGTAGCATCCGGCTAAGCTGGACCCTTTCCTCCTCCAGGCGGCTGAAGCGCTGGGTGACCGAGGAGATCGACCCAAAGAGCCCCTCCATGGACACGGGGGCTCCGAGGAGATCTTCCCGGTCTTTCTTAGATAGGGCAGTGAGTCCCAACCACACGTGACGAGACGCCACTGTGGCCAAGGAAATCACCCGCTCTGCTGCAGCGGCCACGCCATGAATCAGATTGTTCATCTGACCTATAGCGCGGTCCGAATAATCGCTCCCGTCTTGCGACAGGAGGGCGACTGCCTGAGGGGTGAGCAGGGAGACGCCCAACACGCCGAGATTATTTGCTGCAGCCACCATCTGCGTACCGAGCTTGAACATCTTGTCCAGATATTCCAGTGTGTCTCGGTCCCGGGGCAGCGGGGGCAGGGGTCGCTTACCCTCCGCCCAACCAGCCGCCCGCGGAAGCAGATGGGCCGCCAGGCTCTCATCAAGGGGGGGCACACCCGAACACGCTGTGTCCAAGCGGCCCTCCACCTTGATGATGCCTGCCATAGCGGCTACTGGGGCCTTCGTTTTAAATGGCTGCTGCCATGTCGCCTCCACACACCGCCATATATCAGGCAGCTGGGGCCGTAAAACCCCTGTCTCATGCGGCTTACAGGCCTCGGTGGCAGCGGTGTGGGGAGTGGTAGGCCTACACGCTCCGCCGCCATGGGTCATCACCGCTGGGAAATCCATTCACGCAGACCTGAGAGTCGGACCTCCAGACACCGAGGCGTCCCCGTCCTCCTCCTCGGGAATCGGGGTTGTCTGGCCCCACGGAAGGGAGAACCGGAACGGCACTTCCTCCTCTCCTGAATCGCCCATCTCGACGACATCGGGCTCCGAATCCTCCACCTCCTCCTGCGGGGCCTCCGCCGACAGGAAATGCTGCACACGATGCTCACGCATTAGCCGAGGAAGCATCTGGCTGGCTGAGCATGCCGGCGTCGGGCCCATACCGCTCACGGCATGGTCAGGCCCCATACACAAAAAGCAGAAGGGGTGTGGATCCGCCCCCGCGATCAGGTTTGGACATTTCGGGCAGGTCCTGTGGTCAAGAACTGACTCCATTACTCTCTATTTTTCGTCTTTTTTTTTAAGCTCCGTGAAAACACTTCCGCTGCTGAAGAGAAAAGGATGATAGTCAGGAGGCGAGGCCTCCTTTTATACGGTGTGATGCGCGCGCATTCAGGTAGGCCCGCCCAAGGCCGGCTACATCTATAGAAGTCTCAGCGGGAGAATGCTCGCAGGATAAGGTAGTACCCATAGAGTCCAGTAGAGGGCGGAGCCTGTGAGAGATATAACAAGGCTGTTTTGAACATTTGACAGATTTATGCTTAATTCTCTGAGAAAGTTACTGGAAGATACACTTTTGTGTATAAAAGCTGAAAAGTAGATAATGAAGTACTCTGTTTTATTAGATTTCGTCAAGCATCTGACTCTTAATGGCAGTTTGTGATTTTGAGGTTATTTCAGGGAAACAAGGCTGTTTTGACAGATTGTTGCTTAATTCTCTCAAAAAGTTACTGAAAGATACACATTTGTATTTAAAAGCTGACCACTACCATGAAGTACTCTGAGTAGATTTCAGCACACAGGGTCTCTACTGTAAACAGAAAAAACACAACATTTTTAAGTATCTAATAATATACTATCCACATAATATACTAGTTTAACCCCTACCAAAAAAGAAACAACATTTAATAATATAAAATAAAAAAGTACTTACCAGAGTTTTTCAAGATCAGATACAGGTCAAGAAAATGCATAGAGGAGGTATGGTGCTGGCTCATTAGCCCTCTCACTCTTCTTAGAATTATCCTGTGCAATTTTTAAAAGTTGAACTCCTATCCCCTTATAAACCAAAATAACAATAGCCCTTAATTAACACTAATCATTTAAAAAAACCTTACATCTAATTTAGAGAGGACAACTAAAAGTGTAAGGTGACTGTTTTAAACTAATAAAAAATTAGTCACACTAACCTTAGCTATCAGGGGGTAAATGTTACATTTTTGGTTGATTCTGGAGCTACACACTCTGTGTTAAAAAGGTCAGATCTGCCAGATTGCAAACTTAGTGGAAGATTTATTCACTCAATAGGAGCAGCTGGGGTAACTGTGAAGGAGAAGTTTTCGATACCACTTCAGTGTAAGGACAACGGTGATGACAGTCATCCATTTCCCACATCAGTCAAACACAGTTTCCTTTTATCATCGGTCTGCCCAATAAATTTACTGGGCAGAGATCTGATTCTCCGGTTCGGCTTAGACCTCATTTCCACAAATGAGGGTCTTAAAGTCAGACGGCCATCAACATTGATGGTTCAGAACCCCACATTTGATGATAAAGAACTGCTGAATGTGTACCAATGGCTGTTGACATATCCTGATTCTCAGGAGTTGTTGCGTTTGACTCATCAACGTGTTTTCCCACCTGCTGTGTTCATGGAAACTTCTCATTTGCATTGTATGGCTAACGTGTTAGAGAGTTTTCTGCTGGAATGCCTGAAGGATGAGCTCATGCTTAAAACTATGTATTGGAATTCGCTGTGCAGCGGTATTTCTGTTACACTCACACCCACACAACACAAGCTGTATCAAATCCCAGGGGCGGTCCCACACATTTCACTAGTCAGGGGCCCTACTGATAAATGGAGAGATTTGGGTCCAATCGTTAAAAACTGGGAATCTAGTACTGATTGGACTAGCACAGACGACCCGCTGATTGAGTATTCCTCATCACATGACGTGTTTAAGTACAGCATCGACTGCTCAGTTCATGTACTGCGCTCACTGACTATCACAGGCAATGATGACTATGTTAACCCCGTTGATGAGATACCGGAGTTCTCATCTTTCAGTCATATTTCTGAGCTCCCTGACGCACTAAAAACAGTCCATAAATATGACCTAGGGTTGATTCGCTCTGCGGAGCCTGTAGTTATCACTCCTAAGTCCACTTTCCGTCCGAATCAACCCCAGTACCCATTGAAACGTGAAGCTGTTGATGGCATTCGGCCGGTGTTTACCGCTCTGCTTAAACAAGGGGTAATTATACCGTGTAAAGATTCACCGGTCCGCACTCCAGTGTTTCCTGTCAAAAAGATCAGAGACAAACCTCCTGACGAGTGGAGATTTGTCCAGGATTTACGAGCTGTAAATGCAGCTGTGCACGCCCGTGCGCCGCTCGTCCCAAATCCTTATCTGATTCTTTCCCAAGTTCCAGCCTCTGCAGCATTTTTTACTGTCATAGACCTCTCAAATGCATTTTTCAGTGTCCCTGTACACAAAGACAGCCAATTCTGGTTTGCATTTGAATATGATGGTAAACCTTACACATTCACACGTTTGTGTCAAGGCTACTGTGAATCTCCTACTGTGTATAATCAGGCATTGTGTACAAGTTTGGCCTCTCTTCAAGTTTCTAAAGGCACTGCTCTCATCCAGTATGTTGATGACCTCATGATTTGCGCACCCACAGCAGAACAGTGTGAGGCTGATACTATTGCTTTGTTAAAGCACCTCGCAGACGAGGGCCACAAGGCCAGTTTGTCAAAACTCCAATATGTACAAAGAACAGTTACATTTTTGGGTCATATCAGGAGAGGGGAAAACGCTTTCAGATAAGCGTATTGCATCATTGGCTGCTCTGCCAAAACCTGTCACTAAGCGACAGATGTCATTTTTGGGTTTTTGTTCATACTGCAGGTCATTCATTCCAAACTATTCTCCAATCGAGTTGCCACTGCGTACTATCACGCACGTCAATGGTTTGAAACCTACAGATCACCTTATATGGACACCGGAAGCCGACGAAGCCTTCATTAATATGAAGCTGGCTCTCCAATCCCCACCGACTCGAAGTCTACCTGATCACACCAAACCTTTCACTCAGGCAGTGGATGAACGACATGGGTGTATGACCTTGATTCTCCTTCAAGATCATGGAGGAAAACAGAGGCCTGTTGCCTATTTCTCCTCCAAGCTAGATCCTGTAGCTGCTGGGCTGCCTAAATGTCTCCGTGCAGTGGCTGCTGCTGAGAAAGCGCTCAACTCCTCACGTGACATTGTGGGATATGCACCTTTGACCCTGTTAGTTCCACATGCTGTTTCACTCATCCTCTGTGAACAGAGAACATCACACCTCTCTGCTGCACGTTACCTTAGGTATCACACATGCCTGTTGGACATGCCTAATGTTTATGTCAAACGATGTAACACTCTGAATCCAGCGTCTCTTATGCCTTTGCCTGAAGACGGTGACGAACACGACTGTGTTGCCGAACTTTCCATTGTGTGCACACCTAGACCGGACTTAAAAGACGTTCCTCTGACAAACGCTGACCTCATTTTGTATGTTGATGGGTCTGCCTTTCGCGACCATGGGGGCACTAATCGGGTGGGTTTTTCTGTTGTTTCAGATTCTGCTGTACTCCGTTCTGGACCGCTTCCATGTCACCTCTCAGCACAAGCAGCAGAGCTCATCGCACTAACTGAAGCCTGCACGATTGCAGAAGGCAAAACCGTGACTATTTACACTGACTCACGCTATGCTTTTGGGGTAGTACACGATTTTGGGGCAATTTGGAAGTGTAGGCAATTTCTGAAATCTGATGGCAAACCAGTACTTAACCATGTCCTGGTTGCAGGCTTACTAGACGCCATTCTGCTCCCATCTGAAGTTGCAGTCTGTAAATGTGCCGCACACGCAAGCAGTACAGACCCAGTTTCCCTAGGAAATGCGTCTGCTGACTCAGCCGCAAAGGGAGCTGCTCTGATTCCTCTCGCACCTCACGCACACTCATTTGTTAAAATCCCTGTCTCCTCCTTCACTGACAAAATGTCATCACTGACTTCCATGCAGCAGCTAGCTAGACCAGTTGAGAAGGCTCAGTGGAAGGCTGCTGGGGCTGTGTTTGACCCAACCTCCAGCATATGGGTTGGTCCAAATTCCAATCCATGTCTCCCAAGACATCCTTTCTCTCTGGCACCTTACACGTTCGGCTAGAGAACCTCACTTACGAGACGACGCAAGGCTTCCAGGCATTGACTCCATTCATAATAGCCTCTAGGAACATGCTCATGCAGCACCAATTTGCTCTTGACCTTTTGTTCGCCCCAAAGGGTGGCCTGTGTCATGTGATCGGTGACTCATGTTGCACTTAAATCCCCGACGCCACCAAGAACATCACGGCCACCGTGCTGCATCTTAACAACCTGTTAGCCGACATGAAAGCGGATGACATATCCAACACAGGGGGCTGGGACTGGTGGTCCTGGCTTACATCAGGCGGGTGGGAAGCATGACTGGCTAGGATAGTTACACCCGTGGCGATCATTTTCGGCCTATTAATCAGTTGTACCCGTTTGATTATCCCAATACTGAAGAAGTGCGTTTCCAGCGTGGTATCCTCAGCTTTCGTTCAGTATACTGCTATTCCATTACACGACAATCCTTTGCGCCACAGTGAGATAGACCAGATAGAATCAGAAGAGTCTGATTCCGACACTACAATGTAATCCATGTGAATCCTCCTTTTATGCTTACATTATATTGGAGTCTGTCCTCCACAAAAACAGCCAGTTTTCTATGATATATTTGTGATGTGTTTACTTAAACCAGCGATGGAGTGTATTCATTTATGTGTTATATCAGTCTATCCTGTCATTTGTTATTTTTCATTGATCAAGTATGATCAAAAGGGGAGAATGTAGTGGAAATTGTTATCTTGCGTAAATGCTTAAACCAAATGCTTCTCATAACATTGTCTAAAACACCTATATGTGCTGTTTTATTCTCATACTCTAATGGGGGTTTATTCCCAAGCGCTTCAAGGGCACATAGCTGACTAGGGTGAGACTCACACAAAGTCACACGAGAACTTCCCTGGTTCTGAGACACTATCTACAGCTCAAGGACAGGGGTCTAATAACAATGAGACCGTGTGAAGACAGATTTCTTAACTTCCCTCCCTTTTCTGTATATAAGCTTTGCTATTATATTGAACTGCGCACACTCCTGCAGACTATTTTATACCCTGTGAGACCTGTGACTCTGTATTGCATTTTATGTATTTGAAGCTTCAAATAAATTAACCAGAAAGACAACTTTGTCCGTTTCACCATTTATTTGTTTAACCACTCTGACTTGTACTCTCCAGTATTGAGCTTGGATTTCCATAACACACTACAGCTGTGTGCTCTGTGGTGGGGGAGGAGCTCGCTTTTAACTCTGTCTTTGTGTGAAAAAAAAGGGAATTCTTCTCTCAATGTAAATAAGCAAATCATTTAATTGTTTGTTGAAAATTTAAATTAAAGTGTTTTTCAAAAATAAAAATAAATCTCTCACTCTCTCTCTGCGCGCGCACCAGTAATGTGCAGCCCTGCTCATAACAATGAAAATGTACAGAATGATTCCTTATAGTGCCTAATGGAAGCATATATAATGTGAACAAAATAGGTCTGAGCCCTGTGGCACTCCATGGCTAACTTTGGTTTGCATGGAAGATTCATCGTTGACACGTAGAAACTGAGAGCGTTCAGATAGATAGGACCTAAAGCAGTTCCCTGTATGCCAACTAAGTGCACTAGTCTTTGCAATAGGATATCAAACTCAGCACTGAGATCGAGCAAGACAAGAATAGAGACAAGTCCTTTGTCTGAGGTCACAAAGGTCATTTGTGACTTTAACCAGAGCTGTCTCTGTGCTATGATGTGTTCTAAAGCCAGACTGAAAATCTATTTAAGTAATCACACAACTGTTTTGCGACCGCTTTCTTGAGAATTTTTGAGAGGAACGGAACATTAGAAATAGGTCTATAGTTGGCTTGAACCTCTGGATCTCAAACGGTTTGGTCACGAATTAAGTAAAAGATTATTTCCGAGGCACACCTTCATATGATCATGATAAAAAAAACAAGAGAATAAATGAAAAACAGTAAACAGAAATACTATATGACAGTAAAACAAGAATACAGTTTAAAAGGGGAGTGATTTGTAAAATATCCATAAAGAAAAAGTAAATTTGTTTTAGGGCTGCACGATATTGAAAAAAACTGACATTGCGATATTTTTTTCCCCTGCGATATATATTGCGTTTCTTTTAACTATATTTAACCGGATGAAGGATTTTAGTCACGGACGTCTGGATCTTAACTGCTTGACTCATCATACCTTAAGTCATGATAATGCATGTTGCTTACCCTCAAAATAAGGGGGTTCATCTGTGAATGAAGAAGAGAAGAACCTTTTTGTATCCAAAATAGTTCCAGATGGCAGATGTTGCTTTTCTTTTTGGAAGTAAATCTTCATTCTCGCCGGTATTGTCCTCCTGTGCCTCGCTAATTTTTTACTGGTGTTTTGATGGTCTGCAAATTAGCGGTGCGGGACCTGCTGTGATCTGATCGTGATTGGTGGTTTGCTGTACATGCAGAGCCTGCATGTCACTCACTCAAGTACCCCTGACATGAGAGCCGCGCAAGTTTTCCTTTTGTAGCAAGCAGCAAAATAATTGTAACATGACGTGTTTGAGTTAATGTACCTACTTAATATCGCACGCCCTAAAAAATTATAAAAAAAATTATAAAATCGCACGTCCCTGCGATGTGAATATCGCGGTTATCGCCATGACACGATATATCGTTCAGCCCTAATCTGTTTACAGTTCTGTTTCATATGGGTGTTGAGAGATGTATCCGTTTTGCTCTCAAAGTGCACCAGATTGATGCTTTTGACTTCAATATGTAAACAAAAATCTTACCGGGGGAGCACGCCCCTGATTTCAAAAGGTGTTACATCTGATTTTTTTCCACCAAGCTTAATATACACGCATCATCTATTTTAAAGTGGTAATGTAGGTCCTAATTCTGACCAGTTTTAGAATAGGCAACAGAGAAGACTATTCAAATTCTGTATCATTGGCATGCACAATGCCATAATTGGGTAACATATTCCTGACGCCTCTTATGAACTCATTTGCATGGCTGATACACCAAATAATTATCGTTCATAAACCAGCATGCAAATGAATGCAGAGTAACTAATCTGCAGCTATGATGTGTAAAATTATTGCACAATATTCGTGTCAAATTAGAAGCCAAAACAGCAACAATGGAAGAGTAATCACAACACTCAGACATTACTGATGGCATTCCATTTTAGGTTTCAGTGTCAAGGACACACACAAGTGGGTTTAGAGAACTCTTTTGGAAAGTAAGCTGCGTCATTGTAATGAAAGTCTTGCTTCATGGTGCATTGCTGTCAGTCGGCTTACTGAGCTGAGACCTGAGGTTGCAAGCATAAACATAAGTCATAATATGTCTTTATGTTGAGTGTTTCAAATGTCACCACGTCTGCAGGTTTTTCATATGACAAAGACATTTTTGCTGTACCAAAAAGAACATCTGCTCCCAGAGAGTGTACATTTTTAACAAGAGGGACGTCATTGAAAAAGGAACTGTCCTTCCACGCCTTCTGCAACACATTGTGCTACACATGATCAATCACATTGACTTCGGACTTTAAGCTCAGCTGTGGATGGCGCATGAAAAACAGCTGTTACATGGCATGGTGTATTTCTAAATTACCTTATTTTCACTGCCCATGCCATGCACACCTGGGTCCACACAACCTTGAAATGACCTCAGATGAAAACCAAATTCTAAACTTTTTGTCCTTTTCAATAACACTGACCAAAGCCTGAAGCGCGAGCCCTGTGTTTTCAAAGTCAAGCTAAAAATGTAAAGTTTGACCTGACAGTGGCAGCTAAGTGATTGGAACTAAAAGTGTTTTATCTCCTCAGAAGCAAAAGCATTTTTCATTGGAATTTCAAGTGCAAGTTTTGGTATTTCTTGCAAATACAATTTTGCCTGATCGAGGCACTGGAGGAGGTAATATCGTTGGAATAATGATAACCTATACTAAGTGTCATGTAGTTATGCCAGATCTTATGCTGACATTCAAGCAGTCCACATGGAATCTCTCTAGTGGAGACTGAAGGTCAACAGCTTCATCATTGTCTTGGCCAATTAAGCTCACTATAGTGTATAGCCTTGGAGGAGCAACACTAAGCAAGGTGGATCCAACTAATCTTCAAAATTAAAAGACACGTTTGAAGTTGACTCTTGTCCATCAGACATACAGGAGGCAACAGTATGTTGTTATAAAACCAACCAACTGTTTCAAGGGATTCTACTATTAGCTTTCTGTTATAATGTTGGTTCCTTTTGAACCAGGACCAAATGTATTTGAACCTTAAACCTTACAAATATAATCATTTTGACCCACACCATGTAGTTCCCAAACCCAAATCATCAATCCTTTTTGTAAAGCTTGGTTGAAGACAATACATATTACCTTCTGTTAGAGTATCGGATCAGGAAAATATAAAGTGTGGTCTCTGGACAGAAAGACTAATACAGGGTGTCAAACTCTATTTCATCACAGGCCACATTAGCATTGTGGTTGCCCTCAAAGGGCCTGTGTTACCTTTTTAAGAATAGATATATGACTTTTGTTGTTTGTCTTGGTGGCTAAGGTTAGCATACTTTGCTCCGTGTTTAGAGTCTATGTGGCATAGTAGATTATAGGCTATTTACTTTGGACTTTTTGAGTGCCGCTAAAAGAAAACGCCTGAAAAGCTTAGTGCGCTGTTGACAAAAAAAGATGCATCATGGGACGTATAGTTTATGGACACTTTATTTCTGTAAAGAGGCATATCATTGTTTGATGAGCAATTTGTTTTTTGCAAAAGGTCGAGGGCCAGGGTAAAATGAGGCAGCAGCCGGATTAGCCTCGTGGTTTGACATACTTGGACTAATACTTTTGTCATTTATCTTGTTGGTTGTCTGATCAGGCAGCCCTATTGGCGGGACCAAATGACTTGATTAGCAAAGATCTGGCTATGGGTTAAAATAAGTACTTTAAGGCTGGGGTGCAATTGTGATCGGGATAGATGCTTGACAGTTCTGTGAATGATCACGCACATTTAGTAAACCTTTGAAAACAAAACATAAAATAAACTGCAACTGGTAACATATCCTTCCAAGTTTGTTACTTTTTTTCCCAGGATGGGCAAGAGGTAAACGGTAGTAAATGTGTTGTGTACGACTTATGCTGCTGTTTTTCTCGAGGACAAGTGCTCTTGTTACCATCAGTCCTTGCCTTGAATGATTTATTCAAGCAGTTAGAATATCTGCCCATTTTATTTGTTGTTAGACTATTTGTTTTTACAACATCGAAATAACCTTTTAAAGACAGAAATTACACAAACATTTAAACACTTCAGATCTGACCTTGTGTTAAATTATACTTTGAATCTCACTGTAATTGCATGCCTTAAAATATAAACAGATTTAAAAAATAACTGCATTAACGAGGCATATTCAGTTTAACACCATATGCTGCCTCAACTCAGTGAGCACACAGAAGGTATCCTGTTGATGAGATATTTCATAATGCCAGAGTACTAGTCAAAGGAGTGCCAAAAAAAGAAAACACCTAAATAACTAAAATTCAATCTACAAAATATAGGAGACTTGACATATACTCAAAGCACACGAAAACACTTTTCTCATGATTATAGAGACACACAACCTCTTAGTCTGGCTCTCTCTGTCAGTTAATATTATATGATTAGGATAGGGATTAGTGTGGGCACTGTGAGCAATCTGGCATTTTGAAGTTGCTTTATCACTCAGGCTACACCGGGCACTGTTTTGACTGTTTTATGTCATTACTGCCCTCCAGAATGCAAATTCTCCATAGGATTTTGGAAAATAGCTCGAAATAAGTTCTGTGGTTGACACACATTTAAGAGAGGGATCACGTTTTGTTCAGCTGGATAATCTCCACATGTCTACCCTACTTTTATAATTTTTGAATCATAAATCTAGTCGCCAAAAGCGAAATGCTAACATTATGCTATAAACGAACTACAAGCCAGTACAGCAGCAGGGTCGCACGACTTCAACGTCACGCCAACTTAAGATCGTTTCAACTGACTTGCACTGAAACTGCACTTTGAACACATTTTAAACTGTATACCCCGTTTATCTAGGCCCTTTTTGTTTTGTTTTATGTATACATGTCACACTGTGGGAAACGATATTTCTGGATGTATAACATGTAGAATTTTTGACAATAAAGCTGACTTTGACTTTCACGTGCTTGCATATTTTAACAAAGCTTTTCATTTTAGCCACACTGAATGTAACTAGCAGTCATGGCTGTGTCAATTACCAGTCTGATATCGTTTTACAAAGATGACAAGAAGAGTGTAGATAGAGGAGAGAACCACTACAAGTCAGGACACGTAAAACAGTGCAGCCTAGATGAAGGTGTACTTACCGGTGTTGTCAGGGCTAGCATGAGGGACAAGGTTTATAGTGTCGGTGAGTAGTGATAGCAAGAGTACCGTTAACCTAGAGTTAATTTATTCACATTAATTCCCATCAACAAATCCATTTTATGTGTCACATGAAATCTTTAATAGGCAAGGCAAGTTTATTTATATAGCACCTTTCAACAAAAGGCAATTCAAAGTGCTTTACAAAAAATGAAAGACATTAAGAAAATGGCATTTAAAATCAGTCATTAAAAAGAAAAGCTAATAAAATAAACATTAAAAGAAAAAATACATGGATAAAAGTTACAGTGCAGTCTAAGATGTGAATAGTTCAATTAACAGCAGCGACAAAAAGAAAAGTCTTCTTGCTGGATTTAAAAGTAGTCAGAGTTGCAGCGGACCTGCAGGTTTCTGGGAGTTTGTTCCAGATATTTGGAGCATAATAACTGAACGCTGCTTTACCATGTTTAGTTCTGACTCTGGGGACAGAAAGCTGACCAGTCCCTGAAGACCTGAGAGATCTGGATGGTTCATAATTTAGCAGTAGATCAGAAATGTATTTTGGGCCTAAACCATTCAAAGCTTTATAAACCAGCAGCAGTATTGTGAAATCTATTCTTTGACACACAGGAAGCCAGTGTAAAGACTTCAGAACAGGAGCGATGTGATCCACTTTCTTAGTGTTAGTGAGGACTCGAGCAGCAGCGTTCTGAATCAGCTGCAGCTTTCTAATAGATTTTTTAGTGAGACCTGTGAAGACACCATTGCAGTAGTCCAGTCTACTGAAGATAAAAGCATGGACAAGTTTTTCCAAATCCTGCTGTGACATTAGTCTTTTAATCCTAGATATATTCTTTAGGTGATAGTAGGCTGATTTAGTAACTGTTTTAATGTGACTGTTGAAACTCAGGTCAGAGTCCATGACTACACCTAGATGTCTGGCTCTCTGTTGTTTTGAACATTGCAGACTGAAGCTCAGCGCTAACTTTTATACGTTCTTCCTTGGCTCCAAAAACCATTACCTCAGTTTTATCTTTGTTTAATTGGAGAAAGTTCTGACACATCATTGATTTGTTCAATGCAATTACTCAGTGTTTGAATTGGAGCATAGTCTCCTGGTGAAACTGTTACGTAAATGTGTGTGTCATCTGCATAGGTAACTTATTTTGTTGTTCTTCATTATCTGAGCCAGTGGTAGCATGTAGATGTTAAAGAGAAGAGGCCCCAAGATTACAAATATTACACACCAGAAAACACAGAAATATCCATGAAATAAACATACAGTAGGCTATATACAATTAAAGGGATAATTGGAAAGGCATTACAAATGTAAATATATTTTAAATAATAAAACAATCCCACCAACACAGGTATCTACAGGAGAAGAGGGAATTCTCTCCACAAAATGTGAATGCCCATGTGGAGAATGGAAATGCAGTCATGCGGCTGCATTAGCCATCTTTGCCATCCACAATTTCAGCTGCACTGACAGGGGGTGTCAGTGGAAGAAGCCAAAGGCAGCAAAACGTACACATTCAGTGGAGGAGCTATTTCCTCCAAACAATAACTCATTCAACCCGCTGACAAGAGAGCCCACCTCCGAAGATCGTGACTGGCTGAGGGACAGACTCGGGGGCAGGTTCTCAGGAATTTCTTGGCTTCTCTCCCCCGAGCCAGAAGAGGAACACTACAGCTTGGAAACACTTACTGTTCCTGAAATTCTCAAATCTGTTGGGCATCAGGGACCTGAGGCAATTGTGGCAAGCATGGCATTGTCTGAGGAGCAACAGAGGGCAATTCAGGTGGCTACCACTGGTCAGCGAACCAACCCAAACTGGCATTTGTTCAGGAAAGGAAGGTTGACTGCCAGCAACTTTGGAGCTGTCCTGAGGTCAAAGCTTCCCTTATTGCCAGGGTGCTAGGGCAACAACAGGCCCTTGATGGTGTTTTGTCAGTACATTGGGGGACTATGAATGAACGTGAGGGCATTCACCACTACGACCCAGATGCAGGTCCATGAGTCAGGTTTGTGGCTCTCCCAATCAGGAGTGTTGGGGGCATCTCCAGATGGTCTGGTAGGGTCTTCCGCTGTGCTGGAGGTAAAGTGTCCCTACGGAGCCAGGGAAATGACAATTAGTGAAGCATTGCAAATCAAGGGCTTCTGTGTCAGTAAGGAGGGAGAAACATTCAGCCTGCGTGAGAAACATCCTCACTGGCACCAAGTGCAAGTCAGCTTCACCTCACTGCAAGAAAGAAGACGAAATTAAAATGTATGAATCGTTTTTAATTTACATTTACTCGCCTTTGCAATGTTGTGGTTGTTAAAGTGTTAGGCTTCCTGTCAGCTCGTCTGTTGGGAAGATATCAAATATTAGTTATATTTCACACAGGCTCCGCCCTCTACTGGACTCTATGGGTACGACTCTCTATCATGCTGTGCGTGCTTTCACCTACTGAGTTTACGTAAACGTAGCCGGCCAATCGGGGTGAGCCTACCTGAATGCGCGCGCAGGCCCACAGTATATAAAGGCGGCTACACCCGCCGCCCACTATCCTTTTTCTCTTCAGACGAGCTGACAACCGAAGAGTTAAACGAACGCAGATTAGAAGGAAAAATGGACTCACCATTACTGGAAGCTCGGCCAGGCACCTGCCCTGGTTTGATCGCGGGCGCCGGTCTCCACCACCTGTGTTTGGGGGACCAGGATATGGCAGAGGCGGTGCCATTCACGTCGCCATTCCAGCGGGGTGGATGGCTCCGTTTGCCGTTGTCCGGTCCATGGAGTTCCACCGCCCTAGGTGATGACCATGGCGGCGGAGCGCAGCTGCTCCCAGCGGGCAGCAGGCTGGGCAGGGAGCTGAAAACAGCTTTGCCACACTACCGCGTGACAAGGCGACTGCAAATAAACACGGGTGTGTTGGGCATCTCGCTCATTTCTGGAGATACCCCCACCTCACCAGATCAGAGCGATTATTTGTAGCTTGATCCTGGCCGCCACCGTTGTCTGCCGTGTGATATCCCGGTGAGGGATCACGCTGCATGGCACTTTCCAAAAGGACCGTGTTGTTGATCTCCCGGGCCGGGAGCCCCCGTGTTTACAGAAGGGCTCTTTGGATCGATCTCCTTGGTTACGTGGGTGAGGAGTAGTCGTAGCGTGGCTGCTTCTTGCTCATCCCCAGAGGAAATAACACTGTCCCACACTCCCCGCCCCCTCTGTAAACTCCAGTATAGGAGCCAGCAGGTGGGCGCGTGCACGTGAGTGGAATAAACCGAAGTGCTGTCAAAACACTGTGCGGGTTCAAGAGAGATTGATGTGTGTGTGAGAAACGCATTCAGTGAAAACGATTGCATTTATTCCAGAGTAAGAGTCATATCTCTCCACATTTCCACTTTTCACCATAATGTCCGTTTCAAGGTGACGGCATTAGGACAGAGCCGCAGCCCCACGGAAGCGTGCCGCGGTGCGTTCAAGGACCTCAGTAGAAAATCGGCCATTTTCTGTGTCAGCCCCCATGCCTTCTTATGGAAAGGTTTGGCAGCGGAGTAGTTCACCAGAGAATACTACAGATTCTTAGCTTTGGCTCCACAGCTGCTGGCATGTCCCCTGAACACAGTTTTGTGGGGAATGGAAGACCCACAAAAGCTGTGTACTGACAGAGTAGAGGGGCAGGACACTGAGTTACTCACTCAAGCTTTGCAGCGTCCCTCCTCCATTCAGGGGCAATAGAGAGTCAAATCTATCATCCTGGGAGGAGATAGGTTTCCTTTCAACAGGAAGTCGAAAAGAGGCCCTGTTGCATGAACGGTAGGTTACGTATTGTAACCCTAGTTCTAGAGTGATGTGTGTGTAAAATGCATTTAGTAAAGACAATGGCATTTATCCCAGAGTAAGAGTCATCTCTTTCCACAATTCCACATTTTCCCATAATGTCCGTTTCAAAGAGACGGCATTATGACGACCCCCCCCCCCCGAGAGCGGGCCGCGGTGCGTTCATGAACAGAAGAAGCTCAGATTAATGCCTCTTTCTCTCTGAGAGAAAACAGCATTATGGCGGAGCGTGCGCTCTCACGGTGCGTTCAGGGACCTCAGTGAAAAATCGGCCGTTTTGTTCTCTGACTGGAAACTGCATTATAGAAAAACGGCCCTTTCTGTGTCAGCCCCCCATGGGTCAAACTTCCTTTTATGGAGGGTTTGATGGCGGAGTGGGCCACCAGAGAGTACCACAGCCTCATAGCTGCGGCTCCGCAGCTGATTGCACATCCCCTAACACAATGTTATGGGGAATGGAAAATCAGTGGTGTATTAACAGGGTGGACGGACAGGACACTGAGACTGGGTTATTCACTCCAGTTTTGCAGCATCCCTCCTCCGTTCAGAGGCATGAGAGAGGCAAATCTGTCATCCCAGGAGGAGATTCAGGCCCATTCTGGAACTTCAAATGCCTGCACCAGCACATTGCATGCAAGAAGTTCCATATGTTAACTATGAAACAGTTACTGGGACTGGTGCAGCCAGGCGATTGGTTCACAACCATCGACCTGAAGAACGCTTACTTTCATGGCGAAATTGCTCCAAAACACAGAAAGTATTTGCGTTTTGCCTTCCAGGGGGTAGCTTACGAGTACAACAGACTGACGTTCGGCTACTCCCTTTCCCCACACACGCTACGGCGCTGCAACCGCTGCGGGACCATGACATGAGGGTGTTCTTTTATCTGGGCGACCTCATAGTCATAGTCATGGCCAGGTACAGGGAATGGGCAATGTTTCACACAGCCCAATTGATCCTACACCTAACCAAGTTGGGTTGAAAAAGAGTTGCGGTCAATTGGAAGAAGAGCTCCCCCATACCTCACCAGCAGGTAGAATATCTGGGGGTGATGCTCGATGCAGGCAGACTACGTGCCACCCTGACAGAAAGCAGACAGGCATCCCTGCTGCGGGCAGTCTGCAGGCTGTGTCAGGGGGCGACGGTGACAGCTTTGATCATCATGCAGACTTTGGGTCTCATGACGGCTGCTCACTCCGTAGTGCCACTCGGACTTCTGCATGCACGTCGCATAGAGAGGTGGCTTACCGGCCTTCGTTTAGATCTCAAGACACAAACGACGTCTGGTGATCATCCCCCCCTCAGTAGAGAGCAACCTCCGATTCTGGGGGTCCCCAGAGAATCTGCGGAGGGGAGCTCCACTGGGGCAAGTGACCTCCTATGTCAGTCTTTACAGACGCTTCAGTGACAGGATGGGGGGGGACGTGCCTAGAGAGAGCTGTAGGTGGTTGCTGGCCTCTGACAGAGGCTGGGCACAGCAACCTCCTGGAGCTGCAAGCAGTGATGCTGGTCCTACAGCACTTCAAACCCTTAATACAGGGCAAACATGTGCCAGTGAGGAGCGACAACCGCACCACAGTGGCGTACATCAACAGGCAAGGCGGAGTCCGCTCAATAGCCTTGTTGACTGCGGCAGAGAACCTGTGGTTGTGGGTTTCACAGATTGTGTTGTCTCTAAGGGCCCTGCACATCCCGGGACGGGAGAACGGGGGGGCCGACCTCATGTCAAGAGGCGGACCCCTGCCAGACGAGTGGAGGCTTCACCCGGAGGTGGTGAAGCAGTTCTGGACTCAGTTCGGGAGAGCAGAGCTGGACTTGTTCGCCAATAGGCGCAACAGCCACTGTGCCCTGTGGTTCTCCCTGGCCCGGTGGGACAATCTGCCCTTGGGGGTGGACGCATTTGCACACGAGTCATGGCCAAGGAAGCTGCTTTACGCCTTTCCACCGCTGCACCTTATCCCCCCCCCCCCCTTCTGGATAGGGTGAGGCGGGAGCAGTTGTCAGTCATCCTAGTGGCCCCAGATCACCGCCTGGCGCTGTGGTACGCGGGGTAACACAGATGCTGGTGGGCCAGCCCTGGGCAATTCCTCAGGTCTGGGGAGCGCTGTCTCAGAACGCAGGGGCAATAGGGGCGTTACCCACTCTGGGCCAACCTCTCCAGGCTTGGCTCCTGAGAGGGACAGGCTGAGACAGGTGGGGCTGTCTGACAACGTTATTCAGAATATCCAAGCAGCAGGAGCAGAATCCACCACAGCCTGTTACAGGCCAAAGTGGGCGGGATTCCGGCAATGGTGTGAAGGAAGGAGTCTAGAGCCTCTGTCATGCACACTGGGCTCTATTCTTACCTACTTACAGATACTGGTGGACAGGGGGCTGGCTCATTCCACAATTAAGGTGTATGCAGCAGCCATTTCATCCTGCCATGAGGGATTTGGAGGCAGGTCAGCCTTCAGTCAGCCGCTTATGTCGCGGTTTTTGCAGTGGGTCAGGAGGCAGCGCCCAGTAGTGCACGCCTCTGCCCCACAGTGGGACATGCCATTGGTGCTCGAGACTCTGGTCACAGAACCATTTGAGCCCCTGGAGCTCTCCTCCCTGAAAGCACTGTCATGACAGCATTGCTACTTGCCTTGACTTCGGCCAAAAGAGTGTCCGAGCTGACCGCTCTGTTGGTGCACCCAAGCTGCCTTTTAATCCGGGGTGACCGTAGCGGGGCGACACTCCGACCGAACCCCTCCTTTACTCCTAAGAGCCTATTCAGTTAGGTGGTTTTAATCTTCCACCCCATATTGAGGCCAGGGAGGCTAAATTGCACCTCCTCTGCCCAGTGTGTGCGCTAACATGTTATGTAGAGCGCACGGCTGCCATTAGACGCACTGAACAGCTGTTTGTGTGCTTTGGGGATGGTGTGGCTAGAAAAGCTCTCTCCAAGAAGCGCCTAACAGGATGGCTATGCGGGTGCATTACACATGCCTATGGACGGGCGGGGAGAGCCCTCCCCACTGGGGTCCGTGCGCATTCTACACGGGCTGTGGCTGTGTCAAACAGCCTTATTCAGCAGCGTGGGTGTAGAAGATATATGCACGTCTTGGTCTACGCCAGGCTCTTTCATAAAATGTTATCTCCTGGACATGTCTGGCTCCTTCTCGTCGTCTGTGCTTGCCGAGGCAACGCATGACTGGTGAGAGGGGGGTGGCTGTGGGTCAGCAGGTGTCTGACCCCCCCTGAACATAAAGCACTTGTGTTTTCCCATGCTCCTGAGGGACTCGGACAGGGCTGGAGGCAGGCTGGGAGAGCCTTCCTCACTATTGTCCATGCCCACTCTACACGGAGCGTGTGTGAGTGTGGGGGACGTGGTGCACTTATGTTTTCCCATGCTCCCGAGGGACCTGGGGAACATGGTGCGCGGTAAGCTCCAGACGAAGTCTCCGCACAGATCTTTTCCATGCACACTCTACACGAGGTAAGCGTGTGTGAGTGTGCCTTATCCAAATTGTGGCCCCAACTTCTCTACGGTTACAACCGGATGGGAGGAAGTGGGGATGCAATGGATGTTAGCCAAAAGCCGGTTAGGGACGGTGTGGTGGGTTGATGTTGTTAGATGACAGGGCGTGTATACATCGGGGCTCCGCCCACTGTACCCATATAGTCCAGTAGAGGGCGGAGCCTGTGTGAAATATAACAGGGGGTTAAGTATTGTAACCCTAGTTATATAAGCACAGGCGGAGCCCTCTACCTGGGGGCCCTGTCTTTCCTAGTCCGCTCGCTGAAGAGTGTATAGGATAGTGGGCGGCGGGTGTAGCCGCCTTTATATACTGTGGGCCTGCGCACGCATTCAGGTAGGCTCGCCCCGATTGACCGGCTACATTTACGTAAACTCAGTAGGTGAAAGCACGCACAGCATGATAGAGAGTAGTACCCATAGAGTCCAGTAGAGGGCTCCGCCTGTGCTTATATAACTAGGGTTACAATACGTAACCCCCTGTTTCTTGGAAGTCACACCGTCACATATAAGAGCATTAAGACATACAGTACATAGGCTAAAACAAAACATCTAAAGATATAACCTTGCACTTTGTCTCGTGAACATTTTCACTATTTTGACATTTTTATAGATGAAAATTGAACTAAAGAAATAAATTGTAGATTAATCCATATTGAAAATACTGGTCAGCTGCTACACTAATTATAGTTATATTTCTTAATTAAGATATTACTGTATTAATCCCAATTTGGGAAATGTTTGTGTTGCAGCAGCATAACAAGAAAAACTAAATATAAGTTATTATAGGTAAGGGATGGAATATTAAATTGAATATAAATGTAAAATGTACATGTGATTTTACGTTCAAGAGAAGCTATGGAGCAGAGAGTTCTCTGTCAGCCAGAGGTGATTTGTTATTAGTCCAATATGTCAAACTGATTTCCCTGACTACAATCTTTAGTTACATGGTGAAACGTTATGCTCCTTGTACTAATTAGACTTATCATATAAGCCACACAGGTTTTAATAGGATGTATTCATTATCTTTACTTATGTTGCGGTCTTTTCAGCAGCGCCATCTCTAAAACGCCGATACAGTCAATACCCATCATTTACATTTCACCGTGAACAAAAATGTAACGTCAGCTTACCTCATGGCACGAATCCAGACTCTCCTTTGGAAAACATTGGCCGGGAAACGATAGAACGAGCACGTTTCATGCAAAGACCTGTGGCTGCAACCCGGAGCAAAGCAACAAACCATTGCGTAGCTAACTAGTAGCGCTAGCTTTAGCTAACGTTAGCTAACGAAACGAACTGCCGAGTAAAATTGGAAAACACTGGTAATTAATTATTCTATAATTTGTAAAACTACGGTGTTAAAAACGACAATTTCAAAAATACAGATTCTAATGGTCAGATATAGATATACAGATACTAAAGATAGGCAGGTACTTGCTTTCAAGCAGAACACAGGGGAAAACAAACTTAGCGGGAGTGTTTACGTGTTAGGCGTAATGACGTACAACGGCCTCGACAATTTCTGTAGTCCTATTCAGCCACTCGGTAACAACCATCGTTTTTCAGACATGTAAACTCTTCAAAAATGACCAGTGGGGTCACCGCTGATGTATTTAATGTCGTAAGAACAAAACGTGATTTATCTCTTAAATTTGTGTCAACCACAGACCTTATTTCGAGCTATTTTCCAAAACCCTATGGAGAAAATGCATTGCTTTTTGACGAAGGAACCGGAGGTGCTAAAAATGCTAACTTACTTCCGGGTTTTACGACGCGTCACTGCGTTTCTCTATTGTGTTTATGTGCACTACTGTTTCATACGGACAGTCATCGTGGCATCGTGAAACAATATTTAGACCAAGTAAATGCTGGGACGTCGATGGCAAAAGTTCCGTAGTCAGAAGAGAAGGGCATGGTTAGGTGATACATTTGTTCCTCAGTTGTATCTAAAATCCCCAATTCTCTATAAACTTGTCTTCCACAAATGTAATGTTAAATGAAACGTAAGTATCTTTGTTTCTTGTCTTGAATTCTTGTTTATATTGCAAATGGATGCTTTGGATGCAAAACCATTCGGACTTGATCTGACAAAGTATATCATCATCATAGGTATCTGCATATGAATATAGAATATGTTGGACACGGAAAAAGATGTTGGTAGCAAAGCTGACAGCTGTCATTTTGTGGTTTGTAGGTATGTTAAGTCGTTTGCAGGTGCAGATAAACAATCTGTGTAGCGAGCATAAGAGGCGGAACACATTGGCCAAAATGCAATCCCAGAACAGCTTTCGTCTCATGGTGAATAGATTAGAGATGTTGTCTATCAACCCCAACTCTCAAGTGTCTAATTGAACTGTAAACAATGACCAATCAACAGAAGAGCCTGGAATAGTTATCCGTTATTTAGGTCCCCAGAAATAATGGCTCTTGCCCCAGAGGCTTATCACTGTCAAGCCGATAATAGATGGGTTCCAAGATTGACTTTAGCTCAATTCAGATGAACATCGATCTTGGTTATATGCATTTTAGGCCGAAGGATATCTTCACAAATGTGGTTGTCTGCCAGTCCTTAACATTGTATTACCTCTATCTACAGAGTTGGTTTGCTCATGTCTTGGATGCCATTCAAGGACAAGTCTTTTGTTCATGAAATTGAATTTGTCCTTTGTATGACAAGGACAAATCCTCCCTGATCTTCCTAAATAAACACAAAGTGAGATTGTGTACAGTATACTGTCAAATAGATTCATTTTATTCTTAAACTGTAATTATCACCTACTACATCCTGACTCCCCCTACATGTAACACACCCTAACCCCATGCAAACAATCTGCCTTCAGAATGAATTTGTCAACCCCTCAAACAGGCAATGTTAGGGCACAAAGAGATGGCTAATGATTCATGAATACAGAGGATCACTCTAAATCAACAGAGAAATAATCATCTGGAGAGATGTACGTCATATGTGAACTTTCTACATAAAACCAACAAGCTTATGTTCAATCAAGCTAAATATAGAGGCAGTGACTCAAATGTAATTTTTTCACGAGATAAAAGAAGCTGAAAGCAGACTTTTCACTTTTATTTTTGCTAGCAATCTCTGTATTGGTGTTTGAACTATGTCATTATAATTGCATCTCCCCCACACAGAATGCAAGGCAAATGTTGACATTACACCGAACTAAAGGGCAGGCAAGCTCTTCATTTGAGTGACAGGCCAGAATTGATTTTTTGACAGTGAGATAGTGACACATAGTGATTGTGAAACACAATCAGGGGCCATTTGAGCCGAGACCTGACCAGAAACCCTACACAATCACATACACACATATGTTCAGGCACTCATGCTTTACTTCTTTCATGCTCTTTACCAGCTTGGCTTTCCCCACCAGGCATGAAGGTCATTGGCCTTTTTCTCCTCATAAAAAGTACTGAGCATGTTTCCAGTTGTTTGTGTCGCTGGTTGATTGGCACATGCGATCCTCCGCTGGGGACTTTTCAAAGACACAAACACAGAAGAGAAGTAATAAGTATGAAACATGACACAGTGATAGGTCATAAAGCCACTGTCAATCAACCAGATAAGTGAACCAACAGTATCAGTCCAATTATAGGTGTTGACAGCTAACTAAATTGTAATTCCATATTACATTAATAATCTGTGATTATATTTACAGTGTATAATATTGGCTATTGAAAATGTTAAAGCTTTAAAAAGGCAGGTAACTCCTCATCTCTGTGCTTTTTTTCTCCCATCAATGTGACCCCTACCTATCCAACTCAGTGGGTAAATAGATATCTACCAAATCAGAAGGATTGTGGTTCAATCCCCAGCCCCTGAAGTCAACTTGTTGATGTTTGTAATTCCCTTTGGAGAAAAGCAGCAGCTAAATTACATGAACTGTAATGTGATATTTACTTCCCCCAATCAAAAAAGCTAAATGCTGGAAGAGATGATCCTGAAAGATGAATGGTTAAGTTCAGCACTATGGTGACAGGTAAATAGATTTAATATATAAAGCGCTTTACAGATATACATATTTACACCCATTCACATACATTCTTATAGAGGTCAGGGAGAAGGAAATGCAAGAAACAGGCGGCAGAAAAATGGACCATCCATTTGTTCCCCAGCAGAAAGAAAAGGCCTGTGTTAAATAGTTAACAGTCTTTAAATTAATGTAGGTTTATTGTGTGTGCATTTGACAGTATGCATGAACATTACCAATTGTCTATATTGTTCATATGAAAGGGACAGATGTTAGGGACCCCCTAACAGAAACTGTACTGTACACTATGTGTGACCCGCTCTCTCGAAATCAGTCGGAAGTCGCAATGGCTCATTTCAAAATAAACGTGGATTTGCGTAAGAAAATAGTTGTTCGGGTGTTTTGTTTGATTTTAAATAAACAAAGTCTTGGCTTTCAGAATATGAAACTTTTATTTCCAAAATCACACGATAAATACATTTTTGAAGCTTGTAAAGGGAAGATGACAACACAATACACACAAATGCAAAATTACACAAACACGTATACACACACACTCGCGAGCTTCCCCCAGACCAGTAATCCAAACGAAAATATCTTCCCTCCGTAGTATTTTGATCCTTTGCTCCGCTAATAATCAATCAGATCGATGGATTCCAGAGAAGAGGACACTTTAAAGGCCTTTTTCTCAAAATGATGACTCTGTGACAGTCATTATATAAGGTGACATATTTTGCTTAATATTTGGAGTACAAAAACAATCCTGATATCATTAGAAAGCTAGGAATCCCCTCTTTCCAACAGTGTATACAACTCAAAATGTGTCAATGCGACTGATTTCAATGGAGCAGGTCACATATGTTCTCAATCCAATTCAAAATGTTTTCTCATCTCTTGGTATGAATAATTTATGTAAGAACGTTTTTTGACTTTAGAGCAGATTGTTTCGGGAAGTAATTAACTTTATTCTTGAAGGGCATGTGGTCGATTTTAAAGATCTTAGACTCAAACGGTGATTAAAGCCTTTAAACAGGCATAACCTTAATTCAAAGGGGCATACAGTGACTGTGTACTAAGTGAGTCTGCCATGTACACTCCCACTGTTATAGCTCACAGAGTTTCCCTCAGCCAAGGAAGGTCGACATTACTATAACACAAGCACAACCACCTGGTAGCACTGACCTGAGTGGAGCCGATTAATCTGGTTCATGGGGGGCTGTGGCTCAGTGGATATCGCGCTGAACTTCGAATTAGGGGGTAGCAAGTTCGAGTCCCACTGCAATCAGCATGTTGTTGTGTCCCTGGGCAAGACACATCACCCCTGTAGGGATTGCCCACAGTACTAAGTCGCTTTGGATAAAAGCGTCTAACAAGTGTAATGTAATCTGCAGAGGTCATGGAAAGTGTGTGTAATGAGACCGTAATTGGAGGGAGCCAATAGCATGGTTCTCCGGGACTAATCCTAAACTATTGGGGAGAATATTGAAAACAAATCTCTATTACAACCAGGGGCTACTATGGCTGTTGGCATAAATCTGTTTAAAATGCAGTTGGTATGGCCTACTGAAGAGCTGAGCACTAATCCTATGGGAGGAAAAAAATGTGCTTCTTTTTCCGTGCCATCATCCTTCTCCTTCTCTCGTCAACTCTCTCACCATAGAGGATTTATCCAAGGATTACTGATGATGGGGAAGCCTCTTTAGTTACCTGAAGCACAATATGGGCTATATACATTACGTGATGCAGCAGACTGTGGAAAGCTTTAAAAGGTTGATGAGCTGTCTGCTGCAAATGACTGAAATGTAATCAAGGACATTTGGAAGATCAAGTGCATGGAAAAACTGAACGTATGCTGAACATATAATGCATTCATATGTTCCACTGCTCAATGTCCTTTCAATATGACAGATTGAGGTCAAATATTTACGGTCTAATTCGGTGGTTCAACGCGTAAAAATCCAATATTTACAGTTAAGAGATTACTTTTATGCTCTGTAAAACCTACATCTTCAAATATAAGGCCAGGGAAGTTTCTTGACTTTAGACCAATATATCACCAGTGGCAGAAAATAATTTCAACATTTAATCCCCTTTAAAAAATGCCCATCCTTCTTCGATTCTTTGCTATTTGAACTGCAAAGATAGCTCTAACCAATCTCTCATAATGAAACCCTGGAAACGTAGGGATGACCCAAACAATGGTAACACCGCTAGTAAATTACTTTTGTTTAGTGCACCCTCTGTAGATACAGCCATGTCTTCTATGCAAAATACATGATTAAAAAGAGAAAATGAATTAATCCACCAAGTCAAAAACAAAAAAGCATATCTGGTGCATTTGACCTAAAACTAACTATTTTATTTGGTGTTATTGTCGCTGAACATGCATGTAAGTATCCCTTTACTTCATACAGTCTAACATTAGTGCAAATTCCAATATTTTCAAATAATTGCAGTGGCTCAATTTTTATCCAGATAACCCCCGGAAATATGTTAGTTCTGCTGTTCAAAATAATTGGTAATATAGAGGAATATAACTTTAGGCAGTAAATTCAAACTTCATCCCTTTCATCCATACTGAAGCACTGTGGTATGCAGTATCTTTGGCTAATGTATTCACTAGTAATATGTGTAGGCAAATGTATTTTCAAAGAAAAAGTAATTGTTGCCAGGAATTAGGTAAGCAAATTGTCAACACCGTTACCAGGTTGTGTATCATGCTTCAAGTCATTGTAGACTTGATTTAAAGGTGCCAGATTATGCTAATTCCCAGGTTCATATTTGTATGTTGTTCACTGGGTGTCCCCAGGGGTCAGTACTGGGTACACTCCTATTCATCATTTATCTCCTCCCCCTAGGCAAAATCCTCCGTCACCATGATCACTGCTACACCGACGACACACAGTTCTACATTTCCTCCAAACCCACCACTGCCCTGCCCCCAACCTCCATCACCACCTGCCTTGAGGACATCAGGAGCTGGATGAGCAGGAACCTCCTGAAGCTTAACAGTAGCAAAACTGAGGCCCTGCTCATCGGCTCCAAATCCCTCACCAAGTCACATAACACCCCAGCACCAAACATCATCATCGACGGCTTCCCGATACCATTCGCTGCACTGTAAAAAAAAAACTCGTAAAAAAACGGTCAAAGTACTGGCAGCAGCGGCTGCCAAACAAAAACCCTTAAATAAAAGTAAAATACTTTAACTGAAATAAAGTGAAAAAGCCATTAATGTTTACTCAGAATTTTTCTTCCACACTTGCCCCTGCTAACATCTCAGTAAATGAGCTAGTAGATCATTTTAATTCAAAAATTAAAAATATTATAGATGCCATTGCTCCAACTAAGGTAAAGGAAGTGACTGGCAAGAAAATATCTCCATGGAGAAAGGCCATGACCGTGAGAGCAGAAAAAAGAGAGTGTCGAAAAGCTGAACGCAGGTGGCGAAAAACAAATCTCCAGGTTCACTTTGAAATCTATAAAGAGAGACTTGGCCTTTATAATTTGGAATTGAAAAACGCACGACAATCGTTCTTCTCTAACATCATTACCGAAAACAAAAACAACGCACGTGCATTGTTTGCTACCGTCGACAGACTAACTAACCCCCCAGTGTCAGTAGCCTCTGAATTTCTATCCACCAATGATGCAATGATTTTGCCTCCTTTTTCACTGACAAAATTCAGAAAATCAGACAAGCAGTCAGTGCCTCTGCATCAGGAACAGCAAATGTGTTGTCTCTGTGTCCACTTAACATCAATTCAAACACCATGACACAATTCCATCAGATTAATGATAAAAACCTAGAGGACATTATTCAACTTCTGAAATCCTCCTCCTGCTGCCTTGATATTATTCCAACGGGATTTTTTAAAGATGTTTTGCCTTGCATGGCCTCAGATCTACTTCATATAGTAAACAAATCACTTCACTCAGGTATTTTTCCACAGGCCCTGAAAACTGCAGTCATTGAACCGCTCTTAAAAAAGAATAATCTAGATGCTTCAGTAATGAACAATTACAGGCCCATATCAAACCTGCCATTTCTAGGTAAAATCATTGAAAAAGTTGTTTTTCAACAGCTGAGTAATTTTTTGCATTTAAATGACTGTTTCGATGTGTTCCAGTCAGGCTTTCGTCCAAACCACAGTACTGAGACTGCTCTTGTAAAGGTCTTTAATGACATCCACTTAAACACAGACAGTGGCAGAACTTCAGTGTTAGTATTATTAGATCTCAGTGCTGCGTTTGACACTGTTGACCACAGCATATTACTAGACCGACTGGAAAACTGGGTGGGACTTTCGGAAACCGTCCTAAATTGGTTTGAATCCTACTTAAAGGACAGAAACAACTTTGTTTCTATTGGTAAATACACATCTGAGTTGACAAATATGACATGTGGGGTTCCTCAAGGCTCCATCTTGCGGCCTCTTCTCTTTAACATCTACATGCTACCACTGGCTCAGATAATGAAAAACAACAAAATAAGTTACCATAGCTATGCAGATGACACACAAATTTACGTAACAGTTGCAACAGGAGACTATGCTCCAATTCAAACACTGAGTAAGTGCATTGAACAAATCAATGACTGGATGTGTCAGAACTTTCTCCAATTAAACAAAGATAAAACTGAGGTAATGGTTTTTGGAGCCAAGGCAGAACGTATAAAAGTTAGCGCTGAGCTTCAGTCTGCAATGTTCAAAACAACAGATAAAGCCAGAAATCTAGGTGTAGTCATGGACTCTGACCTGAGTTTCTTCCATTCTCTGTTGACGTCCCGCTAATCATATTAAACGGGTAGAAATAAAATATCAATCCAAAAACTCCTGGAGTGTTAGAAATTAAAATCAATGTTTCATAGCATAATGTAGCTTAAACATACTGTCAGTTTAAATGCTATTTTATTCTGGAAAAAAACGGAAGTTCTCAATACCAAGCTTTTATTCTGAAAATCCTTCATGACGACATCCGGGGCTACCGTCCATTAGTATCATTAAAGTGGTTATTGACGCCGTTAACATGTATTACATATAAAGTTATGAAAGAGATAAGGAGGAGAAAAGGCATGTGGAAGTAAGCAATGAATGTAAAATGTCGAAATCCTCTGTTTAACGCGATATCGGACAAAGGAGAACGAGAAGTCCCCTACGTCACTACAGCTCACAGAGAGGAGGAGCGAACAGCCAGCAAGCGGGAAAGACGAAGGCTTGTGGGGTCTCTTCTGCACGGCCGGCACCTGGGAGAGGAAGCTGCAGCCTTTCTCTCCTGACTGAACAATATCCTGTTTGTAACATTACCGCGCTTTTTATTAATTAAAGTACCAATTTTGAACCTTCTCAGAGACTCCATTTAGTCTCCTTTTTAAGCTTCTCTCCTGGACGCGAGAAAAACGATCACGGTTTACAGGAGCAGACAGAGTGAGCAGCTGCGCATGGAGACCTGATGGAGACTTCTTCTTTGGTGTTTTTTGGCAAACCGCCAAAAAAAACGTTTCAAATTTGAACTACAGGCGCGGACAGTTCTCATTGGCAGGTTTCTTCGATGACGTTTATATTAATCAATCACATTAAAAGCAACATGTGAAGTAGCCAATTGCAATTTGTTTCTGTCAAAAGTAAAAATATCTCACATACTCACATAATGCGCAGAATTAAGTCATTTAATAAATGAAAGTAACTGAAATAAATCATGTATATGTGTGCCATAGACGGTGTGTGTCCTTGTTTACAAATCAAATGTATTTCAAACAAGGACTACCTGAACAATGTCTCCATGTTCAATTACAATAAATGTAATGAATTCACCATGCACAGTCTACAAAAATGCAATATCAACCCCCATACCCCCAGTTCAGTGCTTCTCAAAATGTGGTCCGTGGACCACTGGTTTTATAATCTGTTCTAGAAAAACTATGTGTTTTTTGATATTTGTGGAGTTAGGTGGTCCTCGAGTGTCTTTTTATTGGTTAAGTGGTCCTTGGTGGTCCTTGTGTTCGGGTGAAATCTGACCGATTTACTACTTTCATCAATCATAAGTAGACCGTAGACATATGAAAATCGAACATATGAAATCGCTGATCACCACTTTCATTGAATTTTGGATGATTTAGTCAACTTTGTAACACCCATGGTGTTCCCGGTCAAAGATGACTGCCATAAAGAAAAGGAATTAGTAATCATCCGGATCAGATAAAACACACACACATACACATAAACACACACACTAGATGTGTTCCCCCCCCTTAATGACACAAACACACACAGTTTATGGCGAGTATGGCAAATACAAGTTTACAAGTTGTAACAAACAGTAGTGCTGAGCAAAGTGACTAGAAGGCAACCACACACTTGTAAAAAAAACACACTTTATAAAGTCAGGCAACACTAACCAGGCTTCGTGTGATTCTATTTATTTGTACCTTACTTTGACAATCCGTTCGCTGTTATTGATCATTGTGGAGATATACAGTGCAATAACCTTCTTAGTGCAATAAGAAGCTACAGGGACTTTAATCTACGTCGGTAATATTGACTTTATTTAATACAACATTTACGGTACAAGATTTAATCATACAGCCCATGTAGTATAATATTTTACAAATGATGAATTACAGCAAACATGTGCAATATATCCATTATTACAGCTCTGTGGGATGGCCGTAAGGGGTCCATTCTTATTGTGCATCCATGGGTAAAGATCATAGATAAACGCATGTAGTACTGAACACATAACATGAACGTGCCGGGCGTTCATAATGCTGAGGGAAATAACTCTCAGAATAACGTTTTACATCTTGATGTCCGAATGTTTTTAACAAGGGCTATACAAACGTTCATACTGGGTAGTTTATTTAGTTTCATAAAAATTATCCAGCGATTTACAGACCACTCTTTCCCAATGTGAGTCAATAGGAAAAAGTGTTTCCGGGCCCAGCAACCTAACAGACGTGTAGTACCGCCGTTTGGCCACATCGAATATTTTCCTCTGAGTCCGGCACACTTCCTAGGGGCTTTTTACAGCAGGCCAGGGGGTTCATAATTTGACACAACACCGGTACTGGAGGAGTGAAAGGCCTGAGCCAGAGGGTGTTTCTCAATGTCGAGTACGCTTGCTTGGTAGCACATGTCTTCCGAGTCACTTGCTTCAGAAGCGAGGCAAGAATACTTCTTGGCATTCGGAAAACGAAGAGTGGAACAGGCGAGCAAGTGTGCAGGTGTGCTTCATATGAGAGGCCCCGCCTTACAATTTCCACCACAGATTTGGGGAAATTGGTCCGTGTGCAAAGCATTGTGGGGATTTTAAGACGCGGAGTCTACACATATGTGACCTGCTCTATCGAAATCAGTCGCATTGACCCGAAGACACATTTTGATTTGTATACACTGCTGGAAAGAGGAGATTCCTAGCTTTCTAATGATATCTGGATTGTTTTTGTACTCCAAATATTAATCGAAATATGTCACATTATATAATGACTGTCTCCGAGTCATCATTTTCAGAAAAAGGCCTTCAAAGTTTTCTCTTCTCTGGAATCCAACGATCTGATTGATTATTAGCGGAGCAAATTATCAAAATACTACGGCGGGAAGATATTTTCGTTTGTATTACTGGTCTGGGGGAAGCTCGCGAGTGTGTGTGTGTGTGTGTGTGTCTAAGTGTGTGTGTGTAATTTTGCGTTTGTGTGTATTGTGTTTGTTTCCCGGGGAAAACCCTCACGAGAAACACCGGCTGTTGTTATGCCTGCTGTGACGTTAAGTTACTCCGTTCTCCGCTTGTAATTATGCCGTTACAAGCTTCAAAGTTGTATTTATCATCTGAATTTGCCGAAACAAGTTTAATATTCTGAAAGCCAAGACTTTGTTTAATTAAAATCAGATGAAAACAAACTGTAACGGAACCTGCCGTGTTATTTATGATTACTATACGCTTACATTCATAATGTCAGCCGGAGGGAGGGGGGGGCGGCGCTGCGGAAGAGCAGATTGCCTGTCATCTTCCCTTTACAAGCTTAAAGAATGTATTTATCGTGTGAGTTTGGAAATAAAAGTTTCATATTCTGAAAGCCAAGACTTTGTTTGTTTAAAATCAAACAAAACACCCGAACCCCGAATAAATAGTTGTTTACGCAAATCCACGTTTATTTTGAAATGAGCCGTTGCGACTTCCGACTGATTTCGATAGAGCAGGTCACATATGCAGCCTCGAAATTTCTCCCTACGAAGTACGCCGGGCTCGGTATAATTCCAAGTATCCTGGACTTTGGAACAGTACTTCGGCGGGACTCGATGACGTCGGCTGAAGTCTTTGCGGTGTGTTCCAGTGCGACTGTTGGCCAAGACGCAGGAGACGTGAGGCGACACAGCAGTCGTGTTCCGTCGGGACGTGTTCTTTGGTGTCAGCTCGGTGTGTAGGGGCCTTAAGACGTGTGTGTTTGTGTGTTGTTCTTTGTGTCTCTTCCTGCTTCCATTAAGAATGATTAATGCTGTTTATAATCAATGACCACAGTCCGTCATCATGGCCTTTCTTATTACATTAATGAACCGAATGATCTCTAATAACTGTCTCATTATCAGAGTGACTCACGGTACCTGCTGAAAGAGAAGGAAAACACGTCATGTGATCTCTGACATCATCACTGTCAGAAACTGAGAACATCTGGACGATAAATCATAAGAAAACATAGTGTAAGATGTGTGTGCGTGTGTGTGTCTCTGACAGATAATGCATCGGGACTTGTTATGCAAGATACAGTCCCTTTATGATAAGATATCACACACACACACACACACACACACATTCAGAGGAATATTTTCCTCTGAGTCCGGCACACTTCCTGGGGGCTTGGGTGTGCACCATAGGGTGTGCACCAAGCGGCAAACTCTGGGGAAGAGCCGGGAAGCCAATACGGAAGTGCCACACACTGCAGTTCATCTAGTGGCCAGTAGGAGCAGGCTGCAGAAGGGAGCAATTTCCATAGACCCCCAGGTTAAAATGCCCAACTTTATAGCAGAAATAAACATGTTTACATCGTGGTTCAAAAAAACATATTCTCTGTAAAGTTAGATTCCCCCTTCATGACTACTGTGTGGGGGGTGAATTTGTTCTCAACTCATGTTTAATTAATATTAAGCCTTAAAGCTTTGCATAAATTAGGGCGTGGTCACTTTGATGGACATGTACATGCCTCACTGTCAGCTAACAGCAACTTGTCCACTCTGCTAGGCTACAACCATAGAGGCTACAACCATAGAGGCTACAACGTTACTTAGTTGTAGTTACTGTACCTGACCCTTTAGCCGTGTTCGTGGTGATTGTGCCTTTTAGGGAATATTATTACAAATACCAGACAATTAAAATGTCGTGCTGTGCGCTTGAATGTACTAACAGAACTTCCAAGAAGTCTACAATTATAATATTATCCATGTTAACCCCGTTCGCAGGTGTTTGTGTGCTTGGTAGCATAGCTTGCTACTTATTAGCCAGCTAAGGACGTAACCCTTTATACATACATATACATTTTAGTTTATGATACAGCCTTGGGTCGAAACATTAACTGTCCCTCACAGTGTTCCTCCTCGTGAAGCATCACGTGTTCACAGACAAGATGGCGGTGGCAGGCATGTCAGGTGTAACAGGAGCTCTCCTTGCATTTTTAACATATGCCTTCATTTTAAACTTTTTAAACACGGGTCCATTCTTAAATCCGAATAATGGGCCCTGCATCTTAGCAGTGCACACAGACAAATTGAAGCACTTTGGGTACGGGAAACACGCTCTGATGCAAACATTTGTTCTCACCGCGGGCCAACATCAACAACATAACCTTAAGCGAAATAATGAAGTCCGAGACAAACGTCAAGGTAACTGCCGTATCATCATCATCACACTCTACCTGTTGCTATCTGGAGATGTACATCAGTGCCCAGGCCCAACAACTCGAAACATCAACCGTGAAGTCACGAAGAGCAACAACCCTGTCTCTCAGGTACGTGACAGTCACAGAGAAAGCACAGTGATTGAATACATACACCAACCTGGTGTGATGCCTTGTGTTTGTTGTCCGGGTGCCGGAGACGGACTGGCTGGGCTGTGTCGACTGGGAAGTGGAGCTGCCGGTGCGGGGGAGCGGAGATCTGGGACGCCGGGGGCCGTGGCTGTGGACGAGGGGAGCAGCGGGGACCGGGACCGGCTTGCTGCGTTCGGGCACAGCGTCGAGGATGCCCCGATGGCCATGGAGGAGGTGTCCTCTGACCCGTATGGCATTTCTAACTTGACCGGCTTGTGCTGTCCAGCAAACCCGGAAGTTGGATGTTGCGTTCAAGTGCAAACTCCGCACGTCAGTCCGTTCGACAAAAAACAACACGCTTACAAAAGCAACAGGACCATAAATCCTGTTTTCAAAAAACACCGCAAGTTCAATTTATTTAAAACGGTAAATCACTCTTTAGTGATCTGGGATCAACAACATAAACCGAAGGGCATCCTTGGAGGACATTTGAACATCCGTAGCCTCACACCTAAAGCTGATCAAGTCTATCATCTTCTTCATGATTCCAATTTAGATTTTCTCTGCCTATCAGAAACATGGCTTCATACCAACTCTCCATCCGCTGCATTGCATGTGCCAGGCTATCAAAGCTTTAGACAAGATCGATCTTACGGAAGAGGGGGTGGGGTCATGATTTATGTCAAAGACCATCTCAACTGTCATCAAATATGCTGGCCTTTTAACCATGACTTGGAATGGGTTGGATTCAAAATAATGCTGTCCCCTGAAATGTCATTTGTGCTCATTGTTGTTTATCCCCCTCCATCTTCAAATAATGACTTCTACACCACATTCAAAAAACTTCTTAAAGCATGTGATTTCAAAACAGAAGTAATACTGCTTGGTGACCTGAATTGTAACTGGTTAGACAAGACAAGTAGAAAAGCCCTTAAACAAATCACAGATAGTTTAGACTTAACACAAATGACAGAAGGACCAACCAGAATAACCTCATCCTCACAGACACAAATAGACTTAATATTAAGTAATAAACCTGAGAGAGTGGATAAAACATTTAATTTCATCACTGGACTATCTGACCACAACTTAATATTAATATCCATAAAACTCACAAAGAAACGGTTCCACCACTCTTACAAACCTCTGGAACAACTAAGAATACCAAAAAATGAATTTGCAAACTTTGAGCAAGCTGTGCAACACACTGACTGGGAAATAATGCTAACTGGGAGCAGTGTAGAAACAGACAGCCAAATGTTTGCGACCAAGCTACATGATTTAGTGCAGATGTTCTCCAGAAAAATGAAAAGTGGAAAAAACAAAAACAATGCACTTCCTTGGTTCAATACGGACATATTGAACTTGATGAAGGAAAGAGACTTTGCACTGAAAAGAGCACTGAAAACTAAATTAATTACCGACAGGCATAGGTTTACTTCATTACGTAACAAAGTAACTCAAACGATCAGAAAGGCAAAAGCCAACTTATTCATAACAATAATGAATGAGGCAAAAAGGTAACACTAAAATAATTTGGGAACAGATTAAAAACTTACTGGGAATCAAGCACAGCCCAAAAAAGCAGCTAGAACTAAAAGAGAATGGTAACCTAGTGCAAGACCCAGAACAACTTGCCATAGCTTTTAATACATATTTGATCAACTCTGTAGATGAGATTGCACAGAACTTCCCTTTGAGAGCAGAACATATTATCAAAGTCGACGAAAGTAAGATGTTCTTTTGCATTCAACCCATATCGGAATTAAAAACCAAAGCAATTATTAATTCTCTTAAAACTTCGACAGCTAAGGACACATACGCTATGGATTCTACAATGCTTAAATCACTGCAAGATTACTTAGTCTGCCCTCTTACCCAAATCATCAATTCATCTGTATTACATGGGATATTCCCAAGTGCATGGAAGACTGCAATTGTAACCCCCATTTTCAAGTCAGGTGACCCTCTGAACATCAACAACTACCGCCCAATTAGCATCTTACCTGTAGTATCCAAGGTGGCTGAGAAGTGGGTGTCAGAACAGCTTGTCTCCTTCTTAAACAACAGTCCATTTCAACTTCATCCCATGCAGTTTGGCTTCAGGGCGAATTATTCAACCGAAACAGCCAACTGCTTTTTTATAGAAAAGGTCAAAGCAATGGTTGACAAAGGAGGTGTTGTTGGTGCAGTATTTCTGGATTTACGCAAAGCCTTTGATACAGTCAACCATAAGGTCCTTCTGTCCAAACTGTCGGCTTTTAACTGCTCTCCATTAACACTCAGTTGGATTGAATCATACCTTACTGGTAGGCGTCAGCATGTTATCGTCAATAATCGACTCTCTCCAGCTCTAGACTTAAAGAGCCTGTGACAGCATCCCTGTTAGAACGGGGTACAAAAATACTGGACTCAATTGCGACGGCTCAGATTTTAATGAAAAAATAAAACAAAGTTTTAACAAAAAAATCACTCAAGCGAGGACAAAACAAAACTTCTCGATTTCAAACAAACAAAACTCTTCTCTCTGGTTTTAACGCTGGGTCTCTGGACATGGAAGCACACTGAAACAAGACGAACTGGCACAAGACAAAGGGAGACAAGGACTGTTTATACATGAGGGAATAGGGACCAGGTGGAAACAATCAGGGGCGGGGCAGACGCTGACGATGACGGAAAAACACCCAAAGTGAGGAATTAACAGGGCCTGAAAGGAAAGACAAGAGGTAAGTACATTACATTACATTACATTTCATTTAGCTGACGCTTTTATCCAAAGCGACTTACAATTACCAATTACAGGGACATTCTCCCTGGAGTAACTAAGGACTAAGTGCCTTACTCAAGGGCACACTAGTGGTGGTGTTCCTGGCGGGATTTGAACTCACAACCTTCCGATCTTCAGCCCACCTCACTATCCATTAGACCACCACTATCCCCCAAAATACAAAAAAAAAAAAAAAAAAGTACAAAATAAAACAGGAAATGGGAAAACGAGACATGACATGAAATAGACAGACAAGACATGAAGTAACAAGAAACGTGACTCTACATAGAAACCTGACTAGACTTGGAATGACATACCTGACTAAACATGAAGTGACAGACATAAAACAAACACGACTAACACAATTGACGAGACACCACAGTACCCCCCCCACTAGGGACTGCTCCGGAAGTCCCAGACTCTCCTGGATGATCCTGATAAAAGTAAGTGATCAAACTCCGATCTACAATGAAGCTTGCAGGGACCCATTGTCTTTCTTCGGGACCGTAACCAACCCAGTCCACGAGGAATTGTTTCCCTCGACCACGGTTACGGACTCCAAGCAGTTTCTTAACAGTGTAGACAGGACCACCATCAACCATCCGGGGAGGCGGTGGGGGCTTAGAGGCGGGCACCAGAGGACTCTCTCTTACAGGCTTGACCTTCCCCACATGAAACGTCGGATGGACTTTGAGCGCCCTGGGTAGACGTAAGCGCACAGACACTGGGTTAATCACCTTAGACACCTGGAAAGGACCCACGAACCTTGGGGCTAGCTTTCTGGACATGACATGAAGGGGTAAGTCTTTGGTAGCCAGCCAAACGCTTTGTCCAGGCCTATAGGATGGAGCAGGTCTGCGATGCCGATCCACCACCTTCTTCATCTGGCTGGCACTGCGCAGGAGAGCACGACGAGCACCTGCCCAGATCCGGCGGCACCGACGGACCATGGCATGTGCCGACGGGACCGTGACCTCACCTTCATTGGCAGGGAACAAGGGTGGCTGATAACCATAAACACACTGGAAAGGAGTAAGTCTAGTAGCTGCGGTGGGCAGTGTGTTGTGAGCATACTCGACCCACACCAGGTGCTTGCTCCACGATGCCTGGTTCTGGGAAACGAGACACCGCAAACAGGTCTCCAGCTCCTGGTTGATCCGCTCTGATTGGCCATTGGACTGCGGATGGTAACCCGAAGACAAGCTGACGGTGGCACCCAGGAGATGGCAGTACTCCTTCCAAAAACCTGAGATGAACTGGGGGCCTCGGTCCGATACGATACGATATCCCTGGGAAAACCATACAATGCGGAAAACTTCACATAACATGACCTCTGCCATTTCTTTGGCAGAGGGGAGCTTGGGTAATGCAATGAAATGTGCCATCTTACTGAATCTGTCCACCACCGTCAGGACGGTGGTGTTTCCCTCGGAAACGGGTAATCCAGTGACGAAGTCCATGGAGAGGTGTGACCATGGACGATGTGGAACAGGAAGAGGCTGCAGCAGACCCATCTGAGCTTGTTTGGAAGTTTTGTTTCTGGCACAAACGGTGCAGGCTGCCACATACTCTGCCACCTGTTTCTCCATAGCCGGCCACCAGAAACGTTGCTTTATCATAAAGAATATGCGTTTAACCCCCGGATGACAGGTGAGCAAAGACGTGTGAGCCCAGTGAATTACCTGTGAGCGAACTGAAACAGGTACAAACAACCTATTTTGCGGGCAACCACTAGGAGCCGGGCTCTGACCATGTGCTTGCTTCACCACAGATTCTATTTGCCATGAAACTGCCCCAACCACAAATTTTGAGAGCCTGGTCTGTATGACAAGGTGAAGTTAAAGCGACTAAAAAACAATGACCATCTAGCCTGGCGTGGGTTTAGTCTTTTGGATTTTCTAATGAATTCCAGGTTCTTGTGATCAGTCCATACTATAAATGGTTGTTCCGCCCCCTCTAACCAATGACGCCAGTCTTCTAAGGCTATCTTTACTGCCAAAAGTTCCTTGTTCCCCACATCGTAATTCCTCTCTGCGTCTGTCAACTTCCGTGACAAGAAAGCACAAGGATGGAGCTTGTTGTCCCGAGCAGACCTTTGGGAGAGCACCGCTCCGACGCCTTCGTTCGAGGCATCCACCTCCACAATGAATTGTCTCTGCGGGTCAGGCACTGTGAGGTTTGGAGCGGTTGTGAACAACGTCTTAAGTCTTTGAAAGGCTTTCTCCGCCTCAGTGTTCCACTTAAAAACAACATGAGAAGAGGTTAGTGCATGTAATGGCGCCGCAATAGTGCTAAAGTTTCTTATGAACCTTCTGTAGAAATTGGCAAAGCCTAAGAATTGTTGGATCTGTTTCCTGTTTGTGGGAGTTGGCCAATCTTCCACAGCACTAACCTTTACTGGATCCATCTGAACATGGTTAGCGGTGACGATATAACCCAGGAAGGAGACCGTCTTGACATGAAACTCACATTTCTCAGCTTTGCAGTACAGTTGATTCTCCAACAGTTTCTGGAGTACTTGGCGGACATGTTGAATGTGAGTTTCCTCATCCGGTGAGAAAATTAAGATGTCGTCAAGGTAGACGAAGACAAACTTGTTGAGAAAGTTCCTCAACACATCATTGATCATACCCTGAAAAACACCTGGAGCATTGCATAAACCAAAAGGCATAACAAGATATTCGTAGTGGCCACTCGGAGTGTTGAACCCTGTTTTCCACTCATCCCCCTCCCGAATTCTGACGAGATGATAGGCGTTTCTGAGGTCCAGTTTGGTGAATACTTGGGCATCCTGCAACAGTTCAAACGCTGTAGACATTAGTGGAAGGGGGTATTTATTCTTGACAGTTATTCCATTGAGTGGACTATAGTCTATGCATGGACGGAGGGAACTATCTTTCTTGCCCACAAAGAAAAAGCCTGCAGCCGCAGGTGATGACGATGGTCTAATGAGTCCAGACTTAAGGGAAGAGTCAATATAAGTCTTCATGGCCCTTCTTTCTGGTGCAGAGATGGAGTAAAGCCGACCTCTAGGGATCGGAGCTCCAGGCAAAAGGTCAATAGGGCAGTCATAAGGTCGATGAGGTGATAGCGAAGTAGCCTTAGTCTTGTCAAAAACCTCTTTTAAGTCCAGATAACATGCAGGCACTCTGGACAGGTCAGCATACTCTGACTTGATGTCAGTGGTAACTCTATTGGGGATGTCTGTCTGATTAACAGACTGTCTGGAGTTCCCAGGGGACGCTAAGCAGGTTACTTTACAATCAAAATGTTTCCCGACCGCCAGTCAATATTCGGATTGTGCCTGAGGAGCCATGGAAGTCCCAAAACTATAGGGTGAAGTGCAGAGTCAAATAAGTGGAATCTTAATGTTTGTGTGAATGTCATCTATGGTTACTTGAACGGGTTCAGTTATATGGGTTACTCTGAATAACAGCTTGCCATCTAAGGCACTGGCATCTACAGGAGAAGTCAAAGGAACAGTAGTAATGCCCAGTCTTTTAACAAGACCCCAGTCCATCAGACTTTCGTCCGCCCCTAAATCCACTAGTACCCCCTGTGTCATGGTGTGGTCACGTAACTGTAATTTTACCTTGGTCAATGAACGTGGAGGAAAGTCAGCTGCAGAAAATCGGCTCACCAGCGCCCTCCGTCGCACCGATGAGCCTGTCCTTTTAACGGGCAGGAAGATGCAGCATGGCCATGTTGTCCACAGTAGAAGCAGCATCCTTCACGGAAACGGCGCTGTCGCTCCTCTGCCGTGATCCTGGCTCCGCCCAGCTGCATTGGTTCCTCGGATGATGTTGTCAGAGGTGTATTGTTTATCCATGGGCGTTGTGGGGCAGATGGGCGCACGCTGGTCCTTAACCTTTCACTGTTCCTTTCATTAAGTCTAATATCAATGCGGGTAGACATTGCAATGATAGAGTTAAGATCTGTTGGTAGCTCCAGGGGTGCCAATTGATCCTTAATAGAATCCTTTAATCCATTCATAAAGGCATCAATAAGGGCTGGGGTGTTCCACCCGCTATCTGCTGCTAAAGTGCGAAATTGTATCGCATAATCTGCCACTCTTCTGGGTCCCTGTTTAATCTGCATTAACACTCGGCTGGCCTCTCTGGCTGGTGAAGAGTGATCAAAAACATGCCTTAGAGTATCTGAGAACATGTTCACTGACTGGCTCACTGGAGAATTAGAGGACCATTCGGCCGTAGCCCAGGCAGCAGCTCGCCCGGTTAAATGGGACAGCATAAAGGCTACTCTAGCTTGGTCTGAGATAAAGGCTGAGGGATTATGGGTGAAATGCAGTTCCCACTGTACAGGAAGGGGCGACAGTCCCCAGAGTCCCCGGAAAACTTTTCTGGAGATGCAAGGCGAAGCGACGTTCCAGAAGAGGGAATGTGGTCTGCAGCAGCACCAGCGGATGCAACGGATGGGCTTGGCATAGTAGGAGACCGTGTAGATGATCCAGCCTCGAGCTGGGCAAGAGCTCTGTGCACTTGAACCGCCAGGTGATTAACTTGATTCGTTACAGCCTCCTGGAATTCTGCTTGGCGATAGGTGAGGTTACCAACTCCTCTGTTAATGGAGACCAGCTGTGCAGCATGGTGAGCAAGCTCTGCTCTCTGTTCTTCGACATCCACTTTAATTTTTTCTGAGTCGGCTGAGTCCATGTTGGCCAGTTCGTTCTGTTAGAACGGGGTACAAAAATACTGGACTCAATTGCGACGGCTCAGATTTTAATGAAAAAATAAAACAAAGTTTTAACAAAAAATCACTCAAGCGAGGACAAAACAAAACTTCTCGATTTCAAACAAACAAAACTCTTCTCTCTGGTTTTAACGCTGGGTCTCTGGACATGGAAGCACACTGGCACAAGACAAAGGGAGACAAGGACTGTTTATACATGAGGGAATAGGGACAAGGTGGAAACAATCAGGGGCGGGGCAGACGCTGACGATGACGGAAAAACACCCAAAGTGAGGAATTAACAGGGCCTGAAAGGAAAGACAAGAGGTATGTACAAAATAAAACAGGAAATGGGAAAACGAGACATGACATGAAATAGACAGACAAGACATGAAGTAACAAGAAACGTGACTCGACATAGAAACCTGACTAGACTTGGAATGACATACCTGACTAAACATGAAGTGACAGACATAAAACAAACACGACTAACACAATTGACGAGACACCACAATCCCAACAACTGTTGTGCAATGAAATATTCGGCTACTAGTGATCTCGAACCGTCAGTTTAAAAAAGAAGTTGCGATACCGTTCTGATAAATATCAATAATTTCGATCATCGCGGGGAAATTCCTTCGACTCATTTTGAGGTTTTGGGGGAAGCCGGAAGTGACGTCAATGCGGGAACGCTTCACTGTGCGGCGAGACAGCCAAACACGGACAAAGTGTGTTGTTATGCGTAGAAATGGTGAATTACTGAGTTTAGGCACGTTAATAATGTTTTAATGAAGTTGACTACAGTATATTCATATTTGTCAGTGCTTTCATGTCAATTCGGCGAACATAAACATAAATGATCGTGGTGAAGATGATGATTAAAAATCAGTAGTGAGAGCTGCTGAATTTCCTCCCGTAGGATGTGATATAAAAACAAATCGATTATTTTTGTAGTTGTAAACTCAAGTGGATGAAACTACATTTATTAGTGCTTTCATGTCAATTCGGCGAATATGATACATTAAATGATCGTGAGGATGATGATTAAAAATTGTTTGTTTGAGCCGGTTTGCATTTCCTGATGAGAAAACAAACCGATGCTTTTTGTAGTTGTAGCACCAACGTGGATTAAACGTGTGGGTTTTTACCACAATGTTGGGAAATTAATGGATAAAATACACGGATTATTATTATTATTATTATTCCCACTCCGATCGGTACTCTCGGTCCACCGTTTCCCCGCAGCGAGGCTCCCCCTGTTGACAGTTTACGTGGGCTGGGTGCAGTGGCGGACTGGCCATCGGGACGAATCCCGATGGGCCGGTACCGAAGTGGGCCGGTCGGATAAGTCACTATCACATCCCCCATAGGCGGCGCGTGAGGCTCAGGTTTGGGAAGGCTAAATAACTTGTTTTACCTGACGCTGCCCGCCTCCGGCGTCTATAGAAAAGAGATCAACTCAGTGTGCGGAGTTTAAATCTCTCAAGTCATATTACAGGATTAGGAAATACAGTTTAAACTGCCGTATGCAGAGAAGACGTCGACGTGTCGCACTTATCATTCATATTATCCCATCAATCAGATCATCGATCATATAATATCATAATATATCATATATTTCCTTATCTGAGTCAGCTTCTCCAGCCGTATTTGGCCGTGCAACAATTACAGTGTCACATACTGTATGCAGAAGTATTATTTTAAGCAACACATTGTTGACGAAACACTCGAGTCAAATATAATTAAAGTCAGATCCACTCGTGTCTTAGATGTGAACGCGCTCTCAGCTGGTGAGAGAACCCCTGGCTTGATTTACCGAGTTGATAACCAGCGTCGTAGCACCGCTTTATGAGATCTCGTTTGTTAGTTTGTTGTTGTTAGTTAGTTTGTTACTCAAACATATCCAGGGTATGTTGAACTGGCTTCGTAGTACAGGGCACAGGTGGCTAGCAGCGCTAATGTCAAAGACACAGACATCATACATTTTATTTGTATTTTACCAGGATGCAGTGACACAAATATTTGGGAAGGCTCAGCCTTCCCTAGCCTACAGCACCCGGCGCCCCTGACCTCTCCCACTCCCCCCGTTGACAATTTACTAGCGGTACCGAAGTGGGCCGGTCGAGAGTCCCGGGAAGATTTTTAGTCCCATTCCACCACTGGCTACATGACCGTATGATCGCCCATATTGACGCACCTAATTCCTAAACTTCTAACAGATACAACATAAACCGATCCTTCAGCCTCATATGAGCTCTCAGACACGTTCAAAATTAAACTGTCATCGCTGTCTGAGCTTGCTGCTGTGTGCGCCATCGTGTTTACATGCAGATGCTGGGATCCTGAACGGTGCAGCTGGAGCGCTGTGCCCGCAATGACGTCACACGTAATTTGGCGGGACTTGAAGAATCCCCGAGAAGATCCAGAAAATGGTCAACATTGAAGGGCAGATTAATTAATCAAAGTACAAATATCCAAAATCAGTTCAGTAACAGTTTTCAAGGGGACAATATTTACTCAAATTGATGGGTTTGGATGATGGGGGAAACTCGTGTCACAGGCTCTTTAAGCACCGGAGTACCACAAGGTTCAATACTTGGTCCACTTATTTTTTCCCTATATATTAATGACCTGCCATCTGTCTGTCCTGATGTGAAAACACAGCTATATGCCGATGACACTGTGATATATGTACATGCCAACACAAAGCAAAAGGCTGCTGATAAACTGACCTCAGCTTTAGTGCTGATCACTAGCTGGCTACACCGCTCCTGTCTTCAGCTTAATGTCAACAAAACAGTTGGAATGTTTTTCACAAAAAGAAAATGCAACATTGTGTCAAATATAAGCATCTCAGGTGAAAATATTAACATTGTGCCTCAGGTGAAGTACCTTGGAATCATTATTGACTCTAATTTAACATTCAAAACACAAGTCAAAAAAGTGACCCAAAGAGTCTAGCCTAGCAAATTTTAAATACATAAGAAACACAATGACATTGAATTCTGCCAAATGATACATGAATGCCATGATCATGTCACATCTTACATACTGTCTCACAAGCTGGGGTCAAACTAACAGCTCCACACTGAAGCCACTAGCAACCCTGTACAAACAAACTGGACCAGAAACCTAACCGCTCCCATCACTGTACCATCCTCAACAAGTATAACATCCTGAGTTGAGAAGATTTAATAAAGTATAGGAACATCATTCTGGTTTACAAAATCCTACACGATACAGCCCCCCCACCTCTTAGCTCATTGGTTACTCAACGTAAGAACACCAGACTGACCACTAGAAGCTCCACACGTGGCGACCTATCAGTCCCATTCAGGAAGAGTACTTTTGGTCAGTCATCATTCTCGGTCACATCAATTCAAAACTGGAACTCTCTACCCACTCAAATCAAAGACATACATACACATCCCACCTTCACAACTCACTTAAAAACATGGTTCACTGAGAACTACACCTGCACACACTAGTCTGTGTTGAGTATGGCGTGAGTGTTACATGTTGTGTTACATGTTGTGATCATGGATGTTGCCCCTCGTTTCTGTTATGTGATTGTGATGTGCTATATGTGACATGTACTGTATATAGTAACGTGTGTTGTTTATTGTTCTCTTTTATCCTCACACCGGTACCTACTTGTCTTTCCTCCTTTTTATTTTATATATTTTCTTATAACTAATGCTGTTGATATATTGTAATTTTAAGGGTGTCTATTACCATCTGGCCGGGGACAACAGCTGGAAATTAGCCATGTCGGCTAAAGCTGCACCATTTACTGTTTTTGTGACAGTTCATCGATGGGGACTGTCCACGACACTATAAATAAATAAACTAAACTAAAACTAACTGTAGCTAACGCCGGTGTCGGTCACTGACAGCTGCCCAGCTCTCCACTGGTTCTCCTCACACCACAGCTCCATTTCTCTCCGATGGCCGTTATTTCTTCTAATCCTTGGCTGCTCCTGGTCTCTTGGACGCCTAACAGGCTCATAATTATATGGTTTTGGTCCGTCATATGCATTCGAATATTTATTTTCAACCTCTTCTGTGTCAAAACTAGCATTATGATCCATGTTTATTCATAGGTTAGACCGGCCGCTCTCCCCCATGTTACGTCACACGCGGGAGGCTTTTTTTATGCGGAAGTAAAAATGTATTACAAAAACGACGCCAGATGTCACTGTAGTGTATATTTATGTATATATTTTGGAAAATCTAGTGTATACATAATTTTCCTACACATTTATTCACTGGTGTGTCTAACCTGCAAGTTGCTCTTTAACATCCTTTACGATCTGAGATTTGTTTTTGCAACTCAAATTACTTTTTTTTTTACAGGAGTTTTAATGCCAGAACAGGTTATCACTTTAAATCTCACACTTGAACATTCTTTTTCCAACAGATGCATCTTCAAGATCAATCCTGACAAGGGGACCAAAGTGAAGAGAAAGGAAAAGGGGCACCAGCATGCAGTCAATCCAAGGGTGCTGAGTCTGATGACGAAAATAGCTTATTTTGAGTGGACCGAATAAAAAGTCATCACAATGATGTGAACTACAATCTGGATGATGTTGTTTTTGTTTTTTTCAAAATCTTTTTTTTTGTTTTTTTGCTGACATGGCACGTTCAGCACATTATATAAAAGTACAGGACAGTTTGTCTGTTGGATGATGGTTTTATCTTTAGTTTAGTTTTCCACTTTCTTATTCAATTCCACAAATTACATTGAGTCCAGTGAAGTGTTCCTGAATGTTGTTCATATATATATATATGCCTTGACTTCACATGGTTTGAATTTGACAGAATAAATACCACAAATGTGGATTGAACTCTGTCCTGTCTTGTTTGTTTTCCTTGTGCTAAAAAAAAAAAGTAATGTAATTTAGTTTACACCATAGAAATATATGGGTGCAGCACTACAGCTTGACAATTAAAGTCAATTTAACATTACAAACTGAGAAGGTCTGAGGGGGGGTCAAAGGTAACAGACGGTCAATGCTTGTTTTTGTCCCTGCAGAGATTTCTCCACTTTCTCTGATTTTTATTTTTTTAAATGATGAGATAAGGTATAGGACTTAATTCATCACGAAATAAATGGTCTAGACCTGGTAGCCTCTCTGAAGAACCAGCACCTTACCGTGGTAGAGAGGTTTGTGTGCCCTGATGAACCTGGGGGCTATGTTGTCTGGAACCTTGTGTTCCTGGTAGGGTCTCCCATGGCAAATTGGTCTCAGGCAAGGGGCCAGACTAAGATTGGTTCAAAAAGACCTCATGAAAGACGACACAAGGAGTGAGGATACCCGGCCCGGAGGAAGCCCGGGGTCCCTTTCTGGAGCCAGGCTCAGAAGGAGGACTCGTCGGTGAGCGTCTGGTGGCCGGGCTTGCCACGGAGCCCGGCCGGGCCCAGCCCGAAAAGGCAACGTGGGCAACACCTCCGCTTCTCCATCCCGCGGGCCCACCACCTACGGGAAACAACGATGGGGTCGGGTGCGCTGCCAGAAGGGTGGCAGTGAAAGCGGAGGGTCTCGACGGACCAGACCCGGGCGACAGAAGCTGGCTTTGGGGACGTGGAACGTCACCTCTCTGGGGGGGAAGGAGTCGGAGCTTGTGCGGGAGGTGGAGCGGTACCAGTTGGATCTGGTTGGGCTCACCTCTACGCACAGCGTCGGCTCTGGAACCTTACTTCTGGATAGGGGTTGGACTCTATTCTTCTCCGGAGTTGCTCAAGGTGTGAGGCGCCGGGCGGGTGTGGGGATACTCACAAGTCCACGGTTGGGTGCTTCGTTGTTGGAGTCTACCCCAGTGGATGAGGGTTGCCTCCCTACGCCTGCGGGTTATGGGGGGGAAAACTCTGACTGTTGTGTGTGCTTATGCACCCAACAGCAGTTCAGAGTATACGGCCTTCTTGGAGACCCTGGAAAGAGTCCTGTATGGGGCTCCTGAAGGGGACTCTTTAATCTTGCTGGGAGACTTCAACGCACATGTGGGCAATGATGGAGACACTTGGAGGGGAGTGATTGGGAGGAACGGCCCCCCTGATCTGAACCGGAGTGGTGGTTTGTTACTGGACTTCTGTGCTAGTCATGGATTGGCCATAACAAACACCATGTTCGAACATAGGGATGCTCATAAGTGTACGTGGTACCAGAGCACCCTAGGCAGAAGGTCCATGATCGATTTCGTTATCGTATCATCGGACCTGAGGCCGTATGTTTTGGACACTCGGGTAAAGAGAGGGGCGGAGTTGTCAACTGATCACCATCTGGTGGTGAGTTGGGTCGAGTGGCAGGGGAAGCCTCTGGATAGACCTGGTAAGCCCAAACGTGTAGTTCGGGTGAACTGGGAACGTCTGGAGGAGGCCCAGGTTCAGGAGGCCTTCAACTCACACCTCCGGCGGAGCTTTTCGGGCATTCCTGTGGAGGTTGGGGACATTGAACCAGAGTGGTCGGTGTTCAAAGCCTCTATTGCCGAAGCCGCGGCGGGGAGCTGTGGTCTCAAGGTCCTAGGTGCCTCAAGGGGCGGTAACCCTCGAACCTCCTGGTGGACACCGGTGGTCAGGGAAGCCGTCCGACTGAAGAAGGAGGCCTTCAGGGATTTGTTATCCCGGGGGACTCCCGAGGCAGGTGCAAGGTACCGACAGGCCCGAAGGGCAGCAGCCTCAGCCGTGGCCGAGGCAAAGCAGCGGGTGTGGGAGAAGTTCGGAGAGGACATGGAAAAGGACTTTCGGGCGGCACCAAAGTTGTTCTGGAAAACTGTCCGACACCTCAGGAGGGGGAAGCAGGGAACCATCCAAGCTGTGTACAGTAAGGATGGGACGTTGTTGACCTCAACTGATGGAGTGTTAGGGCGTTGGAAGGAGCACTTTGAGGAACTCCTGAACCCGACAACTCCGTCCTCTATGTTAGAGGCAGAGCTGGAGTATAACGGGGGATCAACACCAATCTCCCGGGGGGAGGTCACTGAGGTTGTTAAACAACTCCACAGTGGCAAAGCCCCGGGGGTGGATGAGATCCGCCCAGAAATGCTGAAGGCTCTGGGTGTTGAGGGACTGTCTTGGTTGACACGTCTCATCAACATTGCGTGGAAGTCGGAAACGGTACCGAAGGAGTGGCAGACCGGGGTGGTGGTTCCCCTTTTTAAAAAAGGGGGACCAGAGGTTGTGTGCCAATTACAGAGGCATCACACTACTCAGCCTCCCCGGGAAAGTTTACTCTAAGGTACTCGAAAGGAGGGTCAGGCCGATTGTCGAACCTCAGATTGAGGAGGAACAATGCGGATTCCGTCCTGGTCGTGGAACGACGGATCAGCTTTTTACTCTCGCAAGGATCCTGGAGGGGGCTTGGGAGTACGCTTATCCGGTCTACATGTGTTTTGTGGACTTGGAGAAGGCGTATGACCGGGTTCCCAGGGAGTTACTGTGGAAAGTGCTGCGGGAGTATGGGGTGAGGGGGTCTCTACTCAGGGCCATCCAATCTCTGTACTCCCAAAGCGAGAGCTGTGTCCGGCTCCTCGGCAGTAAGTCGGACCCATTTCCGGTGAGGGTTGGCCTCCGCCAGGGCTGCGCTTTGTCACCAATCCTGTTTGTAATATACATGGATCGGATTTCGAGGCGTAGTCATGGGGGGGGGGGGGTCTGCGGTTCGGTGGGCTAAGGATTGCACCACTGCTTTTTGCAGATGATGTGGTTCTGATGGCTTCATCGGTCTGCGACCTTCAGCACTCACTGGATCGGTTCGCAACCGAGTGTGAAGCGGCTGGGATGAGGATCAGCACCTCCAAATCTGAGGCCATGGTTCTCAGCAGGACACCGATGGACTGTCCACTCCAAGTAGGGAATGAGTCCTTACCCCAAGTGAAGGAGTTCAAGTATCTCGGGGTTTTGTTCTCGAGTGAGGGAACAATGGAGCGTGAGATGGGCCGGAGAATCGGAGCAGCGGGAGCGGTACTGCAGTCGCTTTACCGCACCGTTGTGACGAAAAGGGAGCTGAGCCAGAAGGCAAAGCTCTCTGTCTACCGGGCCATTTTCGTTCCTACCCTCACCTATGGTCATGAAGGATGGGTCATGACCGAAAGAACGAGATCGCGGATACAAGCGGCCGAGATGGGTTTTCTCCGCAGGGTGGCTGGTGTCTCCCTTAGGGATAAGGTGAGAAGTTCGGTCATCCGGGAGGGACTCGGAGTTGAGCCGCTCCTCCTTCGCGTCGAAAGGAGCCAGTTGAGGTGGTTCGGGCACCTAGTTAGGATGCCACCTGGGCGCCTCCCTAGGGAGGTGTTCCAGGCACGTCCAGCTGGGAAGAGACCAAGGGGTAGACCTAGGACCAGGTGGAGGGATTATATCTCTTCGCTGGCCTGGGAGCGCCTTGGGATCCCCCAGTCAGAGCTGGTTGATGTCGCCAGGGAAAAGGAAGTTTGGGGCTCTCTGCTGGAACTGCTACCCCCGCGACCCGACCACGGATAAGCGGAAGAAGATGGATGGAAGATGGATGGATGGAAATAAATGGTTGTGCCAGAGTTACAAAAATACAATAAACACAGCAGCATAATAATAAGCTGTACACTAACAGTGCAGTAAAAAGAGCAATTCAATAACTACAGGAAACATAGATGGTCACATAATTCATGTAAATATTAACATTATTTAGTACATGATCAATTATATTGACTCAGACTGTAGATGTTGACAATATAGTAAGTTAGGAATTTCATGAAAACATTCATTTACTTTTGTTTCAACATTGGATATGTTGTGTTTGTGGTGGATTCAATGGAATATAGAGAAAATTATTTATGTTAAAATGTTTTACTTACATTTTATTTAGTTTTTTACAGTTTTGTTTACCTTCAAATTACAAAGAAATATCTTAATGTCTTATAATAGTAATACACTTTTATATTACGAGTTACATATTTAATTACAGATAATACTTTTTATTTTACGTACATCTGCATGTATTTTCTGAAAGTGCAAAAATACTGTAAATATTATATGTAAATGTACAAATACAGATTTCAGTATTCTGACACAGAACGATTTTAGAAGCAATGTATTTGTATTGGTAGTATGTGTTGTGCCTGCACCAAATAATAACAAATTAGAAGGAAAAAAAGATTTAAAAAAATACAGATTTCAGTATTCTGAGGCTCTGAGCCCCATTTCTTTTCCTCACGGATGACAAAAAAACTTTGACATTATGCAATTTAAGATAAAAGGGTTAGGCTTAGGGTAAGATATTGAGTAAGAAAATGTTTTTATGAACCACACAGCTTCCGGTATTCCAAGACCCGACCGGACAAAAAGACATGGTGCAGGCACGAAACATACTACCAATAGAAATACATTGCTTTTAAATTCGTTCTGTGTGACACGAAAAAAAGGGGAAAATCGTGTTGGTGAACACGAATCAATAGATTAAATTCCGTGACACTGGGTTGGAGCTGCAGCACCTCTTTTCACCCTCTGTCTGAAACCAGAGTCCATTCTGCTCTGATTGGTTAGCTGGCCTGCTCTGTTGTAATTGGTCAACTAGATGTTCTGCTCATTATCCTATCACGTAAAATGTGTTGGATCGCTGGCCAATAGAAGCGCATGTTTTATATAGTGATGTTACCATGTTGAAATTGTAGTCTTTACAGACCATTTACATTCACATAAACCATACAACACACAAGAGGAAAGGGAAAACCAAAAAAGCATAATATGGCCTCAAGTGCTGTGCTTAAAACAGACTTATGAAAAATGTGTGTTGCTTAAATAGCTATGAACAGATTCCAAGACACATTAGGAAAACCTAAATAATATTAAGCCATTTTTTTTATTTGCTCAGTAAACAACAATGTATGTACTACTTACCGCATATATGAAATCAACATTTCTTTGTCATTTTCATGTTTTAATTTTTAAAGCAACCTACATCACATTTTGCTGGAACATATCTACTAGGAAACTTGCTGTGAGACAAGAGAAAATATCTAGCATGCATTTAATCATTAGCTGCTTTGTTAGCATTAAAGCATTGTTACGGTAAGATGGAAATGTATCTGTTTGTGTCCCTGTCTGATGTAGAGCTAGTGATTAAATTGTCAAAGATGTGAGGCATGGGGGTTTTGCAGTTGTTGTGCTGCTGTTTATCAGCCGTCTTTCTTCCAGGGACAAACACACATCTTGAGGGACTTGGAATAAGTTGCTAGCAAAACAAATGACGTCCCTCAGGCTGTTATGACATCTGAAGGTCAAAAAAAGAGAAGACTGAGACAAATCTAAAGTCAAACTGCTGACCTCTCTTTTCCTTCTTGTGCTTTCAGATAGCTAGAAACAGCTGAATTGTAATGTCTATTGTCTAATATCCACAACAGAAGTGTACATACCTCGGACAATGTTGTAGCTATTTAGCAGCAAGGTTTCTGCCAGTTTTTCATCTTTACCATAATGCATTGTTGAAACACTGAGGATGGATAGAGGTAATATATGCAGCCACTCATCCATAAACAGCCCATGAGCCTCTCTGAAACCTGGCCTCCTGTCAAAAAACACATCAGTTTGTTTCCAAGAGTTGCTTCGCCTTTTCATTCTATCAATGACCTCTAATTTCAAAGACAAAAGACGTGTCAGAGCTAAGATTATGTGTATGGTAATAATGCTATATGTGAAACACTGCATTTAATTTCTTCTTCTTTGGAAATCATTCTCTAATTAAAAGAAGCAAAAGGACAAAAATAAATGACAGGAATTAAGACGGATTAGGTTCAAGCCTTTCTACAGACACAAAGTGCAGTGACAGGGACATTTAGCCCCCTGAAAACAGAGATGCCTGGCTTTAATCCTTTTTTTTAAAGCAGCTTTTAAGACAAATGGACAAACATACTAGGCCTCTGACACAAATTATATTTACAATTCTGGATTCATCAATATTTTCCTACCTGAACCCTAAACCTTGAACTCTTCATACAAATAAGTACTGCCTCAGTACAAGGGCACCATCTTTTAGGCCCTGCTCTTAGAAAATGTCATTGCTTAATAAAATTAATATCATATTAAAACTTCATTCATTAAAGGCTGTAACATACAAGACTATTACAAAAGATTTAGTTCAGCCAAAAATGTTGTGAACAATTTTGCCCTTTCATCCTCAACTACTTTTGTGAATACAATAAACTATAATCAAGTTAGAATCCATATGAAAATGTTTTAAATGTTTGGGGTTTTATTGACTTGACTATAAAGATTGGTTTCTCCCACCAATGGCCGTGGAATATCCAATATGGAACCAATGTTTAATCTAGGAACAAGTGTTTCTGATACCGTACAACTAATGACCAATTTCTCCCAATACATATAAAGTTTATCTTTGTATAGGAATATGGTTTTAAATAGTTGGCATCCATCTATCTGTAACCTCTTATCCGGAGTCGAGCGCTTTCCCTTTCACTGCATGTGCACTTATTTCACGCGAAAAGTTAGATCATTTCCATGTGCAAAATAATGGCTGACCCCCAATGTGATAATATAGTATCTGTTGTCATTCATTCAGCAAAATACAGTGTACTATGTACCCATCTCTCTATAGCCTTATTTTACTTACACCTGTGTCATGTCCTGAAGCACTCATATCGCTGGACATATTTCTCTAACCGTAGCAGATGTCAGGCCTCTAGTATAACCATCCATTTTGCTCTGGTATAGCAGGGGAGAGCACAAGTGTAACAAAAACATAAGGGAACTGGTGTCCCATCCTCCTAAAATTGCCGAACAACAAATGGAAACAGGGAGTAGTGTTGTTTTATTTACCGTAGGGAAGAAGAGACAGCAATAAGTATCAATTTGAATAATGCATAGCCGTGCTCACATCTTTTAGTGGTAATCAATTATTTAATGTTGTTTTGCTCACACTCAGCATGTTCTATAATAGTACTAACAACTATCATAGAAAAACTCCCAAAATATTCCCTTTATTCAGGGTTTCATGCATAAGCAATGAAAAGAATACTGTAAACACAAGACGAGATGATGGAACTGTAATAGATTTATTTTTCTCTTTCTTCTCACCATATGCATAGAGATTGGGAGAGGGGTTGCAGAGGTTGTTGTTTTTTCATCTAAGCCCCAAAGAAAAGCTTTGTTTAAACCACAAGAAGAAGACGTTTTGTGTTTTAATGCTGCCTGATTAAGTGGTGGTCTTTGCAGTAATGCCAAATTGTTAATAAAGACAAATCTAAGGCATTATACAGAGCAAAATCCACACGCTAAGTGTTTAATAATGTCGGGAATAGAAAATTGTTAAATAGTGCCAATGGTCTCAGTATTAACACTTAAAGGGTGGGAAATATGGTTTTTGTCACGGTTATCATGTCATGTCACAGTTCTATGTCTAGGTTTGGGTGTTTCCGCTGTTCTCTATGTCATGTTTTCCTCCTGTCGTTAGTTTCCCTGGTGTGTCTCGTTAGCTGATTGTGTTCACCTGTGGCCCTTGTGTTTCTCCTCCCCTGCCCGGCTGTTTCTCGTTCTGTAATTATCCCTCCCTGTATTTAGTCTTGTCTCGTCCTGTGTTCAGTGTTGGTGCTTCTTTTGTTGGTGACTGAATTCACCCCGGTGAGTGTTCTGTTTTGTCGGTATTAGTTTCATTTCCTTGAAATAAAGGTTTATCAGAGTTATCTGCATTTGGGTCCTGCTTCCTTCACTCAACCGTGACAGAAAGCACCAACCAGAAATGGACCCAGCAGATGATCCATTTGAGGTGGAACTACAACATTTTTCCTTTGATTTGGCTTGCTGCTATGATTGGTGGAAGGGAGCGTCCAGTGTTCTGCAGAAGGAGGCCGCTCTGGTAGAGGCGCACCGGTTGGCTATGGAGAAACCAGACTTGGTGAAATTCTTACCTGGCTGGATTTTGAACTTCATCTGGGTGTGTGATTTCCAGCCTGCTGACTATAAACGTCTCGGTGTGTTCCGTCTGGAGTCAACCAGTGCTTCCGCCCCAGTTCCTGCTCCTGTCCAAGAGTCGTTTTCTGGAACTCGGCTGGCTTTTGGAGGTTCACGGAGCCTTCAGGCGGCTTCTAAGAGAAGGAGTCGCAAGTCCAGGCTAGCAATCCGAGCCCCAAGAGCCATGGTTCCGGCTACAGAACCGGCCCACACAGCCATGGTTCCGGCCCCAGTACAGGCCCCAGCAGCCATGGTTCCAGCCCCAGTTCTGGCCCCAGCAGCCATCATTCCGGCCCCAGTTCTGGCCCCAGCAGCCATCATTCCGGCCCCAGTTCTGGCCCCAGCAGCCATCATTCCGGCCCCAGTTCTGGCCCCAGCAGCCATGGTTCCAGACCTAGTTCTGGCCCCAGCAGCCATGGTCCCGGCCCCAGCAGCCATGGTTCCAGCCCCAGTTCTGGCCCCAGCAGCCATGGTTCCAGACCTAGTTCTGGCCCCAGCAGCCATGGTCCCGGCCCCAGCAGCCATGGTTCCAGCCCCAGTTCTGGCCCCAGCTGCCATAGTCCCATCCCTGGTCCCTTCTCTAGTCTCTCCTCTTGTCCCTTCCCTAGTCCCTCCTCAGGTCACTTTCCTAGTCCCTTCTCTAGTCCCTTCTCCAGTCCCACCTCTAGTCACTTCTCGAGTCCCCTCTCAAGTCAACTCTCCAGTTCCCTCTCGAGTCACCTCTCAAGTCAACTCTCCAGTTTCCTCTCGAGTCCCTTCTCAAGTCCCCTCTCTAGTTTCCCCTCAGGTCTCCTCTCGAGTTCCCTCTCAAGTCCCCTCTCAGGTCCCCTCTCGAGTTACCTCTCGAGTCACCTCTCGAGTTCCTTCTCGAGTCCCCTCTCGAGTCACCTCTCCAGTCGACTCTCCAGTTTCCTCTCGAGTTCCCTCTCAAGCCCTCTCTCGAGTCCCCACTCAAGCCCCTACTCCTGTGCCGTTGGAGGTCCCGCCGACTACTCTCCTGCCGGGGGTCCTGCCAACCCTTTGTCCTGTCTCGTTGGAGGCCCCGCCGACTACTCTCCTGCCGGGGGTCCTGCCAACCCCATGTCCTGTCCCGTTGGAGGTCCCGCAGACTAGTCTTCTGCCGGGGGTCCTGCCAACCCCATGTCCTGTCCCGTTGGAGGTCCCGCAGACTAGTCTTCTGCCGGGGGTCCTGCCAACCCCATGTCCTGTACCGTTGGAGGTTCCGCTGGGGGTCCTGCCAACCCCGTGTCCTGTCCCGTTGGAGGTCCCGCAGACTAGTCTTCTGCCGGGGGTCCTGCCAACCCCATGTCCTGTCCCGTTGGAGGTCCCGCAGACTAGTCTTCTGCCGGGGGTCCTGCCAACCCCATGTCCTGTACCGTTGGAGGTTCCGCTTGGGGTCCTGCCAACCCCATGTCCTGTCTCGTTGGAGGTCCCGCCGTCTACTCTCCTGCCGGGGGCCCTGCCAACCCCATGTCCTGTACCGTTGGAGGTTCCGCTGGGGGTCCTGCCAACCCCATGTCCTGTCCCGTTGGAGGCCCCGCCGACTACTCTCCTGCCGGGGGTCCTGCCAACCCCATGTCCTGTGCCGTTGGAGGTCCCGCAGACTACTCTCCTGCCGGGGGTCCTGCCAACCCTGTGTCCTGTCCCGTTGGAGGCCCCGCCGACTACTCTCCTGCCGGGGGTCCTGCCAACCCTATGTCCTGTCCCGTTGGAGGCCCCGCCGACTACTCTCCTGCCGGGGGTACTGCCAACCCTGTGTCCTGTGCCGTTGGAGGTCCCGCCGTCTACTCTCCTGCCGGGGGTCCTGCCAATCCTATGTCCTGTGCTGTGGGAGGCCCCGCCGACAACTCTCCTGCCGGGGGTCCTGCCAACCCTGTGTCCTGTCCCGTTGGAGGCCCCGCCGACTACTCTCCTGCCGGGGGTACTGCCAACCCTTTGTCCTGTCTCGTCGGAGGTCCCGCCAACCGCTCTCCTGCTGGGGGTCCTGCCAACTCCTGGTCCTCTTCCGTGGGGGATCCTGCCGAAGCCTGTCCCGCCGGCTCCGGTTCCTGTCCGGCCGACACCGGGTCCTGCCCGGCCTCCGGAGCTGTCTGGTCTTCGCCCTCGATCCCGACCCTCTGTGAGCCGCGGTCTTCGTCCGCGGGCCCGGCCTCCTGACTCTTCCTGCCGCTGCCCTCGTCCTCGGGCCCGGCCCCCTGACTCTTCCTGCCGCTGCCCTCGTCCTCGAGCCCGGCCCCCTGACTCTTCCTGCCGCTGCCTTCGCCCTCGATCCCGACCCTCTGTGAGCCGCGGTCTTCGCCCGCGGGCCCGGCCTCCTGACTCTTCCTGCCGCTGCCCTCGTCCTCGGGCCCGGCCCCCTGACTCTTCCTGCCGCTGCCCTCGTCCTCGAGCCCGGCCCCCTGACTCTTCCTGCCGCTGCCTTCGCCCTCATGCTCGGCCTCCTGAGTTCGCCCGCTGTGGCCTTCGCCCCACCATGGACTCTGCCTTGCCCCCGGGCCGTCCGCCCGAGACCCCCACCATGGACTCTGCCTTGCCCCCGGGCCGTCCGCCCGAGTCCCCCACCTTGGACTCTGCCTTGCCCCCAGGCCGTCCGCCCGAGTCCTCCTTCTCGGCTTCTGCCTTGCCCCCGGGCCGTCCGCCCGAGATCCCTTCCTGGTCCTCTACTGTGCTCCTGGGCGGTCAGCTCAGTCCCGTCCTCCGGACCCCCTCCACCCACCCTGCTGGACGTTGTTGGATTTTTGTTTTGGTGTTTAGGGACGTCTAGAATCCGTCCCTTGAGGGGGGGGTTCTGTCACAGTTATCATGTCATGTCACAGTTCTATGTCTAGGTTTGGGTGTTTCCGCTGTTCTCTATGTCATGTTTTCCTCCTGTCGTTAGTTTCCCTGGTGTGTCTCGTTAGCTGATTGTGTTCACCTGTGGCCCTTGTGTTTCTCCTCCCCTGCCCGGCTGTTTCTCGTTCTGTAATTATCCCTCCCTGTATTTAGTCTTGTCTCGTCCTGTGTTCAGTGTTGGTGCTTCTTTTGTTGGTGACTGAATTCACCCCGGTGAGTGTTCTGTTTTGTCGGTATTAGTTTCATTTCCTTGAAATAAAGGTTTATCAGAGTTATCTGCATTTGGGGTCCTGCTTCCTTCACTCTACCGTGACAGTTTTATAATAAAGAAATCACCTTTTTTTTTTTACAGAAAACAATCTGCAAAATATGTAAAAGAAAACACATTTTAACAAGAATCATGCTTGTCATACAGACATTCAAATTCCGTTTTTTCTGACACTGATGGATTAGTTACTAATCTACGGAAGACCATCAGGACCACATGTGAACACTTTTTGAGACCTGACACTGAGTCAAATTTATTTTGAGTTCTGAGAAAAGACAGAATTCTAACAATGTTCAGTATTTCCTGTTTGATTGTGATATTGGAAATATCCAGAGACTCAAAATTATCCCCAGGCTTGATTTGCAAAAAAACTCAAGTATAGCTTTTATAAAATGTTTAATAAAATAAATAATAAAGTAATTTGAAGTATAGCTGCACTCTGCTTGTGAAGATAGAGGCATCTATGTGTGACCTTGCTATGTAAGCACTCTATACCTTTTGGCCCCCTGAAGATTTGTGAAGCACCATACATATCACATCATAAGCCAGCAGCACATCGGGGGAAAAGTAAATCACTGCTTCCCTTGCTCCTCCAACACAAAGTCAAGGTCAGGGGTCACGGCTATCTGCATTTTAAAAGATGATTGAATCAAATATTCATGACTGTCTTCCAGGCAGCTTAAGCCTTACACGTTTGTTTGTTTATTTATTTAAGAAGGCATGAATGTAGCGCGAGACGTGCATGCAGATCATAAGCGAATCCACGCAGAGGCATTTGCAATGTTAATGCGGCAATCCGGCCCCTCCACTTTTCTCCTCCCCGGTGGAATTAAGCAATGAATTTGTGTTGACTTAACATTCGTTTCAAGTTCATCCAACTAGGATAAAGAAATAACTACAGATGTGAGGCGCTTACAAAGCAGAGGATGTATTATGGTCTTTGTTTGAGGGAGCCATGCGCTCCAGCTCCCTGTTGTGCTTCTGGAATGACTTCAAACGTCGCGCAAACATTCATTGGGTGTATGTACCACCAAAATTAATATTCATAGACCATGGGATAAAAGATGCTGTTTAACAGTTAGAAACAGGACAGCTGCTTTTATTTTATAAATGACTCAGCAACAGCAATTGGTGATAAATAATGCAACTATCCATCTCATCCGAGAAAAAGCAGTTTTTTTTTTCTTTTTATGTGGACGCTTGCACCAACACCACCTTTCTCTGTAGCCAAAGAAGTGGTCCCTAATGGTCTGATGCTCAGGATAACAACATGTTCAGCCTTTTCATCCTCCTCCACCTCCTTGTGAAGTGCAGGAGAGGAGCTGAGTGATCCTTCTCGCCGCTATCAGTCTCCATTTTGCCATGGCACTTTCTTTTGAACCCTCCAATCAAATAAATCAAATCAAGTTTTATTTATATAGCCCATTTCAAAACGATTTTTGGTCGAGCCAAAGTGCTGTACATAGGGGTGTAACTGTATCCGTCCCGTACCGTCACGGTTCAGACGTTCGGCACACGCAGTCACACGACGAATACGCCTTTTTTTTTACGAGTGGGAAAAAAGTCTGTCATTCAGGGCAGTATCCACTACACTATATATAATCCAGGGGGCGGTATTGCGCCTAAAAGCTGTTTGCCAGCCGCCCTTAAACGACAAATGAAGAACAAGAAGAAACACCCCCCGTCGACAATTTACTAGCGGTATTTACTCGCGAAGTGGGCCGGTCGAGAGTCCCGGGCTGATTTGTAGTCCCAGTCCGCCCCTGGTCACCGTTGTTCTTCAGTGGTGCAGTATGCTAATGGTAACACACGCCAAACATGCTAAATCATATCAGAAGGCATCACCCAGATTTGCCGGAGCCCGGAAAAAGACAACAGCAGTTCAACAGCTTATCCCCGCTGTTTTTAAGAAGACAATAGACATGAGAGCCGAGAGACCAAAATAAATAACGGAAGCTTTTGGCATATGTTTTTCAACGACTTTGGGCTCTTGAAACACTTTCTTATTATTTATGATGTCATATTTTCAAGACATTCTTTTTAGTTTTACAGCTTGATGAAACCTTTTTGTTTGACATCAGCCATTATAGATAATATGGCCATCTGAGTGTGTGGGGTACTGTTAGTGGTTTGTTTTTAACTGTTTAATACAGTTAGTTATTCAAAATGTCAGAGTTCTTTATTTTTAAACTGAAACTTGCACTACTGTTCAAACATAAATAACAACAAACCTGGAATTATGCATTTGGGACCTTTTTTTGCTTTTTCTTGTTTTCTTTTTTTGCTTTTCCGAACCGTACCGTGACCTCCAAACCGAGGTACGAACCGAACCGTGACTTCTGTGAACCGTTACACCCCTAGTGTACATATAATAACAAATAACCTACAGTAAAGACACTTTACAGCAAATACAACAGCACAGTTTGTATAGAATATCAGTATGAGAAAATGACACCCTCTGTCCTTGGACCCTCACATCGTACAAAGAAAAACTTCCAGAGAAAAAACTCACAGTTTAAAGGGGAAAATGGGAGAAACCTCAGGGAGAGCAACATAGGAGGGATCCCTCTCCCAGGACGGACAGACGTGCAATAGATGCCGTGTGTAAATCGAAGAGATAATACATTTTACAGCATAGGTAGACCAAATGTTTGGAAATGCATGTGTCTATAATAAGAAGATGAATCCACGAAGATGTCAAAAACAGTCCTGTGGGAGCCATCAGGGAAGCAGCATGACGAGACCCAGGCAGGACCGCAGAGACCAGCCACGACCCAAAGTCCACGACTTAATCCAGGGCACAGAACCACAGCTAGAAGATCAGCCTCGACTCCAGATCCCGGCGTAGATATAGACACAAAACAAGAAAATGTGGGGGAGGCTGGGTTAATCGGAACATGAGAATACACAGACACAGACAGACAGAAGGAAGAACTAGCACTCCCTTTGGATAGGTTGAGGGAAAAGGGTAGCAATTAAGAGAGTAAGAAACAGAGGCGAAGAGGCACACGTAGGGAACAAGGTCCCCACTAGAGCCTTAGTTGGAATTGATTGTAAGGAGGTAAACTGTGAATACGGTCATAACACTCCCCGGCTGGAATAAGCTACTCTGCAAACCTGTTTCCCTCAAATAAAACCTCGAGAGGTCAGAGAGGGAAATGGTTTTGGATAAAGAGAAAATAGAAAAAATAAATTACAGGAGTAGAGAGTATGAGAAATAGAGAGAGAAAAGATTTAGAAGAATGAGTAGTAGTAGGCTAATAACCTTAGTTTTAAATATAAGATCCAAGTTTTTAGGATTTAAATGAAAGAGCAAGAACCAAAATGTGGGTGAAGAGGCACAGCGTGTCTACGTCAATGCACTCTTATTAGATTATTTTATCAGCTATAAGCTTTATCAAAAAGGAAGGTCGTAAGCATACTCTTAAAACGGATAGGCTGTCGGCCGCCCGAACACAAACTGGAAGCTGATTCCACAAAAGTGGAGCTTGATAAGAAAAGGCTAGAAGGCCAGAGAGAAGAAGTGAGTTGTAAGGGTTGATTTAAACACTCCTAACTTGAGCACCGCATCCTGTAAAAGATACCAATTTGCGTCAAAGCAACCTGTGAGATGACCATTGAAAAACATCATATTTGATACTGTTTCTCAAATACCATTCAATGCTTTCTTGTTGTGTTAGCACACCGCTACAAGCATGCTAGTACAATTAGCAATAGCAGGGAACAAGAGGCGGAATAAAATACTTAATAATAGATATCCAAACTTGCCAGACTTACTTTCAAAGGACCTAGGGGTCTTGGTCTTAGAGCTAAAGGGGAAATATTGCTATAATATAAAAGAAGAGAAGGCATTAATTGGTACCAACCATGTATTCAGGTCTAAAAAAAAAAATGCTTGAAGTTAAAAAAAAAAAAAATGGCAATTGTTGAAATGGTCCCTTAACCTCTCACCTTGTGGTATTTGAGTGAAAATGGGTTCTTTGATACCGACAAGTCTTCACTTTAAAGACATGCTAATCCCATGCAGTGCTGGTAAAATACCATGCATCATAAATAGGTTATTTTCTGCCATATTTTAAACATGGTTTCTCCATTATTGGAATTTCAGAAACCCACATGTCCAGAAAGCTAAGACTCTTGTGAGTTCAATGATTCCAGCTCTATTCACATGTCATGATGTGAGTCCCAATAGTAGCCATTTCAATGTAGGAAGACCATGTTTTTGAACTTGACCTCAGTGTATAAATTGGGTTGTTGTGAGCTCTGGGATAATTGCAGCTCCATGAACCTTTAAAGCTATTGACTCGAGACTGGGGGAATTCAGAGGATGAAGGGCTTTCCTAGCTATATTGACTTTACATGGGTCTATGAGCAGTTTCTGAAACAGAATTGCTTGTCATGAATTCGCTGAAAAAATGCAGCTCATGGAGAAGTTACTAAATCCCAGCTTGAATTGTCCAATAATGTTCCTCGAGGTCTTGGTGTTTCAAAGTGGTGTTTTGGAAGGATATTTGATCATTTCAAAAAAAAAACATATTTTCAATTGGACAACATTTATTATATTTTGCATTAAATCTCTGTAACAAATGGATTTTACACAGAAATAGCTACAAAAGCGTAAAAAACGTAATATACAGGATAATATCCATCATGTATTTCCTTAACCTCTTAAAGACGACGGTCCCCCCAGTGGATCCCCCCCCCCACCGTTCTTTTTCGAGACTGTGTCTCAGGGCTTCTTAACATTTATCAAACTATTAATGTGTAGCACCAGATTAACGGAAAGAATCTCAGCTAACTGAAGATATGAACCATTTTTACCAAAACATAACACAAGGGTAATACCAAGCCTCTGAATTAGCACTAAGCGAAAAAATGCTAACGCACTTTAGCACAGACCTCAACATAAAGACAGCCTTATTACTTATCGAAACTGCACATACAACATATCCGATTAAAGCTGAGACTCCACAGATTATTTGAGGTATATATATCATCACTGAGCGATCCGAACTTGCGACAGGGGAAGCAAACACAGACAACACAACACATACTTTTACGGAGCTTTTACGGGAGATCGTCTCACCGTAGCTGTCAATCTGATCAAAAGACGTGTTCAATGACATTAAAACGCGAAAAAACGCGGCTGAATCGGTTAATCCATAGGTTGATAATGTGTCTGTCACTTTGAAAAAATGATTTATAATCCATAATTCCATTTTTATGTAAAAATCGGAGCAAAAAAGTTAGCTGCTAATGGTAGTATGCAGCTTCCGGTTTTGGCCACGCGTCACTCTTACTCCTTATTTGTTAATGTGTTGGTGTGTGTAGAACTTCCCCTCGATTCCATTGGCTTTAGCGGTTATAAAGAGATGTCATTCGTCAAAATCGACCAGGGGGGGGCCAGAGATATAGAAAATCCACCCAAATGACCCCAGAAGTGTTTTTTCTTTGCTAAAACTCTCTAAAAAGGTCAAATTTAACTTGTTTTGCATCAATCTTGATACAGGGTACTTATATGTTGTACTTTGGATTCCTAAAGCTTTTAGTCTACTAACCCTTCATCCAAGGGTAGTTTTCACTATAAAAAATATTTTTTGTACGGACACTATAATTTACAGTTTTATACTGTTCAATCTGAATTTTTTTTTAAATAAAAAACATCTATATTGATTCTGACTTTTCTACATCCAACTCACAGGTTTATCATTACTTTGAGAACAAAGATTATTAATGTAACCCTTTTAGAAGGGAAGATATGGTCATTTGTTCTGGGAATGTCATTTTCGAGCCTGAGACCTGAAGAACAGGCTCGGGGTGGAACAGGTTAATAATGTTGTGTCCCGTCAAAAGTGTTGAGTCTAGTCATGTTTCATGTTTTTGTTTAATCAATTTTTGTATTGTCTCCCACTTCCTGTTTGTTTTGACACTCACCTGTTACGTTTCGGCCCATTCCCAAACCGCCCCCTACACCCTACACCCTACCCCTCCGTTTGCGCGTTCACGCGGAGGGTCCGCCATATTGAGGGCTGTTCCAAAGCAACGAGTGTGGAGGGGGAGTGGGCTATCAAGCCCTCAAACAGCGAGTCTGCAGCTGTGCTGACTTGAGACCGGTCTCTACCTGACCGGAGTCACGCTGTGTGTGTCCGTCAGGAAACACGCTGTTTACAAGTAGTTCCAGCAAACATCCACTGATAAATTGCGACGTTAACAACCTCATATGTTTTAACTTAGGATCATACCTGTGTTTAGTCTAGAACAGTGCTTCTCAAAGTGTGGTCCGCGGACCACTGGTGGTCCGTGAGCGCCCCCTAGTGGTCCGTGAGTATATTGGTAAAATTTCACATTTGAAATAAATAAATGTATTTAAGTTTTCCACACTCTCGGGGGAATATCTCCGCAATGGAGCGAGCTTAAGTTTCACTTTCAATTGCATGATATAGCCCAGATAAACACCTTCATCACACATGTGGCCACTTGTTTGTACCATTTTCAGGCAATTTGTAAAAAACTATGTGTTTTTGGATATTTGTGGAGTTAGGTGGTCCGCGAGTGTTTTTTTATTGGTTAAGTGGTCCTTGGTATGAAAAAGTTTGAGAAACACTGGTCTAGAACAAGGTAAAATTGTGCATTTTATTATAAAGTTGTGTATATTTACAGACCGTTGCAAAAACTAAGAAGCTTATAAACATCAGGTTTAAAACTAAAAGAGCTTTGAAACATAATGAAAGATGTTTGGAGTTTTATTTGAGTTATTCATTTAAACTTTTTGTCTAAGAGATGCTGATTTGAAACCGTTGTTACATACAGTTACGGCATTTCCTGTTTCTGCCGGAGAGAGGGGAGGCCGTCCCAAAGCTTGCTGCTGTGTTTACTCCCTCCATCTGACTGGAGGGAGCCTCGTTGAGCTGCGAGTGTGGCTACAGACGGAGTTCTCTCCATCACGGAGGGGTAGGGTCGAGGGAGTGGTTTGGGATTGGGCCTTCATTCCAGGTTCCTTGACTCCCTACCCGTGTGTATGTCTCCCGCTCTGATCAGCGCCAGCCCCGCCCCTGATTGTTTCCACCTGTGCCCAGTTACCTCTTGTTTAAATTCCCCAGTCTCCTCTTGTTTTGTGTCAGTTTGTCTTGTCTCCATGTCAGTAGTCTGCGTACCAGCAATTACTTACCTTATCTCAAGCCTCATACTCATGATTTACTTTGGAGGTTTTTGTTCCTCTTTCGTGCCTTTTTTCTCCTCGTTTAAGAGTGTCGATCTTGTTTTGTATTCCTATTTTTGAAAATAAAGTATTTACTCATACTTTACCTGTCTCCCGGGTAGTGCATTTGAGTCCTTTACCTTGTCCCTTAAGGCGAGACACCCCAGGTGAATAGGGTAATTTTTTTAACTTAAAGGTATCAGCTAGAAATTTCTCCAGTTCATGTCTTACAATAAGGCAATTGTCTTTTGTATTACAAGTTTTCTGAAATAGCATGTTTAAATATGCAAATTAGCCATTATCTCATTAAATATGCACATATTTTAACACATTTCAGGAATCGAAATCTGAACTTTGGATAAAGCCAGGTTCCAAATTCTTGTTTCATTTTGTAGTCATATTAGTATCTAAGGCTTTTACAGAAGGGATATTGGATATCTCTTTTTATCACTCAATAAATCAGAAAATACTGTCAACAGCCCTAAAATATCCATTTTCGCCATGTTTTTAGGTATACAATGTTGTATAATTCAGGCTATGAATTATATATGAACAAACCCTTCTGTAAAAGCCTTCATAATATTGATAGGAATATAACTGGAAAGTTTGGTGTCTCTACGTGCTTCTGAAGTTGAAATTTCGAACTCAGAGTAGGAGAAAAAACTCATTTTGAGAAAAGGACCTTTAAAGATTGCAGTGAGGCGCTAGCTAAACCCTCCTGTTCTCTGGATGACAGCTCGCGCATCGACGCACTCCGTGAAGGTGTTTCATGTTCGGGGTCATTTGTTTTTTGTATAACCTTGCTTCGTGCAAGTGACAATTGTTGTCGTCTTCTCTGTGAACGTTTTTTTCGCCGTTCTTTTGCGATTTTGAGATTTCAATTTCTAGCGGAAAGCTAAACAGGAAGTGTTTTAGCACACCACGTGACGCATCTGAACGAATCACGTTGTCAGAAATTGACACCAGCCAATGAGATTTCGTTTCTTGGTTTAAGACCCCTTTGTGCTTTCACGATTGGTTGCTGATACAAAGGAAATTACCATATTTGGATCCGATGAGATTGTGCAGGAGAGACGGAGCTTTCCAACGATATCTCTGTTGACATGGTGCACACAGCGGTCGCGGTACTTTATGTTACGTTAGAATGCTAACTTTTGGTGAATTTAGGAGAAATCTACAGACGCAAATAGACAAACTATAGTAAAATAAACACTTAAATGTGTATTTTGTACGTTTTCCTTCCAAAAGCCTGAAAGAAAACATGTTATGGAATCAAAATAGCACAAAATCTCAAAATTGACCAGTACTTGAAAAACGATGTTTTTGCCTGCCGTGTCTCGCCTTAATGTCTAAACTTTCAACATTTCAATAGGCGCTAAATCAAACTACTTAGGATTTATAACAAAAAAACTATCTGAGCAATCATCAGATTCCCAGCTTTTAGTTGAGGTATACCAACCCTGTCTCCTAAAAATTACGTTCCCACAGAACTAAACTGCATTCTCAATTACGTGTAGCTAGAAACGTATTTTCTCCCACGTTACGTTCGTTATGAACGTATCTCAAATACGTTTATTTTCTACATATCTCTAGAAGCATATTTTCTCCCACGTTACGTTTCTTATGAACGTATCTTAAATACGTTTATTTTCTACATATGTTTGCCATTTATTGTCTTGCTTATAATAATGATAATAGTCATTAGGAGGATTTTTTTCTCTGTCTCAGACGTATCTCCTACCCACGGTCGTAATAAGCCCATGGAGGGCCATTATTACGCCTCGTGTGGACAGCACTGCACACACCTCCGCTCATCCCTTAGTGATGTTGAGCGTGAATGCGCGGTTTACGAGTCTTCTCCTAAACGGCGACATATTGAGAGCCTGTGTGAAATGCAGCGTGTGGAGGGCTCTGGCGTGGTTTGCCACCAACCACAGCACATCCAGAGAATGTACACCCGGCGCTATCAGAGTACTGGATGGTACTCAGGGTGGCGGCGAGTGTGTCTGATGGACAGATGGATGAGCAGGCGGATGGGCAGAGGATAGTCTCTGCAGTTCGCCTCTCCCCCCCGCAGTTCTACGGGATACAGGGAACCCTGTTATCCCGGGAACAGTGTCTCGTGCTCCGTGCAGAGCGGCAGGAACTCTTGTTAAAAGAAAGCTTTTTTTCCAGGGTTCCTCATGGGGAAGAAAATCAGGGTTTTTTACTCCCGGTATTTTCTGGTCCCGAAGGAGACGGGGTGGGGGGAATGAGACCCATTCTCGATCTGTCAGTGTCCAACAAGGGAATGGCCTTTTCCCATGCTGACGATAAAACAGGTGCTGGAGTGTGTTCACCAGGTTCACATCCATAATCCTGAAGGATGCATTCCTCCACGTAACCATCATCCCGAAACACAGCAATTTCCAGCGTTTCTCATTCATGGTTCCACGCACTTTGAAAAAGTGGAGGAAGCGGCTTACAGACGATACAGTTCGTATCTCATCTGTCAAACCTGGGTTTCATTATCAACTGGAAGAAGAGCTGTCCTTGTCCCTCCCAGGTTATCTTTTTAACTGGAATTGAACTCAGCCCTTATGAGAGCGCGACTCTCACAGCGGAGAGGGGAGAAAGTGACAGCTCTCCTCCGGCGCGTCACACCCCTCTCTGTGATGCAGCTGTTAGACATGATATCAGCTGGTCACGTGGTGATTCCCCTGGGTCTCCTTCATAGTGAGGAGACTCCAGGTGGTTTATTCGCCTGTGCATCGACCCCGTGCGTCAGAGGAGAAGCATGGTGTACATTCCTCCTTCCGTGGGTTTGGATTTGACCTACTGGAAAAATCTCCACGTCCTGTCAGTGGGGGTGCCCCTGAGCAGAGTGACGTCACACACCGCAGTGTTCACAGACGCATCTCTCGCAGGCTGAGGAACATACATGTCGCAGGCAGTGGGGGGACAGTGGCTGGCTCACATGTCTCTCCATATAAACGTGCTGGAATTACTCTCCGTATGGAAAGTGCTCCAGCACTTCGTCCCGTTGCTGTACAATCAACATATGTTGATTCAAACAGACAACGCGGCGGCCTACATAAATCGCCAAGGAGGTGTTCGATCAGCGCAGCTGCTGAACACACATCCTACACAGCCAAATGGACAGCGCTCCGTGTGGTGTGTAGGGAGAAGCCTGGACCCCGTTGTGCCTGGTGCTGTCATTCCTCCAGCTGTTGCGGGACAGGAATTGGCTTATAGCACGTTCAAAGCATATGCTGCTGTCATTTCATCTTGCCACGTAGGTTTGGGGTCAGCACGGTGTTTAGTCACCCTCTGACAAAACGTTTTCTACGGGGAGCACAGAGACTCAGACATGTGTCACGCGCTTTGGCGCCTCAATGGGTTTTTGGCTTTAGTGTTATGAAAAAAAACAAAAAAAGCACTGAGTAAAGCTCCATTTGAAACTTTAGATCAGGTCCCCCTAAAGTTCTTGTCAGCCAAAATAGCTCTGCTCTTGGCTCTGACATCAGCTAAAAGGGTGAGTGATTTGTCTGCTCTCTCTGTGGCTCTGTCATGTCTCCAGATCCAAGGAGATGGCAGCACCTTGAATTGCCTGGTGCTGAAAGGTTTGGCCTAGCTCAGCTGTTTTGCACCCTAACCCGGCTTGTATGACAAAGGTGATCACAAGCTCTTTAGATCGAGAGTGATACCTTTGGATGGCTTCTTCCTCCCCTCACACATCAGAGGAGGTAGCCGCATCTCATCTCCTCCGTCCCGTGAGCGCGCGGTCATGCTATATTGCACGCACGGCTGCTTTACGCAGCTCGTCTGTTTGTGCATTACAGAGAGTGCTCAATAGGGCAGCCTCTGTCGGCACAGCGCCTGTCACACGGGCTGTGTGAGGCTGTGTCACAGGCGTATTTCTCCTCTGGGTTGGATACCCCGGAGAACATCAAAGCGCACGGCACCAGAGAGATTTCCTCCTCCACAGCGTTGCACGGAGGAATGACAGTGGAAGACTTTGGCACTGCTGCATCTTGGTCTTCGCCCTGTTCTTTTATTCGTGTTTATTTTGAGGGATGTCTCCCATTCCTCTCTGACACACTCGGTACTGAGTGTCCTGTCAGATTGAATAATGTCGGAGACTCAACTGCGTGCCCTCTCTCCTGCCTGTCGGCACTTAGAGAGCTTCCCTTTTCCCCCTCTTTGATCGTTTTAACAAGTGGGACTTTGGTCTCTACTTTTTACAGGTAGCCTATTTAGCCTACCTTCTTTCCCGTATGGAGAATATTCATTTTTTAAATGCTATATTCCCTGGGAATGTGATGCTCCATTTACGCATGGCGAAATGGACATGGGTTATTAATTGAGTAGGTGTGTTTGTGCTTCTGGTAACGGACGGACCAGTGGGGCGTGGACTACATCCTGCTTCGCCCTTAACCCAATAGCGATAGCCTTAGAGGGCGAAGCCTTATACGAAATAGAACTGGGGTTACGTACTGTAACCCAGCTTCTATGAGTATAGGCGCAGCCCTCTAAGGTTCGGGCCCCACTGACTCCGCGAATAGCTGAAGAAAAGCTGTTTGTGTGGGAGCAGATTGTAGGGACTACTTCCTAATTTATACGGAAGTGAGTCCGTAGGTGGGGCCCATAGGTGGGCGTGGATTAAGTCTGTCAGTGCTGCACACGTGCAGAGGGATTACCCAATAGCGATAGCCTTAGAGGGCTGCGCCTATACTCATAGAAGCTGGGTTACAGTACGTAACCCCAGTCTTCATGTGTTTTGCTACACAGGAACCAACATTGTTATGGCTTCACAATGTTCTACATGGATTTTGGAAGAGAAGAGTATGTTGGTATTAGATAAGATAAAATCTTGTGTCTCCATGCATTTATTTTCCAAATGTTGAATTTTCTCCACGTAGGAAAAACGATGTTTTCCTTTAGATTCATTCGGCCAATATAAGTAATCATCTAACCCTCATCATTTGAAATAATTGTATCTACAGTACAACAATCCAAAGGCTGGCTACTGTATCTAATGTATCTTTCCTTTGAGTTTAGCAAAGTAATTTCTTTCTGCCATATCGCCTGTAGTGACCTCTGCTGTGCCTGGAGCACTTAACGTTCCCTAGTGACATTTAGTTTTCCTAAGGTCAAATCTCTCTTAATGGCTCTAAAACTAGTTTACATATCAGCAAGCGCAATTCTCTGTTGCACACATTTAGACATACTGTGGGGGCCGTGGCCTGTTCATCGAAGCGGTGGAAAGCAGGCCCTGTAGCTTTTCACAGATTTCCCCTTGATTGCATCACACCTCCGGCACTGATGTCATACGAGGAGGGCACTATGATGCAGGACGTATTTTTTCAAATGCTTTTTTCCGGGTTCGGTTCTGGGTAAAACACAGAGATGGTGATTTTAACATCCATGTTGACAACCCTCAGGACAGAGGGGCAAAATAACTGTTTTGTGTTCTTGATAGCTATGGACTGACTCAGCATGTGACGGAGCCCACGCACAATAAGGGGCACACTCTGGACTTAATTATCTCAAAGGGTCTGAATATCTCTGAGGTTGTGGTGACTGATGTTGCGCTCTCTGATCATTCCTGTGTTTTCTTTGAGAGCTCTATTTCTGTTCACAAAAATGTTCAAAAAGAGGTAACCACAAAGCGATATTTAACTGAAAATACTAGGGAAATGTTTACTCAGAATTTTTCTTCCACACTTGCCCCTGCTAACATCTCAGTAAATGAGCTAGTAGATCATTTAATTCAAAAATTAAAAATATTATAGATGCCATTGCTCCAACTAAGGTAAAGGAAGTGACTGGCAAGAAAATATCTCCATGGAGAAAGGCCATGACCGTGAGAGCAGAAAAAAGAGAGTGTCGAAAAGCTGAACGTAGGTGGCGAAAAACAAATCTCCAGGTTCACTTTGAAATCTATAAAGAGAGACTTGGCCTTTATAATTTGGAATTGAAAAACGCACGACAATCGTTCTTCTCTGACATCATTACCAAAAACAACGCACGTGCCTTGTTTGCTACCGTCGACAGACTAACTAACCCCCCAGTGTCAGTAGCCTCTGAATTTCTATCCACCAGGGCGTGCAATGATTTTGCCTCCTTTTTCACTGCCAAAATTCAGAAAATTAGACAAGCAGTCAGTGCCTCTGCATCAGGAACAGCAAATGTGTTGTCTCTGTGTCCACTTAACATCAATTCAAACACCATGACACAATTCCATCAGATTAATGATAAAAACCTAGAGGACATTATACAACTTCTGAAATCCTCCTCCTGCTGCCTTGATATTATTCCAACGGGATTTTTCAAAGATGTTTTGCCTTGCATGGCCTCAGATCTACTTCATATAGTAAACAAATCACTTCACTCAGGTATTTTTCCACGGGCCCTGAAAACTGCAGTCATTAAACCGCTCTTAAAAAAGAATAATCTAGATGCTTCAGTAATGAACAATTACAGGCCCATATCAAACCTCCCATTTCTAGGTAAAATCATTGAAAAAGTTGTTTTTCAACAGTTGAGTAATTTTTTGCATTTAAATAACTGTTTAGATGTGTTCCAGTCAGGCTTTCGTCCCAACCACAGCACTGAGTCGGCTGCAACTCTGACTACTTTTAAATCCAGGCTGAAGACTTTTCTTTTTGTCGCTGCTTTTAATTGAACTATTCATATCTTAGACTGCACTGTAACTTTTATCCATGTATTTTTTCTTTTAATGTTTATTTTATTAGCTTTTCTTTTTAATGACTGATTTTAAATGCCATTTTCTTAATGTCTTTCATTTTTTGTAAAGCACTTTGAATTGCCTTGTGTTGAAAAGTGCTATATAAATAAACTTGCTTTGCCTAAATATATACACTGCAAAAAACACACAAAAAAAAAGGAGTAAAAGTAGCTCACGACTTGTTTTATTTTTTGAAAGTAGCCCTCACCCTAAAAAAGGTTGGTAACCCCTGAGCTACAGGTTAGCTTAGCCTAATCAATCAGTGCACAACGAAGCCAGTGCTAGACAGTGAACTGTCAATGGGGGGGGGGGGAGCCCCGCCGGTTATTATCGGCCCATATTCACTCTTAATAGTTTGATCGGTGCTCTCTATAAAGGCCGATCAGGAGAGCTGGATCTGATCGATATGGACATAAACGCGAGTGAAGTATAACCGGACGCGAGAGAGAGATCAGCTGCTGAGTCTGACAGAGACACGCAGCTCTGCATGATCACCTGAAGCTCCGCCCTCTGTTTAGCGAGCTGACCGAACAGCGCAAAATGCGTAAATGAAGTGTCATGAACGCAAGAAATCATACCCTCGTGGGGGCGCGCTCATGTGATTGGCTTAGAATGAAGGAGACATCTGATTGGCTATAGATAGAAAAAATTACAAGTACGAATCGGATGACCGTCAGGGGAGTCTCAAAAAACCCACACACGAATGCACAGCGATCCGTGCACAGAAAGCGGGTTGTGTTTGCAGGTTCAGAGGTTTTAAACGGAAAACAAATATGTGAGGATCAAAAATACATGTGTAAAACTTTTTTCTGTATTTGGATTTTATTTACATGAATATGAAACGGAACACATTTGTGTGTGCATTGAAAAACACAAGTGTGGATCTGGAAATACAAGTGTGAATCCTTCTGTGTGCATGTGTGTATTATGAGCCCATATTTTCGGGAGTTTCAACCAGGTACCGGCCACCGAAAGCGGGGACGTTTTGGTCACCCATCCGACTGTTTACAGCTAAGCACACGCTCTAGAGTCATTCTACAGAAACGCACACTTTTGGAATAGCAACATGTCTTAAAATGTAGTTAATTTTCCTACATTTAAACTTAAGTTACAATATTGGTTAACCCTTTGACTTTATGAATCCACATAAATGAGAGCTTAATGATTAAAAAAAAAAAAAGTACTTTGACTTAAAGAATGCTTGTGCCATCTTTTTGTCACTGGTGTTACCTCATACCTTTAACAATATTAAAGGCTTTTTAGAAATATTTTTTTCACAATCTATTCTGCACATATAGTCAGAGGCACAGTAGGATAATGAAAATGCAAAAAATTAGGAGATTATGTATTTATTTATTTTAATCAGGTTTGTGAAAAGTGTGATTGTGTGACGTTTGCTTATTAACACCATCATATGTTTTCTATAATAATAACAATATTTGAAGGACAGTCATACAAATGTAATGATAGTATCCTTAACATCCTAACTCTTGAATGAAGCAAAGGTCAATTGATATAAAATCATTTACCAGTCAAATGTGACACTTTTGATTTCATATGACCGAAAAAAAACACAGTAACACCAGTGACACAATAAAACACCAGTGACACAAAGAACACTAAAGATTGTTTTATTCAATATGAATTACTTATTTGAGATAGAAAATGGTGTATTTAGTATAAAACCAAAGATTATCACTGACATTAAGTCAAATAACTTTAACAACAGTTAAAAACACATTTGAACTACTCAGGAAACCACTCAAATGTACATTCTCAAGCTCATGTGCCATTGGCTGCTACTACTACTATGTTGCTGGACTAAAGGGGGAAACTTAACTTGCAACTGTCCTCTTTATGTCTGTAACCACAGGGGCTTAGTTGTTATCCAGCTGCCCCATGATGAACTCCCAGAGTTCCTGTTCAATCTGAACTGATCGCTTGTTTACTGCCAACGGCTCTGGGATTAGGCACATGATCTGATCATCCCCATACCAGTTCACATCTTCTCTGGGGCTTGGCCAGAAGAATCTATTGATGCCGTTCCGGTGCATGCACTTTACTTTAACATTGTGCTCCTCCACCTCCAGGATTATGCCTGGGTAGGGCTGGTCATCATATCGCACAACACACCACTGCCCACTGTGGTGGTGTTTGATGACATCTGGTCTGACATCCAGAGCTTTCTCTGCGTGTTCCGTTGCCACTAGGGAAACCTCCTGTAGACTGTGGCATGAGCAATCAAACACCCCCTCAGCAGCCTGGCAGAAGCAGCTAATGTCCCTGTATTTCAGGATACCTGGGGAGATGCTAAGGACCTGATGCATCTTCATGGTGCCTTTAACTGTGAAGAGAGGCACTTGGTGGAGACTTTCATCCTTCTTCTCAACTTCCTCCTCACTCACATAAAAGAGCTTCACCTTGCTCGATTCCTTCAGCTGCTGATAGAAGCTCTTTGCATCCGGTATGTCCTTACCCTGGCGAACCAAGGTGTCAGCTGTTCTCTTCAGTGCACCCCCCACCCCATATGGTGCACCCTTCCCATGACTTGACTCGAAGAAGTTCCATGTGATCTTTGAGAACCCCATCTGGTGTGGTGCAGTGGAAATCATGTAGAAGTTTTTTCGGTTTTTGTACTGGGTGGCAGGGCCATCACTGAAGAGGTGAAGGTGCTGCACACCAGGGTGATGATCTGTAAGCATTTCCAGGATGAGGTCAAGATGAGCCCATACAGCTGGTGGGTCATGCCTTCTGCTGGGGGAGATAGTGCAGAAGGGCATAGTTGGCAGGTCCTTCAGATATAGGACTCCGGTGTGGAGGGTCACCTGTTGATGCGATCCCCCAAAGTGGACTGACTGGATCTCGTTTGAATATTTACCTGTGTAATTCTCACTAAAATCAATATGGATGAGGCAGTCCTTGGCGGTCAGGTTCTCTCTGAGATTTCTGTAGGCGTTGTATTGCCATCGGATATTGAATATATGTCTCCGAAACTTGAAGAGCCTGTCCTGGAATTGTGCCACAAGTTCATCCTCTTGTATTGGGACATCTTTCTTCACAGTGATTGTGCTCATCCTCGTCTCTTTACCTGGTTTGGAGTAGTCCACCTTCTCCTGGCACCACTGTGTCAGAGTTACCACCGTATTTGTTGATTTGGTGAGAGGATAGGTAGTTTGTTTGCAATCCACACATTCACCATAGGCACATAACTTGGAGGTGTTGCAAACAGTGCTGTCTGACATTTCCACAGGGTTTTTGGAGTTTGAGATGCCAAGTCTGTACAGTTTATCAGCCATGAACTGTAAGTTTTCATGGGTTTTACACTGGCATGTCTCCCTGTCTTTCTCATTGGGTGTAACCACCCAAAATGGTCTCTGTCGGCAGAAGAAAGCATAAGAAATATGTTGGAGCTCTGCTACAAATTTCTTATGGAGGTTAAGCATGGAATCACAAAGTAGCCTCCTCTGTTTCTTAACCTTCCTGAGGGTTAATGTGTTCTTCTTCCCTGTGGTCAGTCTGCTGACATCATCCCTGAGATAGAACTGTCTCACAGTCTCCTTCTGTGTTTTGGCCACTTGGGACTTGTTTTGGTGTTCTCAAGGTTCGAGACGCACAGCCAATGCTCTTCTTGCAGTATGTCCTGCATCTGTATTTTTTCATCATCTTTTCTGACAGTAGCTGTGCAAGATTCTGTTTGGATTTGGTTTCCTTCAATGCCTTATATTTCTGTTTCAGCGCTCCCAAAAGAGCAAAGTGGAACTTCAGGTCTTTTCTGACTGGAGGGTTGACTTGCTGACCTTGTAGGATTTCCCGTGTTTTTGCTCCTGGGCTGTTCAAATTAGCACACTGTAGACGTGTGTTACGTTTCTTCAACTTTTCACATTTTCGTTTGCAGACAATGAGCTCATCTTTCAGTTTCTGAATTTCCCTTTGCTTTCTTTGAGCATCTTTCCTACGTACTCTCCTCCCTTCTTGTAGTTGTCTGTAAAACAAAATGATTAGCTTAAAAAGGTTTCATTTCATTGGTTTCATTTAGGCTCTTGACTTTTTTATTTACACCATCATTTTACCATAGTTTTCACTAATTTCACCCTCAAGTTTGTGTGTGTGTGTGTATACTTGGTTTTCCTACAATATCAGGACCACATGTCCTGGTAATGCAGGAAAACCTGAAAGATGCTACAATATCAGGACGTCCCCATTTTGTACAGGGGTCAATATTTCACTAATACAAAGCTGTGGGGGGGGGGGGGGGGTGGGTGGGTGTGCATGATGTCCTTTCCCTGTAATGTACAGTAGTTACCAATCCTTGTAGGCTATGGTCTGTGACATATTTTACTATTGATCACTGGATTCGTAACATCTCAAGTTCCGTATCTACCTTGAAATGCTGGGTGATCTATCTGGAGATGATGGGGGGGTCAATGCTCCTGCTCTGCGCCTTTGCCTGCATCTTGCCTGGCGGGCCTGCCATGCCTTGCGTTCACTTCTCTTTTCCCTTGCACTTTTGTCACTTATTTTTTTTCTTTTTTTTGTCTGAATATCTTTGACATAGCCCCGTTTCCTTTGCTCTAGGTATGCTGCTCTGCGCTCCGGATCTGCATCCCTGCGCTGTCTGTAGATGATCTGCTTTTCAGCTGCAGTTAATTTAGCCATACCTGACAAAAGGAACAATAACAATGACAATAGGAAGTTGTGATCATGAAATGGGTACTAATGAGTTATACTTTATGCATAACAACTTCTTTAAAAGCTTTTATTAAAGCTTATTTACACAAGATAGTCACTGGTGTTTCTGGTCGTCACTGGTGTTACCATGAGGAGCAGTAACACCAGTGACCATTTTCATGAAATGTGTATTTTACAAAATGGCAGCTACAGTACCTCAAACCACATGTTGCTAATCATGCTAAACTCACTAAAATATGTAATTTAATCTGTATTACATATTTTTTACATTTCTCTTCTTAAAAAATAGGTCATACCAGTGACTCTAACTTAATGTCTCGTATAAAATCATGAGATAAATGAGAACATTTCCAACATTTGAAAAAAGACAGCAGACTGACAATGTACCTTTCTCACAGTTCTTCAGGAAGTAGGACGTAGGAAGTAGGAAGTGATGTCACAAGTCTTTGGATTTTTTCAGAATAGGGATTTTTGTTAAGCGGTAACACCAGTGACATGACACCAGGGGACAGCTATTTCCATTATATTATTTATAATATTTAGTTGCTATTTTATTTTTTTATGTTATCCACTTCATAAATGTGATAGTGGTGTATACATTATTGCATTTAAAATTGGAGAGAAATATATTTGTAAACTCTAAATATGCCCCTAAACCTCAATACATGACATTGGGGACAAGCACTTTTCTTGTACTTGGAATTTCATATAATTGATTAAAAACAAATATTGCCCAATTCTTGGCTCAAATAGGTTTAATTGTTCAAAGAACATTTTACATTATTCAAATATATAAATTAAATGTGACTACAAAGTATGTTTAAAGTGTATGCTTTCTGCATAGGCTGGGGACAGAAAAGTGTGCGTTTCTGTAGAATGACTCTCTAACATTAATTACGACTACAAGCTCACTTGGGGTTGAGGCCTTTTTACACGTTGCTTGACTGCCTGCCCACATATCTGATCTAAATATAGTAACGTGTATTGGGGAAAATAATTACTTAAAGTTATTTAATAATTGTGACATTTATTGTACTTTTTGATGGATGAATGATGCTCAAAGTGAGGGGGCAAAGAATACAACTGAGGGGGCAATGCCCCGTCGTGGCGCCGGGCCAGAGGCGTAGCCGCCTTTATATACTGTGAGCCTGCGTGCGCATTAATGATTATATCATCTGATATTTGGGAAGAGTGTTACAGTAGAAATGGCAGAAAGTCTTGTTGCAATTTCCAGATATTAAAAGAGGCCCTGGAGTTTCTCTGGTAATTATCAATAGCAGCAGTTTAGTGAATACTGTTCAAACAATACCTGTGTTTGTGTTTTTGTATTGATTTCTCTGTTTTATCCTTTCATAAATGTGAGGACTAAACTTGCTTCAAACATTCCTGGGTGCCTGGGTGCCTGGGTGCTAAATAGGTTTTATTGCTCTGTGGGGGGAAGGGGCAGTTAAGCAGGCTGGGTGGATGAGAGTTCTTCTGCTTAAGATCTCCAGTATGTCATGTTTCAGAGAAGTCTACTTATCTTGAATGGTATATGTGTGTTTAATTACTTTATATATGTGTGTTTAATTACTTTGTATTAGTAATAGCAGTGTGTAAACAAAAGCTGGAAATAGGAGAAATGTAAAGATTATCTTTCAATAAGCGAAGAGGGTAGAAGTTAAACATAATTAAAAAGCCTCTGGAATGTGTAGAAAGGTGGGGGGGGAAGGCCTGTGCAGGAAGGATGAGATAACGGACACCAGATGTTTTATTATCAGCTCAGAAACAAATTTATCACCTCTGCTGGCACGAGCTGATTCGCTAAGGGAAGATATCTTGTTTTAAATCTCCCAATGGGATGACCTGGGGTGAAGGAAAATTCAAGTCACCCCTCTTCTCTTGTTCTGGACTATATAAGTTAGTGTTGCATTAAGTTCGATCTCTCTTCTCTGGCTGTGAACGACCGAAGGATCTCAACGGCACGAGAACAAGAGCAGGAAGTACTTCCTTTAAATATATTGTATTGCATTCTATTATTACCTTGTTTAATTAAAACAGATTATTGTTTAACCTGGCATCTTGGTGTGTTTTTATGATTTCCCTCCTTGTTATGATTTTGCTCCTTTCGCCAAAAGACACACAGAGACAAGGTGGGTTCTAAAAACCCCCCCTCCTTCTGCAACAGCATTCAGGTAGGCTCGCCCTGATTGGCCGGCTACGTTTATACAACTTCACTGTGTGAACGCTCGCGTATCATTGATGAGAGTAGTACCCATAGAATCCAGTAGAGGGCGGAGCCTGTGTGAGATAAAACTAAAATATAACAAAATCATTGCATTAGGTTTTACTCTTGAGATGTTAAGAAAGTAGCAGATATCACCGTCTCAAATACATTTTTTTCGAGGTTAGAACCCTAGCTCTATTCAGCTACATTTTCATGCTCATTGGCTCTACATTATCTCGGAATATGAATATAAACACACACTTGCTTCTATAGTCACATGTTAGTATTGTGCAAACGAGAACAATTTGTCATTGCCTATGGTTGCGAGGGTTTTTGTTAAGAACATCAATTTGACACATTATTCTTAATTGGGGACACGTATCGGGGGAATAAAAAGCATTACGAGGAAAAGCAGTTCCCTTTGACTTTCTGCATGGTGAAAACTGTGCTGAAATTCTATAACAAAGGATTTTCAAAAAGGTTAAGACATTTTCTTTTAGAATCGTTCATCCCTGGTACATTAGGCAATTCATTTTGTTCTGCCTAAGTGTGATTCTTTTGTTTTAAGAAAAGGATAAAGAAAAGGGCATAGTCATTAATTTAATACCATGGGTAATACTGTTATTATAGTGTTCTACTGCAATGACAGTCAGACTTACGTGAAGAAGTCTTTGCGGCAGCTGATAATGGCTTTATGTACAAAATATACCGGTTTGTTCCAATCTACCAAGGTGGATTTATTTTAAATATTGGTAACACTTTATATTAAGGTGCACAAATTCACCATCAACTAGTTGTTATTTAGCATGCATATTAGCAGTATATTGGCCCTTTATTAGTCATTATAAAATACTTATTAATGCCTTATTCTACATGATCCTATTCTACAAGTAATAAGCCATTAGTTGAGTGTGTCCTCAATAACCCTCTAATTATTGCTTATTTATTGCAAGTAAGGAAGTTGTTGTACATGACTTTTGGTCTTAATATGTGCTGCTCAATATGGGCCTAATAGAGTGCCACAGTGACGCGTCCTAAAACCCGGAAGTAAACTTCTTCCGGTTCCTTCGACAAAAACCAATGCAATATCTCCATAGGATTTTGGAAAATATCTCGAAATAAGGTCTGTGGTTGACACAAATTGAAGAGACAGATCACGTTTCGTTCAGCCGGATAATATCCACATGTTTACCCTACTTTTATAATCATAAATCTATCGATTATATTTATGATTCAAAATCCTATGGAGAAATTGCATTGGTTTTTGTCGAAGGAACCGGAAGTGGTAACATGCTAACTTACTTCCGGGTTTTAGGAGGCGTCACTGTGGCACTCTATAAGGCAGTCGTACCACAAGAATAGTAATTCTCCCACAATAACACTTAACAATATATGATCTTGTAGTGCCGTGAAAAGGGAGTCGGAGGCGGTGTATTAAGAATTGACTTCCACACTTTATTATTCATTAAACTCTCCGAGGTTAATACATGAACTGCTCTGTATGACAAGCTAGCAGGAATGATTAGCTACATCTCAGTGTTCCCACTAAAGGGTCTGTGTGGCAACACAATACAAGAGGTGAATTATGGTCCAACATGGTGTCACCACAATCTATTCTTATGTAACAAGACATACAACTATAGGTGTTAATTGTGTCTAAATAACTCAAAATTAAAAGTAGGTATATCTAAGAATGTGTTTTGGGGTATTGACAGTTCAGCTACCAATATCAAGGTGATATTGACCGTAAGTTTCATATTTGCACATTTATAGGCTATGTTTGTAAAATTTGTACTGAAGGTTAGACAGGAAACCGGTTACAGGAAGTAGGAGAAAGTGAACTGAATAGCATGGCAGTAGACATCCATGAGTATACCAACCCAGTCTCATGGCATTTTGTATTCACCAACATGATTTTTAATCTATTGATTCGTGTTCACCAACACGATTTTCCCCTTTTTTTAAAAGCAATGTATTTCTACTGGTAATGTGTTTCGTGCCTGCAGCACGTCTTTTTCTCCGGTCGGGTCGTGGAAGACCGGAAGCTGTGTGGTTCATAAAAACATGTTCTTACTCAATATCAAGCCAAAATTATTGCTTTTATTTTAAATCGTATAATTTCGGACTTTTGTTGCTGTCTGTGAGGAAAATAAATGGGGCTCAGAGCCTCAAGATACTGAAATCTGTATTTTTAAATCGTTTTTTCCTTCTAATTTGTTATTCTTTTCAAAATAACACACTGTTATTTACTCACCAATAACACACAATTGTCCTTGCTTTTATTTATTGGTATACCCATTGGTCTTATCAAATGTAAAACATATAATTAATAAATGGGTGAAAATCGCTTGTGTCCATAATGCGCAGCATTAATATACAGTATAGGCCTACCGACATGACAGCTCATTGTTACTTTGTAATTCTACTCCACTACAATTCAGAGGTTAACCTGGTATTTTTACTCCACTACATTTATTTTAGTTACTTTGCAGATTCTGATTAATGATGTGACGGCCCCAGAGCCTGTGTGCAGGTGTGTTACAGGTCTTACGGTGGGGTGGAGCTGAAGAGGCCAATCAGCGCGATCGCGGACACCTGGCCGGAGCCGAGGTGCTATTAATTAAGCCCAGCTGCCCGGAGTCACATGGCGGCCCTGACTCTCTCTCCAAGCCAGCCGCAGGAGTAGTAACACAGCGATCCTCTCCCCTCGTCCATCCATCTTGTGCATTATACTGAACAACCGCAATAAATGTGCCGTGGCTTTTGGAAACTCGTGTACGTCTTGTTATCTTTCCGTTGTGGCCTACGAGCCGGTCATAACAATGATGTGAAATATAAACAACCCTTAAATCAGACTTTAGTGAGTAAAATTTAGGGAAGGTGATGGTCAAGTGCCAACAATCAGGAGAGATATTTGATAGTTGGTGCTTGAGAAGACTAAACATTTATCTGCAATTGTCATGAATGGAAACGAGTAATAAAGTATATTCATTACTCGTTATTCTCTACTAATAGTTAATTAAAGACTGTGTATTATGGCTATTTTGCACATCCCTTTCAAGATTTTGAAAGGTTTATTGACACAACTACGGTGTATGCAATGAATGAAAATCTTGGGTCACAGGTTCCTCAACAGCGCTTGCTTTTTGGCAAGACAATAAAAACGGCTTCCCTGCACTCGCAGAAGCTGCACGAGCCTACCTCAGCACGCCGTGCACAAGTGTAGATAGCGAGCGACTTTTCAGCACAGCAGCGAATGTTGTAGATGAAAAGAGGAACAGGCTGACTTCCAAAAATGCGGAGATGCTTATATTCATCAACAAGAACTTGCCGTTGATGCGCATGTAGGCCTAAAGAATAGCCACGGCAGGTTGTAAAAACATGTAGGCCTACATGTTGAGGAGGAATGTTTTATATTATTTGGCGATAGTCTTTCGTTGTTTCCATTTAAATATTGTCTACATTTGAAGTAGGCTTATTTTTAGAAAGGCCCTGTATTGTGTTCCGTCTATTGAAATGTATTTTTTGTTCCTTCTATTGGCATTGATTTCTATTGCCTTTTTATATAGGCTATAATGGTTTCTTTTGATTTGAAAAAAGTGTTGAGCAGTGCACATTTAGCTTTTATTCCATAGGAAGGCTAACATATTTGCTATAGGCCTACTGCACTTTAGCCGAGCATAGGCTATTATTATTAGTTTCTTCAAAATCTACATGCCCTGAGAATGGAATGTTGGATATGTTCGTTGCTTTCCGATAAATAAACAGTTGTCAATTCATGCTTTCTCAGGTCTTAATTATATTTCTGCAATGCTGTGTTAAGAATAGTTACTTTTATTGCTATAAATAGTAAATATATAATGTATGCTACAGAGTTTCCGTCAGAAAGCTCTCCCGGATCTCCGCCCCCGGTGACACACACTTCAAGTTAGATCTAACACGTAGTCTAGCTATTTTATTGTCACGGTTATCATGTCTTGTCACAGTTCTATGTCTAGGTTTGGGTGTTTCCGCTGTTCTCTATGTCATGTTTTCCTCCTGTCGTTAGTTTCCCTGGTGTGTCTCGTTAGCTGATTGTGTTCACCTGTGGCCCTTGTGTTTTTCTGTCACGGTTGAGTGAAGGAAGCAGGACCCAAATGCAGATAACTCTGATAAACCTTTATTTCAAGGAATAAAGAAACTAATACAGACAAAACAGAAACACTCACCGGTGAATACAGTCACCAACAAAAGAAGCACCAACACTGAACACAGGACGAGACAAGACTAAATACAGGGAGGGATAATTACAAGACGAGAAACAGCCGGGCAGGGGAGGAGAAACACAAGGGCCACAGGTGAACACAATCAGCTAACGAGACACACCAGGGAAATTAACGACAGGAGGAAAACATGACATAGAGAACAGCGGAAACACCCAAACCTAGACATAGAACTGTGACAAGACATGATAACCGTGACATTTATCTACCTTTGGAACAACCTAAACCAATTATAAATATATTTATTCTTCACTGTCGGGTCACTACTGGATCAGTGAGCTGCACGAGATACGGGCTGTCAGAAGAGAGAGAGAGAGGAAACGAGAGCGCAATTCCGCTCATTTCTCCCGTGTTATTATTATATATTTATATACAGTCTATGGATATATTATCCAAAGTTATTAGTTAATGTAAACTTGAATAATGTACTTCATTTGAATGTAATAATTATGTTGGCTGTTAGTGGAAGCGCCAGTGAATGAGCCCTATTAACTGAGTTTTAAACATCACTTTAAAATGGAAGATCCCGCCCGCTCACTCGATCGGATCGGCGATCGGCCCCAAAATTGGCGATCGCGATCGGCCCCAAAATTGGCGATCGGAGCATCTCTAGTATTAAGTGAACATGACTATATTAAGTGAATTAATCAAACTGCATTTGTATAGGAATGATTCTGTCCTATTGGCAGATAACTACTCTTAACAGTGATATCTACAAGAGGTTTCCAATGTAAATTTAACTATTTTCAATTGGTTAGTATTACATTTTGTGACAGTGTGGTGACACTCATTTTAATGAAGACAAATTTGTGTATCTTGAAATTCATTTATTTGACAGAGCTGGAAACTGATTGACTTAAAATACTTGTTTGTCTTTACCTACAGTCATCACAGATGAGCCAAACAGAGTAGAGGATGAAGAAAGGAGAACAGGAGAAAGGGACACACAAAAAGGAGATACAACAGATAAGAACAACAATGAACAGGAACATCAGAACAGACAAGAGTCAATAGGTAACATGCCTGATTTAGGGACTGCAGATATCACTGCTTTCCATCCGGCATGTTTGGCCAGCAAAAGAGATCATTTCAACCAAGTTGGTTTGATACTTTTAAATGGCTCGAATATTCTACAACTGCCAATGCAGCATTCTGCTTTAGTTGTGGATTATATGGCAAAGGAATCAAGGGATCAAAGGGACACCCTCACCACCTCAGGATACACAAACTGGAAGCGTTCATTGGATTGTTTTCGAGAACATGAAAAGTCAAACATACACAAGGCCTCAATTATTCTCTGGAAGAGCTTTAAAGCCACCCAGGTCCACGGGGACATCACACAGCAGCTACATGCTGCAAATGTCAGTGAGATTCAGGAACGTAGGGAGTATCTGAAACGCATAGCAGCAGTGACAGCCTTACTTGGGAAGCAAGGTATTACTGTTTTGTAGTTCTACAGACATTGACTATTAGCAGTTTATAAATAAAGCTGTATTGTATATCATTCTATATATATATATATATATATATACTGTTATTGCACACAGGCTAAATGGAGGAATTATTTCTGATTTGAGTTACATTTTTTAAATAAGCCAGTGAAGTAATCAAAGTAATTGTTTTTTCCACATTTGTTTTCACAGTGATGAAGACGAGTATCAAATGGCTTCTGGATCACAGCCATCAACATCTGCCTCATCCGAGCTACGACGTGCATCAGATCAGCATACAGTTGCCCCAGAGCCATCAACATCCAAGCTACGCTGCCGGACGTCTGCACCAGTACTAACTCAGCCTCCCTCTGCATCTTCTGATTCAGTGGACAGACTGTCAGGAGGAAAGTGAAACGGGCTGGTGTGTGGCAGACTAAGATTGTTACCGTTCCTGACGCTGTGGTGGACTACAACAGAAGCATGGGCTGCGTGGATGTGTCCGATGCTTTGATTGGATACTACAGCGTTCACCACAAGACTTGTTTTTACCATTTTCTGGACATTGCAGTGGTGAACAGCTTCCTTCTCCACAAGGAGCTGCACAAGATGAGGGGTGACCCCGGCAGGACGAAGCCACACACCCAGGAGTCCTTCAGGGAGCAGCTTGCTGCAGACATGAGGGGTGAAGTCCCTGCAGCACCACCACCACAGACACAGACACACACACACACCATTTACATTTTTAAAAAAAAGAGTCATTTAAAAATAATTTTTTATTTTTATAAAAACACTTGTATTTGGATGGAATGATTACCTATAGTGATAATACAATTATTTTTACAGTATGGTACCTGAAAAAGGTCAAATGGCACTGATGGTATCCAAATGTGCCCAAAGGTCAGTCCGCCTGGACTACTAGGTCAAATTTAACTTGTTTTGCCTCAATCTTGATCCAGGGTACTTATGTTATACTTTGGATTCCTAAAGCTTTTAGTCTACCATACCATCATTCAAGGGTGGTTTTCACTATAAGTAATGGGTTTTTTTTAGGCGGAGGTAAGAATTTACCTTTTTTTACTATGTTCCATCTGAATTTACTCTGACACTTCTACATCCAACTCACAGATGTAACCTTGCTTTGATAAAATAAATTATTCATAAAACCCTTTTTAGAAGTTAAGTTATAATAATTTGTTTTGGGCATAGCATTTTCGAGCCTGAAACCTGAAAAACAGGCTCAGGGCTTAAGAGGTTAAGAGATCCTCACATGCCATCTCTTTTAAAAAAGAAGTGTCCAGTCAACAACAAAATATCAGTGATCTTATAGTGATAGTATATTTTTCATAAGCGATGTGAAACATTAAACTTAAAAAAAATCTGTGAGGGACTAAGATATTCTACAAAATAATATTTAAAAACATTTGTTATATTTTTCATTAGTTTTACCAAAATAACTTGATTTAATTGTATTTAAAATAACATTTCCAAAGAAATAAATCCTTCGAATCTGCCTATTCAGTTTCTGTTGGAATGTGTAGGGTTAAATGAAAGAGGCCCCTCTCTGCGAGTCTGTGAAGACAGGAGCTGTTGGACGTCCAGCTATGAATTCACAGAGGGCCCGCTATAGTAACTAAAACGAGAGAGTAATGTCAGATGACAGTACAATTGTCCAATCATATCTTCCCTCTGAATGGGTGGGTGTTATTATCGCGGACTTTATAGAGGCTTCTCAATTCTTAAATGTCCCCTCCTCGAGACTTAGTCCCGCCCACAGGAGATGCGAGCGGAGGACCGAGGAGGGGAAGCAACAGATGTTTAAAGAAATGAGAACTCCTCTCCTCTGAGCGGTCATATTAAAGCGACGTCCGTTCATTATTACGTGGAAACGGCTGCATCAGCTGTCAAGTGTTTTGTCATAGCTCTGTATTTTATAATCTCTGTTACATCAGCTGAACATTATTCCTCCACATATTTACTTTTAATTAATTGAGAGTGCGGTATAATGAGACAATAACAGGCTACAGATGCGGACACACACACACAAATATATTTATATACATATATACAATTTAAAGTATGAGAGCACTCTCATAATAACGTAACACAATCAGAGACTGGATATATCCCCCCCCCCCCCCCTCTCTCTGGTCGCTGAAATGGGGAATTGAAATTACGGGCCAAAAGTTGTATTTACAAGTATTAAAAGTAAGCAGAGGACACCAAACCAACTGAGACCCGTCTGTCCGCCGCATCTACGCACTGTACAACACACACCTACATACTGTACCACACACACACACACTACCACACACACTTACAGCTCCTAAAGCATAATCAGGCTACAGCCGTTGTGTATTTTATTATGTGAAGCACTAAATGGTCTTAGAAAAATATTGACTCTTTGTTTGTAGATATCTACTAAACTACAGCAAATAAAGAGAGTAATGTAGGCCTGTTATACTGAGTGATATATTGTACACTGCTCTGCTTTCTGCACAGACCTTACAGCTGTTCTCGTCGCGATGAAAGTAGTTTCTAAAATAATATCCAGAGGATCAAATCAAATCAAATCAAATTTTATTTATAGAGCACATTTAAAAACGATGTTTGGTCGAGCCAAAGTGCTGTACATGTAATAAAAACATTTTACTGCAGTGCAATTGTAAAAAAGACAGTCATTTAGCAACAGCAAAAATAAAAAACAATACACAGGGATGCATGCAGAGCTGTCATTGGCTGAGATAAGTCCGGCCGTGCATCACGCCTCCACCGTTCCCGGAAATGCATCCGCAGAGGAGCCGTGGAGGAACCATCAGTGTATCTTCGGTTATACCTCCAGAGAGCCTCCTCGATGCTCGATGCTCGGTCCTCGGTGTGCATTTAGAGAAATGAGATGTCCTTCAAAATGGCGCGCTGAAATTCATTTCCGGGTCACTACCGGAGGACCGAGGAGGGGAAATTTGAGTATTGAGAAGCCTCTTATAACAAGTTCCGCCCGCTGTGACAAGTTACGCCCGCTGTGCAACTTTTCTTGTTTCCATAGCAACAACAACTTCCTGTCAACAGCGTTAACTCGCCTTCAAAATAAAATCATGCCAAATTACACTTAAGACATACAACTGCAACGAACGTAACAAACACAATGCAATATCCTTTTCAATTTTAAAGAACACAAATAGGGTTATTTACAGGTGTTGTTTTGTGTGGTAGAGGGTCACTTTCATTTATGCGTTTTGCACCCCGGGCCGTTGTTTTGATATTCCGCTGAAGTATACGCTGCTGTGACATAATAACTCGAGGGAAGGGGTGGGGGTCAGAGGGCCTAGGTATAAAAGTCATGGCTCGCCACTGCAAATAGCCAATCACACAAAAAACACGTTGCTGTGAGCATTAAACAATTAACATTAAACTAAACAAACACAACAGTACGTTATTGTCCTTATAAAATAAAAACATACATTTTGTCCACCGACATAATACAGGCACCTTACCCTCAAGAGGTCCTCACGTGCTATGAGAATCTCCCACAATCCATTGCCGTAACAAAGCTAATGCAGGCATACGTTTGTGACACTAGATGGCGCAATTGTGTATGTGCGTGTGGGGAGTCTTGCAGTAGAAAATGCGACTGTAGCGCCGCTACTGTGGGTTAACCCCCGAATGTTTCCAGGTCCAGGCGACGCCCCTGGGGTTGAGTATACTGCTACTCATTTTCCCTATGAAACCTGAAGAGTAAAAGGGTCAAGTCCGTCAGAAAGCAATGACTGTAAGTGTAAGCCTTACACTTACACTGTAAGGATTAGTAACTTTACTACACTAAACTTTAAACACAATGAGAAAATGCGTTAGCATTCACGCTAGCATTAGCATACATGCTAGCGTTAGCCATACTACATTATTACATTACATTGCATTTAGCTGACGCTTTTATCCAAAGCGACTTACAATAAGTGCGTTCGACCAACAAGATACAAACTTGAAGAAAAACAGAGTCATATAAGTACATCAGGTTTCATAGAGCTAAAACATTTAAAGTGCTACTCAACTGGCTTTAGATAAGCCAGTCCTTTATTAGTATATAAGTGCTTTGTTAGTAATTATATCGCTCGAAGTGGATTCGAAAGAGATGAGTTTTCAGTTTGTGCAGGCTATCTTCTGTCCTGATTTCAATGGGGAGCTCATTCCACCATTTTCAGACACGTCATATGTGAAAAATAATGTGTTTTGTCTCACATTAAAGCATGAAATGTTTTCTAGTCGAAACCCAAGACACCAGTGTGAACCTGACAATAAGCACGATTTGTCAACTTTAATGTGCCTGTTTGCAAGGTAGCCACTTCCAATGCATGCTTTATTGTGTGGCTTGAGTATCTCAGAGCAGGGTAAAAGGGGTTCAGCAGCACTGGCAATATGAGACAAATAAAGCACTTTTTGAACATTTAAAGCATGTAAACAATAATGGCACAAAATACAAATAAGAACCTGAAATGAGCATGATTGGGCTCCTTTAACTTCAGACTCCAGTCAGGCCCCCCTTGTGTTATGTTCACATTTCGCACCCTTTGGTAATGTTCGGGTCAAATTGACCCGGGACATATTTCAGGGTTTAAAAAAAATACAGAATTAAATTCAACATACACAATTCCTTATATATTGTCTTTAACTCATTCCCCAACAATATAAATGAAATATATGATTAGTTTTTGAAAATACTCTTTGCTAGATCAAATTTAACAATGGAAGTGTCCATCGTTTTTTGTGATACAAATGTAATTTATGTTAACAAAAATACACTGTAATAAAAACTAAGTTTACATTTTGCTCATGCTTTTCTAGGACACATGTAAATGAAACATTTTTTCATTAATGTTTATTATTTTTAATCTGTCATATAATAATCAAAGCCCTAAAGGAAATAAAGCAATTTACCAGCAATTGGAACACAAGAACCACACATCCAAAAGTATTTGGCTGTGAATTAGAGAGAATGAAACATCCATATAAATTACATAGAACAGATATAAACACAAAGCAAATAAAAACAGTTAACAGTCACTATTCATAAAATACAGTATATCCGAAAAATATATTGAAGAAGTGATGCTGCAGAACATCATGTGCGTCAATGGGCACGTCCGTTTAGGAAACACATGATGTACAGAACTTCTTTGTGTGTATAGCACAGATGTACTTGTTGCAGTTGCTGCATGTAGTCTGTGTCTTGGAGTCCTTTGAGGGTCCACAGACCTCACAGCTGACTGTGGGGGTCTTCTTGCGGCTGGCTGTGGGGGTCTTCCAGCAGCTGGCTATAAGTCAAGTTCATCTTCCAATTTAGTGTCAAATTCTGAGTTTACCTCCACATCATCCTCATCTTCAGAAATGTCTTCCTGTTCCACTTCACTGTGTTCTTCTAATGCATTCCACTCACTCTCATCCATTATTAGCTCCAAGGCTCTCTGGGCAGAATATCTTTTGGCCATTTTGTTGGTAGATAATTGTAGTTCTGCACTACACTGTTACTACACTGAGGTTATGTCTCTGTTTAGTCCCTCCTCCGGCGTGCAGGTGCGAGGGGGGACAGTGCGAGAAAATGTTTATACTATTCTGGAAGATCTAAAATGTTTATAATGTTCTAGGATAGTTTTGTGTACACACTACAAAGGGTAAAGATCAAGGGAAAACAGGATCAAACAGCTTCTGTGTGTGTGTGTGTGTGTGTGTGTGTGTGTGTGTGTGTGTGTGTGTGTGTGTGTGTGTGTGTGTGTGTGTGTGTGTGTGTGTGTGTGTGTGTGTGTGTGTGTGTGTGTGTGTGTGTGTGTGTGTGTGTGTGTGTGTGTGTGTCCTGGTATTGTATCCTGGTCAGATTGACCGAACCTCTTATGAAGGACATACATACGGGTGGGCATTTTTTCATAAGTGAAGAAAAAAAAAAACAATTCCACATGTCCTTCACAATAAATAAGCCACGGCCATTGAGTTTCAGGTTGAACGAAAATATCCTTATATTTTTTTTTTTATTCATTGAAAATGGAAATCGGGTCAATTTGACCCGAACACCACACAAGGGTTAATGTTTGTTGGGGCTACCTCTGCAGGTCAAGTGTGCATTTGAATAGTTGGCACTGGCTTATTCAATTCCAATATTTAAAGTATGCACTAAGTATCTTTCATTTTAAATGAGCGTGGATCAGAACAGAACAACACCTTTGTTTCATGAGATAGGTGCGAAGGAGAGGATAGACATATTTTAGGGCAGTATCTGGGAATAGATGGTCATTTACATTTTTAATAATATAAATGGGTTTGGTCATTATAAGCAATCCTCTGTGGGGGCTGGACTAAATATACTGTTGTAGCGATTAAAATAAGCTCTGTGGACTGTCATTAAATGGAAATCATGTGTATAATTCATACTTTCCTGGAGCAGTGGTTTAGTCTTTCTGGCAACAGCCAGCTGTATCATTGTTAGGTAATGTACATTGTATTAGCCGCAGTGTGTTGCTCCATTAAATCCATGTGTATAGGCATACCAAGGAATCTACACCGTTCCTCATCAGAGAATGGACTCTCTAACCCCCTGTATGTGTGACACTTTCTGCACTCACTGCTAATGGCAGTCATGCGTGGGCACAGTAACCCATCTCATTAAATGTCTGTCCTCAGGAAAAGAGCCCACCGCGGTCTCTGCTGAGCTGATGCTTTGACTTCACAGGGCCTCCACCAAATCCCAACTGATGCTGCTCCGGAAGGACGGAGATAGAAAGTGGGAAGTCTTCCCCCAAAGCCTGGCTGTCTCGCGGGCTTGCAATGGTAATGACTGACATGTGGATGGATGCACCGATGTACCGGCTTCAACCATGAATGTTTGCCTCCTCCTCTTTCTCCTCCTGCAGCTCTCAGCGGAGAGACAGAGGGAGGGGGATGTGAGGAGACAGGCATCAAAAGGATGTTTGCTGATCACGGTATGCACACCAGCACACCAAATCATGCTGCAGTGAATGGCGGAGGCCTCAGTATGGAGCGGTTATAAAGTAAACAAACACCTCTCGTCTCTAGCACAGACTGCCAGCGGCTATGTACACCTGGGATGTTTGCCAGCAGCACGCTTCTATGTCCACAGATGCCTGCTGCTGTATTCAAATGGCTGAGGTGCTGGGAGTGAATTGACATGCATGTATTAGCATTTGGTGTCCAGCTGCAGTTATAGGAAGTACCACAATAACAAGCCATGCTCAGCTTATTAGAGACTCTATATATGGCGTCTAAAATACAGAGGATGTCAGTGGGACATTTATTTAATTGACTGTTTTGCTGTTTAGCACTCAAGGTTTTAAGGTAAGATAAGCATCTGCTTTAGCCCACTGCGAATAAGAATTGGCCCATTCCATATTTCATGAGGCTGACAGGTACATACCGATGAAATGTTGTCCTTGGAGACATTCGCAAGGCTCCACGCGCGATTTATCTGCAGGTCACCTGCGGGGCTCCATAGAGGAGATGGATGAAGTGGTAAATAGATGACGGCCGGTGAAGCACCAACAGCCTGAGTTATGAGTGTACTTGTCAATAAAGTCCTCCACAGGCTACACTACAGCATGTAGTAGAAGCGGGTTAGTGACCGTAAACAGCCATAACTGACCATGAACGACAGCGTCAAGATGTAGGGAGCCTTTCACTTGAAGACTGGCGATGGCGGCAGATTTATTCTCCGTCGTAGTGAATTGGGTGGTCATATTTGAGCCACTTGTCAAGAAGATTGGATGCGATGACAGGAAAATGTGGGATGCATATTTGCTTGTGAGGGACCGCGGCAATATATTTTTGCATTAGCAAGCAAGTTGCAAGGCCTTGTAAAAAATGATGAAATGTAATGTCACGCCTCTCTTGAACAACCCACTCGCTGAAATGAAGGTATGTATTTGAGACGGAGGATGAGACACTTCCATCTGTTTTGGCTCATGCAAAAATGTACCCAAGAAATATGCCAAGAGAAAATTGTCATGCGGTATGAGCTGACTCCTATCATCTCTTAAGTGTTTGCTCCATTACAGTCACATTATTGTTGCAGCTGGAGGTTCAGTGTTAATGTAAGGATCAACAGCGTGTGATTACCCCTGGTTACTCACAACTTTCGATTAACCTGCAACAGAATTGTGGTCAATCAATACAGTGTAATGCAAGGTGAGGAAAATGAATTTGTTCTCTATTTCATTCTGCACCATCAAAGCATCCCATCTCCATCCTCCCTCAAAGAGTTTGAGTACCAGGGAGAATTGGATTATAGTAATTTAATCATATTGACAAATATGGCCCTAAAACTGACAAGATCTGAAATGAAAGTGTTCCCATCGGAAAGGGCTCATTCAGACTCTGGGATTTTAGGAGGCTCTAATCAAATTTGGCCAGCTTTCATTCACGTATTTCATGGATAAATTGCATCAATTTCAAGAGACAGGAACTCAGTGGAGACATATACTCGGATAGCACTAAATAAAAGATAATAAAGCCTGTTTAATTAGGATTATCCCCCTAATCTGGTTTGCAGTGGCCAGGGAGAGCAGTGTCCTCCCAGCTGAAAAGACTGCATGCATACACACAGCACACGTGCTGCACTGCCACCTAGCAGTCAGATAAAAAAAACTGTCATTACAGAAAGTTGTAATATTGATCTAAAATGGGAATGAACAGTGTCAAAAATCATTGATAACACGGCAGCGTTTAGCTGAGTTTCTCCCGGTAAAACCAGCCCTCTCAATGCTAAATAATATAACATTAAAGCTCTCTATCCTCTTTTTCTCTAAATGGGCTTTAGTGACACACACAAACACACAAGACATCAGCAGAGTTCCCCTTAAGGGATTGCTCTGCTATGCTAATTAAGTACGCTGAAGAGATCAAGTGGGCAGCCGACTTGACGCCCACTTTGTGCGAGCACCACTCTGACTCACCAGTCATGCTGCGTGACCAAAGGCACTGGGAGGGTGAGGGTACGGGGGAGGGCCTGGGTTGCTCTCCCCGGCGGACAACATTGTTACCTTTTCCAGTCCATCAGTGGTAGCTGCCCCAGGGACTCAGTCGATACCAAATGTGTGGGCACTTAGTCACTGTTGTCAGCTGTCAGATACAGCAGATTAGACCTCACTTGGCTGCACATGGCTGACAAATCATTGAGATCTGTTACAGGCGGAAATGTGGCATATGTACCGCTGTAGGTGGGTGCCAAGGTGGATGTGAGGACGTTTATCAGATAATAAATAAAAGTGTTGCTTACTGCCAACATCAAAATAACCCCGTGGCTTCAAAGCTTTACTGTAGGGTTCGAAGGGAACAAGTGCTCATATATTTTACTTAAAGGGGACCTATTATGCTATATTCGAAAAATATATTGTAGGGCCATATCTATACAAAACATGTCTGAAGTTTTTTGCTTGACATACCAAACAGATCACCCATTCTAGCCATGCCTCATACCCCCCTGTTCCAAAAATGCTGATTCTGTGACCGTAGCTTTAAAAGGAACAGCTGCTGCTAGCCACGCCCCTTTGTAGCGTCACGCAGCTTTCCCCTGCTAAGAGAGTTTTCTACCGGGAGACACTCAGCTAAACGCTGCCGTGATTAAATGCCATATTATGTTCCAGACCACTTCAAGCATTATGTCTGAAACAGTATGGAGCTCAAACGTTTCTCTCTCGCAGGGTTTACCGCAAGGACATTACGTTACACATATTCTCTCCAGTACAGCGTTAGCTCTGGGTGTTAGCATGCTTGCTGATGTAAACACAGACAATATTACTCCCAAAACACGCAGTGCATTGTTTCTGTTATATATAACAACTTTACTCTAAGTGCCTCCTTCAGACATCCTGCTGAACACACAGACACACAACTGCGAGAGGGCATTCAGCTAGACGACTGTATACAGAGACGATAGGTTGGGACGTGTCAGGTGTGCCACATTTCACCAATGACGTCATAGGAGCCAAAATCCTGGATCTGCTCATTTGCACCTCCGTTTTTGTTTTATAGATGCAAAGGAGACGTATTGACGTCTCATTAATCTTGGTTGTCCTTTTCGTACACATCACTGCACAATGTATAACCAACTTAAATGGCCTTCTTTAAATGTAAGAAGACACATGCATTGGCTCCAGCTGATATTTAAATGCATTTATCTTAACTATCCCCCTTATTTAAAGCAGTATTTCGTACCCTACTCGTCAAATCATCAAGTTAGACATTCTGTTCAGATTTATTTCTCTGTCCCCTCTGCAAACACATGGATTGGCAGAAGAGCGTTCATGTTCAAAGCTCCAACTGACTGGAATACTTTACCTGCTGCTATTAGATCTCTTGCATCATTGGGTATGTTTAAACATGCATTATCATCTCACTTTCAACTGGTCTGTACTTGTTATTAATTAAACTGATATTGATTAAACTGATTTGCTTGACTGTCTCAAATTGTAATGATTGTATGCATTGCTTGAATTTCACTTAACAGACTGTATGTGGTTTGTCTTGTGTGTCATGTTTTGCATTTTGTCTTTTTGTTTATGTATGTCTGTAAGTTGTTGCTATTGTCTGGACCCCCTTGAAAACGAGATGGTGCATCTCAAGGGGTTTATCCCAATCAATACAAATTTCTATATATGTCTTGACACACCGGGGACACATATTTATGTATAAGACATCAACAAGTGCCTTTTGCATAATAGGTCCCCTTTAAGGAAAAGTAGTAATATCATATACTCTGCTAAGTGAAAGTTCTGCCTTAAAATTGTACTTAAAGTACAAAAAGTAGAAGTGCTCTGCGTAACGCCCTATTTTTTGTTGTTATGATGTAATCTTCAATGGATGGGTCAAACAAACACACTTTCCTGGAATGTTGTTTCCACATATGAAGCCAAAAGCTTTTGTTCAGCAATTTTATTTTAACAACAAAAATAATGCCTGCATATTTGAAGCCAAATCATGATCTTCCACTTGAAGTAACAAAGTATTTGTTTTTGTTTTGCTGGAATTCATGAAGTTAAAGGTGGGGTAGGTCATTTTGGAGGAACCAGCTCGAGTGAGCTAGAATTTGAAAATACACAAAAAAATCTGCCACTTCCTTACAGAGCAGATTCGTCGTGCTTTTTACAGTACTACGGCTTCCACAGATGAATTTTTTATGGATTTTTTGTCAAAGCACTTAAGATATTCATTGCTATCGGGATGTTAAGAGCATTCCATGGAATATTACAACAAGTGTATCTCGAGCCGGTTTCTCAAACTTACCTACCCCACCTTTAACCTTGTATTTAAGAGGCCCTGTTATGCTTTTTGGGGCTTTTCCCCTCCTGTAGTGTGTAGGGTTTTGGTGCATGTAAATGGTCTGCATAGGCTTAAATCCCAAAGTTCCCTCCAGAGGGAGTTTATCTCCAATATAATTCCCCCTCTGCCTGAAATGCCTCCATTGTAATCCTTTGTTCACTTCAGTAAGATAATGACATCACCATGGAACACTCGCGCTTATATTGGCTAGCGCTCCAGCACATTGCAAGTGCAAGTTGATAAGCAGTTGATCAATCACAATAGAGCCAGGTCAGCTAACCAATCAGAGCAGACTGGGATCTGGTTTCAGACAGAGGGTGAAAAGAGGTTCTGCAGCACAGGCAGTAATGTTGAACATTAAAGCATGTAAACATGTCACAGTGGAGGCACAAAATACAAATATGAACGTGAAATGAGCATATGAGGGCCCCTTTAAAACTGCAAAATGTAATGAAATTTGGAAAAATGTATTTCACATGAATGAGGAATGAAATCATGCATAACCAACTGCATAATCTCTTAGCCAAACTCAATATGTACACATTGTAGCGTTTTGTTCCGTGCCATCTTCAAAGACAGACCCTGAGCAGTAGGTTTAGAACCCTCTCCACCCAGCCTATGTGACGTGTCGTGTCCGTGCCCCATGTGTTTTGGCTGTAGGCATGTTGACCTTTTCCAGAACCTTTTTCTGCAGGTGAATGTATCCATTAGTCATCTGAGTATATGGAACATCATATTAAATATAAAATTATCCAGTGGTAGGAGAGACTGTGTGCTGCTTCACTTTTTCGGCATTCATATCTAACCGTAAATGGACAAACCCTAACATCAAAAGCCTTGGATTCACTTTCTGCTACTCCCTTAGGCTCAGCTACATTGCAAATTCAATACTGGCCTTTCAGAGAGGGTACGGCCCAAGCCCCCAGGAAGTGCGCCGGACTCAGATGAAAATATTCGTGCTGGCCAAACGGCGGTACTACACTTCCGTTTGGTTGCCAGGCCCGGAAACACTTTTTCCCAATAGGCGCATTCACACCGCAGTACTTTTCCCACAAAGGTTCATGCGAATTTAGTTCATGCAAACTCTTTAGTTCGCATGAACTAAGTACAGATCGTGTTCACACCGGAAAAAGTCCCTGGGGGTGGATTAGGCAAATGAAGCCGCAGACGTCACTTCTTCTTCTTCTGCTTTGGGTTTACTGGCAGGCTACAAACAACTTCACGGCGTATACTGCCGCCCACAGTCCCCGGCCGGAAGTCTCCGGACTTGGGGACTGGCTTCAGTAGAAGCTGCTGGGACTCCCAGCAGCTTCTACTGAAGCCTTCCGAGTAAATCGCCAGAACGCCGACACCTCCTCTTCTCCACCGCTCCCATGTTTTATTTTGTGTTGCCATAAGTTAGTCTCTCTGCGTTTCTGCGCTGGGCTAAGGCTAATAATGCTAATGCGAGGATAATAAAATGGCGGCTTCACAAAACTTTTTGGGAGTTTTACGGGGCGTGGTTTGCAATCCGCCCAGCCAATCAGAAATATAGCTCTTTTCTCACAAAAGAGCCGCTCGAAAGTCCCTGCTCTCTAGCAGGGACTTTCGAGGGGGTAAAAAGGTACACATGAACAAATTTTAGTACCGGCTCTTTTTGGTGTGAACGCGATAAAAGAGTTCTCATGAACTAAGTTCGCATGAACCTTTGTGGGAAAAGTAACGCAGTGTGAATGCGCCTATTGACTTACATGGGGAAAGAGTGGTCTGTAAATCGTTGGATTTTTTTTTAAACTAAATAAACTACCCAGTATGAACGTTTGTATAGCCCTTATTAAAAACATTCGTTCCTCAAGTTGTAATAATGTGCTAATAACGTTATTCTGAGAGTTATTTCCCTCTGCATTATGAACGCGCATCTAACCCACGGGACCGCGCCGCCCGGCACGTTCATGTTACGTGTCCCGACCAATCAGAGCACACTGTGCTCACAGGAGGGTGGGGGCTGGAGCTATTGGAGCTACAACGAGCCGTTAAAGGCAGAGAGTGAAATTCAGTGAATAGACATAGTTTACAGAGATGCTGTTTGAGAAACCAATGTGAGTTGCGTTTATCTTTACCCATGGATGCACAATAAGAACGGACCCATATCGTCTTACTGCCATCCCACAGAGCTGTAATAATGGATATATTGCACATGTTTGCTGTAATTCATTATTATACTACATGGGCTGTATGATTAAATCTTGTACCGTAAATGTTGTATTAAATAAAGTTAATATTACTTATTATAAGTATAATATATATATATATATATATATATATATATATATATATATACACAGTGCAATCATTATTTCATGCTAAATGAAGCTCTGTTGGATATCACTAGATCCTGTTACAGCGTAATATAAGTACATAACGATTGATGTCACATTAGCATAATTACTAGCTAGCTGCTAACTGCCGCCTCGTTAATATCAAATCCATGATAACAACAATCCATTACCATGCTGTCATGAACGTGCGGTGCTGTTATGTGTACGCAAATTGACGTGCTTGATGTGAACGAGCATTTTGGTTAAAGTTGCGCATGCGCTATGAGCGCACATACGGGTACTTCTCAGGCATGCTGGGTAATCTGTGACGTTTCACTCTCTCAAAAGTTGGGCCATTTTATCTTCATGCGCTAATGAGCAACTCTCATAGGAATGAATGAGGCCCCGCCTCCCACGCTGTATCCAGTTCTTATTATACATCCATGGTATGGCCCCGCTCACCGGGCGGCCATCTTGAATCCAGCAAAGGGGTTAATAAAATATGAACTCACAGTTAGTTCGGAACACAGCCAGTGCTGTGCTTTTCAGGCAGAGCTTCCTTCTGATGGAAGGTTATTGCAATGGTACAACACACTCTCACTCCATAATCGTCCAGGAGCGACGTTTGGTCCGTGGCGTGCAGTTGTGACGCTCCTAGGCTCCTTCAGCTTCATAAAGGGACGCAAATAGCTTTCAACTGATTGCAATGTATTCCCATCTGCGGCGGGATTTGACGCTCATGGAAGCACGGCATTCGTTTGTGTCGGCTGCCCTTAAAGGCAATGTGAGCGTCCATTCTCATTGGATAACGGAGAATTGTACACCCGGAAGTAAGTATTCCCCTTACTGTCGATTGATTTTACAGTGATTTCTGCACTACTCATCGACTAAAAAACACCAGATTATCCTTGTTAATTACACAACATTGATTGGTTTAAATTGTGTGCAATGCTTTTGTATTTTTCCCCTTCGATTCGGAGAAACAAATATTTTTTCGGAGTAAAGGATGGCAGAAGACACTACACTACCCAGAATCCCCAGCTATCGTTTGGACTACACCATGTGCTCTGTTTGACAAACCCCGTTTTTTTCACCATTCATTCCAATGGCTGGCGTCTATGTCACGTGATCTTCAAATTTCTCCCTGCGGAAAAAAAAAACATGGCCGAACTTCGTTTTATTCTCTGTGGAAAATGCCTATTTTAAAAGTTAGTTTGGCCATTAAAATGTGTTTTGATGTCATTTTATGGGAGAAATATGAGTTGTTATTTCAGATTGTGTGCAGTGGATGAACATGATCTTTAGTTTGCTAGTTATTATGAAGATTACTTCAGGAAATTGCATCCATAGAACGTTTTCATTGTTACCAAGGTGGTTGCTAGGGACGCTGCTATCGATATTATTTCTGTTATGTTGTGCAACTGTTTAATGGTGTTATCTTTATTGCTACCCCCTTCCCCCGTCAAAGTAGTGTGTGTGTGTGTGTGTGTGTGTGTGTGTGTGTGTGTATGTGTGTGTGTGTGTGTGTGTGTGTGTGTGTGTGTGTGTGTGTGTGTGTGTGTGTGTGTGTGTGTGTGTGTGTGTGTGTGTGGAGGAAAATAATAAACGTTGACAGGAACCCCAGGCTGTGGACAGTTTCTCTGGATAATGTGATGCTGGAAGGGTCTGCATTAGGTATGCGGGGCACATCTGACCAATGGGCCAGGTGCTTAATTCAGCCCCTCCGTTTGATCCATCTCTTCATTTCTGTCCAAACTGGAACAGCCCATGTTGACGTGTGGAGTCCAAATTAAAGATGCCCAAACCAAGAGTCAGCCACCGTGAGTTGCATGGCCTACTGACCACAGGTACCTAACACTTGCGTATTAGAGTGCATCATTGGAGTAATTGTAAATATTTTCTCCCACAACTTTAGCTTTCCACACACGTATTAGAGAAGCCATCAGTTGCTTGAGTGCCTGAAAAGCAGCAGCATGTTGCAATTTGATGTTGTTTGTTTGCCTCATAACTTTTTAGTTTGGTCTATTATCGTCATTCCAATTAATTAGCGTTACAATCATATTATACTGCTTTCTGCAATCAAACTCCAAAACAGCCATAACTTTAGGGGGAGGATAATGGAAAGCTGCACAAAGACACTAATTAATGACGATATAAGACCAAAGTAATGACTGGGTGTATTATTGTAAACTAATGCAACGTGGAAAAAATATATTTTATGGTCTGTCCCGATAAACAAGTAAGCAAAATGATTTGCATAAATTGGACCAGTGGTGTGTCTATGCAATCCGTGTTGAAGGGAAAATTCAGCACCTTTTAGGTGAATGTCTGACCAGTTTTGACGGTAATTGAAGTCAATTGGAGATCTTCCAGTGAGTGCAATATTGATAGAGAAAGCAGAGTTCTCCTGCAGTCATGCCGCCACCGTCTACATTTGTTCAAGGATGCGTTGTGTGCAAGCGGCAAACTCTGGGGAAGAGCCGGGACGCCAATACGGAAGTGCCACACACTGCAGTTTATCTAGTGGCCAGTAGGAGCAGGCTGCAGAAGGGAGCAATTTCGATAGACCCCCATGTTAAAATGCCCAACTTTACAGCAGAAATAAACATGTTTACATCGTGGTTCAAAAAACCATATTCTCTGTATAGTTAGATTCCCCCTTCATGACTACTGTGTGGGGGGTGAATTTTTTCTTAACTCATCTGTTTAATATTAAGCCTTAAAGCTTTTGCATAAATTAGGGCGTGGTCACTTTGATGGACATGTGCATGCCTCACTGTCAGCTAACAGCAACTTGTCCACTCTGCTAGGCTACAACCATAGAGGCTACAACGTTAGTTAGTCATAGTACTGTACTTGACCCTTTAGCCGTGTTCGTGGTGATTGTGCCTTTTAATAATAATAATAATAAATAATATTTTTATAGCGCCTTTCAGGAAACCCAAGGTCGCTTTACAATTCGGGTAGGGGGGGGGGGGGGGGGAGTAGTGGAAAAGAGGCAGACAGGTTAAGGGGGGGGGGGGGGGGGGATGTAGCGGAAAAATAAACCTATTAAACTATCTATACAGTGGGGAAAGCCTTAGTAAAAAGGTGCGTTTTGAGGGCTTTTTTGAATTTGTCCAGGGTTGGGGCACTGCGGATTTGGGGGGGGAGAGAGTTCCAGAGGGTGGGGGATGCCACACTGAAGGCTCTGTCACCGAAAGTCCGCAACCTGGTGCGGGGGGTGGAGAGGAGATCCTGTCCAGATGATCTTAGGTTCCGGGATGGAGTGTGGTAGCGGAGAAGGTCAGACAGGTATTGGGGGGCGAGGGCATGGAGGGATTTGTAAGTCAGAAGAAGGAGTTTATAAGTGATACGGTGCTTGACTGGGAGCCAGTGGAGGTGGATCAGGGTGGGGGTGATGTGCTGCCAGGGCTTGGTGTGAGTGAGCACCCTGGCAGCTGAGTTCTGCACATACTGGAGCCTGTCCAGGGCTTTACTGGGAACCCCGAACAGGACTCCGTTGCAATAATCCAACCGGGAGGAGACAAATGCATGAATGAGGGTCTCGGCCACGGAATCAGAGAGTGATGGTCGTAGACGGGAGATGTTCCTGAGGTTATAGAAGGCAGATTTAGTGACGGATTTGATATGTGACTGAAATGAGAGAGTGGAGTCAAGGACTTTTAGCGAATATTGTTACAAATACCAGACAATTAAAATGTCGTGCTGTGCGCTTGAATGTACTAACAGAACTTCCAAGAAGTCTAAAATTATTATATTATACATGTTAACCCCGTTCACAGGTGTTTGTGTGCTTGGTAGCTTAGCTTGCTACTTATTAGCCAGCTAAGGACGTAACCCTTTATACATACATATACATTTTAGTTTATGATTCAGCCTTGGGTAAGACTTTTATAGTCTATGGCTATGACGCCCATAATGCTAAACGGGAGCAAGAATAACAAAATATAGCTAATTCTCTTGCAGATTGTCTCATTTGATTATGAATGTAACGTTTATATAGGGGAACTACACTGTTAGCAGTAACTTGGTATGCATGTATTTCATGTTAGCTTAGCTTCTTAGCCTGAGCTAGCTCTGTTTACTTCCAGTTCGGAGGCAGCAGGTCCCGCCTCGGCTCCGCCTCTTTGCCCTTATTTGGAGCAGGCGGGATTAGACTCTGACATCACAGTCGAGCCGTTAGTGGCAGAATCCTATGGGTGACGACACTACGTCCATTTATATATACAGTCTGGTTGTGTGTTAGCTTCTCATGGAAAGCCAAAATACACTGTTGCAGAGTTGTAGCCTATTTTTATGCAGGTACAAAAATTGAAACACAGAGGCTCCATAGTCAAGATTGTAACAAGGCTTCCTTTGTTTTACACATTGTCAATAGAAGTGCATAAGAGTTACGCTTCTTACGATTTTACCTTTCACAAAAAAGCCAAACCTAAACGCATAAAAAACGTGTCAAAATTACTCAATCATTCTGCCGTGCGGGTCTTGTTTCCAGTTTATCTGTAGGAGCCTGAAGTAAGTATTTTCCTAGGCCATTTACACTGGCTGAATATTACAGTCAGCCAAAACACTATAAAATGTATGCATCCTGGACATCTTTTGGCAACGTGACTTGTTTGCAATAGAAGGAAACGGAACAACAGAGCTCTGTTTTTGAGCAGCCTTTAGACTAGCCCATGATGTCACAAAGAAATTAAGCTATAGCTTACTGACGTAGCAAACACTATCTGAGTTTACCATAAACACTGACTAGACAGCCAAATAAAATGTGGAAAATCTATCTTTTAATAGTGGATGTTCTGACCAATCAGACATTAGTGGTAAACTATAGCTTTCCATGTGTGTGCTAGTTTTTGTGTTCTGCTCAGCCTCTGACTGACCTCAGACATCACATGCCTCCAACCTGTTAATCGCCAAAGACCCCTTCGGCGGGTCTTTTTTTTTTCACGACACTGTCTCAGGGCACCTTAATATTTAAGAACCTATTAATGTGTTATTAGATTAACAGATTAACGGGAATAATCTCAGCTAACTGACGATACAAACCATTTTTCCCAAAACAAAACACAAGTCTCATAAGAAGCATCTAAATGACCCCTGAGCGAAAAATGCTCACGCACTTTGGCACAGAACTCAAGATAAAGATACCCTTATTACTTATCGTAACTGCACATACAAGATATCCGATTAAAGCTGAGGTTCCACAGATTATTTAGGTATATAGTATCATCACTGAGAGATCCGAACTCGCGACAGGGGAAGCAAACAGACATCACAACATGTACCTTTACCGAGCTTTTACGGGAGATCGTCTCACCGTAGCTGTCAATCTGATCAAAAGACGTGTTCAATGGCCTTAAAACGAGAAAAAACGTGGCTGAATCGGTTAATCCATAGGTTGATAATGTGTCTGCCGCTTTGAAAAAATTATTTATAATCCATAATTCCATTTGTATGTAAAAATCGGAGAGTAAAAGTTAGCTGCTAATGGTAGCCACCAGAGTTATCGCAGCTTCCGGTTTTGGCTATGCGTCACTCTCACTCCTTATTTGGTAATGTGTGTGTGTATGTGGGAGTTCCCCTCGATTCCATTGGCTCCGACGGTTAGAAAGAGATGTCAATCATCAAAATCGACCAAGGGGGGCCAGAGATATGGAAAATCCACCCAAATGACCCAAGAAGTGGGTTTTCTTTGCTAAATCTCTCTAAAAAGGTCAAATTTAACTTGTTTTGCATAAATCTTGATACAGGGTACTTATTATATGTTGTAGTTTGGATTCCTAAAGCTTTTAGTCAACCATCCCATCATTCAAGGGTGGTTTTCACTATAAGTAATTTTTTTTTTTTTTACTGTGTTCAATCTGAATTTACTTTAAAATAAAAACATCTATATTGATTCTGACAGTTCTACATCCAACTCACAGATGTAACTTTGAGAAAAAAGATTATTAATTTAATTTTAGAAGGGAAGATATGGTCATTTGTTCTGAGAATTTCATTTTCGAGCTTGAGACCTGAAAAACAGGCTTGGGGTACATTTATAGATTGATTCAATCATGAATGAAGAGTGCTAACTCTAATATTGTTTTCCTAATTGTTCCATCTTGCCTCACTTCTAGCCATCATTGGTGAATTAACATCTAAAAGTGTATATGCAAACAGCCTGCCTTCCAACCGTTGACCTGGGTTTAATTCACGGCCAATGCATTGATTGATTGAAAACCCCGCTTTGGATATAGGGCTATATAATTGCAGACTATCCATCCACATGGATTTATGGACTTTGTATGAAACACATGTTCTGCACCTTGTTATGTGTCTGAACACATTTTGAGATCAATACTAATCTCAGGTATGTGCAATAAGTATGAAGAAAGAGGTAGGAGGGGATTAACGTAGCGTAGCATACAGAAACCGCTGGCCTTGCCTAGAATTCGGGACATCTTTTTATCTTGTGGAAATAAAGTGGGTAAGATTATTTCCTGGTATGTAAAAGTACTCCTTAGACTACAAAAATAAGCATGCAATATAGCATAAAAGTAAAATATAAATCATTGTTTGGTGAACGTGTGATAAGTCCAGAAACTATCATACCTGTTGTACTAAAAAAGTATGCATGATACCCGATGTAACCACAGTTTCTTCCCTTTAAGCGAAATAGTGCAAGGACAAATATGAATAACTGCCCATTCTAACCAGCTTTTTTTAGTTATGCGCTATTCAATAGAGAACCAAATGCATTTTTCATCCCCTGACTTACCCACGACTTTATGCTATTTCCTTGATTTCCTTCAGTCTCTCAGGCTCCCTGTTGCTGTCTTTTTACATGTGCTTGGGAATGATTGAGCCATGTTCTCCCCTCTGTATAAGTCCCTCACACACCAGCCCAACCTTCCTCCTGTAATACTCAGCTCAGGCATAACCCGCATACCAATTTAGGTTCAGATCCCACATATTCAGGACTGAAAAACCACCAGGGCTCCTCGCATGAGGCGAGATCTATGCCTGCTCCTTCTCTAGAGAGAGCACTTACCAGCCAGCAGACTGCAGCCCCAGGTGTCTCCCAATGTGGTTTTTTCACAGCTTTAGGCATCCAGGAACCTGTGCTCTAAAGCCAGCTGTCTCTTTTTTTTCTAGAGTATGCTGTTAGCGCTGATCTAGGAAACCAACCCACTGGTCCTTGAGAGTGAAAGCCCAGTGATTGGAGTGTGGCTGTTGTGAAGAAGATGGCCCGACGTTAAGGCTGTGGAGGTAATCATCACTCGCACTCGTGCACCTGCGCTCCAAATCGATTGAGACATTTCAGGTTTGGCTGAGGTTGTGTATGCTGTTGATTACCTGTCTTGATCTCTAATCTGCAGAAAATACTTGTATCTTTAAGTGAGTGGAACATGGAGTCTGTGACGATATGAAATTCAAAATGATTAATACTTGCGGAAATGCAGACCGTCCACATGGGAATCTATTGTAGGTAGAAGAGGCTCAGTACAAGCGCATGTTTAGAGACAAAACCACAGGAAACTGTTTTTGAAATAACACTTTGAAAGCCAATGATAATGGTGCATGCTCATGCTCCTTGGATAGTCCCATTTTCAAAATGTGGAAGTTGTTAATATCGATTTTGGTGTGTTCATGAGCTTAAGTTGTTATGTGCAAAGTAAAAATGGACACAACCAAGAAGATTTTTGTTGTTGTTGTTTTGCCATGTTTTGCCACAGTCACTCAGGTCTAGCCTTGTCACTCAAGTCTTGTCTCGTCTGTCATTGCAATTCCTGTTTTATTTTTGTAATTATCTTACCATCTTGTTTCGTGGCCCTTGACTCCCTGCCATTGTCTGTTTTACCGCCAGTGTGCTTGTCAGCCCCACCCTTGATTGTTGCCACCTGTGTCCCATTAACCCTTCTGTATATACTCCTCATTTCCCTTTATCCCGTGCCAGTTCGTCTTGTTCCATCTCATGTCAGGACAGCCAGCGCCAAGCCAAGAACCATTATTTGTTTTGTAGTGCCACATTTATTTAGCTTTGCATTATTTTCCTTTTGCCTTTGTGAAGCATTTCCTCTCAAAGACTGCATTTTTTATTGACTTTGTTTTCTAAAATTAGTAAAGACTTTTGCTTTAGTACTTTTTTGTTGAGTAGTTGCATTACAGAACCAGTAATTCAGTCAAGTTCCTAACAGAAATCTGTTGTCGAGATGCTGAATAGGGGGGGCATTTACAAAAAAAAAAACTATTTGTATCATTTTCGATGATTCCAACAACAAAACATGCATAAAAATGCCCTATCTGGCAATGTAAACCAAAGGGGGGAAACGTATCTATCTGCCTCTTTATTTGGATCAGCTCCAAAAGTGATTGCCTTCTTCCTTGGCCAATTCAGGCCAATCTGCTCACCAAGTTTCCTGAAAATCAGGCCAGTATTTCCATAATCCTGCTGATAACCAGACAGATAACCAGACGAAAACATAACCTCCTAGGCATTGGTAATAATTGGTTATTGTACTTTGGCCAGCTTAATAACAATCAGCAGTTGCAGCCAATTAAGGTACTTCAAAACACATTAGCATCTAATTTCCAGCAATTTGCGTCAAACATTGCTGTCCTTCCGAGTCAGAACTCAAAATCTGAACACAAAATCATCATCATTTTTAGATTGTGATTCTACTTCAATTAGTTTTAAATACATTATAATTAATTAACAAGTTACTCTTCAATGGTTGTTGTTTGAGTAAAGCAACAACAGTAGAAATGGATGTCACACCTTAACCTTTCTTGAGATTCTAAGTAATGCAGTTTAAGCTGTCCGTACACACATGGTTACATTGAAAAGTTAACAGTTATTCTTGTTGTAATATTACTGTTACCATGTTACCCAACATTTGAGGCTACAGTGCTGCTAATGTGTTTACCTAACCTTAATCTTAAAAGTTCTCATTAGACATATTTTGACAAAAAACATTAAAAAAAATTGTCATAAACAGTTTATCCTAGCTCATGCAAGTTCAAATATAGTAAAAAGCAATCTTCCGATCATCATTCTAATCTTGTAATTTCTTTGTAATCTAGAGCCATTTAATGGGCATGCTCTTGGATGCTAATCATAATCAGAGTCTTAATTGGTGCTTGATTAAAGGCAGGTGCGATGAGAAGGTCAGTATGAAACGCTGAGAATGTACTGCCTGCGCTCTAGGCTGTTTTCCAATTAATGTTTTTTAGCTCGGACAGAATAAAACATCTGATTGTAAGGTTTTTTTCTTCATAATTCATTCACAAGTTTATATAGTATTTAACTGTTACATCTAGAGTTAGTTGGGGGCTGAAAATAACCTTCAACATTGTTTTCAAAGTCCAATGAATTTGGTAATAAAATGGTAATGTTTCTCACGTATAATTTGATACCGCCACAGGCTTCATGATTATACCAATGTATGCACAAACTTAACCATAGTTATAGTCTGCCCAGAGATATCACACACATTTTAAAGTTCTTGATTCAATTGTAAGAAATTAACATTTGTTTTTACTGGATGGTGGTAGCAGCTAAAAGTTATTTTACTGACCTCATATGCTTTAATCTTTTCAGTCGCAGCTCAAACCATACGTTCAGAGGACAATACCAAATCTTCCTCCTGGCCGGATTTTTACAAAAGCTCCTTTTTCTGTGACCTAACATGCTGTTTGGGTGTGCATGAAAGGCCTTAAAGGTCCCCTATTATACTGTTTTTCATCAATAGGTCTCAGACATATACAAAACATGTCTCTGAAGTGTTTGGCTTGAAACACCAAACAGATTATTGTAGCATCCCATAAACCCCTCTGTTTCAAAAGTGCTGATTTTCTGTCTGTTGCTTTAGATGAAAATAAGGAGCCCCTCCCCACGCCCCTCTTGCGGCTTTCACACCAGCGCTTTTCCCTTTCTAGCTCCGAGCTAGAGCTTTTCTGGTTCAGCTCCGGTTTCCCTTTTCTGCTCCCGCTCTGTTCACACCGCCCAGAGCCCGACTGGTGCTGCTGCGTCATGACGTCACCGTTTACATCGCTGATTTGCTCCCCAACGGCGTTACGGTGCTCACAACAACAACAACGGGGAACTGCGTCGGGTCGAGGATCGTGTTGCTTTTAATCACACAAAGCCAGATTAAATTAAATAACGACTTCTCCAACCTTGTGCTTTTCTCCAGAGTGCCATGGTTCATTGTTTATTAATGTGTTTCTGCGGCATTTACCGACCGCTGCAGTGTTGGCTGCTCTTCCACGGGAGTTTATTCTCCCGTTAGCTCACACTGCAGCGGCCGCTCTAAAGTATTCACTGTCCGACTCACACAAGCGGCTGATACATATCCCCAGTTCCCCTTAGCCTAAGTGAATGTGTGTCAGTCTGAATTGACGCTGTTTGCCATCACAACGCTGTTATGAAAGTTTCTCTGGTATAAAATGGGTGATGTTAGCATAGCAACCGAAGCTAAACTGACTACTTGCTATTGCTATCCTATTGTGGCATAAACCGTTTTCGACAGGCACATTTTACCGGCGTATTTTTATTATGATTCTACTTGTGATAGTCGGACACGACAACCTGTGCAGCCCATGTATTGATTCCATCCGATAGCTGCTATAATACAAAACAAAACGTCTGCCTCTCTCCACAATGATCAATAACAGTGAACGGATGGTCAAAGTAAGGTACAAATAAACAGAATCACACGAAGCCTGGTTAGTGTTGCCTGACTTTATAAAGTGAAAGAGTGGATTTTACATAATAGGTGACCTTTAAAAAATATCACACTTACAAAAACACCTGTTTACAAGGCCTTAGTTTGTAATCACATTTTGGTTATTTTATCATAGTTTTAGTGCAGTTTTAGATATCAACAACTTAGATGTTTAATTAGATCTTAGAAATGTTTAAAATGTCCTTTTATAATCAATAATGAATAATTATTATTGTTCATATTAATCATAATTCATCAAACATTGTGTCTTTTTATAATTACCGTACATTATCTGTTTGTACTCCACCACCCGATCTGACCTGCACACGTTATTCATTCATTATAGTAGCACAAGGAGCTGTGTGTGTGTGTGTGTGTGTGTGTGTGGAAACAGTGTGTGATGTTGTCTCGGAAATGAATCATCACGTTTAAGAAGAGACAACATTGCTTAGTTTGAATCATAAAGATGATTTTTCTCCATGTATTCAATCCGTTTTAGATGCACATGTAACCATGCCTTGTAAATAAGGCCATCTTTATTACTTATGGTTTGTTATTACTTATGAACAAACATTTTAGCTGCAGAAGAAAAAAGAAAAAACTGACCAAAAAAAATGCTTAATAAGTAGTTCCTGGATAATTCTAATTTGAGAACCATGAAGAACTTAATGATAAGAGAAGACTATGGTTGTTTACAAGGGAACAAACTGAGAATAAGAGTCCATCATGTTGCATGCCTTTAGTAAATTGGCTTCTCTAATCAGGCTGTCATGTGTTCCCACTCCGAACACACACATCAAAGCAAAACACCAATCACTTTCTCATGGACTCGTATTGACTTGGAGTATGACGTACCGTACACGTCCGCTAGGAAGCAAATATCAAGTTATTAAAACAATATAAACAAGTGAGGATGCCGAAATCAATTTCATCCCAGTCAGTGTAAACAAACCCCTTCATCCATGAAACAAACGGGAACGAATTTAGATTCATTAAAGTTAATGGACAACTGCAAGATGGACAATGATATTAAGTGCCTGGAAGGGGATATTAGTTTCCTATACTCAAGAACTTGTGGTAGTACTGTGCTGAAATGTTCGTCACATAGTGGTTTGAGGTTCTTACTTTACAAGCAACAAAAATGATTTCCAATGTAGAAGATATTGGAGCCACAGGAGTACTTTAAATAATGTATCGAGCCCATAAAATACAATTTAAATATACCCCTAAGATGAAATAAATGAAAGACAGCCACTTTAAATGTACTAAAATGTGAAAACTGGTGTGACAGGAGTATAACATTTGCCTAAATATAAGCTCAGGATAATTTCACATTGACTTTACTAACATGATATTAATTTCCAGGAAGTGTTCCATAGCCGCCGGAACATGTTTCAAATGGGGGGTACTGTGGGGATGACACCAGGGCTGGTTCTGACCAATGTGCTGCCCTATACGCAAGATTTTAGCTGGCAATGAAAAACCGCTACAAAAGACCAATACACTACAAAAAGAGAAACATATTGACATGGTGGACAGCTTATATAAAAAGGCTTCAAATTTAGTATTATAACATGTTTTAATTGGGGGGTGGACTTCACATCCTCTAGGCGGGTCCGGGGGTGTCCCCCGGGAAGATTTTTTTAACATTTTATAGTAAAAAGCTTCAATCTGGTGCAATTTGAGTGCCCAATTACTAGAGACTGATCTAGGGGGTACAACTCTATATGAAAAAGATCAGTTTGCATTTTATTAATCAAATAAGCATGTGAACATTTCCAATAACCTACCATAGCCAATAACAAATAAATGTAACTTATTTTATTTTTGTTGTTCATTCATATTTATTTATTTATTCTTATTTTACCTAGTTTAGGTTTATTTATGCATATTTTTAAATCTCTCCAGTTGTAAACGATATTTTTGGTTTACTGTCCTATAGTATACATTGGAATGATTTCAAACCTGTTTTTATTTATCCTAATAATTATAAAGGTGTGCCTTGGAAATATTTGTTTACATAAATTGTGATTAAAACGTTTGAGACTCACTGAGATAACTTAGACTAAAGTGAACTATCTAAACCCTCAGAGTCCTTTACCTCACTGAGCCTCTCAGTCTGACAGGAGAGCTCTCCCTCCACATTATTGCAGAAACAACTTCTTATATCCGTTAGCGCAGCAGAAGCTAACAACAATCCCCGCCGGTACCGGTTCCCCCCCTCTATCTCTCTCTCTCTCTCTCACTTTGGCTGTGAGCTGCGGGCGGCTGATAAGCCGACATCCCCCACTTTCATCACTACAGCGCCCATCGTACAGGGCAAATGGAAAATGTAACCGGGGTGAAAAGGGTGTTATCTTTACTTAATTATGAATGTTTTTTTGTATTATATTTGTATCATATCTTGTGGAACTGCAAATCCCCTGTCCTCCACCAGGGGGTGCTGCAGCACCCTCAGCACCCCTACTTCCCACGGCCCTGAAGCGTTCTCCCCAGGGGCGGCGGGTACTGTAGGCTAGGGAAGGCTAAGCCTTCCCAAATATTTTTTCACTGCATCCTGGTTAAAATATAATGTTTGTGTCTTTGACATTAGCGCTGCTATGCAGCCACCAGTAAACTGTACTACGAAGCCAATTCAACATACCCTGGATATGTTTGAGTTATCTTAACTAATCCTAACAAACGAGATCTCGCTATGCGGTCCTACGACGCTGGTTATCAACTCAGTAAATCAACCCAGAGTTTCTCTGTCCGGCTGAGAGCGTGTTCAAGGGGCGGGGCTAGGAACATTTGACCAATCACAAACATGGACAAGCGTACTGACAGCGCAGCGTCATACTTCATTAATGAAAATGAAACTATAATAATAGACAAATATGAAGAAGTTAAACTTTAAACATCCATGACTTAAACACTTTATCCAGGATAAAAGCAACACAGTTGCACATGCAATACAGAACAGCTGGTTAAAAAATATACTATAAATAAACTACCGAGTGTTTGAATGCGTAGGCCTACATTACAGTTTTTCTCGATTGCTAACATACATTTTTTTTTAAATTGCTCAGTTTCTCAGAACACTAAACACAATTCACAAAACCCCACACCCAAAGTGCAAAACTCCCAATTTCTCCTGCTAAATGAAGAACTGCACTCAAAACTACATAAACACTTACCAAATGCAAACTTTAGCATCAAATATCACACACTTCATTCATAATACTAGATTGTTTGACCACCCAGCTACACACTGCTGAGCATACTCTAAAGCACTTTCATCTTTTATGGGCTATGCTCTGTACATAGAGGTTTCTGCAGAGAAAGATTGCTTGAGGATACAGAAATACAGTAAAGGAAGAAATACAAATGAGTTGTTGAAAACAAATCAAGTTTTATTCAAAAATCACACTGTGCAGCATTCATCTCAGCACATAGTTACTATGCTTCGGATCTCTCTAAGTGTGATGGCATTGTTTGCCAAAACCCAGTTTGTAGCTGCTGCTTCCTGCCTCATTGAAAATCCTTAGCCTTTCACCTCTTTGTTTCTCAGTCCTTCAGATAAACAACAAAGATATAGTGTTGGTCTGTGTTGTATAAAAGTAAGTTTACCACAGTACATTGTGCAGGATTTGTGTACAGTTATAGTATGCAACATGCCAGTAATTAAATTACAGTAATGAAGTAAATACGTTTCACACAACAGATGAGCACTGATATATCATGAATTATGCAGAGCTACAAACTGGTAACTAACCCGTTTTCAAGTCTAAGTGTCCGGATTACAGAGGCAACAGTAAATCGGCTTAGATTAGGCTGAACCCTCTGTCCAGCCTCTCTCATCGTCAAACCATGGTTGATACCATTTCATTTCATTAGAGAGTATTCTTCTTTGTCCACGTCCTCTCCCTCCAGCTCTACCTCTCATTCTTCCTCCTCTCACTCTCACCCACCTCTTCCTCCTCCTCTCACTCTCAGCCCAGCTCTTCCTCTACGTCTCATTCCTCCTCCTCTCACTCTCAGCCCAGCTCTTGCTCTTGCTCTTGCTCTTGCTCTTCCGCTTGCACTTGCTTCCATGTTGGCTTCCATTGTCGCTGTAAGAAAGTACTCACCTGTGGTTATAGTGCTAACATCCTGATTGATGAGCCAACAATTATGCTATCAGGTGTTTGGTCAGGTGGAACGTGTTTCTTGATCATTGGTCCATGTGTGAGGCTTTTTGAATATCAGTGTTTTAAACCTGCTCACACGTGACTTTATGTCAGATTCCTGTGTCTCACGTGGAGAAACGTGTGCAGTGGTTTGCATAAAGTGCCATGTTGATTTGCAAATTATGTGAAAAGCTGAAAACGTGTTTAGAGTTTTGGAGATTTGAGCCGATGTTTTGCTCTTTGAGTGTCAGTTAAAGTAATTGTGCTTTATGTAGAATTTTAGTGTGTTAGCAATCGAGAAAAACTGTAACAGGTTTATGATATCACTGCCTCATCTAAGACACGAGTGATCTGACTTAATAATTAACATAATTACATTTCAGTTGAGTATTTCAACTGAGTATTTCGTAAACTTAATGTGTTGCTTAAAATAATACTTCTGCATACAGTAGGCTATGTGACACTGCAAGTGTTGCATGGCCCGATACGGCTCGAGAAGCTGACTCAGATAAGAAATATATGATATATGATATTGTATGATCGATGATGCTATTGATGATGTGATATGAATGATAAGTGCGACACGTCGGCGTTTTCCCTGCATACGGCAGTTGTTCTGTATTTCCTTTTCCTTTACCTGTGATATGACTTAATAGATTTAAACTCTGCACACTGAGTTCTGATTGGTCAGCAGGCAGTCCTTTCACTGAGAGTTGATCTCGGTTGATCTCTTATCTTTAGACGCCGGAGGCGGGCAGCGTCAGGTAAAAAAAGTTATTTAGCCTTCCCAAACCTGAGCCTCACGCGCCGCCTATGGTTCTACCTGAATAGAAAGTAGGGGGTTTCTAGTAATGTTGTGGTAATGTTGTCCCATGTGGCTCCTCTGACCCTGCTTCCTCTGCGTCCTTTCCTCTCCACTCAGGATGTTTTTGCCTTTACTTACCTACCCATAACTGTGTATGTTCTCGGAAATGTTTTGTATGAATTGCTGCAGATGCATTCATCTAGCCTGACTTAATCTAACAACTAGTGACTGCCAGTTGGTGTGGGCTTGGATCCTTTGTCTGGGTTTATTCTAATCAAAGGGATGAGAGTGCAGTTTTTAGCAAAGTAATTAATCACCAGTGCCTAGCCGGAATCTAATAGAGCAAACAACTCAAATGGATAAATTAGGAGTGCAAATGCGGATGAGTAAAAGCTTTATTTTGCCTGGAAACTAAGATATACTGCTGGAAAAATTGTTGTGACTTTAACAGGAAACAACAGTTTGTCTTGTCAAAAACACAACACAAAATATAACCATATTACACAGGCTAATGGATAGCCAATACATGGAAAATTGCATATTGTCTATTACAGAAGTGTTTTCTAATGGCACTTCACTCTCAAAATGTCCCACAAACAGAGAACCCAAAGATAATCAAAGCCGTAAACTGTCACATTGAGAAGATAAAGTCCTAATTGCAACTTCAATTATGTTTTCTTGGATGGTTTTTCCAAATACACACAAGAATTGTGTGAAAGCAGGGCAATGGGTTCCAATGTTGATGCTAAAAATGATATCGTACAGCAAGTGCCTCGAAATTGAATTTTCTGATGACCCCATGGAAGAGATGCTCACACAGGGCCTTAAACACATTGCCTCACTTAGCTTACTAACACAAATTGTTACGGGGAATTCCAGTATTTAGTCCTACAATCTAGAAATGAGTTAGCATTTCACCACTTCTGGTTCCCTTGTCTAGAAGTTCACATTTTTTTTGTTTTTTTTAATATATAGATTGTTGGATAGATGCCTAAAATAGTTGTTTTACAACTTAAAATACATTATTTAATGTCTTGAAACTGTTTGCTAACAAGTGACTGAACAAGACAACAAAAACGCGATCACGCTGAAGATAACCTATAAAAATATGCTTCAAAACTCATAACAGTGCTGTCGATATGTGGAGATTATCCTGCTGAGCAAACCATGTAAGTATCATAAGTGTTTATTTGCAGATCTTATTTTGTGCAATATCCCAAATTCAATAGAGAAATCCAATTGGCTTTTTGTAGAATGAGCCCTCGTGATGCAAACCTCCGGGTTGGCCTTCAAAAATATGTCATCCCTGAACCACTCTATAGTTGATGTTTGTAATATATACCAAAGAGTATTGGTCTCAATAAATATTGTTATCTAGTAATAGCGGCAGCAATGCTAAGTTCGCATGTAGGCTATGAACTGCATCGAATTGTGTCTTCTTATACCAACAGTGAAGACAATTCAAATGCGTTTACAGGTAGAAACACTCGTTGGTACTGCTTTGTATTGGTTGGAAGCATTAATAACTCTTATCACTAAGACAAAGAGAGTGGACTTTCACATTTGTGTGCCTAATATTTCCTTAGCGTCAGGGTCCTGCTTCACCTGATTGGGTTTATTTTGCAATAATGTCATGTGTGTCGGCATTTGCTTATCTGTTTCCATATTTTGTTCTTTACTTGGTAACAATCATTGGTAGTTGTGAATCTCCACCATATTCTGTTTACTTTAGACTACATTCACAGCATACCATACAAAATGAAACTCATCTGAGAGAGGATTTAAAAATGTTTATCTATTCCAAGCTCCTGCCTGGATGCTCAACAAAGCCACTCATCGCAGCCTGTTGGCTATTGAGGCTCTGTGGAGTGAAGGGAAGTCTCATGTGGATGCTGTGCTTAATCTTCACAGCTGTAGCACAGATAAAGAATTGGCAATAGATTACTATTCACGTGCAGAAGTGTCTGTCACCTGGCACTATTTCCTTTATTTGTTCATGCTTATGTTGTTAGTTAATGTCCGTTCAGGTTGACTCAGAGTTGAGGATTTTTGCAATAGATGGATTGACTCTGGAGATATGAATGGGATCCTGTCACTCTTTTCTTACACATGCTTTTCTTACACATTGTGTGCTGTAGAACAATAAGCCGATCAACACCGTGACCATCAGATGGTAACAGGACATTTCTTCATTCATCTTCACTATCAGACACATCTGAACTCAGAGGCAATCCTTTACAATCTTCATGGGAGTGCAATTTACGAAGATACCACATGTTGACTCATCAACAACAGAAATGATCCCTTCTGTATAATTTACTATTGGATTAAATTAGCCTTGTATTCATATTGTTATCTGATATATACATTTTTGGCTGGAAACTGGACACTGGAACCTTCTTCGATGTATACTGAGCTTGGAGACATACGCTGGGATGTTGAGATTAATTAGTTGAACAGCAGATCTATTTGTTGTGTAACTTTCCATCCATGACTGATTGATTTTTTTCTTTTTTTACTTCCAAATTATTTAATTAATTTAAAATGTTTTCTGTCAAAACAGTCCAAGTATAAATGAATAATTTCTTCTCAGTGTAATGCTCTATACAAATTCATCGTTAAACAAAGTCATGATAAAGTTGAATGGCAATGGTTTGTTCAGTTAAATTGGATGAATGACCTTCTTTCCTAAACTAGTTACTATTGCTATAGTTACTATTAAGTACAATTACTCAAAAAATGTTGGGAAACACGTTCTTTTGTCACGGTTATCATGTCATGTCACAGTTCTATGTCTAAGTTTGGGTGTTTCCGCTGTTCTCTATGTCATGTTTTCCTCCTGTCGTTAGTTTCCCTGGTGTGTCTCGTTAGCTGATTGTGTTCACCTGTGGCCCTTGTGTTTCTCCTCCCCTGCCCGGCTGTTTCTCGTCTTGTAATTATCCCTCTCTGTATTTAGTCTTGTCTCGTCCTGTGTTCAGTGTTGGTGCTTCTTTTGTTGGTGACTGAATTCACCCCGGTGAGTGTTCTGTTTTGTCTGTATTAGTTTCATTTTCCTTGAAATAAAGGATTATCAGAGTTATCTGCATTTGGGTCCTGCTTCCTTCACTCAACCGTGACAGAAAGCACCAACCCTGAACACAGGACGAGACAAGACTAAATACAGAGAGGGATAATTACAAGACGAGAAACAGCCGGGCAGGGGAGGAGAAACACAAGGGCCACAGGTGAACACAATCAGCTAACGAGACACACCAGGGAAACTAACGACAGGAGGAAAACATGACATAGAGAACAGCGGAAACACCCAAACCTAGACATAGAACTGTGACATGACATGATAACCGTGACATCTTTACTTCAATTTTTGCTACTTTATACTTATTCTTCACTTAACGTCAAAGGGAAATATTGTACTTTTTTAACTGCACTATATTAAGATGACACTCGATTTGTTTACATTATATATAAACAACCTATTTAATTAGTAATATACGAAATGTGCTCTTCAGTGTCAAATTACAACTTAAACGTTCATATATTTGTTAGTGGTAAACAGAGGATAATATTATAACTACTCCGCCTAAAACGTATAGTTTAAATTAAGAAATGTTGCTAAGATTAAATATAATGTAATACATAAATACATATAATAAATTCTCTACAAATATTATATATTTTATATTATATTACTACAATTTAACTACTAATATTTGTGTATTTCTGTGTGCATTTATTATTTTATTATTATAACCTTTATTGTATTTATTGTTTGTCTTTGGGGGGTATACATGTGTGTAAATGTATATTGCTTGAAAGAAATTATATAAAAATAAATAAAAATCTTTATGCTTTTTTCATGGCTGGTGACAGTTTAGATAAAAAGATAATAAACAACAAATAAATAATAAACATGTGTAAGAGAATGTAAATGATAAAAATGCACCCACAACCTGACCAGCTCTGCCTGTGTTTTATGAGGGTTTTCCCTCTCCTCGAAATCACATATAGACTACATTGTGTGTGTGTGTGTGTGTGTGTGTGTGTGTGTGTGTGTGTGTGTGTGTGTGTGTGTGTGTGTGTGTGTGTGTGTGTGTGTGTGTGTGTGTGTGTGTGTGTGTGTGTGTGTGTGTGTGTGTGTGTGTGTGGTGTGTGTGTGTGTGTGTGTGTGTGTGTGTGTGTGTGTGTGTGTGTGTGTGTGTGTGTGTGTGTGTGTGTGTGTGTGTGTGTGTGTGTGTGTGTGTGTGTGTGTGTGTGTGTGTGTGTGTGTGTGTGTGTGTCATCCCCGCTGCAGTTTGTTTCTTGGCACCGGTTATCATCTTCATGAGGAGCACCTAAACCCTCTGACTGAGTGCCAGGGATTTGGACAGGTGCCTAAAGTGGCAGCACGCCGACTTCAGTCCCCCTGGGCCTCGCCTGCATTTGATACGCTACATCAGGCGCATCTGAGTCGAACAAGCCTGATCAGGCCAAGCTAAGGGACCCAAACTGTCCTTCTTGTGCTCTGACAAGGCCTTCCTCAGGGCTGGTAAACACGACTGCTTGTTAGTGCAGCTATTGTAAGCTTTCTGTCGGAGGAAACTGAAACCCGCTTTATCCCACAGGCGACTCAGAGTGTACCTGTGCACGTAGAGGATCCGCTGTGCTCTAATTTATGAAATCCTTTATTTCTCTGTAGGAAAAAAGTTTATCATTCCAACTTTGGCGGAGCTAGTGTCTCTGCTGCACTCTTTCTTATCACACCAAAGTACTCCTTTAAGACCTAAGGGAATGCACCTAGTTAGTTAAGAGCACCATGGAAATATACTGCTACCGCTTTCAAGACAGGGGGTGCTTTCTTCTGTGTCCCAATTTAAACTATCATGAATAATGGATATATTTATCAAGAAGCTATAGTCTGCATAGGGAGAAAAGATGCATGTTTTCTTCATGCATACAAATTATTCGATGTTTCCCAACTTTTAAATAAAGGGCTGCATAATGTACAGCCATCAAATAGATTACTATGGTTTTTGTTTTATTTGGCTAGTGATTCTGTATTTATACTGTACATTTCATTCATCATGTTATGTGTACTATTCATCATTTTGCATGTTGCTTATATTTAATGTATTGTTGCTGTATATTACAGCACAGTGCACATATTTTTACACAATTAATTTGTCTATTTTCCATTTATATATTTGTGTATTCTATGATTATAGATATTTTTATTATAAATGGAGCAACCATAACATAATACCATCTCCTTAAAGGCGATATTAAAGTATTTCATATTCTGATTCTCATTATGTTCTATATGCAGACATAAAACAGAGACAAAAAGGCAGGGTCCTAAAGAAATACCATAACACTTAGTTAATTACCATTTTAAAAGATGTTAAGCCCTAACAACATTTGCCCCCCTATTTTATTTTTCTCCTTCTTGCTGTTACCAATGGGATGAAAGCAATTAAAAAACATTTCTGACTTTATTTAGCATATAAAAGCAAACGTCCACTTTTCATAAAGTTATATGAACACACACCTCAAATTCACTAGAAAATACTTCAGTTGATGCTTACACACAGGCCTCAATGTTACACCTGTGCAAGCAATTCACATATTCATTGTGCAAAGTGCAACACAAAGAATCTCTCCACATTTCCAAATAAAAGTCTTTAAAGAGGCCCTATTTAGCTTTTTTGCAGTTTTCCCGATTGGACCCCTTTGTTTCTTCCGTACCATGGTGACATCACTATGTAACACTCGCACTTATGTTATTAAATGTTCCTGCTCAGCTCCTAGACCGTAGTATATATATGTTTATAAAACGGACAAGTCAAATCGAGCAATCTGATTGGTTCTTAGCCGTGATATACTGAGCGTATACCACGGGTAGAATTGTAAGTTACTTTTCACAACAAGTCAGTATCCCTCCGCGTCTGAGAAAAACAGTATACTGTTGGGCTGAACCTGGAACAAGAAAGCAGCGGAGAAGTAACGGGGCAGAAACCCTCCTTTTTACGCAGCGGTCCAGACATAGACATCAAACGGCAAAACATATTCAGTGTGCAGTTCCTTTGGCATTAGGGCAGGGATATCTAGATACTTTCCAAGGTTTGACATAATGAATTATGCTACTTGTAAAGCAAGCAACGATGTTTTCAAATCTGTAATCAAAGAGGTCTGCAAAAACACTATCGACCAATCAGATTGCTTGATTAGACTTTTATAAATATATTTACATTTCTTCCATTACGAAACAAACTTACAAAGCATAAGATGGAAACAATTAAGATTAACTTCGTCCTCCGGGGGGGTCTTACTATGGAGGAGTGGATTGAGTGCCTATCTCCAGAAAAAAAAAAAGCACCTTCACGACGACATGCAGAGCTACGTGAAGAGCAGGTAGAGCAACTGGAAAAGTAGCACCATTCAAAAGCTTTCTGATGCGGGTCTTGAAACAAAGCAGAGAAATTATGGCCGTTAGTGGCCACAGGTGCGAAAGTTCTCTCCAGAGCTACTGGAAGCCGAATCTCGGGGACCGGAGAAAGAGGAGCAATGTTCTCACCACGCCAAGCAACAGCCTAGAACAACCTCAACCTATACAAGTAACCTCGTAAGCCATTCTACTGATGCTGGACAGTTTTTCAGTGGGTGCACAATAAACGGCAACATACAAATTAAGGCGAGACACCCCAGGTGAATAGGGTAATTTTTTTAATTTAAAGGTATCGGCTAGAAATTTCTCCAGTTAATTACTTACAATAAGGCAATTGTCTTTTGTATTACAAGTTTTCTGAAATAGCATGCTTAAATATGCAAATTTCCCATTATCTCATTAAATATGCACATATTTTAACACATTTCAGGAATCGCAATCTGAACTTTGGATAAAGCGGTTCAAAATTCTCATTTCATTTTGTAGTCATATTAGTATCTAAGGCTTTTACAGAAGGGATATTGGATATCTCTTTTTATCACTCCATAAATCAGAAAATACTGTCAACAGCCCTGAAATATCCATTTTCGCCATGTTTTTAGGTATACAATGTTGTATAATTCAGGCTATGAATGATATATGAACAAACCCTTCTGTAAAAGCCTTCATAATATTGATAGGAATATAACTGGAAGGTTTGGTGTATGTACGTGCTACTGAAGTTGAAATTTCGAACTCGGAGTAGGAGAAAAAACTCATTTTGAGAAAACAACCTTTAAAGATTGCAGTGAGGCGCTAGCTAAACCCTCCTGTTCTTTGGATGACAGCTTGCGCCTTGACGCACTCCGTGAAGGTATTTCATGTTCGGGGTCATTTGTTTTTTGTATAATCTTGCTTCGTGCAAGTGACAATTGTTGTTGTCTTCTCTGTGAACGTTTTTTTTCGCCGTTCTTTTTGCCATTTTGAGATTTCAATTTCTAGCGAAAAGCTAACCAGGAAGTGTTTTAGCACACCACGTGACGCATCTGAACGAATCACGTTGTCAGAAATTGACACCAGCCAATGAGATTTCGTTTCTTGGTTTAAGACCCTTTTGTACTTTCACGATTGGTTGCTGATACAAAGGAAATGACCATATTTGGATCCGATGTGTCACAGTCTGCTTTCTCACTCACCTATTTTCTGCATTATCATTCCTTAGTCACCTGGTAGTCACACCCTGTTTCTCTCTCTCTCTCACTCTGTTACACCCATCAGCTCCATTAGTATTTAGGCCCACTTCACTTTCACCTCAGTGCCAGATCGTACTTTGCAGCATGCCAGTCTTTCCCGCTTTACTCTTCAGATTGCTCTCCCGGTTTCGACCCTGCCTGTCCCTGACCATCCTGCCTCGCCTGCTCCCTGACCCGTTCTGTACCTGCGACTCCCGTCCTGCCTTCTCCCGGAACCCTCGCCTGTCCCTGACCAGCCTGCCTCGCCTGCTCCCTGACCCGTTCTGTACCTGCGACTCCCGTCCTGCCTTCTCCCGGAACCCTCGCCTGTCCCCGACCAGCCCTTTGCCTACTATCTGCCGTGTTGTCTCCTACCAGCCTATTGCCTCTAATAAAGCTGGTTACCGACTATCTCTGGTTTCCCGTGTTCTGCATTTTGGTCCTCAGCTCGTTTGTGACAGAACGATCTGGCCAGAAATGGACCAAGCAAACACCGGGTCTCCTAGAGACCGCTTTAAGAGGGTTGAGGATGCCATCCAAAGACAGGAGGTCACAATAGCTACCTTAGCTATCGAGACCCACCAGGCAACCTCAACCCAGGGACAAACGCTGGCTTACCTTACCTCCCAGATGCAACAGATGGCCGCCACCGTACAACAGCTAGCCGCTACCATGGCTGCTACCGTCCCTCCGCCCGCAGCTCCGATGCTCGCTCCAGCCCCTGGGTCGACGGGATACGCTCCGGAGCCTCGTGTGGGAACGCCGGAACGCTACGCTGGTGAGCCGGAGGGATGCAGTCCTTTTCTCACAAACTGTTCCATATTGTTTTCACTGCAGCCACACACCTTCGCCTCTGAGGCGGCTCGTTTAGCTTTCACCGTTAATCATCTGACGGGGAGAGCACGTTTATGGGGAACGGCAGAGTGGGAGCAGCAGACACCAGCCTGCGCCTCTTTTGCTGCATTTTCCGCGGAGATGCGGAAGGTGTTCGGTCCCGTTCGTCTGGGTCCCGACGCTGCTGGAGGTCTGCTGAGTTTGTGCCAGGGTTCCGGCACGGTGGTGGATTACGCTATTGACTTCCGCACCAGCAGCCGTCGCAGCAGCTGGAATGAGCCGGCGCAGTGTGACGCATATCTGAGAGGATTAGCGGATTATATGAGAGATGAGCTGGTTTCCTATGATCTCCCTGCTTCCTTGGATGGGTTGATTGAGCTCACCTCTCGGATTGACGGACGAATCCAGACTCGGAGAGGAGAGCAACAGACGCGAGCGGCGGGCCGCTGCTCGCGTCTACTCTGACTCACGGTACGAGGTCGAGCCCATGCAAGTGGGTCGTACCAGTCTTACCTCTGAGGAGAGGGAATTACGTCGAAGAGGTAATCTTTGCCTTTACTGTGGTCAGGCTGGACATAGGGTTTCCCGTTGTCCGGTAAAAGGCAGAGCTCATCAGTAATGGGGAGTATACTGGTGGGCCAAACCTCTGAGCTGATCCCCAATCGAAGACCCTTGTGACATGCTCGACTCCTCCTGACAGGCAAATCTCAGGCTCTGGCTGTTTTTATCGACTCCGGATCAGATGTTAGCATCATTGACGAGGAGCTCGCACGACAGCTGGGCATCCAACAGGTTCGGCTGCTCCAGCCGGTACCGGCTAATGCTTTGGATGGTCACCTGCTGGGAACAGTGACACACCAGACGACACCGGTCCGTATGCTCATGTCGGGGAACCACCATGAGACAATCCAGTTTCATGTGCTACGGTCCCCCCAAATCCCTCTGATTTTGGGTTATCCGTGGCTCCGCCGCCACAACCCGAACATTGACTGGGCAACTGGGTCCATCCTAGGTTGGAGTTCCTCCTGTCATCAGGTTTGTCTCAAGCAGGCCGCCGCACCTCAACTATCTGTGGATATGAACCTGGTTCCGGATGTCACAGGGGTTCCGGCGGAATATTTGGACTTTAAGGAGGTGTTTAGCAAGGCTAAGGCGACATCTCTCCCACCTCATCGGCCCTATGACTGCGCCATTGAGCTACATCCAGGCGCAGTCCCACCCAAGGCCCGGTTGTACTCGCTTTCGGCACCGGAGAGGAAGGCCATGGAGACTTACGTCAATGACTCTCTGGCTGCGGGAATTATTCGTCCTTCCACATCACCCGCAGGAGCAGGGTTTTTTTTTTGTGGCGAAGAAGGACAAGACCCTGAGACCCTGCATTGACTATCGGGGCCTGAACGACGTCACGGTGAAGAATCGTTATCCCTTGCCACTCATCTCGTCAGCATTTGAGTTACTACAGGGGGCTACAATCTTCACTAAGCTGGATCTACGAAACGCTTATCACCTGGTACGAATCCGGGAGGGGGACGAATGGAAGACCGCCTTCAACACCTCTTCGGGACATTACGAGTACCTGGTGATGCCATTTGGACTTACCAACGCCCCTGCAGTTTTCCAGGCGTTGGTGAACGACGTACTCCGAGACATGTTGGATCGTTATGTTTTTGTCTATCTGGACGACATCTTGATTTTTTCAAAGAACCTCAAGGAGCACGTCCATCATGTCCAGACAGTCCTCCAGAGACTTCTGGAGAACTCGCTGTTCGTTAAGACGGAGAAGTGCGAGTTTCACACTTCTTCGGTCGCCTTTCTTGGCTACATCGTGGGTCAAGGAAGTGTGGAGATGGATCCTTCTAAAGTTTCAGCAGTTACCTCGTGGCGGGTCCCTGATTCCCGGAGGGAGCTGCAGCGTTTCCTGGGATTCGCCAACTTCTACAGACGGTTCATCCGTGGCTACAGCACCGTGGCCGCCCCGCTCACCGCCCTGACCTCGTCCAAGGTGACGTTCCAATGGTCCCCTGCAGCCGAGGAGGTTTTTCAGGACCTCAAGGGCCGGTTTACGTCGGCTCCTATCCTGAAAGTACCAGACCCCGCTGGTCAGTTGGTGGTGGAGGTGGATGCTTCTGACGTAGGGGTGGGGGCCATTCAGTCGCAACGTTCTGGTGAGAACCAGAAGCTCCACCCCTGTGCTTTCTTTTCGAAGAGATTGAGTCCGGCGGAGAGAAACTATGACGTGGGGAATTGGGAGCTGCTAGCAGTCAAGTTGGCGTTGGAGGAGTGGCGACACTGGCTTGAGGGGACAGAACAACCATTTCAGGTTTGGACTGACCATAAGAACCTGGAGTACATCAGGTCGGCACAAAGACTGAATTCTCGGCAAGCCAGGTGGTCGTTATTTTTCACCCGGTTTAATTTTTCCTCTCCTACCGCCCGGGCTCCCGCAACGTGAAGGCCGACGCTTTGTCCCGGCAGTTCGGGAGGGAGGGAGACACCCGGGGTATTCCGGACACTATTCTTCCTGCTCCTCGAGTGATCGGCGTCCTCGCTTGGGAGATTGAGGAGAGGGTTAAGACCGCTTTGGTGGACCAACCCGGTCCTAGTTCTTGTCCTCTTAACCGCTTGTTTGTGCCTCAGGTTTTGAGGGCTGAGGTGCTTCAGTGGGCTCATAGCTCCAGACTTTCCTGCCACCCTGGAATTCAACGTACCAGAGGGATGGTCCTACAACGGTTCTGGTGGGCCACGCTGGAGGCTGACACCCGGGAGTTTGTGAACGCCTGTCCTGTTTGCAATCGGCACAAACCATCTCACCAAGCGCCAGCTGGCCTCCTTCATCCATTACCGGTCCCACGTTGCCCTTGGTCACATATTTCATTGGACTTTGTGACTGGTCTACCACCGTCCCACGGACATACTGCCATCTTGACGGTGGTAGATCGGTTTAGTAAGATGGCTCATTTCGTACCCCTGCCTAAAATCCCGTCAGCTAAGGAGACGGCAGAACTGATTCTTCTCCATGTTTTTCGTATTCACGGACTGGCGACTGATGTGGTTTCCGACCGGGGGCCCCAATTCACCTCTGTGTTTTGGAGGGAGTTTTGTGAATTGATCGGGGCAACAGTCAGTCTCACCTCCGGTTTCCACCCACAGGCCAATGGCCAGACCGAACGGAAGAATCAGGAGATGGAGACCACTCTCCGCTGCATGGCTTCCGATCATCCCACGACCTGGTCAAAACAACTCCTGTGGGTGGAGTATGCCCACAACACCCTCATCAGTTCCGCTACTGGTCTTTCCCCTTTTCAGTGTGCTTACGGTTTTCAACCCCCATTGTTCTCTGCATTGGAGAAGGAGGTTACCTGTCCGTCTGTCCAGGCTTTCATCAGACGTTGTCGGAGGACTTGGAGGCAGGCTCGAACAACTCTGCTTCAGTCTGCTAACCGGTACGCCACATCAGCGAACCGCCGACGCACCAAGGCACCTGTATACCAGGTAGACCAGAGGGTGTGGCTTTCCACTCAGAACATTCCCCTTCGGGTGGAGTCTAAGAAATTAGCGCCTAGGTTTATTGGACCCTTCAGGATTGTCAAGGTCATTAATCCTGCAGCAGTTCGACTGAGTTTGCCCCGGAACATGAAGATCCATCCCACCTTCCACGTTTCTAGGATTAAACCTGTCCGGGAGAGTCCTATGGTTTCCGCCGCCCCTCCACCACCACCCCCTAGGATGATCGATGGGGGCCCTACCTACACCCTTCGTCGTCTACTCCGTTCCCGTCTCAGAGGAAGAGGGGTTCAATATTTGGTGGACTGGGAGGGCTATGGTCCTGAGGAGAGGCAGTGGGTTCCGGCTCGTCATATCCTCAACCCTCAACTCATCCGAGACTTCCACCTGCGTTACCCGAAGCAGCCGTCTAGGACCCACGCTCAACCAGGCGTTAAGCCAGGGAGTACTCATCCGCTACGGACCAGAGGCTTCGTCGAGGAGGAGGGGGAGGCGTCATCGGGCGAGGAGGACGAGGATTTCCGGGAGGGAGAGGCCGAGAGAGCAGTCTCAGACGAGTACTAACCTTTCCCATACCTCCACCTTCCACCCGGTATCTGTAGGGTTTTTTTTTTTTTTCTTCTTGTCTCCCTTTAAAAGAATTGTTTAAACGTCTGGAGCCGTCCATTAAGGGGGGGGTTCTGTCACAGTCTGCTTTCTCACTCACCTATTTTCTGCATTATCATTCCTTAGTCACCTGGTAGTCACACCCTGTTTCTCTCTCTCTCTCACTCTGTTACACCCATCAGCTCCATTAGTATTTAGGCCCACTTCACTTTCACCTCAGTGCCAGATCGTACTTTGCAGCATGCCAGTCTTTCCCGCTTTACTCTTCAGATTGCTCTCCCAGTTTCGACCCTGCCTGTCCCTGACCATCCTGCCTCGCCTGCTCCCTGACCCGTTCTGTACTTGCGACTCCCGTCCTGCCTTCTCCCGGAACCCTCGCCTGTCCCTGACCAGCCTGCCTCGCCTGCTCCCTGACCCGTTCTGTACCTGCGACTCCCTTCCTGCCTTCTCCCGGAACCCTCGCCTGTCCCCGACCAGCCCTTTGCCTACTATCTGCCGTGTTGTCTCCTACCAGCCTATTGCCTCTAATAAAGCTGGTTACCGACTATCTCTAGTATCCCGTGTTCTGCATTTTGGTCCTCAGCTCGTTTGTGACACGATGAGATTGTGCAGGAGAGACGGAGCTTTCCAACGATATCTCTGTTGACATGGTGCACACAGCGGTCGCGGTACTTTATGTTACGTTAGAATGCTAACTTTTGGTGAATTTATGAGAAATCTACAGACGCAAATAGACAAACTATAGTAAAATAAACACTTAAATGTGTATTTTGTACGTTTTCCTTCCAAAAGCCTGAAAGAAAACATGTTATGGAATCAAAATAGCACAACATTTCAAAATTGACCAGTACTTGAAAAACGATGTTTTTGCCTGCGGTGTCTCGCCTTAAATGTAAATAAATGGCCAAATAATGGATCAACGCTCTCTGTCTAATATGTTCGCTAACTGTTAGTGTTGTTGCATAGCAACCACCTCACACTATGTTTCGTGCAGAAGGCAACAGAGGGACTAATTTATTTTGAACATCATTATTTACTAATAAAAACTATTTAAATTAGAGTGTGTATTTTTCATATTGCCACACTTGGTAACCGTTTTATAAAAGCAATAGCTCACTTCAGGCCGTGACATATGCTCATGATATCAGGCCTGATGTGATTCAAACACATGCTTACTAAGTATCCCTCCACACTAATAAATGTTCAGTGCCTTGCATCCGATCTGTCTTCTCACCTTGATAGTGTACTATGTTTGTACAAAACACAGTTCACAGTCGTTTCTTAGGGATTTAGTATTGGGGTCCTCAAATGCTTCTGAGGAACACACCCAGACCGCATTAATCAAAATGGTTTATCAGTTATTAGAGAAATAACTAGTTGTATAAAGGATACCTTATTGGATTTAATTACATTTTGATTAATAATGGACAGTAAAATACAGACTAAAAATACAGAAACTGAGATGGCCACATTTCTAGCTCTCCTGCTGGAAACTTTTCTCAAAATAATGTTTTTTTTCCTCTGTTTCTTGGCATTGTGCAGTGAGTGAACAAGCTATGCCACAAACTGGCGCATCTGGGAGAATATTTTTGCAAACAATAGCAAATTATGATGAACATTGTGTTGCTGTTTTTTCAAAATGGTGGAGCTCTGATGCTTATTATACTCAGAAATAGTGAGTGAGTCTCTGTCTGTCTGTCTAATTTGAACGAGTCTGTCTGTCTAATTTGAACGAGTCTGTCTGTCTCTCTTTGAACGAGGCTTCTCTCTTCTTCTCTCTCTCTACTCTCTCACGAGCTCTCTCTTCTCTCTCTTACTCTCGCTATCTCTCTCTCTCCTCTCTCTCTCTCTCTTCTCTCTCTCTCTCTCTCTCTCTCTCTCTCTCTCTCTCTCTCTCTCTCTCTCTCTCTCTCTCTCTCTCTCTCTCTCTCAGGCAGAGCCCTTTGCATTATTTGTCACATTTTTTAAAACTGCTATTTAGTCTCTCCCTGTTAAGTAGTGAAGTTCATCTGGAGAATCCTAGCACCAAAATTACATTGGTTTCTCATACAGCATCTTCTGTATAGTATGTGTATTCACTCTCTGTCCTTCACGGCTTGTTGGAGCTCCTGACCCCCCGCCTCCCTATGAGCCCACTGTGCTCTGATTGGTCAGCTCGCCCACTCTGTTCTGATGAGTCCACCAGCAGTGGCGTAACTATCGACGGTGCAGCTGGTGCAACGCACCGGGGCCAGGCCCAGAGCCAATTTTTTTAATCTAATCTATAATTTGTCTGTCTAATGACCTTGCTCCCTTTCATGTCATGTGATACCTTGCGTGACGAGTGAACCGTTTAATCAACCTGTACTGTAGCTAATAGCAGCAAGTTCGGCAGCAAATGGATTGCATTTATAATGTACAGCCGGGGCCAATCACAACCTTGTTACGCCACTGTCTACCACCGTTACAGCGGAACACCAGTGATTATGTGTTACAATTGCGTTAGCAACCAGAAAATGACACCAGTAATGACAAACAGATGAGAATGCTGCGTGGGGTCTGGGTGCCGTATTGGCGGGACGTTGCGCGGCTCGCTGCTGCGAGGAGCGGATAGTGTGAGCTGGGTTAATTTCCTGCTTGCTGCGTGGGATATGCGAGACAGCGAGACATCGCGAATGGACGCGGGAAGGGGGGGGGGGGGGGCTGAGGGGGCTGCAGCACCCCCATCTGCTAGACTCCACTAGCTATTGATAAAGGATTTTAAAACAAGAAATCTAACGATTAATGGTATGAATAGGCTCTTATATCTAAATAGAAGTCACATCAAAAAAATTGTACATTCAGTTCAAAATGATATTGTATGCGTAATTTCAATTAATGACTGTGATGTTCTTAATTTTAAATATGTTCCATGAAGAAAATGATAAATGGTGTTTGTGAAGTTAACCCACATTCCAGAGAGTTCTCTCCCTGCACAAGTCATCAGCAGTAGCATATAGCCTCCACACTGGGCATAATGCCACTGTCCTCATCTGGGTCACTGCCAGAAACTGACACATCCCCAGCTGGGAGAGCCCCCTCCCACCACCAACCGCCTGATATTTTCTGTCTCAGACTTTTTCTATTCTCACAGCTGGCTGCAATGCACCATTCAGGGAACAGTTGTAAATCAAACCACTTTTCTTTAACTTTCTTCTATGCTTCTGTGGGAGGATGTAATGGCATTATATTGCCTCATTATCTCCTTCCGAACATCATCTTTTTGTGGGGCCATAATAGCACTGCTGCTTTTTTTCCCCCAGCCTCTGAGTATTGTCTCACTTTCTGCAACGCTGAAGTTCTTCTGTTTCTTATCGCCACTTTTGTCCAGAGGATTATGGAGTTTCTGAGGCACAGCAATCATGTTAATGTATGTTAATTGAAGTCCTGAGCATGCATTTGCCATTCAAAGGGAATTGGGATTCATCAACATATGCATGTACAGTACAGCTGACTTGCGTAATCAGATATAACATACCAATGTCTGAACATTGAATACAGTATGTGCAAATCTGAATCGTCTGACACTTGAGTACAAGATGTTTCAAGGACATGCAGTATGTGGATTACAATGTCAATCAAACAACCCTGAAGAAAATCTGAAATTTGGCAGAAAGGCTTCTCTTCATAAACAAACCAGGAATGCTTCATGTGCAGCATTTTATTTTAAAAAACAGTAATTATTTGGCGGTCATAAAAGCAATCATCAGAGAAAACCAAAACCAATATTGTTTGTATAAATATTCAATACAGCAATGCAAGCTTTTTTACTCACAAGCGCATTCATGTGAAAGAAGTACTTCATGTCCATAAAATCTTTACTCAATTTATCTTTATTGAGATAAATGTTATTAATTACCTAAATTCAGCCAATAAAGGGTTGCATGATTGCAACATGGTTATAGATACATTTCTGGACATCGCACAAATAGACTGTTAGATCACCTTTCTATGTCATCTTGTGATACAACTATAGCCATGTTCAGATTTTGTTCATTAATCATGTCACTATGCTAATTAGTTTAAGTGCCCAACATGCAACCCTTGGCAACCACGCTTTATAATCTATTAAGTCTATAGATAAACTTCAAACATAAAACATCATAGGAAACTATATTTCTGGGTTTTATATAGGCCATATACAGTAGTTTCCAATTAAAAGGTTTCATAAGGTTTTACCCCCATTGATTATTTTGATAATAATATCAAGCATGTATTATTATCCTGCAGTTTTCCTCCAAGTATACGCAAGATGTGTTGTGGTAGTACAAAGATATTTAGATCACTGTAGTGCATAAAGCAAAACCTCACTGTTTCAGGATTTAAATTATAAACAGGTAATAGAACTGTCACTTTTTACCTTTTGAACATGTCTTTAAGTGCAATACAAAGTAGTACAATGTGAGCTTCTGACTTAAAAAAGTGAAACCGCATTGACCGTTGGAGTCATTTAATGGAAAACGTTCACATCCTCTGACGCCACACCAGGCATCATGCACTTGTAATGCAGGTTTGAATCCTGTTCTGAGTCTTTACCCCCCCTCTATCCCCTTCCAGAATCTCTAAATAAATCCAGGCAAAACCCGATACACTGTTGCATGAAATTCAATTTGTTCTTGTTGTCATAGATCTGCTCACTGGGGCCTCCGTTATTGATTCGGGTTTACCATTACCACTTGTAATGAAACTTATGAAATATCACCACAGTGCAGTTTTTTTGTTATTAAGAAGAAAAACTGCACTTGAAATCCAAACAACTTATTACAAGTCATTGGGGCACTTAGAGCAAATATAAGAAGATGCCGATATTCCTCTGAGTTCTAATTTGTAAACGTATACTGTTGAGTCATTACCACCAATATGCATGTACAGCATGAGAGCTCTCTGAGATGTATTAGCATCATAAAATTACATTAACCGCTGTCACCCGATACTTTATTTACCACATTCATTAGCTTATTTTTTCTCATTTACTCTTGTTGCCCAGGGACACGTTGTGCTCCCTCATTCCATATGGCATTTTACACTGACATCACTCTGACAAGATTTTCATCAACATAACTACACTGTAGCTATGTTCGTTTGACAAATAAAGAACCTTGTGGCTGTGCAATTACATAAGCAATTCAAGGATTTCCACGTCTACATTGGTATGCACCAAGTTACCATCACTTTGAGTGATTGGCTTATGTTAGAGTTAAATAAGTAAACCGGTTTGGATATATAATATATGGAATTTAAGTACAGGCTTAGTAGGACGATATATCAATTGCCTAAACACTGAACAACTGTGGGAGTTGTTTCTTATCTCACTTCCTGTAACATAAAGCAGAACAGTCATACCAATCTGTTGAGAGCAGATAGGAGCCTTTCCTTTTCAAGTGCAACAAGAATGACATGCTTATACTGTTTCAATATGGATGATTCAACACAATTCTCCCTTGCCATTGGCTGCCTTGTCTTTGATGACAGTCCTAAGGCCTTGATTTGTTCACGGTGAGTTAGTTTGAATCAAAATCAAAAGACGTTTCCAATGATCTGCCAAGTTCCATTATCGTTTCTCATTGTGATGATTAGAACTAGTGTGGGAGAAGAGAAGGGAGCTAATTGTGCACAAAAATGTTCGCGTGTCTGCCCGTTAAGGAAGATTAATTCCTTGTTTTGGTATACATTTACAACCTCTAGGCATGAAGTTTGATTCGTTTTTTGTAATGGATGTTTGATGTAATTGTCCTTCTTTTTTATGGCTTGAGCAATAGACAGGTCCTATTGTTTTTTGAGTAAAAAAAGTATTCATTTGTGAGGGGCTAGGGATTTTAGAAAAACTTGAGGGAATTGTCACATCAGACTTGGTGAAAACAGGAAAACTTAGGTTAGGGTTTCAGTTTGTAGTCAAAGTAGTTATGACCAATAACACTTGAGCAGGCTTTGGCAGCTCCACAGTCCCAAAGGCTATCGTCTGATCATGATTAAGCCTTTTATTAGCATGTAAAGTTAATTGCTGCCCAAATGTCATTAGCATTATCTTCCATTGAATCTTTATTCACCTGATTAACACATGCGCAAGGTCCCAAATGATCTACCTTATCTACATAACAACTGAAACAACAGTTTTTTTAATGGGGATTTATTGCTTGTACAAATATCTAATCTTGCAAGCTGCATGTAAACAGCATGGTAGGAATATTGTTCTTTTGTAATAAGGTTCAAATACAGAATATGTTTGTTAAGGTGGCCGGCAGGTGCAAACACGGAACAAAAATGCGTACATAAGCAGGAAAAAGCTGCAAATAATTAAATGAAAAACAAACAAACCCTGAAAACAAATACAACAAAAGAACGCTGCATTTAGAGAAATGATGCAAACTAAATACAACACACAAACCCCGAAAACAAACGCAACAGAAAAACGCTGCAAATACAAAAACGATATGCAAAGTCAAAAACACATACAAACCCAAAAACACACAATGCTCCAGGCCTCTAGGGGGCGCGTTACGTGGAACAGATTGATGTCTGACCAGACATAGAGAGAATGAACGAGAGTGATGGAAATTGAGGCCGGAGGAAACAAAGTTGATCGAAGTGGACAAAGTCGATATATAAGAAGGTAAGTTTTGTTTTGATACAAAGAGCGTCATATTTACCCAGCTAGCGTTAGCTTGTTTGGCAAAAGCAGGTTTATAACGCTGTGAGAATGGGTCTGCGGAGAGCATTTCTCTGCTATCCCAACTCGTCTATTACCAGCGTTCAGGGAGCTCTATGTAAGTCAATGGGGACTCCCTGTTAGTTAGCCAAGGGATCCTGGTGTGTGAGGTGCTCCGCGGATTGGTCCATTTGGGCCAATCTGGTCATTTGTTGTTGATTTGGGTGTTCACACATCACAGAACCCAGGAAGCAAACAATGGAAAATGAGAAATCTCCAACGAGGCGTTTTGGGGCAGCCTACGCTGCCTCTATCCTTCTCTTAGCTTTTGCTTTTCACTCCGTCATCCCTTCGCTCATCATATCTCCTTCTCTTGTCCTGCTTTTTCTCCTGCTTCACGGGTGGTTTCCGGTTCTTATTGTATCACTCTATAACTCCTTCTCTTTCTCTAATTGTATTCTCTTTCTCCAACTTTCATTCGATATATACTTTCTACTCCTTTCCTGCCTTATTTGTTCCATTTGATCTTTTCCCAATTTCTAACTGCCATCTCCTTATATTGTATCTCCCATCTCCTCTCAATCTTTGCCCTCCTATTGTTGTCTGGGTCAGGGAGTTTTCCCCTTTTTATAATTTCTTTGGCTTCAACATAAGGCTGTTACAATTGACCAAATAAGTCAATAACGTTGTCAGGGTTTGAGGCCCACAGAATGTCCTGTTCAATTGACTTAATGGCCAGGTCATCAAGCCTATCTTGGTCCATCATGGTGCTCCTTAACCATGTACAGTACAGTGCCAGGAATAAGCGTGTCGTGGCGGGGGAAGAGGAGGGAGAGGAGTCGCTGTTTCGGACCGGAGAGGAACCGGGGCCAGCTCTGCTCTGCTGTACGAGTCTACTGTACGAGTCTCCTGTACGAGTCACGGAGGAGGGCCCGTGTTCTGCTGAATCGGAGGCCTGCTCTGGTGCCATCCACCTGTCTTGGTTCCGGTGTGAAGGCCTGCTCCTGCCTGTTTCTGCTTCTACGGGTGCGAAGGCCTGATCTGAGATACTGTGAAGAAACCTGGAGAGTTGCTACGCTGCTGCCTCCCTGACTCGCGTGGTTCTTGCTCCGGGAACAGCGTGGATACTGTTGTGCTGGTCTGGGAGAATGGCGGGTGTCGTGTTTCTGCTGTGCCTTTTTTTGGCTGTGCTGGACAAGGAGAAGATCGCTAGTCATCCTGAACAATCTACTGGATTCGGGTATGTTCTGCCGCCTGCAGTGGACATCCCCTGTTCAGTTTCGGAGGTGTTGCACAAACAATTGCTGGTTGCACTGTCGTGGACATTCATTTCGGAAAATGTTTGTCTTTCTCACATGCCTGCCACGATGGTCCTTCAGAGCTGTTTTTTAAACTCTAATCTCACTTTCGCGAAGTTTGCTGGTGACTCTAGAACAGCTGACAATGTATGTGTGTTGATTAAGAGGAAAAGGTGCTTGGTATTTTTATTGTTGTTACTATCAGGAAATGTTCAGCCAAATCCAGGTCCACCTAGCAGTATTAGTCAAATAGCTACTCCTGCTGATTTTATATCTAGATCTGGGCTAGGTTTAATTCATTTAAATGTGCGTAGTCTGTTACCTAAATTAGATTTTGTCCGTATTTGGGCGAGTTCGACTGATGCTGATGTCATTGTCTTATCAGAAACGTGGCTAGATAAATCTATTTTGGCCTCTGACATTTACATAAATGGTTACAGTGTATATCGTACTGACCGGCCTAAAAAAGGTGGTGGCGTTGCCATTTATGTGAAAAATAAGTTTTGTGTAACTAATATGGTTTCCAAATCTGTTAGTAAACAGCTAGAATTTTTAGCCGTGAATATCGAGGTAACAAAGGGTCAACAGGTCATGGTGGTGGGCTGCTACAGGGCCCCCTCGGCTGTCAAGGACTCTTTATCGTCATTAGCAAAACTGTTATCACAACTTTCCTACAAGGAAATAGTGCTGCTTGGTGATTTTAATTGGGACTGGTTAACTTCTGTGTCAGAGGATTTTAAAAACCTGTGTACCTCTTTGAACTTTACCCAGATTATAGACAGTCCTACTCGCCCAAATATTAAGTCCCCTAATAAATCCTCCTTAATTGATCTAATTTTAACAAATGTTCCACATAAATACTCATCTGTGGGAGTATTTGCTAATGATGTGAGTGACCACTGTGTTGTAGCCACCATTAGGGACACTAAGGTCCAAAAGGTTAAACCACGTATCATCACAAAGAGAGACAAAAAACACTTTGTGGAGCAGGGTTTCTTACATGATCTGTTTGATTTTGATTGGGGTAGGATCAATCTGTGTACTGATGTAGAAACTGCATGGTCTTATTTTTATCTTGGTTTTATGAAAATTATAGATAGACATGCACCCCTGCGTAAATTTAGAGTGAAGGGACGAAACAATCCCTGGTTTTCTGCTGAGCTGTCCAGTCTACTTCATGAGAGAAATAATGCTTGGGCTAAGGCAAGGAATTCAGGCTCAGAGGTAGAATGGCTGCGCTTTAGGCAGCTAAGAAATAGCTTCACATCTCAAATAAAAAGTGCAAAATCAAAGTACTATTTGTCAGTTACCACAGAAAATTTGAATAATCCTGGGAAATTTTGGAAAGCCATAAAATCGATTTCCACTGGTGACATCCCAAATGAGCTACCTCCGTGCCTCACCACAGCATCTGGCATTATATCAGACAGGGCTACTATGTTAAATTGCTTTAATAAGCATTTTGTGTCCTGTGGCTCCCTGTTTGATTCTGTCACTGACTGTACTTCTGCTTCTGTGAACGCTCCAATCCTTGACTCTGAACAATGTGGTCTGGAAAACCCTTTCGGTTTTACTCCTTTAACTATTGGTATTGTTCATGAAGCATTATCCAAGTTAGATCCTAGGAAACCGGCCGGCCCGGACAACTTAGAACCTTTCTTTTTAAAGATAGCTGCAGATTTTATTGCTCCTCCTCTTACTTCTCTTTTTAACCTCTCCCTCAGCACAAATACAATCCCAAAAGTATGGAAGTCTGCTTATGTCTTGCCTTTACTGAAAGGAGGGGAGGCAACTATTTTAAATAACTATAGGCCAATCTCAAAATTGTCAGTTCTGGCTAAGGTGCTCGAACGACTTGTGAGTGAACAAGTAAAGGAGTTTTTATGTTTAAATGATATCCTGACTAAACACCAGTCAGGATTCAGAAAGAAACACAGCACCATCACTGCGACAATGAAAGTGGTAAATGACATTACTAGTATTTTAGATAATAAGCAGAGTTGTGCAGCTCTGTTTATTGACCTTTCCAAAGCGTTTGACACCGTTGATCATCGCATTTTAAAGCAGAGGCTACTCAGTATAGGCATATCCAGCCATGCAGTGGGGTGGTTTGTGAACTACCTCTCTGAAAGGTCCCAATGTGTTCATTTTGATGGACTGTCTTCTGAGTGGTTAAACATTTCTAATGGTGTACCACAAGGTTCTGTTTTAGGACCACTTTTATTCTCCATATATATTAACAGCGTAGGTGAGAATGTGGATGAAGCTACTTTACATTTTTATGCGGATGATACTGTGATGTATTGTGCAGGTCCCTCCATTAATGAGGCTGTTGTTAAATTACAGGCTGTTTTTAACACTATTCAGACTCAGTTCTCTGAATTAAAGCTTCTTTTAAATGTGGATAAAACAAAGGTAATGCTCTTTTCAAAAGCTAAAAAGACACCAGAGCCTGTTTCGGATATTGTAACTACGCAAGGAACAAAACTTGAAGTTGTTGCCTGTTACAAATACCTTGGTATCTGGCTTGATGATTGTCTCGCTTTTAAACATCATGTCAATAACCTGCTTAAAAAACTGAGGGTTAGGTTAGGGTTCTTTTACAGAAACAAGTCCTGTTTCTCGCTTGAGGCCAGGAAAAGGCTAGTCACTGTGACCTTTTTACCTGTGCTGGACTATGGTGATTTGATTTATATGAATGCACCTGCCAATTACCTGAGCAAATTGGATGCTGCATATCACAGCGCTCTGAGATTTGTCACTCATTGTAAAACGCTTACTCATCACTGTACCCTGTATACCAAGGCAGGTTTACCATCACTCTCTGTACGGAGGCTCAGTCACTGGTACACTTTTATTTATAAAGCTATGTTGGGCAAACTCCCGTATTACATCTGTTCTCTGGTAAAGCAGAAAGTTGCAAGCAGCTATTGTCTGAGATCACAGGATGTAGTCTTATTAGATGTACCAAGAGTGAGGACTGTCTTAGGTAAAACAGCTTTTATGTGCGCAGCTCCACTTGCTTGGAACAGCCTACAGTCCAAATTGAAATTATTCACCCTTGTTTCTCTGAATGTTTTTAAGGCACGTCTGCACGAAATGCTTTATGACACTATGGGCGTTTGTAAGTGTTGGTGAATATGTAAATATGATGTCCTCTATTGTTTGTTTTTATGTTTCATGTGGAACAAATTGATGCAGGTCTCCCTTGTAAAAGAGATCCATGATCTCAAGGGACCTATCTGTTTAAATAAAGGTTTGAAATGAAATGAAATGAAATGTGTGAAGACAGCATAAGGCATTGAAGGAGTGTATACTGCTGCAGTAGCCGACTGAAATCTCAAGGGGCACTTGGAAGATAGCCTTCATGTTGGGAAACATGTCTTAATCAAGGGTTAGGGTTTTTGGAACACCATGGCTGTGTAAGTAACCATGAGTTCTTCTGGCCTGAATGGAATCCTATAATGGGTAGAAAGGCTTTAGGGCTTCTTCAGGGAGAAAGGCCTCTGTGGTTGGGTAAGAGGCTTGAATAGTACCTGACATGAGCTATTCTCGCCTCCCTGTATACCCCTTTCACCCTTTAATGTTATACCATTGTAATTAATGCTGCAAAGCTGCTGGGTATTTTGAGCTTGGCGCATGCAGAGGCTAACAACAGCTAGCTCCAACGCCATCGAATAGGACGTATATTTACCTTCTTTCTCCTACGGAATCGTCGTTGAAGTTGATTGTAAAGAACTTTCGAATGTAGCATGTAACGACTGTAAAGTTGGTAGTAAAGTTGTCCCATTTCTTCCATTTTGTTTCGACAGAGCAAAACGAGTAGCGCTTCAATACACTCGGCCATTGTTGTTGTTGTCGATGTGAGGGGGTTCCGCGCCGTTTGGCTTTATGAAGCAGGCACGCAAACAGTTACGTTGTGACGCAAACGATGACGCAGCACCAGTCGTGCTCTGAGCGGTGTGAACAGAGCGGGAGCTGAACCGAAGAACCGGTTCCGAACCAGAAAAGCTCTAGCACGGAGCTAGAACGTGAAAAGCCTTGGTGTGAAAGGCCCCGTAGAGGTGCTCTACCATCCTGTCCAGGTTGGGATCATTTCAGGTTGACCCCAGATTTTCAACACCAGAAAACCAAACATTTGTTGTTGTTTCTGCCTGGGAACAAAGGGGAGCTGGGTGCCATTTCCCACAGATACATCAATGGCTTTATTGAACATATCTTCACCACTAAAGTCAATGAATGTTCCTGTCAAAGTTTGAATGATTGCTGAAGGTGCCAATGTTTTCAAAGTCAAGACATTACCCCTTTTGGGTGCCATAGTTGCCCAAGTCCAAACTTTACCCTTTCAGGTTCTGCCGTTTCAAAAGTGTAAACTTTTTCTTTGAAGGTCTCGGTTTAGCCCAGGGGAAAACATCAGCAGCATGAAGGATGTCTTCAACTTACAGAGCTTTGACCTGGGGCCTATACTACGTAGCTGGTTGAACCTAACCTGGATATGTTTGAGTTAGCCGGTTGGCCTAATCCACATTAGGCCATACGCGCTCTCGCTAAACGGTACTACGACGCGGGTTATCAAGTGGATCGCTCAAGCCAGCCGTGTCCTATCTAGTTAGGTGCGCGTTCACATGAAAGGGGTGGTATTTGGAGCATTCGACCAATCACAAACATGGAGTAGCATACTGACAGCGCAGTGTCATACTTCCTGACTGAAAAGTAAACTATAATATTAGACATATGAAGTTAAACTTTAAACATCCATGACTTAAACACTTTATCCAGGATAAAAGCCACATATTCACCTGCAAGGTGAATACAGCTGGTAACAGAAAAAGTGTTTGAATGCGTACATTAACAGGTTTATGATATCACTGCCCCGTCTAAAACACGATCTGACTTTAATTACATTTGTCTCGAGTGTTTCGTCAACTTAATGTGTTGCTTAAAATAATACTTCTGCATACAGTATGTGACACTGTAAGTGTTGCACGGCCAGATACGGCTCAAGAAGCTGACTCAGAGAAGAAGATATGATACATTATGATGTGATATGAATGATAATGGGACACATCGACGTCTGCACTCAGTGTACTTATGTTGTGGCAGATATTTAAGTAAGCTTTCTTAACGCTAATGTTATAATAGTCAGATTGCTCTGAAGATGGGAGGTGATATTCTATTCATTTTCACGTTCACAGTCGGTGATTTTTGCCGGCCGTCTTTCCTGCAATGGCAGTTTTTCTGTATTTCCTTTCTCCTGTAATATGACTTGATCGCTTTAAACTCCGCACACTGACCTCTGATTGGTCAGCAGGCAGTGGTTTCACTGAGTTGATCTCTTAGCCTGCAACCTAACCTGGTCCCGACCAGGTTAGCCGCTAAGCATAAGTTACCATGGAGATCTAGCCTGCTAAAAAGAGAACTAGCTTCGTAGGACCGGAAAGCCGGAGTTTTCCCTGAATTTAGCCGGCTAAGCAAAAATCCTGCTTCGTAGTATACCCCCCTGATCCCTAGGGCCATTAATGTGTACAGGATACTGAACAGAAAGGTTGTTCAGGACAGCATTTACAGACCTCCCCTGGCACAGAAATCAAGTTGTGGAGAGCTCCATGAGTGTGGATGGCCTTAATCAAAGTTGTTTCTCGATTTTTACAAACTTGTTGTTTACAAGGCAGTTTACAAATAATAAACAAGCCCCAGTAGTCCAAAGGGGCTCAATATGAAATTCAGAGCACACCTTAGGTGGGATTGCCTCCCCACAGCTCGACACGGAGACAAAGGTTCACAGCGCTAACAATGCAAAAACTGAAACCGTTCTGAAAGAGCCCACATTGTTGACTTGAGGGGAACCTGAGGGTATGCATACGCTTCTGCAACACAACTGTGCGTCGGACCATTCTTATGAGCTTTAAACACAGGACCTGGGCAATGCAGAGTGCCAGCTATTAGCTAGCCAGTGGGACGTCACTCAAAGGGATGCACCTGCACTAATACACATTAGCTCACTTGGCTACCAAATCAAAGACCAGAGACTCTGGATTACAACACACAGAGGGAGTGTGACTTTATTCTCTGATACGGACAACCTTCATTCACTATATCTTGACAAAGCAAAATGTTGTTTGCTGCTATATAAATATTCTGAATGCCATAGAAAATGTCATATGTTTGCATTTGTGTAGCGTAGGACCTGGTTGAGCTTTTGTTCATAGCAGTGCAACTACATTATTTTAGGTGTTGCTTTCTCAAGCTGCCTTCCTGATCTTCCACTCCACTTACCAGTCCACGCCGTTTTCTTTTGGTCGACTGGGACTCGAACCCGCGACCCTTCGGGTCCCTACAGACTGAGCCACTGCCGCCCCATAAGATCCCAAACCCCAGAAAAACACTATTTCTATACCTTTCTTTAGAAAGGAAACGTACACAGACCATGAGCTGCTCTGTTCGTTGGTCCCTAGATTTGTTTTCCATCAGATTACATTTTTTAGATCTTCATTTGCTTGATTATGCACTCTCCCTGATCCATCTCTTGTATCCGAATACTTAATGCTTGAGTGCAAATTCTCTCCTTCTCAGCATGTCTCTACCTCAACTTAACATAATTTAGCTGTCCATGTTTTAGAACATATTTTAGAACCATGATATTACCATTTGTTCAATGGTAATATCATGGTCAGCTAAACTGACGTTACTATAAAAAATGTAAAAGCTTATAATGCTTATAAGCTGAATAGCTAGTAGATGAGTGGTTGCAGTGCATGCCATATAACTGCAAGAGCTGGGTTTGTTTCTGACCTTTGGACATTCGTTTCATGTCATACTGCTCTTTCTCTGTAGCCCATTTGTACATGTTCCTAATGCCATAGGAGCTCAGAAAATAAAACACAGTAGTCTTATTGTGTTGTCCTCTCTTTTATTGTATAGGTTCTGTTTTGAAACAAAAAATGTAGGTTCCAGAAGTACACCTTCTTCACTTTCTTGTGTTTCTCGTTAGGAGGAAAATACAGAGTCCTAGAGGCCAACAAACAACATGTTGTTACCTGTTCCTAAGGTTTTTTTTTGTTCCGACTTGAGGGGGCTTGGTGAAAATGTATTTGTGTCATTTGGATCTGTCTCAAACTGTAACTGGTTCTTCCCATGCTTCCCAGGTTTCATGAAAGTGAGGCCAGTAGTTTTTCTGTAACCTTTCTGAAAAACAAACAGACTAACAGAGACTCAAATGAAACTTGCTGGAGGTAATAAAACCCATCCCTGTGGTAAGAGTCTAAGCTGAGTTTGTTGTAATTTGTGATTTATCTTTTGATGAAAGCTGAAGAGTGTTAAAACAGTCTGTTTGTATTCCAGGTTATTTTTTTCTCCCTGTAGCCTCCCACTACTAAAAAGAAGACTTTACAATGCAGCCAATATTCTCATATATAGGAAACATTAAGCCTTTTACTTAAAGGGGACCTATCATGCAAAATGCACCTTTGTCCGTCTTTTATACATGAATATGTGTCCCCGGTGTTCCAGGGAACTCACCAAGTGTCAGAAAACACAACCCTCTCTATTTTCCTCCTTAGCCAAATCTCTAAAAAAGGGGCTGCAACGGATCTTAAAAAAATGGATCCAGATTTCAACACTTTTCTACATCACAAAGAGGTGGTCCGCTTATTGGTCAACTCTCCACCTATCAGGAGAATGAGACACGGCCACATGCATTGCCAAACCTCTCATTCGCATATAGGCTATCGGCAGGCTAAATCAACCCCAGTCACATCTGTGTTTTTGCCTGCTCTTGCCAGGATGTCTAAGCCAGTTAAACGTTGTGCTGTTGTTGGCTGCAAGACTCGGAACAGGGGACTGCATGCAATGCCATCAGTGGAAAAAGAAAATAATCTGTGGCTAGACTTCATTTTCAAGGGACATGTGCCAGAAGACCCCGGCAGATTTCTGTTTGTGTGTTCCAAACATTTTACCACGGACATGTGTATGAACTTGTCTCAAGTCCAACACGGATATGCCTCCAAACTAATGCTAAACCCGGGATCAATACCAACCATCCGGGACCAGGCCAGTGAGGACACATCCAATTTTGAAGCTGTAAGTTTTTATTTAGCGGTGTTTTTCCTGATAAAGCTATCTCTAGCTTGTATATGTAGCATGTAGCTTCGCCGTATCAATGTCACCTCAAACCCAAATAGTAATCGGTTAGGTGTATATATGTTTTTGTAACATTTTATTTTGTACGCTCCGCAGTCTTTGCTTTGTCTTTTATTTTAATTATCAGGCATTTGCGAACATGTTCAGACTGCCGTAATGGCGATCTGTGTGAAGGCTGTAAAGCCACGCCCTAGCCGATAACACAAGTATTTATTCTCCTATGTATTAGTATTTTGTATCCTCTAAAATCATATTGAGTAAGTTATAATAACAAACGTAATCTTCTGTAGGCAAGTGCCGTTTTTTCCAGCGTTATGTAAAAGCTTTTGTGATTGTAGTCTGTAAGAACGATCAGATATCATTGATCTGTAAGCTAAGCTACGCTACGCTAATGAGACATGCCGTTTTTTGCAGCGTTATATGTAACAGATTTTGTGTGTTTACTTGTTTGCGCACATGAATATAAATGGGGGTGTGTTAGGATACAACACTGTGTGTATGTATGTGAGGGGGGACACACACCACGAGGAAAACGGAGCTAAAGCCCTGGTCTGTTGTTGTTGACGAGGCCTTACCTCTAGCAACAGGTTAATTAGTGGCTAGCACTCATTACAGTCAGTCTACTGAGCTCAGCCCCTCTCCAACACATCATCTGTATTGAGTCAGAAACACAGCATGCACGTTACGGTTCAAAACTAACTCCGATTGGAAAAGGCTAAGCAAAGAACTTTGCTAAATAGAGAGTTTTAAGCCCCATCTTTTGGGATTTCAGACTATATTTATCCAAATTGTATTTTCTCATCCTGAATACTAAATTGAGATGATTTTGTTCTAACTATGTTTTCTTCTTTACAGGCCAGCACCTCACATACTTACTAATTAGTGACAATTTGTACATCCTTTGCTATTATTTACATTTTTTTTTCTTATGGCGGAAATGAAAGACTTTACCTGGCAGCCCTGCACTACAACCATGACACAATTCCATCAGATTAATGATAAAAACCCAGAGGACATTATTCAACTTCTGAAATCCTCCTCCTGCTGCCTTGATATTATTCCAACGGGATTTTTTAAAGATGTTTTGCCTTGCATGGCATGGCCTCAGATCTACTTCATATAGTAAACAAATCTCTTCACTCAGGTATTTTTCCACAGGCCCTGAAAACTGCAGTCATTAAACCGCTCTTAAAAAAGAATAATCTAGATGCTTCAGTAATGAACAATTACAGGCCCATATCAAACCTGCCATTTCTAGGTAAAATCATTGAAAAAGTTGTTTTTCAACAGTTGAGTAATTTTTTGCATTTTAATGACTGTTTCGATGTGTTCCAGTCAGGCTTTCGTCCAAACCACAGTACTGAGACTGCTCTTGTAAAGGTCTTTAATGACATCCACTTAAACACAGACAGTGGCAGAACTTCAGTGTTAGTATTATTAGATCTCAGTGCTGCGTTTGACACTGTTGACCATAGCATATTACTAGACCGACTGGAAAACTGGGTGGGACTTTCGGAAACCGTCCTAAATTGGTTTGAATCCTACTTAAAGGACAGAAACAACTTTGTTTCTATTGGTAAATACACATCTGAGTTGACAAATATGACATGTGGGGTTCCTCAAGGCTCCATCTTGGGGCCTCTTCTCTTTAACATCTACATGCTACCACTGGCTCAGATAATGAAAAACAACAAAATAAGTTACCATAGCTATGCAGATGACACACAAATGTACGTAACAGTTTCAACAGGAGACTATGCTCCAATTCAAACACTGAGTAAGTGCATTGAACAAATCAATGACTGGATGTGTCAGAACTTTCTCCAATTAAACAAAGATAAAACTGAGGTAATGGTTTTTGGAGCCAAGGCAGAACGTATAAAAGTTAGCGCTGAGCTTCAGTCTGCAATGTTCAAAACAACAGATAAAGCCAGAAATCTAGGTGTAGTCATGGACTCTGACCTGAGTTTCAACAGCCACATTAAAACAGTTACTAAATCAGCCTACTATCACCTAAAGAACATATCTAGGATTACAAGACTAATGTCGCAGCAGGATTTGGAAAAACTTGTCCATGCTTTTATCTTCAGTAGACTCGACTACTGCAATGGTGTCTTCACAGGTCTCACTAAAAAATCTATTCGGAAGCTGCAGCTGATTCAGAACGCTGCTGCTCGAGTCCTCACTAACACTAAGAAAGTGGATCACATCACTCCTGTTCTGAAGTCTTTACACTGGCGTCCTGTGTGTCAAAGAATAGATTTCAAAATACTGCTGCTGGTTTATAAAGCTTTGAATGGTTTAGGCCCAAAATACATTTCTGATCTACTGCTAAATTATGAACCATCCAGATCTCTCAGGTCTTCAGAGACTGGTCAGCTTTCTGTCCCCAGAGTCAGAACTAAACATGGTAAAGCAGCGTTCAGTTATTATGCTCCAAATATCTGGAACAAACTCCCAGAAACCTGCAGGTCCGCTGCAACTCTGACTACTTTTAAATCCAGGCTGAAGACTTTTCTTTTTGTCGCTGCTTTTAATTTAACTATTCATATCTTAGACTGCACTGTAACTTTTATCCATGTATTTTTTCTTTTAATGTTTATCCATGTATTTCTTCTTTTAATGTTTATTTTATTAGCTTTTCTTTTTAATGACTGATTTTAAATGCCATTTTCTTAATGTCTTTCATTTGTTGTAAAGCACTTTGAATTGCCTTGTGTTGAAAAGTGCTCTATAAATAAACTTGCCTTGCCTTGCCTTACAATGAAAACGCTGAGCGTGTACAAGCCACTACATCCACTGGAAACCCTCTGTATATAAACTGCAGTTCCCAAAGGCCAGCAAGGGAGAATGCAGAGCAAAACCAGTAAAGACTGACCCCACATTCCGTAAGTGTTTAAAATATTTATTATACAACTATTTACAAATATAAAATAAAAAAATTAGAAAGAACTTTCAGTTTTTTACATGCATATACTAATCTAAACTACATGTTTTGTTGTGCTTTTTTAACATTGCACAGGCTACGTGGCCAACTTAATGGACCTCATCTTCGACCAAGTCTTTGTGGACCCTGCACCATTATGAGCGACCTGACAGGGAGGAGGTCATCGCCGGGTATGCTACACGGTTCAATTTGGCTGCTGTCTGAACCCAACATAGACATTTCACGGATCAGGAAACTCCTTGCGAATCCTGAGGACAACGCAGGCCGAAATCACCACTCTGATCCTGCGTCCAAGGAAGCCCCAGCACCAGCTCATAAAGCTTCTGTAGGCTAGATACCTGTGACGCCTGAAATCATAAAAAAAATATTTAGTGTCATTTATACAAAATACAAGTACATTTAGTTTTTTTTTTATGGGTTCAAAGAACCGTTGATTTTGACAATAAAGTTCCGAGTTGATATCAAATGTGTCGTGATTATTCATGTTTGGATTGGTAAAGAATATTCTGATTTCAAAAGCATAAGGTTGTGTGTGGACTTTTTTTGTCGTACACATGGGTGTGTTATGCCATTGCTGTGTAGTATATAATATAATAGTACATGTACAATGACAGAATGAAAGATTGCATAAAGCCATACACCAGTATTTATTTCCATGAACAATATTAGCATTCGTTTTACAATTTCAGTCAAAACAAACAAACCACTCACTGCTCTATTTGCCTCAACTGTAGTCCACCATGTTCAGCTCTGTAAATATTCAATGCATTCTGCAGGGAGAACACATTCAGGCACACAGGCTCCAATCCAGGATGGTCCACCATACAGGTTACAGAGTCCTCATGTTCCTGCATCCATCTTGACACCTAGTGTGATAAACATATATTGAATGAAAAATGTATTCTCTAAACAGACAACTTAGTGAAGCTATCAAACATGTTACCTGTGGTATCTCCATGCAGCACATACTCCGTTCAGAAGGCATCGTGGCGCAATTTGCACATGTACACCTGTAGAAAGAAGTAAATAACTGAGCTTTTAAAAACACATGAAACTACACACATTGCTGACAACTGAGATGTTGGCGTTATACTTTTTTATCACCCTAAGTTATTGAACTTTCCAACGGTTGTTGCACGATGTTGGAAGAAAAGGACTGTAAACTATTAAAGGCAATGAGTCCATTGTATATATGCTGAAAATATGAATGTCCCCCTTTATTAATATATATATGTATCGCTGTTTTTGCATTACAAACTCTAAGTTACAAACTGTACACATTGCATTCTTGCTAATTAGCCAAAATATGAACGGAATAAGTAGCAAGCATCGTAACAAACAAGAGTAAAAATAAATAGGGATAACAGCTTGTCAACTAACCATTCAGAAACGTCCTGCTGCAACCGAGATGTTTGCACCTCCACCAAAACCTCCGCTGCTTCAGGGTCAGTTTCTGGATCAAATTGATAATATGCTTGAACACATGCATTGCTCTGAGATGACATGTTTATTCCACACTCGTAATCACAGCAAGCATGGTAACGTGACTCTCGCCGGCTCATGCCCCCCTCTTCTGCAGGGGGGCGTGGTCAGCTGCTGCTCAGAATTTTCATAGACAGGTTTTGAATAGAGCGAAAATGAGCGAAACGAGGCATGGCTAAAAAATGATCTGTTTGGTATTTTGAAAAATAAAATGTATAAATATACCTTATATAGGTATGGTCATACACTATATCATTTAAATATAGCATGATAGGTCTCCTTTAAACATTGATTTCCTATATTTTCACAACACCCGATGCAGCACTTTGAGTGTTTTTGATTATCTATAGTTCATTGCACAACTTCTGATTTGCGAACACAAAATGTGACTTCAACAATAGTCAATAAAATAATTATAGAACACAGGATAGGGTACAGAATAGGCACAACTGTTTAAAATTGCTCACTACAGAGTGGTGCAGTGACACGTCCTAAAACCCGGAAGTAAACTGCGCATGGGTTCCCTCAACAAAAAAGCAATAGGATTTCTCCATTGGATTTTGGAAAATACCTCGAAATAAGGTCTGTGGAAAAAGAACCTGATAAATGCATGTTTTGTTCAGCCGGATAATGTCCACATGTCTACCTTACCTTTATAATTTTCGAATCATAAATCTAATCGATAGATTTATGATTAGAAAATTATAAATTATAATTATAAAAGTGCGTCACTGCACCACTCTATTAGAAAAGGAATTTGTAAATATACCCTCTATGGGACGAATAAAGCTATACTGATTCTATTTACAACCGGACTCTTGGACTGCAACCAAAACCAGGGAGTCCAGTATGAATATATAACATTACATTATTTACAAAAGCACAAATAAGTAAAGACAGCTGCGGCTCACACGAATCAGAAGAATCTCAATGGGCAGGCTGCATCCGGCCCAGGTGGAGCTTGTTGCAGGTTCCCACAACACTGGAACCTACAACAAGAAGCACAGAGCCAGAACACACACCTCTTCCACTAATAGGGCTTTCACACCAACGTGATTCCCGTTCTAGCTCCGTGCTAGAGCTTTTCTGGTTCGGAACCGGTTTTTCTTTTCAGCCCCCGTTTTCATTTGCAAAGGTTGCAACCGTTTTGTTAATTAATTAAAAATAAAACAAACATAAGTATTCACACCCTTTACTCAATACGTTGTTGAAGCACCTTTGGCAGCAAGCCTCAAGTCTTTTTGAGTATGATGCCACAAGCTTGGCACACCTATCTTTGCGCAGTTTCTCCCATTCTTCTTTGCAGATTGTCTCAATCTCCATCATCTTGGATGGGGAGCGTCGGTGCACAGCCATTTTCAGAACTCTCCAGAGATATTCAATCCGGTTCAAGTCTCGGCTCTGGCTGGGCCACTCAAGGACATTCACAGATTTGTCCTGAAACCACTCCTTTGTTATCGCGGCTGTGTGCTTAGGGTCGTTGTCCTGTTTTAAAGGTGAACCTTCAGGGGAGTTCCGGTTGGGCGAACATGTGAAGGCTGCGTTGTCTCGTTCTCCCAAGACTTTAATTTCCAACTTTAATTTAAAACCACCGAATTTGAGTTAAACCCGTATTTTGTGAACATACTTTGGACTATAAATTAGAACAAGCCGATGTGATGACGAAACAGGCAAAAAAGACCGAAACTGCTGTCTCAACTGCTAGTGAAGTTGCTGGCCCGGACATGGCTGGCATAATTAGCCTGCTTGAAGAGCACATAGCTAGCTCAGAGCTAGCACAGAGGGAGCACAGAGCTAGCATTTCAGCTGACTTCAAAGCTGCCTTTGCGGTACTGGAGGCGAAACTGAACCAAACGCAGACCACAGTAGCAGAACATGGGGAACAAATTGACTCTCATGAGACCAATGCCAATCTGCAAGATCAGCGACTCCGTATGCTCGAGGAGAGGTGTGTGGTATTAGCAGATAGCAATGCTAAGCTAGCTGCGAAGACCGCAGATCTGGAAGGTCAGATCCGCAGAAATAACATTAGAATCATTGGACTTCCTGAGTCTATTGAGGGCCCCCGGCCTACAACCTTCTTTTCTGAACTATTGGTCGAGCTGCTAGGCTAGGCCGCTGGTTAGGCACACACACAGGCTTCTCAACGTGCATTGCGGCTAAAACATCCAATCAGCGAGCTGAGGATCTTTTATACGTCTGTTTCCGGTATTGTTCCTGTAATGAGAGTTCACATTTATGCTACATTGAAGGGTGGAATTGACTACACATCTTCAGAAACATAATTTGCTTCAGATATAACTCATAGCAAATAAAGTATAAAAATATAAGTAATAAAAAGATAAAACACTGCAATGTACGTTAGAATAAATAGAATGGTTTTGATGTCGATTTTTTGAGGAAAATCTACGTCACTTTACAGCCCCGCCCACTTTTGGGGAAACCAACGCTGTCATTTGAACGGCGATAAAGCCTGAAGCTACAGAGATCTTCTTTTACTGTCCTTCAGGAGTGCCCACACTTTTTTGGCTGGTGAGCTACTTTTGAAATGACCTGCTCACCGAGGTCTACCAACCAAAAATAAAATCCCAAATTGCAAGGGTTGCTGAATAACACGTTTTATTTATACATGGGATAACTACAATAGGGCTGCAACAAACGACTAATTTGATAATCGATTAATCTATCGATTAATGAAACGATTAATCGACTATTACTGTATGCCTTGCACAATTTCTCAAACGCTCTTATTTAGCCATCAACTTTTAGATTTAGCTTGAGGTTGTTTTAGGCATGTGGAAACTAGCAATGAAGACAATACTTGATTCAAAAATACATATATTAAATTAACTTACAAATTGTTTACAAAATTGACATTGCTTTTTATTTAAATTAAATAAATAATATTTCACATCAAAAGAAACAACAATGTTTGAACAAATCATATTAAATAATCTGATGACAGAACTGTAAACAGAATAGCTGAAATTTTAACAAAAATAAAGAGTAACTCAGTTACCTCTAATCATTAATAACCCATGTTTGTATAATTGTGTTAACTCCGTGTGTTGTTGCTAGCATACATAATACCTGACGTGGAAAAGTTACTCGTGGACGGGGCTACAGAGCTACAAGAAAGACAGTCGAACCCCGTGCATTCCTCTGTCTGAATGTGGTGCACTTTTGCTAAATGTTTAGACAAATTGCTCGTGTTACCGCCCTCACATGCTAAACACTCTTGGCAAGGAGCATTGTTCACCTCAAGACGGGTCATATTTAACCACACCTTGGAGCCTTCTCTCCGCCATCCCCGCCGTGTGTTGCTGCATGTAGCAGCCGCGTGTGTGTAAACTGCCCAGCCCCCCTCACACGGGGGAGAGAGATCTAGTCTGGATCGGAAATACACCGACCATATACGCATTTTTTTGTCTTTTTGCATATTAGAAACGAGTTGGCGACACTAAGACTGCGAGATAATGTTTGTGTAGCAATAATACATGACCTTTCTCTTTCTCAACTCGCTACTCGGAGGGAAGTCGCTGTCATATGCCGTGTGAACACTCCGATAATGCCTCTCCACGTTACCTTTCTTTGGCAGAGCGACGCTTGCTTTACAAATAAGGCAAATAACCTTTTGTGACATCACAACAAAATATTCTTCCTCCCATTCTGGGTGGAAGTGGTATGTTTTTAGCTTTTTGCTCGGTCCCGCACTCATTTTGTTGTTTGTCTCTTGTTTGTCTCTATAATTTAATTTGAGTTTTCCCGGCACTTGACTGATTTTGTATCGCTTTGCATTCTGGGTTAACAGACTGGAAAGCGATAGGTCGCTTTTCCTGTCAATCAAGTAAACTCCTGAATTAAGTGTCAGGGAGGCCAAGGGAGGAGGGATCAAACCCTGTTTTGTCTATTTTAAGGAGCTGGATTTTTTTTTTTTTTTGAATGACTCGCGATCTACCAGCATTGCCCCGGCGGTCGACGTACTGGGCACCTCTGCGTGTCCTTTCTTCTTAGAGGAAGTACAGAAACACGTAACTCTGGATTCGTTTTAATGTTTGAGGTGCAATAAACGACACAGCAGCTTTTTGGCATGTTAAAACTATTATTTTCTACCTCGCTCATGAGAGTAACAGCTGGCGAAATTACAGCCTCGCCTACTGATTTTAATTCAACCATATATCGAGCCCGATTCTCGATTTCAAATGTGTGCTCTAAAATGATATTTATAAATGACTATTATCATTATTATAAGCAAGACAATAAATGGTAAAGATATGTTCATAACAAACGTAACGTGGGAGAAAATGCGTTTCTTTTTTTTTTCGAACTTTTTATTTATTTTTCATACATAACATCAATAGAACATACATGGAGATGCTTACATAACTGCAGCTATTGTACACCAGGATTAATCATACATACCCTCCTTGGGCACCAAAGGGACATACAGTTTCTTAGTGTTATCAATTTCTATATTGTGCAAACATTATCAACATATTACAGATATTATCACTCCCCCTCATCGGAAACAAGATCGCACAATACCTGAACCCTTATGATAGTAAGAGCCAGTGCTTTACCATCCAGATGAAACAAGTACAAGTGCAGTGAATAAAATAAATGAAAAAGAAAGAAATACAAATAAATAAGTAAAGTGGTGCTGGTAGAGATCTGGTGTTACTTGTATTAATGGGGACCATTTTTCTTCGAATTTGTCAGTTTTCAGCTGTAGTCTTGCTGTGATTTTCTCCATTAAATAAACATTTTGAACCCTGTTTCTCCAGTGGACTATATTGGGGGGCTGCGGGTTCAACCACGAGACCGTTATCATTTTTTTCGCATTTAGAAAAGAATTCTTAGTAAGAAAGCTACATTTCTGTCCATATCACTGGGCAGTATATCCAGTATATAAAGTGCAGGGTCCAAAGTAAAGGTAATGCCCAGCACCCGTTTAATCTCCTTTTGAACATCCTTCCAGAAGCCCTGAATGGTTGGACAGTCCCAAAATATATGTGTGAAGTCTCCCACCCGTCCACAGCCCCTCCAGCACAAATTAGAGGTATTGCTATATTTTGAAGTGATAGATGGGGTGTTAAAATATCTCTTTTTCACCTTCCAATCAAATGTTGGACTGTTTGTCATTGTATGTCCCACCTTGAATGATTCTTCCCAATCCTCGTCGCGTATTATAATATTCGCTTTGTTGCTGTTACATTCATAATGTAGTACCTTGTAAAGTTTTGATATAGCCCCTTTTTTTGTCTCGTCCCATGTATATGTCATTAACAGTTCCTCTAGTTTAGATGGGGCTTTGTGAATGTTTTCCCATTCCTTATGCTTCTGAAAGTAATGTCTCAGTTGCAGGAATCTATAAAAGTCACAGGATGGTAGGTTAAATTCCTGTTTCAGTTCAAATGATTTAATGGTTTGTCAAGTAAAGAGTTGTGTAATATATATTAACCCCTTATTTCCCCATGTTTTAAATCCTGAGTCCATAATAGATGTTAAAAAGTCTGGGTTTGTAGCTATTTTAGTGGCCCTGCTAATAGAGTTTGACAGCTTTAATTTCTTTCGTACCTCTGACCATATCATCATCGTAGCCCTGATCCACTCATTGCAAGTCCCCAACTCTTTCTGTGCCTTTTCTGTGAAAAATGGAAGTGCTCCCACAGGTACATTATTACATGACTTTGGTTCCATATCAACCCAAATTATTTCCGTGTCTTCAGTTATCCACATAATTATTGCTCTAATTTGTGCTGCCCAATAGTAATATTTTAAATTAGGTAGAATCAACCCTCCATTCTCTTTTGTACATAGAAGTGTCTTATATTTAATTCTCGGTTTTCTTATTTTGCCACAGGAATTTTGATATTATTTTGTCCAGTAATTTAAAAATAGATTTAGGGATCACAATAGGCAATGACTGGAACAGGAATAAAAGTCTTGGCAGTATATTCATCCTAACCGTTTCTATTCTTCCCGTTAGATTAAGAGGTAGACAACCTGTCAACATCTTTTTTTATCTCATTTATCAGTTTCCCATAGTTTGCCTCAAATAGCTGAGATGTGACAGGAGTAATATTAATACCCAAATATTTGAATCCTTTTGTGGCCCATTTAAATGTAACCTGACCCTCCAACCCTCCTGGACGGTCACCTGAGATCATCATAGCTACAGATTTTGCTTCATTGGTCAAATAACCTGATATCTCCCCGTATTCATTAAGATTGTTCAACAAAGCTGGAATAGATGAGGAAGGCTCACTTATATGTTAATATATCGTCCGCGAATAATGAAATGTTGTGTTCTTCTCCCCCCTTGTCTCTTATTCCTTTTATGTCTATATTTTGTCTAATTAATTCAGCCAACGGTTCGATATTTGCGGCAAATAGTAACAGACTTAAACAATCTCCTTGCCTAACTCCTCTTTTAAGATAAGAAATCTGAGCAACAACCATTTACTCTAATACGTGATCTTGGACAGCTGTACACAATTTTTATCGAATCTATGAAGGTTGATTGAAACCCAAAAGCATCCAGTGTGTTGTACAAAAAGCTCCAGTTGACCCGATCAAAAGCTTTTTGTGCATCCAAGCTTAGTAACAGGTTGGCTGAGGATTGTTTTTAGTACATGATATGAGATGTAATGTTCTCCTAATATTATTAGCCCCTTGCCTACATGGGATAAAAGCTGTTTGATCTGGTTTGATAAGTTTGGTTATACATCTTTGCATTCTCCAAGCCAATATGTTCGTCAATATTTTTAGATCGTTACAAAGCAAGCTAATTGGCCTATATCCCTCACATGAAGTCGGATCTTTGCCCTCCTTATGTAGGGCAGATATAATGGCTTCAGACCAAGTTTTCGGTGGATTACCTGAAGAGAGCATAATTAAAAACTTTAAATAATATTGGTGTAATCTCTTCTTTTAGACATTTATAAAATTCACCTGGAAACCCGTCTATTTTTCAAAGTTTTTATAGTGTCAGATATTTCCTGCAATGAAATTGGCTGTATCATTTTAGATGCCTCCTCCTTTGTTAATGATGGTAAATGTAATCTATGAAGAAATTGTTGTGTTTTGGATTCTGTAAGCTTAGAGTCTGAGTCATCATATAGCTTTTCATAATAATCTGCAAATGCTCCTGCTATCTCTGATGGGTTTGCCAACATTTGTTTAGAAATAGGGTGTCTTATTTTAGATATTATCCTATTTGTCTGGGCCTTTCTGAGTTGGAATGCGAGAAGGCGACTTGCTCTGTTGCCCATGTCATAGTATCTCTGTTTTGTAAAACGTAGAGCTCCTTCTGCTTTGTATGTCAGAAGTTCATCCAATTTACATCCGTTTCTTTTTAGTTCAAGTAAGGTGCTATTGTTGGATGTTCTTTTATGTTCTCCCTTCAATTCTCTAATTTTACTCTCCAAACTTTTTCGCTGTTCCAGACGAGCCTTTCTCAGCCGAGATGTTATTTCAATAATTTTCCCTCTAATAACTGCTTTTCCAGCCCCCATAAAGTTGATGGTGATACCTCTCCATTATCATTAATTTGAAAGTATTCCATTAGATTTTGTTTTATCTCCTTCACCACTTTCTGGTCCGATTGAATTGACACATTAAGCCGCCAATATTTGAAAAAAGAGAAAATGCGTTTCTAGCTAAAACGTAATTGAGAATGCAGTTTAGTTCTGTGGGAACGTAATTTTTAGGAGACAGGGTTGGATTTTTTTCTATGAATTTATGTTTCATCCAATCACAGAGCTTGTTGACTCATCACGAGGTTTGTGCAAAGCGGACAGGCGTCGTCACAACAATAGCTGGGGATTGTGGGTAGTGTAGTCTCTTTGGCACTCCACATTTCAGAGAAAACAAGTTGTTTCTCAGAATTGAAGGGGAAAAACACAAAAGCATTGAACACAATTTAAACCTATCAATGTCGTTTAATTAACAAGGATAATATGGTGTTTTTGAGTTGATGAGTAGTGGAGATATCACTGTCAAATCAATCCACAGTAAGGAGAATACTTACTTCCGGGTGTACAATGTTATCCAATGGGAATGGACGCTCACATTGCCTTTAACAGCCGCCGAATACCGTAGCCGATTGGAATACATTGCAATCAGTTGAAAACTCTTTCCGTCCGTTTATGAAGCTGAAGGAGCCTCGGCGCGTCCCAACTGCACGCCATGGGACCCTGACCAAGCGTAACTCCTGGTTCAAAACCAACGAGCAGAGTATGTATAACAACCCAGCTTTTCCCGCCTTTTTGGATTTGCATATCATGTGAATGCAGCTTTACGCACAATTCTTTACGCATAGTCATTTGAACCTTTGTGAATAAAAACATGTTTTTGATTTGTGCAGGTTGGCATTTAATTTCATAGCAGATATATTGTCACGACCTTAACACAAACTGGAGAACCCAAATGCACGACCCAGAGACAGTCTTGAATGTAGCAAAACATTTATTTTTAATTTCAGGGAAACAGAAAATCCCTCTAAACTGAGTAGGTACTGAATTTAACAAAAAGCGAGGAGGAAAAAACAAGCGTAACAAACAGAGAATTTAAGTGTTACGGCCGCTGGCTCCCCGGTCCTATTAACTCTGTTCTGTGTTTATGTAAATGAGCTTTGAGGTTCCCTGGATGTCATTGGTTGTCCCCCCCTCGCTTCCGGAGAGGTGATTGGATCAACGTCCTCCAATCCCTGCACACATAGGACTACAAAAGGCTGTGGACTGTGAACATTCGGGAGGGTCTGTTGTGTATGAACATACGCCTCTCGCCACTTACTCCTCGCTGCTAACTATTTAACCTCGTGTGGTTGTTGTCAATGTGTTCGTGATTAGTGGCGTTTAGATTAGGGTAGTAATATGTTGAGTTGTTGTTCCCAAAGGTAGCTGTGTTTTTGTACAGTCTCCTTTTGTTAGTTTGTTTTGTTGTAAACCCTTATTTCTATTTGAATAGGCTCCTTTTGTTTGCGCCCGGCCGTTTGCCTGCCCTTTTGTTGAATTTGTATAAATAAATACTTGTAACTTTACCAATTCCATACTGGTGTATGTCATTTTCCTCTACCCTAGAAGGGGGACGTAACATTAAGTTTACAAAAATAACAAAATAACAAACCTGACTAGACTGGAAATTATCCTCTCTTTGTTGAAGCCTGGTACGGCCATCCATCGAAACAAACTGACACAGGACAGGGGGAGACAGGACTATTTAAACATGAGGTGAGTGGGAACAGATGGAAACAATCAGGGGTGGGGCAGACACTGACAAGGGCGGGAAAACACACAAAGAGAGGAAGTAACAGGGCCTGAAATGAGACAACATTTTTACAAAATAAAACAGGAAATGGAAAACAAGACATGACATGAAACACGGGGACTTGACTAGAGATGAAATGACATAAATAGACAGACATGACATGACTGAAATAACATGAAAAGACAGACATAACACATAAACATAACTACCAAATTTGACGAGACACAACATATACTGTATGTCACCATGTTGCACAACAGTGCAGTTACAGTTTTCTTTGCCTAAAATATATTGGCCCTGCCAAAAAAGGCAGAATTTTAAAATGATCATACCAGTAGAAGTCATGCAATAGAAAAGCTAATTGTATGTGGTGCTCTTTATCAAAATGTCAGTTGGATCCTTGTGGTGGTAATTATTATCAAGCCACGGCTGGCAGCCCTTTTCTACAGAGCAGAAAAATAATGTATGCACTATCATTTCCCCACGTAAACATAACGGTCTGCAATGAAATGGTTGTCTCCTCCTGTGTGCTCCACTTCCTCCTTGGCGCAGCGGTAACTTTCTCCAAAAAAAAACGAGTAACTAACTCGACTTCTTTTTCTCTCTCTCTCTTTTTTTTTTCATGTCCCTAGGGGCTCCGTACTATTCTACTTTTTTCACAGCTACATATATCATACACTAAAATAGTCTTGGATGGTAAGAATATAAAAGCCTATTAAAGCTGGGAAAGCCAAGGCCACAAACTTGTGAAAAGTAAATTTCATCAATCTTGGCCACCATGCAATATGTTTATACAATATGAATCTGATTTTCTTGTTTTATAATGGCATTGTATTACTTATTTCAGCATATTATATACATTCTCTGTAAATGCCCTTGCACAGATACACTGATCAATGATGATGATTATATAATTGTCAGAATACAACGAGTTTCTTTTTCCACTCAAGTGGCACTGGCACTGGTATTCAGACCTTATTTTCAAGGTAGAGAAATAAGGAAAAATAAGAAGAATTTGTAACATGTTCTTTTATCTATTTTACACATGGTCGTGTTCGCTAAGAGCAATCTGTCTAATAGCATTGGTGTAAAACTTTTTTTTCACGAGCAGACTTTTCAGCGGTGTTGAGATCTTCATAGTATGTTGAATACTTCAAACGAAAGTTAATTATAATCAAGTATAATGAATTATATTCTTGTATAACTCACAATGAAAATGTTTCCTATGTTATGTTTTTCTATATTTACAGTATAAACAAAGTGGTTTGCTAAGTTGAGTGTAAGGCCTGTAATGGTTTATCGGTGTCACTGATAAGGGAGAAGGCAGTTGCTTCCCTCTCCCCTCACAGCAGTACACAGGGAGGGGGGCTCCTGACTTAAGGAGTAAAAACTAAGAGGCCCCAAAAAGGTGGTTATGTCATAGCCGAGAATAATATTTTGCAAGTCCTGCAGAGTAGGGGTCATGTCCTTTTTACACAAACATGGGAAGGTGTGTCTTATGGTCTTAAAGGGTTGCTAAGCCGTTGCTAGGCCAATTGTTGGAGTTGCTATAGCAACAGTCATCCACAGTGCCGCGGACTGTTTCAACGGATTGAAACCGGTCTCGGGTAAAACCTGAGATCTACACTACGGTTGATGGTAAAGTTATTGTGGAGGATGAGCTTCTTAACTTCCTTGCTGTAAAAATTAAGACATTAAGCCAGGATGAGATCGTCCTGTTGGCTGCAAACACGTTTGATTCTGAGTGGATAGAATCCTCGAAGAAAGTATTCTTTGATCTTTGCCCAACTACACAGCGGAACGTTTCCCATAAAGGGGAAAAGAAAGACATCAACAATATAAAAAGTTGCCTTAAAGTAATGAACGAGTGTGGAGAAAACACTTCCAGATTTGTTTCTTATTACTTGGATGAACTGCCGCCGGTGACATTTACTAACATGGATGTCTCAAGCCTACTTGGGAGAATGGAACAGCTGTGCTCTGAGGTCAGCTCTATGAAGCACGCAATGCAGCTACAGGCTGATGTAAGCAAAGATCTTCGTGCTATCACAGTGGAGATCGATCGCCGCGTGAGTGCACAAGAGCGCTCCACTGACCTGACACGGGGCCTTGATGGCTCAGATGCGACGGCGGTGGACGGGGCCCGCCTGGACGACACAGCACTGGGGGCAGCACAGGCAGGAGCCTCAAACTTGGGCTTCGGAGTGAGGGCTGCGGCGGGGGCCTCTGCTCTGAACGTGGAGAGGGCTACAACAATGGATAGTCCCAGTGGATTAACGTTTTTGCCAGGCTCTCCAAAGTGGAGTCATGTTGTGAAAAAAGGCCAACGTCATGCCTCAGAGAAGGCTGCTGATAAACCAAGATTGCGCACTGTTGCTCCCGAGCGGAAAAATAAATCCGGTAACGTGCCTATTGTTGGCACCGGAGCTGCGGGCAACATCAAAGTGATCAGGACTAAGCTGGTGAGTGTTTTTGCTTCCAAGTTCTCACCAGACCTAGATGCTGAAACTCTGTCTGTGTATCTTAAGGAAAAACTTGGCCGTGAGGTTGCCTGTTGCCAAAAAATTGGCACTATACACGGTAGATACGGTTCATTTAAAGTATCTGCTGAGGTCAGCGAAATGTACAATCCGGAGATCTGGCCAGAAGGGGCATTTGTCCGGCGATATTATGAGCCGCGCAGAGCGGGAGTTATCGGCTCTAACACTGCACCTACTGCGGGGGGAATGAGTGTGCCTGCTGGTGCTATGGGCACTCACTTGTCTCGCTAAATGACTATTCGGGTCGTGTCGTACAACTGTCGTGGCCTTCGTATGGGCCAGAGCGCAGGGGATAAAGCTCGCCGCATTGTAGTTGACCACCTTCTGGAGAACTGTGACATACTATGTATGCAAGAGACATTTTTAGTGAAGCAAGACTTGGAAAAACTGAACTCTTTCAATGATAATTTCCATGGGGCTGGGGAGTCTACTACTGACTTTGGCATGGGAATAGTCAGAGGAAGGATATCAGGGGGTGTGGCTATCCTGTGGAATAAGAGCCTGGATTCATCAATAAATGTGGTTAGGCTCTGTGCCGACTGGTGCATTGCAATACAGTTTACTCACAATGACAAGAAATGTATTATTCTAAATGTGTATACACCCTATGAATGTCATCAGAATGAGGATGAATATCTAAATAGGCTTGCTTTCATTAATTCCTTTATTCAAAGCAATACTTCTTCTTGTGTGTATGTCATTGGGGATATGAATGCAGATATTGGATTCACCAATCAGCTTTGAGTATGACACAGTGTTGAAGTATTGTTGGATCTGCGTAGGACAGGAGAGGACGCTGGCGCTTGTTTGTTCGCCGCTTCTCCTACGCCTCAGAGTTTTTATCTGCTTTTAAGCTATTTTATCTGCTTTTAAGTTATATGGCTAAACTTTGAGTCTGTTTAAGTGCTTTTATATCTTAAACCTCGTGATTATTGACGGTTTTGGACCTGACGACTGTCGGGACTCACCTGCTGTATCGCCCAAATTCGCCGACTATCTCCGGCTGACTGCTTGCCTCTCTCCCATCCTCTGTTTCACTCCCAGACGTGAGGTATACTATCGGGATAGCCTTCCAGCTGTCTCGTTGCTGTTAGCCCTCGCTGCTAAGCACCGCTACCAAACTTCTTCGGCGCCCGACCTGTTGACATGTTGAGGTTTTCTATTCCCCAACTCCTGAGTTTCAACCACTCCAACGCTCCAACCAGCACCTCAGTCATTAAACAACTTGGACTTCTTCGTCGGCCTCGCTATATCCACCGAAGCCAAAGAAGAAGACAAACTGTATATTCCCAGCACGGAGTTGCAGATATTCCATCCATCCACTCTGTCTGCGGTCGTGTCGCACATCTGACGAGTCATCAGAGCCCGTTCATGGCGGGGTCAAATCGCGCCAGAAACATCGCGAGACCGCTGCATGAATACACGGAGAGCATCGCGAGACCGCCACACACGAAGGAGTCTGGAAAACGTGGAGTGGATTACAGCCTACTCCGGCCCCTACAGAGATTCACCACATCTTCCAAAGCCAAAATAGAACTTCTGAATACACAATCCCTCAGTAATAAAGCATCCTTCATTCATGACCACATCACCGATGAGAAAATGGACCTCATGTGCCTCACGGAAACCTGGCATCAGCCAGAGGTTTACTCCACCCTCAATGAAGCTTGCCCTCCTGGCTACAGCTACTTGGAGAAAGCCCGCAGCACTGGTCGTGGTGGAGGCCTAGCTGTCATCTACCGAAAGGAATTGGAACTGTCACTCCTGCCCCTGCCTGTATTGTCCTCTTTTGAATGCCATGCATTTAAATGTAAACCCCCTTCGCCCCTGACAATACTTCTGATCTACCGGCCACCCAAACCCAACTCAGCTTTCATCCCAGAGATACAAGACCTTCTCACTACGCTATGCACAACCTCTGCCAATATTATCATACTTGGAGATTTTAATATTCACGTTGACTCCCCCTCCTGCCACTTTGCCACTGAGTTTCTGCTACTTCTGGACAGCCTCAATCTGACACAGCATGTTAATGTCCCCACACACGCCAAGGGCCACACGCTCGACCTGGTCATCACAAACTCCGCCCCCATCAGCAATCTGCTAGTGTATGACTTGGGGGTGTCTGACCACAAGACCATCTCTATGGAGCTCTCTTTCCAATCCCCACTCAGCATGCCCAAACGCCAAATCCGCTTCAGGAACCTGAGGAACATCAACCCGGACACCATGACCCTGGACCTCCAGCATCTATCTTCCGCCAACTTCTCATCAGTAAATGAGTCAGTTGCATTTTACAACCAGTCCCTTAACAGTCTCCTTGATCTGCACGCCCCCCTCAAAACCAGGATGGTCACCTTCTCGCGCTCAGCCCCTTGGTACACCGGCGAACTGCGGAGAATGAAGACAGCTGGGCGTGTCCTTGAGCGGCGGCTCAAGGCCTCAGGACTCACTGTTCACCGGTTAGCCTATCGTGAACACCAGAAGGCCTATGCACAGTCCCTCAGAGATGCACGGTCCCAATACTACTCCTCCCTCATCAACAACAGTACTGGAAACTCCAAGCAACTCTTCTCTACCATAAACCACCTCCTCAAACCCCAAAGTCCTCTACACTCCGACTCCACTGACAAGCAGTGTAGCAACTTCGCCGCCTTCTTCACTAACAAAGTTGATACCATCCGCTCCCTCCTCTCTAGCCCCTCTGCACCTCCAGTTACAACTGCTGACCCACAGCCTGGGACAACCCAGCCTCTTCGCTGTTTCACGGACATCTCCCAGCGAGAGGTTGAGGGCATCGTTAGGAGGATGAAGCCCTCCACCTGTGTCCTGGACCCCCTTCCTTCAGCTCTTGTAAAATCGTACATCGGTACCATGAGCCCCATGATCACTAATATCGTAAACCTCTCACTCCAGGCTGGCCATGTCCCCTCTGCCCTAAAAACCGCTGTCATCAAACCTCGTCTCAAAAAACCCTCCCTTGACCCGGGAGTCCTGGCCAACTACAGACCCATTTCCAACCTTCCTTTTCTATCAAAGGTGCTGGAAAAAATAGTTGCTGCTCAGCTCCATGACCACCTAAACTCCAACAATCTATTTGAGAAGTTCCAGTCTGGTTTCCGCTCAGGCCACAGCACAGAAACTGCCCTGGTCAGGGTCACCAACGACCTGCTGATGACGGCTGATGCTGGCTCTCCCTCTCTCCTCATCCTCCTCGATCTCACTGCAGCTTTCGACACCGTCGATCACGGCATCCTCCTCCATCGTCTGCACTCCACCATCGGACTCTCTGACTCTCCCCTTGACTGGTTCAGATCATACCTCACCGGGAGAACAGAGTATGTCTCGTTGGGCAAGGCAGAGTCGGGTACCCACAACGTCACCTGTGGTGTCCCTCAAGGATCAGTTCTCGGCCCCACCCTCTTCACACTCTACATGCTCCCCCTTGGCTCTATCATCAGCCGACATGGAGTATCATTCCATTGCTACGCTGATGACACCCAACTGTACCTCAGGATCAACCCTACCTCCTCTGCAGCCCTGCCTTCACCCACACTCACTGCCTGCCTGGAGGAGATACAGGCGTGGATGAAGCAAAACTTCCTGAAACTCAACAACACCAAGACCGAAGCAATTATAGTTGGCACCCCACACCAGGTTCGGTCATCCACCATCACCACCATCACCTTCTCCGGCCAGGACATTACCCTCTCCTCAATAGTCACCAACCTGGGTGTTAAAATGGACGCCCATCTGACCTTTGAGGCCCACATTAAACAGCTGTGCAAGAACTCCTTTTATCACCTCAGGAACATCGCCAAACTCCGCCCCACACTCACTCTGTCTGACGCCGAAAAGCTGGTCCATGCCTTTGTCTCCTCCAGGCTGGACTACTGCAATGCACTCCTCATCGGGATCCCTAACAAAAGCATCCAGAAGCTCCAATACATTCAGAACAGCGCTGCTAGGATCCTGATGAGGGTGCGCAAATATGATCACATCACCCACATCCTTAAAGCACTACACTGGCTACCCGTGAAACTAAGGATCGAATTCAAGGTCTCCGTCCTCACCCACCAGTGTGTCCATGGAACTGCCCCTCCCTACCTCAAGGAACTCCTCACCCCCCATACCTCCTTACGGACCACCCGCTCCAGCAACTCCAACTTCCTCAAACCCCCCAGGACTAAGCTCCGTACTATGGGAGACCGGGCCTTCTGCTCGGCTGCTCCCAGTCTGTGGAATGCTCTCCCCGACCAAATGAGAGCACCACAGACCGTGGAGGCTTTTAAAAAAGGCCTCAAAACCCATCTCTTCAAAAGAGCCTTTGCCTAGATCTTTTTATATCCCTTTTATTTATTTTTTATTTTTGTATTGCTTTTTATTAATTCTACCGTGTTGTGTAATGTTTATTTATACTGTTCATGCTGACTACTTGTAGCACTTTGGGATCTGAGATCAGATATGAAGTGCTTTATAAATGGAACCCATTATTATTATTATTATTATTATTATATCTCAGACAGGAACTCAGTATTTGCCAAGCATATGGCTCAGTTCTGTAACGATAACAATTTTATATTGTCAAGCAAGGTGCTTTTGCCTGCAGATAGTTATACCTACATTAGCGAGACCTGGCATACTACGTCATGGCTTGATCATTGTATTAGTACAGCTGATGCGCATGCTTCACTTGAGTGTATGAGCATTCTGTATGGGACAGCAACGACTGATCATATACCTGTTGCTATATCAATAAATGTCGAACATCTACCTGGGCTAACCAGAAATGTAAATAGTGCTCAAACAGAAAAACTAGACTGGTCAACCCTTACAAAGGAAGACATTACATCCTATTATGCTCAGACGGATACATCCTTAACTAATATTCATCTACCTAGAGATGCAATTATGTGGAGTGATGTTAATTGTAAGGATGCAAAGCATAGGAGTGATATCTGCTCCATGTACAATGATATAGTAAGTGCTCTGTATGAAGGACTACAAAAGTAACAATAAGACTCATAACATCCGTCCTGGCTGGAATAGGTATGTAGCTGAGTATCATGCTGAAGCCTGTGAAGCCACTAAATCATGGGCTATGGCAGGCAGACCCAGACAAGGGTCTGTATTTGAGTACAAGAAGCTTACTAATGCAAGATACAAGTATGCTATTTGCTTCATCTGTAAAAAATGAGCAAGCCATGAGGGCCGATTCCATGGCTAAGAAGCTGCTAAGTAACAATGTTATGGATTTTTGGAAAGAAGTGAGGGCTATTAATAAATGCCAAATATCTCTACCATGCACTGTTGACGGAACATCCGGAACAGACAACATTGTGGAGTTATGGCGACAGCATTATAGTACCTTATTCAACTGTGTCCAAAGTGAACTGTATAGGGTAGATGATATTGATAACAATGAGTCAATGGTGATAATGCCACATGAGGTGTGCCAAGCTATAAACAAGCTGTCGGACAACAAAGCCAGTGGTGTAGATCATATTTCTGCTGAACATCTTAAATATGCCAGTGTAAAGATAGCTCCGCTTCTTTCTATCTGCTTTACTGCCTTTATGAGTCATGGCTTGTTACCAGACTCAATGTTGTCTGTTCTGTTGGTGCCAGTTATTAAGGACAAAACCGGTAAAGTGGGAAGCCTAGATAACTATAGGCCCATAGCATTAGCCAGCATATTGTCAAAAGTCCTAGAAAGAATTCTGCTGGACAGATTAGATTACTTTATTAACTCAACAGATAACCAGTTTGGCTTTAAGGCTAAACATGGCACTGACTTGTGTATATACGCCTTAAAGGAAATTGTCAACAAATATAGAGGTAATAACTCATCAGTTCTTATGTGTTTCATTGATGCTTCTAAAGCCTTTGATCGTGTTAATCATAGGAAGTTATTTGTTAAACTGAGTCAAAGAGGGGTGCCCAAATACATTGTGAGAATTCTGGTCTACTGGTATGGCCACCAGACTATGCAAGTCAAATGGGGCAATAGGGTCTCAGCCCCATTTGGGGTTAGCAATGGTGTCAGACAAGGTGGAATTATGTCCCCAGCTATATGGAAAGGCCACCAAAAACTGGCCTGGCCTGGACGCTAAAGGACGTTTAAACGGGGCTACCCGCTGCAATGGAAATGCGCCATACCTTATTCTTACTCCTAGCACTACTTCTGGTCCTCCGTCGCTTCACACTTGCAGAGGGCGATTTCTCAACTGGCCGAACTGGTGTCCTGGTCGGTGATGACACCAGAAAGACCGATGGCACTGCATCTCCATTAAGTAATGGTTGTTTAATAAATCCCATTTTATGTTTTATCATACTCTCAGAGTAGTCGTCCGGAAACTTGAAATGTTCGCTGCATACATGCGCCTGTGGATCTTTCGGTTCGGGCCGAGCACATTTCGCTAGCCACTGCCTCCGAACGTACTTCCTACACATACCTTTTGGCAATAGATGGAACCGAGCATTCCGTGGATTGTTCCTATCCGAATTGTGGCAATGTTTCGCGATACAATGAGGCATATTTCTATAGAATTGAGAGAGTAACTAGAGTAAATAACATGAACATCAATTTGTCCTCGACACCAAACGCATAGTTTACGTCACTTCCGGTAAAATGGCGCCGCCCACAGGGTTGATGTTATTTCGGTTTAAAATCACTGATAACGTCATCGGATTAAAAAAAAAAAAAAAAGACTGGCAGAGACTGGTCTGTTTTATCGGATGATAATTATTTAAAAATGCGTGTCATGAGCATTCCCTCCCTTTAAGTGTAATTTGGCATGCTTTTATTTTGAAGGCGAGTTTACGCTGTTGACAGTTGTTGTTGCTATGGAAACAAGAAACGTTTCACAGCAGGCGGAACTTGTCATAAAGTCCGCGATAATAAAGCCCACCCATTTAGAGGGAAGATATGATTGGTCAATTGTACTGTCATTTGACATTACTCTCTCTTCAGTTACTATAGCTGGCCCTCTGTGAATTCATAGCTGGACGTCCAATCAGCTCCTGTCTTCACCTTGCAGAGACGAGCTTCTTTCATTTAACCCTTCACATTCAAACAGAAACTGAATACGCAGATTCAAAGGATTTATTTCTTTGGAAATGCTTTTTTAAATACAATTTAATCAAGTTATTATTGGTAAAACCAATGACAAATATTACTAAAAACATATTTAAAAAAGATATATAAAGAAAAATATAATTTGTTTTAATGTTTTTAAATATTATTTTGTAGAATATCTTAGGCCCTCAGAGACAGGCTCGCCACTGCTAAAAATCTCTCATACACACATGTGAAACGCTCTCACAGACACACACAACAGCGTTGCGGTCTATAAGAAAAGCAATGTGGAGAGAGAGAGAGAGAGAGCAAGAGAGAGAGCACACCTTTATCTATTTAATAAAGTTGTAAAAAATAAAGTAAGAAATCATTCCAATGTGTACTATAGGACAGTAAAAAGTTTAAAAGGGGAGGGATTAGTCAAATATGCATAAATAAAAGAAAGAATGCTAACTAGGTAACATAAGATAAGAATAAACAAGTTTAAATGATTTGTTGTTGGTTGTGATCATATTCTAAAGATGTTAGGATTATTGAAAAGTATACAGCTCCCTTTCATCTGAGTGTTGAGAGCTGTATCCATAAATTCATGTTGGGCTCAAAGTAGGGCTGCTCGATTATGGCAAAAATCATAATCTCGATTATTTGGGTCAATAATTGATATCACGATTTAAAAAAACGATTAACCATTTACTTTGAAAACATCAATTTATTGAAGAAAATCATTTGAAAAGTATGTTTTTAACAGTTGATTACCCTGAACTTTAAGTATAATTCAACTGAAAAACCTATTTAAAAAAAAAAAAAAAATCGTTTTATTTGAATTATGTTGTTTTCATAATCGTTGCAAGCCAAAATCGTAATTGCGATTAAAATCCGATTTAATTGAGCAGCCCTAGCTCAAAGTGCATCAGATTGATGCATTTAATTTCAACATTTAAAAAAAATCTTCCTGAGGGTGCATGCCCCCGGACCCTGCCTAGAGGATGTGACGTCCACCACCAAATAAAGCAGGTTAAAATAATTAAATTGCAAACATTTTATTTGAGTAAACACTGAAAACGGGTCCCACAGACCCAAACAGCACACAAAGGTTAAAGGTAGCATATAATAATGTTAAAATGTGCTAAATATATACACTGCAAAAAAACAAAAAAGAGGAGTAAAAGTAGCTCACGACTTGTTTTATTTTTTGAAAGTAGCTCTCATCCTAAAAAAGGTTGGAGACCCCTGTTATAGAACGATACATTTGACAATTTTAAGCTTGGCCTACCATTTTATTGGAGCGATGAGGTAAGCCCAGTACGTGAACTCGCCTCACAGGTGCACTGTGGTTGCGGGAAGGAGGATGCTGAGGCAGGGGTGGATCTAGAAAAATATTCATGGGGTGGCAAGAGGGTGGCAGGAGAATTTCAGGGGTGGCATCCCCTGGCAGAAGTATATACTGATTTAATCGCAGTCATATCAATCAATGTTAACTTGGAAAGCCACAATATTGATATTTTAACTCAATAACATTTGGTGACATTATTGTGGCACATCAGTAAAGCCTTACATATAAATATAAGGTGGCAGACATCATTTAATGAATTTTAACTGAACAATAACTGAATGAGTTTGTCTCACTCTGAGACCAGCAGGGGAACCAAATCTATGCAGACTGCTGCAATAAGTACATGAATTAACTGTCTCATCGATGTGTGTCTGTATGAATATGATAATATTATTCCTATCAGCTGTCAATCACTGTTATGATTCACATATTCAGTGTTATTATTAAATAAACTATATTTGTTGGAGGAGATAATGATGAATGTTCCTCAAGATGCTTGCTCACCCTCCTTCAAATTTGAAAGACAAGTAATTACTATCATATATCAAAAGAATCAAAAGAACAGTTCAGCGCCCCACAACTTAATTGCAAACAGTTACAACCTTGACTTTACATCAGAAAGAACAAACATTAAATAAGTGACTAACTGCATCAGTTAGGGTTAAAACACGTGTATTCAGCTAAAACATATACATCGCTGCAGTTATTATCCAGTGGAAAGCCCTTACCTACTGGCCTAGTTAAATCAAAGTGGTTACTTTCTTTTGGCTGGGCAGTGAAGTTTTACACACCGTATTATTTGACTTTCTCAGGACTTGAAACTGTTTTTTGGGGGCAGACCCCCACAAAGAAGAAACATATTATACACACGTAAGGTAACTAACTGCCTCTTAACAGTTTATTATTCTCATCGACTCATCCGTGAGCAGAGTTGTTGGCATCAAGTTGGCATGCCTATAACAGCTGAATGTGGTGATTACCATCTTGTTCATCAAAACGCCTCACTTATTAAGATTTAAAGCTATGGTGCGTTTTGATTCAATGCTGAGTACAGCCAAACTTGACAGGCTCTTCTCTGTCATTGTAGACCGCAAACAGTGGCGGCTCCAGAGTATTTGTGTTGGGTAATCTGTGGTAGGGCTAACCCATACAGTGGTGGGGCTCAAGTCAGTATTTGCAATGTAATTACATACACGCTCCCCTTGACAGTGAAACGCCACGCGTGAGGTTTAGATTATTTCCCTGTCTCAATCCAAATTTAACTGTATGAAATAAAAAGGCACATTTGTCTTGTAGTAAATAAAAAGGGCGACCTGGAGCCAATCCTGCAATTTCCCCACAGGTGAAAGAGTTGACATGCTGAAAATCCAACCCCTGCAGGGGGGTCTGGGGGGATTCTCCCCCAAGAGATTTTTTGAAATACTAACATAAAATACACATTCTGGTACTCTCTTGAGAAGAAAAATAAATAAATCTATTACTACACCATCCATCTTCTTCCGCTTATCCGTGGTCGGGTCGCGGGGGTAGCAGTTCCAGCAGAGAGCCCCAAACTTCCTTTTCCCTGGCGACATCAACCAGCTCTGACTGGGGGATCCCAAGGCGCTCCCAGGCCAGCGAAGAGATATAATCCCTCCACCTGGTCCTAGGTCTACCCCTTGGTCTCTTCCCAGCTGGACGTGCCTGGAACACCTCCCTAGGGAGGCGCCCAGGTGGCATCCTAACTAGGTGCCCGAACCACCTCAACTGGCTCCTTTCGACGCGAAGGAGGAGCGGCTCAACTCCGAGTCCCTCCCGGATGACCGAACTTCTCACCTTATCCCTAAGGGAGACACCAGCCACCCTGCGGAGAAAACCCATCTCGGCCGCTTGTATCCGCGATCTCGTTCTTTCGGTCATGACCCATCCTTCATGACCATAGGTGAGGGTAGGAACGAAAATGGCCCGGTAGACAGAGAGCTTTGCCTTCTGGCTCAGCTCCCTTTTCGTCACAACGGTGCGGTAAAGCGACTGCAGTACCACTCCCGCTGCTCCGATTCTCCGGCCCATCTCACGCTCCATTGTTCCCTCACTCGAGAACAAAACCCCGAGATACTTGAACTCCTTCACTTGGGGTAAGGACTCATTCCCTACTTGGAGTGGACAATCCATCGGTTTCCTGCTGAGAACCATGGCCTCAGATTTGGAGGTGCTGATCCTCATCCCAGCCGCTTCACACTCGGTTGCGAACCGATCCAGTGAGTGCTGAAGGTCGCAGACCGATGAAGCCATCAGAACCACATCATCTGCAAAAAGCAGTGGTGCAATCCTTAGCCCACCGAACTGCAGACCCCCCCCCCCCATGACTACGCCTCGAAATCCGATCCATGTATATTACAAACAGGATTGGTGACAAAGCGCAGCCCTGGCGGAGGCCAACCCTCACCGGAAATGGGTCCGACTTACTGCCGAGGAGCCGGACACAGCTCTCGCTTTGGGAGTACAGAGATTGGATGGCCCTGAGTAGAGACCCCCTCACCCCATACTCCCGCAGCACCTCCCACAGTAACTCCCTGGGAACCCGGTCATACGCCTTCTCCAAGTCCACAAAACACATGTAGACCGGATAAGCGTACTCCCAAGCCCCCTCCAGGATCCTTGCGAGAGTAAAAAGCTGATCCGTCGTTCCACGACCAGGACAGAATCTGCATTGTTCCTCCTCAATCTGAGGTTCGACAATCGGCCTGACCCTCCTTTTGAGTACCTTAGAGTAAACTTTCCCGGGGAGGCTGAGTAGTGTGATGCCTCTGTAATTGGCACACACCCTCTGGTCCCCTTTTTAAAAAGGGGAACCACCACCCCGGTCTGCCACTCCTTCGGTACCATTTCCGACTTCCACGCAATGTTGATGAGACGTGTCAACCAAGACAGTCCCTCAACACCCAGAGCCTTCAGCATTTCTGGGCGGATCTCATCCACCCCCGGGGCTTTGCCACTGTGGAGTTGTTTAACAACCTCAGTGACCTCCCCCGGGAGATTGGTGTCGATCCCCCGTCATACTCCAGCTCTGCCTCTAACATAGAGGACGGAGTTGTCGGGTTCAGGAGTTCCTCAAAGTGCTCCTTCCAACGCCCTAACACTCCATCAGTTGAGGTCAACAACGTCCCATCCTTACTGTACACAGCTTGGATGGTTCCCTGCTTCCCCCTCCTGAGGTGTCGGACAGTTTTCCAGAACAACTTTGGTGCCGCCCGAAAGTCCTTTTCCATGTCCTCTCCGAACTTCTCCCACACCCGCTGCTTTGCCTCGGCCACGGCTGAGGCTGCTGCCCTTCGGGCCTGTCGGTACCTTGCAACTGCCTCGGGAGTCCCCCCGGATAACAAATCCCTGAAGGCCTCCTTCTTCAGTCGGACGGCTTCCCTGACCACCGGTGTCCACCAGGAGGTTCGAGGGTTACCGCCCCTTGAGGCACCTAGGACCTTGAGACCACAGCTCCCCGCCGCGGCTTCGGCAATAGAGGCTTTGAACACCGACCACTCTGGTTCAATGTCCCCAGCCTCCACAGGAATGCCCGAAAAGCTCTGCCGGAGGTGTGAGTTGAAGGCCTCCTGAACCTGGGCCTCCTCCAGACGTTCCCAGTTCACCCGAACTACACGTTTGGGCTTACCAGGTCTATCCAGAGGCTTCCCCTGCCACTCGACCCAACTCACCACCAGATGGTGATCAGTTGACAACTCCGCCCCTCTCTTTACCCGAGTGTCCAAAACATACGGCCTCAGGTCCGATGATACGATAACGAAATCGATCATGGACCTTCTGCCTAGGGTGCTCTGGTACCACGTACACTTATGAGCATCCTTATGTTCGAACATGGTGTTTGTTATGGCCAATCCATGACTAGCACAGAAGTCCAGTAACAAACCACCACTCCGGTTCAGATCAGGGGGGTCGTTCCTCCCAATCACTCCCCTCCAAGTGTCTCCATCATTGCCCACATGTGCGTTGAAGTCTCCCAGCAAGATTAAAGAGTCCCCTTCAGGAGCCCCATACAGGACTCTTTCCAGGGTCTCCAAGAAGGCCGTATACTCTGAACTGCTGTTGGGTGCATAAGCACACACAACAGTCAGAGTTTTCCCCCCCATAACCCGCAGGCGTAGGGAGGCAACCCTCTCGTCCACTGGGGTAGACTCCAACAACGAAGCACCCAACCGGGGACTTGTGAGTATCCCCACACCCGCCCGGCGCCTCACCCCTTGAGCAACTCCAGAGAAGAATAGAGTCCAACCCCTATCCAGAAGTAAGGTTCCAGAGCCGACGCTGTGCGTAGAGGTGAGCCCAACCAGATCCAACTGGTACCCGCTCCACCTCCCGCACAAGCTCCGACTCCTTCCCCCCCAGAGAGGTGACGTTCCACGTCCCCAAAGCCAGCTTCTGTCGCCCGGGTCTGGTCCGTCGAGACCCTCCGCTTTCACTGCCACCCTTCTGGCAGCGCACCCGACCCCATCGTTGTTTCCCGTAGGTGGTGGGCCCGCGGGATGGAGAAGCGGAGGTGTTGCCCACGTTGCCTTTTCGGGCTGGGCCCGGCCGGGCTCCGTGGCAAGCCCGGCCACCAGACGCTCGCCGACGAGTCCTCCTTCTGGGCCTGGCTCCAGAAAGGGACCCCGGGCTTCCTCCGGGCCGGGTATCCTCACTCCTTGTGTCGTCTTTCATGAGGTCTTTTTGAACCAATCTTAGTCTGGCCCCTTGCCTGAGACCAATTTGCCATGGGAGACCCTACCAGGAACACAAGGTTCCAGACAACACAGCCCCCAGGTTCATCAGGGCACACAAACCTCTCTACCACGGTAAGGTGCTGGTTCTTCAGAGAGGCTATTACTACACGACATATTTAAAAAAATGAATGGTATTTTAGTTTTTTGTTACTTTGTTCTGAAAGCTGAACCTGCTGCTCCTCACAGAGAGAAGAGGCTGTGAGAATTACTTTACATTGTGGATAGCCCCCATTGTTCTGTGTGTCAAAATGAAAGACAGCCCACACACCTATCAATCACCAAACCATGGGGTCTTATTTCATTACGTAATGTTGTATCGATGTATCGGGACTTCCTGCAACAACACCACGCCGTTATCTTGATTCTGATTGGCCAGAAGACATTATCAAAGATGTTCTATTGAGAAGACGATCACTACGTGACAAAAGTTTTCAAAACCGTTTCTAGTCTTCCGTATTTCCAGACAAGTGGCTACTGAAATCAATCTTACTTACTAAATGTGCAATTTACTCCGCGCGAGTTGGCAGACTTTATTTGGCTTACCTTAACATCATTTTTCAAGGTGGGGCTAAGCCATTTCTTGGTATGGCTGTAGCCTACCCAAGCCATACCCACAAATACCTCATTCCTTCTGTCTACTTGGATCAGAAATGCTTCTCGTTTTGCGCTGTCCCCCGTTCAAATGAAATCACCTCCAATCATATTTCCACGCTCGTTCCAGGGCCGGGGAAGGGGTTACAAGGCTCACTCTCTGCTCTGAGCATAACCTGACCATAACCAACACTATCTTCCAGCAGAAGGCTAAATACAAGACTTTGTGGATGCACCCTCGTTCCAAACACTGGCACCTGATAGACTATGTCATTGTGAGGCGAAGTGACATCAGAGACGTTCACATCACCCGTGCCATGAGAGGTGCAGAATGCCGGACAGATCACCGTCTGATCATGGCCAAGGTCCACATGCAAGTGCGCCCCCCACTGCGGCTGCAAGGACCCAGAAGGAGGCGACAAGATTGCACCCGCCTGGAAAACCCTGATGCAAGGAATGAATTTCGTTGCTCCCTGGCTGAGAAACTAGGGGGGATTGAGTTGTCCTTGAGCTCATCTGAGAACACCATGGACCAGAAGTGGAACTATCAGCTCGGCTCTCTATGAGGCAGCAGCCCAAACAATCGGCTATAAGAGCAAGAACCACCAAGACTGGTTTGATGAAAACTCGGAAACCATCCATGACTTGCTGAAGGACATGCACAGAGCACATCGGGCAACGTTAAAGAGCCCCTCGTCCAGTAGCACCAGGCAGCAATGGCAGAGAATTCGTCGGGAAGTACAAAGGGCTACTCGGGTCATGCAGAATGAGTGGTGGACTAAAAAGGAACACGAAATCCAGTCTTTTGCCGATAAAAATTACATGCACAACTTTTACAATGCTGTCAAGAAGATCTACGGCCCAATAAGCCGCTGTATCACTCCCCTGAAAACAACAGATGGCCTGACAGTCCTGAAGGACCAGCATAGCATTCTGCTGAGATGGGCTGAACATTTTGGTACCCTGCTAAATCAGGACTCTGATGCAGACCCCACCGTCCTTGACGACCTGCCTACACTTCCTCCTATGCACAATCTAGACCAGCCCACAACCTTCCTGTAGTTCCTATCAGCTATCCGTTCTCTTAAAAACAACAAGTCCCCTGGTATTGACAACATCCCTGCTGAGCTATTGAAACAAGGAGGCTACCTCTGTACAAGAGCATTACACAAGTAAGTAGTAGTAACCATACTGTTTCAATCACATTAGTATGCATAAAAAGTGACAGGTGACACGCCCCCAATTATGCAAATGAGCTAAGTCCCGCCTCCCCTCGCCTCCCATTGGTCGAGAGCTTTTTATGAGAGCTATGTCCCGCCTCCCATTGTTTGAGACCCTTTGATGTGAGGGGTGAAGGGTTATAAAGGGTAGGTGTGAAAAGCCCCCCTGTGGAATGCCTTTGTTATCTATTTCTTTGATGTATTGATTAAGGTAGTCTCTTTGAAGTTATGCTGTCTGATCCCTCAGGGGGTTATATAATCTAATTAGCCTTTGCTGTTTTGCCCTTTGATCTTAATCTAGGTATTTTTATGAGTGAGACATGGTTTGTTATCTATTTCCTTGATGTGTCGATTAAGATAGTCCTCTTTGAAGTTATGCTGTCTGGTTATCTAATCTAATTAGCCTTAGATGTTATGAGCCTGTGATCTTAATTTAGGTATTTTTATGAGTGAGACATGTCTCTCTGAAGTTAGGATGTCTGGCCGCTCAATGTGCCAGGCCTCCCCCTCTTCTCCACCCTTGCTATGCACGGAGATTATGGGGTGAAATTAAATGAAGTTAGAAATAGGCTCAAAACTAAATAAAAGACAGTAATTTCCACTTACCAAGTCACCTTTCAAAAAAAAAAAAAAAAAAAAGAAAATGGCCGAAATGAGACAACAGCTATCCGCGGGGGTCCAGTCAAGAAAACGAATGCCTCTGCTGAATACAGAGGTCTGTACACAAACTTCTCCTGTGTCTCTGTGACCCCTACTCTGAGACAATTAACACACACACACACACACACACACACCACACACACACACACACACACACACACACACACACACACACACACACACACACACACACACACACACACACACACACACACACACACACACACACACACACACACACACACACACACACACACACACACACACCCACAGAGTTGCCCTTTGATGTGGGTAGAGATAAGAAATCCCCTGGTTAAACACGTGGATAAAAGCAGAGACATGACAGCCCTCAACATAATAAGTCCCGCCCTCCCCCTCCAGATCATGAGAAGCTAGGGACGAAGTTATTTATTGAGACGTCTCAATAAAATAAACAGCCATTATTTTTTCACTCACTAAGACACCTAAAAACGTTATTGTCCTCTCTAGATTTGATTCAAGGTTTGTTTTTAAATGATTTGTATCTGCTAAGGATGTTTCTTTTCAAGTTTTTTGGGGAACTGTTAAGACAAGGATATATCTGTTTGCAAAGAGGGTACTCATATTATTTTAAAAAAGAGCTTATTTAGGTTTTTAGTACTGATACTTGGGGATATTCTCTTTAGTTCTGTATTCTCTTTAGTTTTGCATGGATTTTGGATTAGTGTAATTACTTTTATTAACTATAAAGTCTATATGAATAGGGATATAATAAATAAATAAATACCCTATTCCTCCCTCACCTGAGCTTATCCAGAGCTTGACTGACACACAGAGACCAATCAAGGGCTTTGATTTATGATCTGTATGACAGTGGCCATGTAGGCAGGCCACATCATGTAGACAGCCAGTCACTCTGTGTGAGGCAGACCCACATGTGAGCAGCATTGCGTTCAAAATAAATTAAAAAACTAAATGGGTCGCGAAATATACTTGGGAGGCCGTTAATATACTGGGCGGCCCACCCCAGTAAAGTCTATGTGGGGGAAATCCTGGAATATCAGATACAATTAGCATTTAACCAGAAGTGCGAATGAAGCAGTGAACTGCAGTATATTTGATATACATCCAATATATAAAAGGTTATGTTAATATTGATCAGCTGGTCAGAAACTTGACTCCATAGGAAATATAAAAAGATATATGTTGAGCGTGATCATAACTTTCCAATAACACAAAGTTGCAGATCCTCTGTTGCAGGTTTAGCCATTCAGTCAGCCAGGTGTAAAATATGCATTTATTATCACCTTTTCTATTTGGCCAACTAGTGATAATTAAATGATACCCTATTTATTTAACTAAAATATGCATTTATTATTACCTTTTCTATTTGGCCAACGCCGTCTGTTTTGATGATTGTGATCAACCTTAATTAAATGTGCTAATAATATCTTTGTCTCAGTTCATTTCAGAATGCAACACACGTACACAAAAACAAACTACTTAGTTGGGTTATAAAAGAGTTAGCTTATTAATTCTCTAAGTTTAAGTCAAGTTGTACATCATAGTTCAGATTACTAAGATAATGAAGCTTCTATTTACGTTGCCATATGTATAAAGTATCTACATACGTGTAATGTAAAATAATCAAAAGTTTTGACTGGTAAGATTCTCACTTTTTACAGAGAGCTCCGCTCCCCCCTCAACATAACAAGTCCCGCCCTCCTCACCAGATCATTTAAAAGTAGGGGTGGAAATAGGTGAAAAAAGAAATGCGCTCAAACTAAATAACAAGCCAGTCATTTACACTCACCAAGTCACCTTTTCAAAAAGAAAAATGGCCAAGAGATGCCTAGATATGGGTTTAATCAGCGAGACCCCTGTGACAACCTACAGCCATCAGTCCGGAGCGCCAATCAAGAAACGAATGCAGCATCTGTGCCGTTTTCAGACGCCTCCAGCCGAAGAACTTCATGAAGAATGGACTCTGAAAAATGGCGATGTTTGGGGTTATGTATTCAACTATACGGCGAATGAACTGCATTTCTACAATCTGAAGATTGGAGAAACGTATGGACCCCGCAGTGTTAAAGCGACACTGACCTCAACAGATTGGGCTGTGTTAACTCTGGTGTCTTACAGAGATCTACATGCAACCACTGTATCGGAAGAAGTAGTGCATCGAGAAACCATAGTGGAACCAGCGGTGTACAAGATATTTGTAAAGAAAAGCAAAGAAACGCATACAGCATGCGAGATCAAAGAAGAGTTTTCACCGCTGTCCCTCAATGTGAAGGAAGAAGAAGAAGGAGATATCCCCCCGCCGCCAGAAGTGAGAAGAATCCTGACAAGCACCGTATGGGAAACTAAAAGCGGACCATCGGGGCGGTGGTATTACCGTGCAAGCCGTTTAGTGACGCTGGGAAAGGACACCTCAGATGATTTTGTCTTGGAGTATTTCAACTCTACATGTGGGGTTTTTCAGACATCCTTTCGGGTGCCTCTGACTGCTTGGCTGAAAATGATTGATGGAAAAGCTACAAAGCTTAAAGAATTTTTTAAACAGAGTCAGACATCGATGGACATTATAAAGGTGAAAAAGACTCTCACTTTTGCAGAGGACTCAGTATCCCACTCAACATAACAAGTCATACCCTCCTCATCAGATCATTTTAACACTAAGGACCCCTCAAAGAAAAGCATTGAGTTTTCTACCTAGGTAAAAGTTGTTACGAAAATGTGTTATCTCTGTATCAAGAATGATGGGTTTAAAAATGAATCTTGTGAAAAATACCAACGCTGTGAGAGACGTCATAAAGACACTCATTTTAACCACAGTGTTTGTTCTCTACAAATGTTTAAAGATTGTTACAAAATGTAAAAAATAAAAAAGGTATGGAGACAAAATTAATTCAGGTGACTCTGTCTTTTTATCAGGAAAACAAAAATATAATACAAATGGTTTAAGAGGTCAAATGTAACCATCTTGGACTTAATATTCAAAACAAAATACTTTATCTGAATACATTTTCTTTTAAACGCACTTTTCGAAATTATTTATTTATTATTTCAGTGGAACAATCCAGTTTCTGTTAACATCAATGCTTTTCTCTTCTCTTGTGTTACTAAGATACTTTTAGACCCACTTTGGCATGTGCAACACTTAACAACTGGTAGAATATGAAGTACTTTTGTAAGGATTTTGTTTTGTTGTAAAAACACTTGTTCAGTTAAACATGGTTTTTTCTTTTTTCTGATAACCTTACATATTTTAGTTATTTTCTACTACCAAGATACTTTAAGATACACCTTGATGTATGCAACACTTAACAAAGGGTATAATATGAAGTACTTGGTAAGGAAGGGGGTTTTTCTTTAGGGGGTGCAAAACTTTAGAACTGGGTAAAATATTCATTAATTGTAATGAATTGAGTTTTCTTTTTCTTTTTGATTTTCAACATACTATTTGTACACAATGACTTTTTACATATTTCTGACAAAACTATACTTTTTGACTTTTTCCGTAAAATCTTGACAAAACTATTGCTTATTCTTAATTTTGACCTATTGCTGCGTGGTTAGAAATGATAGATGAAAAAGCTACAACGCTTAAAGAACTTTTTTTTTTTTTTTAAAAACTCTCAATTCTATAAATGACTCCCCCCATTCAACGCAATAAGTCCCACCCTCCACTCGGCAAATCCTCTAAAACAACACTAAGACAACCGTTGTAAACTAGCCATGGATCTGAGAAAAACCAAGACACCCCCCGCGAGTTGCAGCCAGGAACAGACTCCTGGACTACCATCATCACCACCATTCTGGACCGCCGAATCCGGCTATACTACCGCTGCTGATGTTGCTCCTTGGGCCAAGACGTCTCTGTTTGTGGACACAGTGAATTCGGTGTTGGTTGATATTGTGGAGAGGGTGATACATCGGTACAGAGAAGAAATCTGCAAAGGGTGTCGAGTCAGTCACCCCGGCCAGAGGCAACACGATTTTATGAATGACATGTCCGATTTTTACTTCAGAAACAATTACAATGCGTTAATGAAAAGACTATGGCTCACCGACTTCATTACTGAGATCGACCAGACTCTTATTGATAAAGACATTTTCACGGATGATTTGAGGATCCAAGGCGCTTCGGAGGCTTTTCTTCACAATCTCAAAAATTGCAGACGCCTCAAGGAGAGACTTGAAAAGATCCAGGCCGAGTTGGATGGAGAAGAAGAAGACTATTAACCAACAGTTGACTGAAGCCAGGGGTTTATTTTTGATACATTGACTTTTCTCTCTTTTAAAGTAAAATAAAAATGGGGAACTACTATGCAAAATGCTCTGTATATATTGAACACAATATAGTCAATATCCTTTTAATAGGGGTGGTGATGAGGACGATTGAAAGCAGAATGAGTAGTGACCCCTGTGTAAAAGAACGGCTGAAGTTTGTAAACTGGAAGACATTATGGATATCGTTCGTTCTGGCAGTACTATTCCGGGTCATTGGGAAACGATTATAAACGAAACATTTAAAGTGGTCCTGGAATCTTCATTTTCCGAAACATTCTGTAACATTACCGCAGAAATGAAACAAACATCAAAAGTGTATCATGTGCTCTCACTGTATGCTCTGTTTGTAGATGTGATGCATCTTTGTGTTGAAAACAACATACACATGAATATTCTGACTGAAGTGAAAAAACTCCACCAGGATATTTTCAGTAATATGGGGAATTCCAAGCTGGAGACGGTCCTGGGGATGCTACAATCAGTATAACTATTGATTTCTATATGTGTGTGAAAAATAAAAAATGTGTTTTTACATTTTAAAAACTGTTGTCTTCATTATAGCAAGGGGAGTGTGTCTGATACATGTGTATTACAGTCCTTCACATGCACTGGTGTCTTCATTATAACAAGGGGCGGGATAACAGGGAAGATGTAGGATAAATGTGTACTGAAACGTGCGTATTATACACCCACAGAAACGCAGAAACACGGAAACACACAGAAACACAGAAACACAGACACACAGAAAACACCCTGAATCAAATCTAGAGACGACCATTATGAGTCAGATGCTTGACGAAATCTACTAAAACAAAGTACTTCATGGTAGTGGTCAGCTTTTATACACAAAAGTGTATCTTTTCAGTAACTTTCTCAGAGAATTTAAGCATAAATCTGTCAAATGTTCAAAACAGCCTTGTTTCACTGAAATAGCCCTCAAAATCACAAAAGGCCATTAAGAGTCAGATGCTTTATGAAATCTAATAAAACAGAGTACTTTCATGGTAGTGGTCTGCTTTTAAAAAGAAAAGTGTACCTTTCGGTAACATTTCTGAGAGAATTAAGCATAAATCTGTCAAATGTGCAAAGCAGCCTTAGGATACATGACAAAATGCCATTAAGAGTGGGAATCCTAACGAAATCTACTCAGAGTACTTCATGGTAGTGGTCAGTTTTTTAGATACAAAGTGTATCTTTCGGTAACATTTTCTGAGAGAATTAAGCATAAATCTGTCAATTGTGCAAAGCAGCCTTCACTGAAATAGCCTCAAAATCACAAAATGCCATTAAGAGTGGGAATCTTAACGAAATCTACTCAGAGTACTTCATGGTAGTGGTCAGTTTTTAAATACAAAAGTGTATCTTTCAATAACCTTTTCGAGAGAATTAAACATAAATCTGTCATATGTTCAAAACAGCCTTCAATGAAATAGCCTCACAATCACAAACTGGCTGAAACTGTACAGTGAATTGGAGAAATTACAGCACAGAGCTTTCTACTACGACACAGATAGTTTAATCTATGTGACAAGACAGGGGGAGACTCCACTGCCCATGGAGGTTGTATCTGGGGGATCCCTAAAAGTTATGCTTACCAGACCAAAACATTTAAAAAAGGTTGGGATGCGTTTTTGTGTAACCCCTTTCACACGCATCCCAACCTTTTTTAAATGTTTTGGTCTGGTAAGCATAACTTTTAGGGATCCCCCAGATACAACCTCCATGGGCAGTGGAGTCTCCCCCTGTCTTGTCACATAGATTAAACTATCTGTGTCGTAGTAGAAAGCTCTGTGCTGTAATTTCTCCAATTCACTGTACAGTTTCAGCCAGTTTGTGATTGTGAGGCTATTTCATTGAAGGCTGTTTTGAACATATGACAGATTTATGTTTAATTCTCTCGAAAAGGTTATTGAAAGATACACTTTTGTATTTAAAAACTGACCACTACCATGAAGTACTCTGAGTAGATTTCGTTAAGATTCCCACTCTTAATGGCATTTTGTGATTTTGAGGCTATTTCAGTGAAGGCTGCTTTGCACAATTGACAGATTTATGCTTAATTCTCTCAGAAAATGTTACCGAAAGATACACTTTGTATCTAAAAAACTGACCACTACCATGAAGTACTCTGAGTAGATTTCGTTAGGATTCCCACTCTTAATGGCATTTTGTCATGTATCCTAAGGCTGCTTTGCACATTTGACAGATTTATGCTTAATTCTCTCAGAAATGTTACCGAAAGGTACACTTTTCTTTTTAAAAGCAGACCACTACCATGAAAGTACTCTGTTTTATTAGATTTCATAAAGCATCTGACTCTTAATGGCCTTTTGTGATTTTGAGGGCTATTTCAGTGAAACAAGGCTGTTTTGAACATTTGACAGATTTATGCTTAAATTCTCTGAGAAAGTTACTGAAAAGATACACTTTTGTGTATAAAAGCTGACCACTACCATGAAGTACTTTGTTTTAGTAGATTTCGTCAAGCATCTGACTCATAATGGTCGTCTCTAGATTTGATTCAGGGTGTTTTCTGTGTGTCTGTGTTTCTGTGTTTCTGTGTGTTTCCGTGTTTCTGCGTTTCTGTGGGTGTATAATACGCACGTTTCAGTACACATTTATCCTACATCTTCCCTGTTATCCCGCCCCTTGTTATAATGAAGACACCAGTGCATGTGAAGGACTGTAATACACATGTATCAGACACACTCCCCTTGCTATAATGAAGACAACAGTTTTTAAAATGTAAAAACACATTTTTTATTTTTCACACACATATAGAAATCAATAGTTATACTGATTGTAGCATCCCCAGGACCGTCTCCAGCTTGGAATTCCCCATATTACTGAAAATATCCTGGTGGAGTTTTTTCACTTCAGTCAGAATATTCATGTGTATGTTGTTTTCAACACAAAGATGCATCACATCTACAAACAGAGCATACAGTGAGAGCACATGATACACTTTTGATGTTTGTTTCATTTCTGCGGTAATGTTACAGAATGTTTCGGAAAATGAAGATTCCAGGACCACTTTAAATGTTTCGTTTATAATCGTTTCCCAATGACCCGGAATAGTACTGCCAGAACGAACGATATCCATAATGTCTTCCAGTTTACAAACTTCAGCCGTTCTTTTTACACAGGGGTCACTACTCATTCTGCTTTCAATCGTCCTCATCACCACCCCTATTAAAAGGATATTGACTATATTGTGTTCAATATATACAGAGCATTTTGCATAGTAGTTCCCCATTTTTATTTTACTTTAAAAGAGAGAAAAGTCAATGTATCAAAAATAAACCCCTGGCTTCAGTCAACTGTTGGTTAATAGTCTTCTTCTTCTCCATCCAACTCGGCCTGGATCTTTTCAAGTCTCTCCTTGAGGCGTCTGCAATTTTTGAGATTGTGAAGAAAAGCCTCCGAAGCGCCTTGGATCCTCAAATCATCCGTGAAAATGTCTTTATCAATAAGAGTCTGGTCGATCTCAGTAATGAAGTCGGTGAGCCATAGTCTTTTCATTAACGCATTGTAATTGTTTCTGAAGTAAAAATCGGACATGTCATTCATAAAATCGTGTTGCCTCTGGCCGGGGTGACTGACTCGACACCCTTTGCAGATTTCTTCTCTGTACCGATGTATCACCCTCTCCACAATATCAACCAACACCGAATTCACTGTGTCCACAAACAGAGACGTCTTGGCCCAAGGAGCAACATCAGCAGCGGTAGTATAGCCGGATTCGGCGGTCCAGAATGGTGGTGATGATGGTAGTCCAGGAGTCTGTTCCTGGCTGCAACTCGCGGGGGGTGTCTTGGTTTTTCTCAGATCCATGGCTAGTTTACAACGGTTGTCTTAGTGTTGTTTTAGAGGATTTGCCGAGTGGAGGGTGGGACTTATTGCGTTGAATGGGGGGAGTGATTTATAGAATTGAGAGTTTTTAAAAAAAAAAAAAAAGTTCTTTAAGCGTTGTAGCTTTTTCATCTATCATTTCTAACCACGCAGCAATAGGTCAAAATTAAGAATAAGCAATAGTTTTGTCAAGATTTTACGGAAAAAGTCAAAAAGTATAGTTTTGTCAGAAATATGTAAAAAGTCATTGTGTACAAATAGTATGTTGAAAATCAAAAAGAAAAAGAAAACTCAATTCATTACAATTAATGAATATTTTACCCAGTTCTAAAGTTTTGCACCCCCTAAAGAAAAACCCCCTTCCTTACCAAGTACTTCATATTATACCCTTTGTTAAGTGTTGCATACATCAAGGTGTATCTTAAAGTATCTTGGTAGTAGAAAATAACTAAAAATATGTAAGGTTATCAGAAAAAAGAAAAAACCATGTTTAACTGAACAAGTGTTTTTACAACAAAACAAAATCCTTACAAAAGTACTTCATATTCTACCAGTTGTTAAGTGTTGCACATGCCAAAGTGGGTCTAAAAGTATCTTAGTAACACAAGAGAAGAGAAAAAGCATTGATGTTAACAGAAACTGGATTGTTCCACTGAAATAATAAATAAATAATTTCGAAAAGTGCGTTTAAAAGAAAATGTATTCAGATAAAGTATTTTGTTTTGAATATTAAGTCCAAGATGGTTACATTTGACCTCTTAAACCATTTGTATTATATTTTTGTTTTCCTGATAAAAAGACAGAGTCACCTGAATTAATTTTGTCTCCATACCTTTTTTATTTTTTACATTTTGTAACAATCTTTAAACATTTGTAGAGAACAAACACTGTGGTTAAAATGAGTGTCTTTATGACGTCTCTCACAGCGTTGGTATTTTTCACAAGATTCATTTTAAACCCATCATTCTTGATACAGAGATAACACATTTTCGTAACAACTTTTACCTAGGTAGAAAACTCAATGCTTTTCTTTGAGGGGTCCTTAGTGTTAAAATGATCTGATGAGGAGGGTATGACTTGTTATGTTGAGTGGGATACTGAGTCCTCTGCAAAAGTGAGAGTCTTTTTCACCTTTATAATGTCCATCGATGTCTGACTCTGTTTAAAAAATTCTTTAAGCTTTGTAGCTTTTCCATCAATCATTTTCAGCCAAGCAGTCAGAGGCACCCGAAAGGATGTCTGAAAAACCCCACATGTAGAGTTGAAATACTCCAAGACAAAATCATCTGAGGTGTCCTTCCCAGCGTCACTAAACGGCTTGCACGGTAATACCACCGCCCCGATGGTCCGCTTTTAGTTTCCCATACGGTGCTTGTCAGGATTCTTCTCACTTCTGGCGGCGGGGGGATATCTCCTTCTTCTTCTTCCTTCACATTGAGGGACAGCGGTGAAAACTCTTCTTTGATCTCGCATGCTGTATGCGTTTCTTTGCTTTTCTTTACAAATATCTTGTACACCGCTGGTTCCACTATGGTTTCTCGATGCACTACTTCTTCCGATACAGTGGTTGCATGTAGATCTCTGTAAGACACCAGAGTTAACACAGCCCAATCTGTTGAGGTCAGTGTCGCTTTAACACTGCGGGGTCCATACGTTTCTCCAATCTTCAGATTGTAGAAATGCAGTTCATTCGCCGTATAGTTGAATACATAACCCCAAACATCGCCATTTTTCAGAGTCCATTCTTCATGAAGTTCTTCGGCTGGAGGCGTCTGAAAACGGCACAGATGCTGCATTCGTTTCTTGATTGGCGCTCCGGACTGATGGCTGTAGGTTGTCACAGGGGTCTCGCTGATTAAACCCATATCTAGGCATCTCTTGGCCATTTTTCTTTTTTGAAAAGGTGACTTGGTGAGTGTAAATGACTGGCTTGTTATTTAGTTTGAGCGCATTTCTTTTTTCACCTATTTCCACCCCTACTTTTAAATGATCTGGTGAGGAGGGCGGGACTTGTTATGTTGAGGGGGAGCGGAGCTCTCTGTAAAAAGTGAGAATCTTACCAGTCAAAACTTTTGATTATTTTACATTACACGTATGTAGATACTTTATACATATGGCAACGTAAATAGAAGCTTCATTATCTTAGTAATCTGAACTATGATGTACAACTTGACTTAAACTTAGAGAATTAATAAGCTAACTCTTTTATAACCCAACTAAGTAGTTTGTTTTTGTGTACGTGTGTTGCATTCTGAAATGAACTGAGACAAAGATATTATTAGCACATTTAATTAAGGTTGATCACAATCATCAAAACAGACGGCGTTGGCCAAATAGAAAAGGTAATAATAAATGCATATTTTAGTTAAATAAATAGGGTATCATTTAATTATCACTAGTTGGCCAAATAGAAAAGGTGATAATAAATGCATATTTTACACCTGGCTGACTGAATGGCTAAACCTGCAACAGAGGATCTGCAACTTTGTGTTATTGGAAAGTTATGATCACGCTCAACATATATCTTTTTATATTTCCTATGGAGTCAAGTTTCTGACCAGCTGATCAATATTAACATAACCTTTTATATATTGGATGTATATCAAATATACTGCAGTTCACTGCTTCATTCGCACTTCTGGTTAAATGCTAATTGTATCTGATATTCCAGGATTTCCCCCACATAGACTTTACTGGGGTGGGCCGCCCAGTATATTAACGGCCTCCCAAGTATATTTCGCGACCCATTTAGTTTTTTAATTTATTTTGAACGCAATGCTGCTCACATGTGGGTCTGCCTCACACAGGGTGACTGGCTGTCTACATGATGTGGCCTGCCTACATGGCCACTGTCATACAGATCATAAATCAAAGCCCTTGATTGGTCTCTGTGTGTCAGTCAAGCTCTGGATAAGCTCAGGTGAGGGAGGAATAGGGTATTTATTTATTTATTATATCCCTATTCATATAGACTTTATAGTTAATAAAAGTAATTACACTAATCCAAAATCCATGCAAAACTAAAGAGAATACAGAACTAAAGAGAATATCCCCAAGTATCAGTACTAAAAACCTAAATAAGCTCTTTTTTAAAATAATATGAGTACCCTCTTTGCAAACAGATATATCCTTGTCTTAACAGTTCCCCAAAAAACTTGAAAAGAAACATCCTTAGCAGATACAAATCATTTAAAAACAAACCTTGAATCAAATCTAGAGAGGACAATAACGTTTTTAGGTGTCTTAGTGAGTGAAAAAATAATGGCTGTTTATTTTATTGAGACGTCTCAATAAATAACTTCGTCCCTAGCTTCTCATGATCTGGAGGGGGAGGGCGGGACTTATTATGTTGAGGGCTGTCATGTCTCTGCTTTTATCCACGTGTTTAACCAGGGGATTTCTTATCTCTACCCACATCAAAGGGCAACTCTGTGGGTGTGTGTGTGTGTGTGTGTGTGTGTGTGTGTGTGTGTGTGTGTGTGTGTGTGTGTGTGTGTGTGTGTGTGTGTGTGTGTGTGTGTGTGTGTGTGTGTGTGTGTGTGTGTGTGTGTGTGTGTGTGTGTGTGTGTGTGTGTGTGTGTGGTGTGTGTGTGTGTGTGTGTGTGTGTGTGTGTGTGTGTGTGTGTTAATTGTCTCAGAGTAGGGGTCACAGAGACACAGGAGAAGTTTGTGTACAGACCTCTGTATTCAGCAGAGGCATTCGTTTTCTTGACTGGACCCCCGCGGATAGCTGTTGTCTCATTTCGGCCATTTTTTTTTTTTTTTTTTTTTTTGAAAGGTGACTTGGTAAGTGGAAATTACTGTCTTTTATTTAGTTTTGAGCCTATTTCTAACTTCATTTAATTTCACCCCATAATCTCCGTGCATAGCAAGGGTGGAGAAGAGGGGGAGGCCTGGCACATTGAGCGGCCAGACATCCTAACTTCAGAGAGACATGTCTCACTCATAAAAATACCTAAATTAAGATCACAGGCTCATAACATCTAAGGCTAATTAGATTAGATAACCAGACAGCATAACTTCAAAGAGACTATCTTAATCGACACATCAAGGAAATAGATAACAAACCATGTCTCACTCATAAAAATACCTAGATTAAGATCAAAGGGCAAAACAGCAAAGGCTAATTAGATTATATAACCCCCTGAGGGATCAGACAGCATAACTTCAAAGAGACTACCTTAATCAATACATCAAAGAAATAGATAACAAAGGCATTCCACAGGGGGGCTTTTCACACCTACCCTTTATAACCCTTCACCCCTCACATCAAAGGGTCTCAAACAATGGGAGGCGGGACATAGCTCTCATAAAAAGCTCTCGACCAATGGGAGGCGAGGGGAGGCGGGACTTAGCTCATTTGCATAATTGGGGGCGTGTCACCTGTCACTTTTTATGCATACTAATGTGATTGAAACAGTATGGTTACTACTACTCAAGTACATCACAGAGGTCTGGGCTGATGAGAACGTCCCACAACAATGGAGAGACGCCAATGTTGTCACCATTTACAAGAACAAGGGTGACAAGGTTGTCTGTGGCAACAGCAGGGGTATCTCGCTCCTTGCTGTCGCCGGTAAGGTCCTGGCAAAGGTTATGCTCCAGAGGCTGATTAGAAACACCACCGAGTCAATACTGCCTGAATCACAATGTGGATTTAGGAAGAGCAGGAGCACGGTGGACATGATTTTCACAGCTCGACAGCTGCAGGAAAAGTGCAGAGAACAGCATCAGGACTTGTTCATGGCCTTTGTCGATCTCTCCAAAGCCTTCGACACTGTCCAGAGAAAACTTTTATGGGAAGTCCTTATCAGGTTTGGCTGCCCCAAAAGGTTTGTCAACATCCTCCGCCAATTTCATGATGGAATGACTGCTCGGGTGACTATAGGAGGACAAGAGTCTTCCCCCTTCCCTGTACATACAGGGGTAAGGTAGGGGTGTGTATTAGCACCAGTACTTTTTAACATCTTCCTGCTATGTGTCACCCAGCTCCTCCACAAGGAGATTGAGGACAGTAGCGGTGTGGCAGTGGACTTTCGTCTAGATGGCAACCTCTTCAACATAAGGAGGCTCCAGGCAACCACCAAATTGCAAAGGGAGAGAGTCATTGAGCTACAGTATGCAGATGACTGTGCTCTTTTATCTCACAGTCCACAAGACCTCCAGTCTGTTCTTACTGCTGTGGTGAGAGCGTACAGCAGGATGGGACTGACCGTCAACACCATCAAGACGGAAGTAGTTTGCCAGTGGAGTGCCAACATCCCATCTACACCACCTACCTTCACTGGTGCTGGTGAACAACTGTCTGTTGTACCATCCTTCAGATACCTGGGGAGCATTCTCTCTGAAGACAACACCATCGACAATGAGGTCCAAAACAGGATAAAGCAGGCATCAGCTGCTTTTGGGAGACTCCGGCGTAGGGTCTTTCAAAACAAGAACCTCCATCTCCGCACGAAGGTCTGTGTCTACCAAGCCATCTGCATCACTACCCTCCTTTACAGCTGCGAAGCCTGGGTAACTTACAGCCGCCACATCAGGGCCTTAGAGCAGTTCCACATACACTGCCTTCAGCGCATCCTGGGAATTACCTGGCGTGATCGTGTGCCTCACTCTGAAGTACTCTCGAAGACCAACTGCAGGAGTATTGATGCCACAATTACTCAGCACCAGCTACGATGGCTGGGCCATGTAGTAAGGATGCCCTCAAACCGCCTGCCTCGCAGAGTGCTATATGGCCAGCTACACCATGGTCGACGCTCTGCTGGAGGGCAGAAGAAGCGCTATAAAGACCAGCTGAAGACTGCGTTAAAGAAATGTAAAATCAGACCTGAGGCCTTGGAGGACGCTGCTGCTGACCGTAACAACAGGCGCCAGCTGTGCCGAGATGGGACCCAAATGCTGGAGGAGGAAAGGACAGCCAGGAGACAGGAGAGGAGACTCAGGAGGAACACGCCTACAGTTGCCGTTGCTACTACCACCACATACACTTGTCCTACCTGCAATAGGATCTGTGGGTCCAGGATAGGGCTATTCAGCCACCAAAGAACTCACCGATAGAAGTGGACGTCATCATCGGATTCGTTGTCCATCGAATCCGATGATGACGTCCACTTCTATAAGCGTGTGTGTGTGTGTGTGTGTGTGTGTGTGTGTGTGTGTGTGTGTGTGTGTGTGTGCGGAAATAGCGCATTTAGTGTGTGTGAGAGAGGGAGAGCGAGAGAGGGAGAGAGAGAGAGAGAGAGGGACCATGTTGTTAGCATCTGGTTAGCTAGCTGTAGTGATGGTGAGATGAAGCCTTATGAAGCTTTTAAGCTTTCCAGCCAATTGTTTCGCAAAAGGGTTCATCTCATGAGGCTTCATCATGGGCTTCATTTGGACACAAACCCCCCTGTTGGTCAAAGTGTGTAAAACAGGCAGATTGGACAGTGTGCTCTATCTCATACCGAGTTCCCATTGAGTAAAGCCTTAGAATAACTCTAAACAACGAACATAAAATCATATTTCATTTTCATGTCAACAATATTGTATTTATTCCAGTTTAATGATTGTGATTGAAAAGCCTAAGGAGGCTGGTAAACATTGCAAAGAGGGATATGTATTCCTTAATAATATTCATAAACTTAACTATGTTGTAGCCTGAGAAAGGCTAAACCATATCAAAGAATACAGTTATTAACTACATTATCTCATTTAGCTGTAGCTTTTATAAACAACAAAAAATTCAGTCGTTGAACCAGGGACCCTGCGGTCATGAGTCAACTGCTTTCCAGCTGAGCCACAGCACATACACTAAAGCTCCCTGAAAACACTGCAACATATTTATTCCTGTATTTATTTGTTTATATTTGTATTCCTACATTTATTTATGCTTGTATCTATTTATACTTATGACATGTTCCGACCTCTATATAAGTGAGGGTCTGAGCTCTCTTGATTCCATCGTGTCACCGGGCCCGGGTACAGGAGGGGTAATATGATTCTTAGTATACATCCATGGGTATTATGAGCGTTGTAGTTCAATGGTTCAACCGATCTGAATCGCTTCGTGAAGCAGTCACGTGGTATCGACAGGCAGCGAGGCTTCGTTTGTCATCGATAACGTCATTGGCCCAAAACGATACAAGCCTCGATACATGCTTCGGGGATTACTCGACACACGCTCCGAAGCAATACGTAACATTTGATTTTTTTTATATACTTTATTAATCCCTGTGGGGAAATTGTTTCTCTGCATTTGACCCATCCTAGTGTTAGGAGCAGTGGGCTGCCATTTTGAACAGCGCTCGGGGAGCAGTGTGGGGAACGGTGCCTTGCTCAGGGACACCTCGGTAGCACTTGGTCTTGCCCGGACTTGAACTGGTGACCTTCCAGTTGCCAAGCCAAGTCCCTATTGACTTCGCCACCACCGCTAGCTAGCTGTACTAACGGACACAAGGAGCTGTTTGTTCCACAACAAGCTGGAGGACAGGACTCTCCTCTCAGACTGAGAGACTCAGCTAAAGGACTCTCTGAGTGTTTAGATAGTTAACTTTAGTCTAAGTTATCTCAGTGGGTCTCAAACGGTTTGGTCACAAATTATTCAAAAGATTATTTCCGCGGCACACCTTCATATGATCACGATAGTTATAAAAAAAATAAGAGAATAAAGGAAAAACAGTTATGAAATACTATATGGCAGTAAAACAAGAATACAGTTTGAAAGGGGAGTGATTTGTAAAATATCCATAAAGAAAAAGTAAATCTGTTTACAGTTCTGTTTCATCTAGGTGTTGAGAGATGTATCCATAGATCTCTTAATGTTGCTCTCAAAGTGCACCAGATTGATGCTTTTAACTTCAATATTTTAAAAAAATCTTCCCGGGGGAGCATCCCCCAGGACCCCCCTAGAGGAGATGAGATCCGCTCCCCACTCGTCGTAAAAAAATTAGCACTTTACCCCTGCCTATATGCCGTGAGCTGATTATCGAGCCTTCATTGTAACAGTCGCGGGTGTACTGTGTGTTTGCGTGTGGGGAGTGCTTTTGTGCGTGCTCTATAGTGCCCGTAATAGTGTTCACTGGAGTCCAGCACCCCCACTCAAAATACCTTCCCGCGCCTCTGGGTGCACATGCCAGGATAGAGGACATCAGACTCCAGAGAAAACTTGCTCGAGTCAGAGTCCAAGTCGGAGGGTCAATGTACAAGACGAGTATGCGTCCGAGTCCAAGTCATCGTGCGCGAGAATTCACGAGTCCAAGTCCGAGTCGCGTCAATCAGTGCGCGAGTCCGAGTCGAGTACTCCATCTCTGGCTCTCGGTAAGGTTCTCTCAAACTTGGTAAATATCTCTTGATTTTCTTTGTTGAAAGCTGAGTGCATTTTCTTTGTGAAATGAGTGGAATGAATTGATGTTTGTTGAATGTTAGTACCCTGCGACCTGTGAGGAAAGGCCCTCCGAATTCATGCGGGACTAGTTGAAGTATACGAATGTCGAAATGAGAAAATGAACTGTTTTGGTGAATGAAAGGTTGAATGTGCTTTTTATTATCACCGGTCTTTTATGAGGAAATGCCTCTAAATTCTATTTAGAGGATTTAAAAATCACAACTGAATTGGGCAGTTGTGTTACGGTGTGTGTGGGAAGTAGGACCCAAATGCAGATTATAGTGACAAAATGACTCCTTTATTTCAAGGCTACATAATCACAAAGACAGAACAGAACACTCACCGCAGACCAGGTCATGACACAAGACGAACCGACAAAGACAGACAGAAAAACCAGAACTTAAATACACACAAGACTAATCACACAAACAAGACACAGGTGAGGAGGGAGGAGAAAACACAGGGACACCAGGTGAACACAATCGGGTAAATTAGACACACCAGGGAAACTGACAGGGAATCACAGACAGATTACAACAGGCAGGAAACGGGGGGTGAACACTTTACAAAATAAAACAGGAAACTAAAGACAGAAACAGACAGACAAAACACAACACGGACAGATCGTGACAGAACCCCCCCCTCAAGGGACGGATCCCAGACGTCCCTAAACCCCAAAAACAAAAATCCCACACAGTCCAGCAGGGTGGGTGGAGGGGGTCCGGAGGAGGGACGTATCCCTAGGCCACCAGGGTGGGTGGAGGGGGTCCGGAGGACGGGACTAAGCTGACCGCCCAGGAGCCCAGTAGGGGAACAGGAAGGGATCTCGGGCGGACGGCCCGGGGGCAAGGCAGAGTCTAAGGTGGGGAACTCGGGCGGACGGCCCGGGGGCAAGGCAAGAGTCCAAGGTGGGGGGTCTCGGGCGGACGGCCCGGGGGCAAGGCAGAGTCCATGGTGGGGAACTCGGGCGGACGACCCGGGGGCAAGGCAGAGTCCAAGGTGGGGGTCTCGGGCGGACGGCCCGGGGGCAAGGCAGAGTCTAAGGTGGGAAACTCGGGCGGACGGCCCGGGGGCAAGGCAGAGTCCAAGGTGGGGGTCTCGGGCGGACGGCCCGGGGGCAAGGCAGAGTCCATGGTGGGGAACTCGAGCGGACGACCCGGGGGCAAGGCAGAGTCCAAGGTGGGGGTCTCGGGCGGACGGCCCGGGGGCAAGGCAGAGTCCATGGTGGGGAACTCGGGCGGACGACCCGGGGGCAAGGCAGAGTCCAAGGTGGGGGTCTCGGGCGGACGGCCCGGGGGCAAGGCAGAGTCCATGGTGGGGCGAAGGCCACAGCGGGCGAACTCAGGGGGCCGAGCATGAGGGCGAAGACCAGACAGCTCCGGAGGCCGGGCAGGACCCGGTGTCGGCCGGGCAGGAACCGGAGCCGGCGGGACAGGCTTCGGCAGGATCCCCCACGGAAGAGGACCAGGAGTTGGCAGGACCCCCAGCAGGAGGGTGGACGACGGGACCTCCAACGAGACAGGACAAAGGGTTGGCAGGACCCCCGGCAGGAGAGTAGTCGGCGGGGCCTCCAACGGGACAGGACACAGGGTTGGCAGGACCCCCGGCAGGAGAGTAGTCGGCGGGGCCTCCAACAGCACAGGACATAGGATTGGCAGGACCCCCGGCAGGAGAGTAGACGGCGGGACCTCCAACGGCACAGGACATAGGGTTGGCAGGACCCCCGGCAGGAGCGTAGTCGGCGGGACCTCCAACGGGACAGGACACTGGGTTGGCAGGACCCCCGGCAGGAGACTAGTCTGCGGGACCTCCAACTGGACAAGACATGGGGTTGGCAGGACCCCCGGCAGAGGGCTAGTCGGCGAGGCCTCCAACGGGACAGGACAAAGGGTTGGCAGGACCCCCGGCAGAGGGCTAGTCTGCGGGACCTCCAACTGGACAAGACATGGGGTTGGCAGGACCCCCGGCAGAGGGCTAGTCTGCGGGACCTCCAACTGGACAGGACATGGGGTTGGCAGGACCCCCGGCAGGAGACTAGTCTGCGGGACCTCCAACTGGACAAGACATGGGGTTGGCAGGACCCCCGGCAGAGGGCTAGTCTGCGGGACCTCCAACTGGACAAGACATGGGGTTGGCAGGACCCCCGGCAGAGGGCTAGTCTGCGGGACCTCCAACTGGACAGGACTTGGGGTTGGCAGGACCCCCGGCAGGAGACTAGTCTGCGGGACCTCCAACTGGACAAGACATGGGGTTGGCAGGACCCCCGGCAGAGGGCTAGTCTGCGGGACCTCCAACTGGACAAGACATGTGGTTGGCAGGACCCCCGGCAGAGGGCTAGTCTGCGGGACCTCCAACTGGACAGGACATGGGGTTGGCAGGACCCCCGGCAGAGGGCTAGTCTGCGGGACCTCCAACTGGACAAGACATGGGGTTGGCAGGACCCCCGGCAGGAGACTAGTCTGCGGGACCTCCAACTGGACAAGACATGGGGTTGGCAGGACCCCCGGCAGAGGGCTAGTCTGCGGGACCTCCAACTGGACAAGACATGGGGTTGGCAGGACCCCCGGCAGAGGGCTAGTCTGCGGGACCTCCAACTGGACAGGACATGGGGTTGGCAGGACCCCCAGCGGAACCTCCAACGGTACAGGACATGGGGTTGGCAGGACCCCCGGCAGAAGACTAGTCTGCGGGACCTCCAACTGGACATGAGTAGGGGCTTGAGTGGGGACTCGAGAGAGGGCTTGAGAGGGAACTTGAGAGGAAACTGGAGAGTGGACTCGAGAAGGAACTCGAGAGTTGACTCGAGAGGTAACTCGAGAGGAGACCTGAGGGGAAACTTGAGAGGTGACTCGAGAGGACACTGGAGAGTTGACTTGGGAGGTGACTCGAGAGGACACTGGAGAGTTGACTCGAGAGGACACTGGAGAGTTTACTTGAGAGGTGACTCGAGAGGACACTGGAGAGTTGACTTGAGAAGGAACTCGAGAGGTAACTCGAGAGGGGACCTGAGAGGGGACTTGAGAGGGAACTCGAGAGTAGACCTGAGGGGAAACTTGAGAGGTGACTCGAGAGGACACTGGAGAGTTGACTTGGGAGGTGACTCGAGAGGACACTGGAGAGTTGACTCGAGAGATAACTCGAGAGGTGACCTGAGAAGGGACTTGAGAGGGAACTCGAGAGGAGACTCGAGAGGTAACTCGAGAGGAGACCTGAGAGGGGACTCGAGAAGGAACTCGAGAGGTGACTCGAGAGGTAACTCGAGAGGGGACCTGAGAGGGGACTTGAGAGGGAACTCGAGAGGAGACCTGAGGGGAAACTTGAGAGGTGACTCGAGAGGACACTGGAGAGTTGACTTGAGAGGGGACACGAGAAAAGACTCGAGAGGGGACCTGAGAGGGGACCTGAGAAGGAACTCGAGAGGTGACTCGAGAGGTAACTCGAGAGGGGACCTGAGAGGGGACTTGAGAGGGAACTCGAGAGGAGACCTGAGGGGAAACTTGAGAGGGGACTCGGGTAGGAACTTGAGAGGTGACTCGAGAGGGGACTCGAGAGGAAACTGGAGAGGGGACCTGAGAGGGGACTTGAGAAGTGTCTGGAGGGGAAACTTGAGAGAGTTGGTTTGCCAACAGAACACGGGGTGCTGGAGTCGGCCGGTACGCCGACAGGACACGAGGAGCTGGCGTCGGCCGGTACGCCGACAGGACACGGGGAGCTGGTGTTGGCTGGGGAGCCAACAAGAGACGAGGTGCTGGAGTCGGCCGGTACGTCGACAGGACACGGGGAGCTGGAGTTGGCTGGGGAGCCAACAGGACACGAGGAGCTGGTGTTGGCTGGGGAGCCAACAAGAGACGAGGTGCTGGAGTCGGCCGGTACGCCGACAGGACACGGGGAGCTGGTGTTGGCTGGGGAGCCAACAAGAGACGAGGTGCTGGAGTCGGCCGGTATGCCGACAGGACTCGGGGAGCTGGCGTTGGCCGGTAAGCCAGTCCTGGAGCCGAAACTGGAGTCGCGACCAGGGGTACTGGAGCCGGTACTGGAGCCAGAACCATGGCTGCTGGGGCCGGAACTGTAACCGGAACCATGGCTGCTAGGGCTCCGGCTAACCTGGCCTTGCGACGACTCCTTTTAGCAGCCGCCTGAATACTCCGTGGACCTCCATAAGCCAGACGAGTACCCGAGAACGGATCCTGGACAGGAGCAGGAAATGGGGAAGAAGCCGGGGCTGACTCCAGACGGAACCCACCAAGGCGTATGGTGCCAGGTTGGGAATCGGGAGGCAGGGAGCTAGCATGCCTGGGGCTAGCAGGCCGGGAATCACACACCGGGAGGATCTTTGAAATCCAGCCAGGTAAGAACTTCACCAAACCTGGTTTCTCTCTAGCCATTTGGCGCGCCTCCGACAACACAGCCTCTCGCTGCTGAACTCCGGGTGCTCTCTTCCATCGATCCGAGCAGTTAGCCAAAAAAAAGGAAAAATTGAATAATTCCCACTCGAACGGATCTGCTGGGCCCATTTCTGGTCGGTTCGTAATGTTAGGGTGTGTGTGGGAAGTAGGACCCAAATGCAGATTATAGTGACAAAATGACTCCTTTATTTCAAGGCTACATAATCACAAAGACAGAACAGAACACTCACCGCAGACCAGGTCATGACACAAGACGAACCGACAAAGACAGACAGAAAAACCAGAACTTAAATACACACAAGACTAATCACACAAACAAGACACAGGTGAGGAGGGAGGAGAAAACACAGGGACACCAGGTGAACACAATCGGGTAAATTAGACACACCAGGGAAACTGACAGGGAATCACAGACAGATTACAACAGGCAGGGAACGGGGGGTGAACACTTTACAAAATAAAACAGGAAACTAAAGACAGAAACAGACAGACAATACACAACACGGACAGATCGTGACAAGTTGAAATTACAATTTTGGTAATAAATGTAAAACTGTGAATTAAAGTTTCATATTAGAACATGATCACAGCATGATAGGTTTAGTATGATGATAATGCTGTAAAGAGAGAAGGTAAAAACCCTGTTTTAGTTTGGACCTATTTTTCTTCAAATAAACTGATCCCACCTTTTGTACTGGGACAACTTAAAAGACATCTGTGCTCTCCTCTCCTGCTTCAAAGGTAAGATTGCACCCTGCCACACTCACACTTAGGTAGGGCCACACCTCATTTACGGATATCAAAATCCTTCGGGATCGCTTAAACAGATTAAAGAGAGTCGTCTAAATTCAAACAGCAGTTAATTGAACCTGGTTCTTCAGGGAGTTAATAGAGGTGAGATCTTGCTGACGTTGGTGGATCTGAGCCAACCAGTAAACTTACATAGACTCAATAACTTTGGTTAGGTCAATTAGTAGGGCTGAGTAATTTCCCGGAATAAATTATCAGCTCCTCCGACTCTTACAGTGGATAGACATTCATTACCTAGCCTCGAAACAGTGTCATCTCTATTGTAAAAAAGTACAAGTGCTGCCAGTGAAAATCTATTTCTGATTGTATTGTTGTTTGCACTATTAACGTAGCAGCACCCACATCTATTTTTTAAATGTGTAATTCTGCTTCTTCTACGTCTTCTTCTGTTAATCTATGCAAAGAAAGGATACGTGTTTCCACTATTGATACAAATAGGGGTGGGGGGATTCCCCTCTTCTCCATGGCAAATCACCTCCTGCTGATATCCCTGCAACATCTGGCTGCTGAAGTGAGGGCTTTGTTGAGAGAAAACTGAAGATCAAGTGGAGTCGTTGCTCTCTCTCTGTTATGTTTGTAACACCCTGAATGCCCCCCAGAGTTAAGAGCTTTGCTGTGCACCCCAGCTATAGTATCATACTGGGTAAGTGGAGTCAGTTGCTAAAGAGCACTACTGGTCGCAAGTGTGTGACAGTTAATTAAAAGCAAAATATAGCTGATTATATTTTTTTTAATTGACAATTTTGAAGATATTCTAAACCAATAACCATACATACCTGTTTTGCTTTAACTCCTTGTCTATTGTGCTTTCCTCCTGTCCATTTTCTTTCCCTTCATGTCTCTTTCTTTTCCACAAGACCACAACATTGAGGGCCAAAAACCTGATGTGAAATTTAGGAAAAGTATTAATTTAATAAGCAAAATTAGTGATACATGACTGCTATTCTCTGATATAAGAAAAGGTTATTGTCAAATATCTGCACTTTTCAGTGAGATACATTATACATAAGATACAACATGCACTAAGCTGTTGATGTCCTTAGGGCTGTAACTAATCTCCTGTGGATCTCATTAAAGAAGTATATTAGATATTAAAATGCAGTCGGTGGCTTTGCTTGACAAACCACTTAGCTCTTGCCTTTAACACACTCAGTGGTGCATAACTAAACAAAGGCAGACAAATGAAAGCAGAGCCTTTTTTAATTAAATCACATAACTGGATCTGTGCTCTGTTGTTACAACACAGAGAGAAGAATGAGGTGTGCGAGACAAACATCCCTGTGATATTGTTCACGGCTCTTCCCTCCGCCTTCCACTAGCATTACCTGGAGGAACACATTCAGCAGATGCTCTGACAGCATGTTCTCTCTTTGTAAAAATGTATAGCCAGTGATGTGTGTTTAAGCGAGGAAAGAAAATTCCACACCAGGCCAGTCACCACCCTTAAGGCTAGTTTCCCTGCCTTTAGAAACGATAAGGGTGAAGCTCTACAGGCACACATGCCTTCTCCCTGATGTGTTTATCAGGTGCTGTCGTGAAGCAAAACTGCAGATCAATAACGCAATTAGTACATCCCATCCCCTGACTCTCAGCGGGGAAGATTTATTTGTTGCGACAGCAGCCGGAGCACACAGGGAACTCATCATTTCTACATGGCTGGCTTGGTCCAGAGAGTCACACAGGTCCATGGGGTTGATACTATCACAGGGCACAGGCATGGCATCTGAGGGTGGTCTGTGTTATATGCTAGAATGGTCTGACCTTTTCCATGTCTCACTAATAAACCTCCAGCTCTGGAAACTCCACTGTGGAACGGCAGCTCATTCTTAATCAATAGTGACTTGTTGATCTTTCTATCAGATTCTATATATTCCTTTTGAATGTCTAAACATAAGTTCCAAGACACAGTTCACCACAGGCAAAACTGAAAGGCATTGATTTTAGAACTAGTTTTGATAAAATATTTCTGCCAAAAATTATCGTCTTAGGACTTTTTTTTAAAGGGGCCCTATCATGCTCATTATTAGGTTCATATTTGTATTTGTGCCTCTACTCTGACACGATTTTCTAGCTTTAATGTTCAAAAAGCTCTTTATTTTGTTCATACTGCTTGTACTGCATCACCTCTTTTCACCCTCTGTCTGAAACCAGAGCCCAGTCTGCTGGCTTTTTCCCAGGCAGTATCCAAATGACTGCTGATGCTTGTTTTCCCTGCAACCTGCTAAATGTCTGTGCAGTGCTGGCAAATTCCAGAAAAAACAGCGGCTATAGATGGATAGTGACAGGTCTGAATTGCCATGATTTTAGTTTTGTGTGTTTAGTTATTGGTTTTATTTTGAAATTCTACTCTCGCCGTGTCTTGTCTTCCTTCCTGTGTTTGCCCTCCTGTGTCTGATTGTGCCTCACTGTGTTCACCTGTTGCCCTTGTGTTTCTGCCTCCCCTGCCCAGCTGTGTCTTGCCTATGGGCTTAGATTTGTCTCATAAATATTTGTGTGAACATAAAAATAATTTCTGTGTAAATATGTGATTTGTAAATGTAAAACACCATCCACAAATGCATTTAAAAGATTTGCAAACTCACAAATAAATGTGCAAATGTAAAACGGATCTGAAAATAGGCAAAATACTTTCACAAATAAAGAAAAGATCTGTAAATACTAGAATTAATTTACAAATAAACAAAAGGAATTTGTGAATATCTCTTTAACATTGACATCTTTCGATCAGGCATTTGTGAATCCATTTTGTATTTGTCAACCAAAAATGCGCTTGTGGATCTCAAATCTCTGCTTGTGGATCGTCTTTTTACACACACAGAGTTTTGAGACAAACTTTCTGCCGGTCTCGACCGAAATCTGCTCGTGTCACTCGAGTAACCGAGTGATGGCCTGCTGATTACGACATTTCCGGATTTCAAGGTTTCAAAGTAAGAGCATGATGGTTTGTTTAATGTGCCGTTTTTTTGTATTACTTTAATGAACAGCGCTACATTAGGTGCATTCTTTATCACCATCATGTTATAGTGATAGTTAGTTTGTGTTCATTTATTTGTTCAATACAGCCTATTTCGAGCACATTCGTATGCATTGATGTTGAAGTAGGCTACTAATGGCACATTTCCACTGCAGGGCCTCACACGGTATAGTTAGGCCTTGGTAGGCCAGGCTCACTTTATGCTGCGTTTCCATTACAGTTTAGAAAACTGGGGGAAACACACAGAAGAAGAAAACGGCAAAGGAGTCATGGTGAGCTCCTAGAGAGAGAGATTTCTGAGAACTGACAACATTAGCAGTCTGAGTTAAAAAATATCTCAGTGAAGTCGTCATTACCCTGGGGTTTTGGTCGATAGTACACAGGCTTTGTCAGAAAAACCTCCTGCTTTAACCTAAAAAAAACCTCTTTCATCTCTGCCTCCTGCCTGCCCGCTCTTTTTCTGGTCACAAAATGTAACAAAGATTCCTATCGGCAGAAAGCATTTCTTTTTTAATATCTTTACATTAGAAGCTTGTCATTTCAATCAGTTTTGCATAAAAACGGCAGATGGTCTTTGTTCCATGCATGAACATGGCAGACGTGCACCTGAGGATTATCTATTGGATGATGAATTAATGTGAATCACGTCATCGCCTCCTCGGAGAAATCACTGCTAACACTGTACACCGAGTTGGGCCTCATAATTAAGTCCTGCTGAATAAATAACATGTGTTTACAGCTGACCCTGGAGACGGATGCTTTCTGGCAGCGAGCACGGTGCCGTCAATCTGACCTTTCCTTTTAGAGCTGTGGACGCTGTCTCAGGGGCCCGCTATTTTCAATATAATAGCCTTTGTGTTTGTTGCTTTGTTATGTGCCGCGGCTCATGTTAGCAATTCCTGCTGTACGATGCACTCATCTCTCCATTAGTGACACAAGTACAAGGCACCCAGATTGCGGAGTCTCTTCCACAGTGAAATCTATCCCTTCTAAAATGAATTTCATTCATTGTTTTGTGCAAGCTTGATTTAGTGTCCCTATCTCTCCCGCTTGCTTTTGTTGTTTTTCTTTTTGAACTTAAAAGCTGTTAAGCCTTTCACAGCGTGCTCCCTTTCCACCCAGCGAGAGGAGATAGCTGGCTGTCTTGTTTGTGAGCGGGCACCGAGGACATGCACTGACCAGTGGCGAGCCGTCCGGGCCCTCTAGGACTTGATTCAATTGTATTTGAAATAAATCCTTTGAATCTGCCTGTTCCGTTTCTGTTTAAATGTGAAGGGGTAAATGAAAGAAGCTCCTTGAGCCATCTCTGCGAGTTACTTTGAAGACAGGAGCTTATTGGTGGTCCTGCTGTAAATTCACAGAGATTTATGATTAGAAAATGATAAAAGTAGGGAAGACATGTGGAGATTATCCGACTAGCATAAATTCGTTCATGATGGCTCACTTCAGTGATAGTGATGACTTTGTTGCGAAATTATTAACCGAGTCATTTTCAAGATTGAGTTACAATGATACACTGTAGTGGCAAAGGATCAGCTGCATGACCCGCCATCAAATGCTTCATCCAAAAGGACAGCAGGATGGACTTTGTGTAGTGATTTGATCATCAAAGGTAGGCCCAAGTCATTTTCAATGTTGGCCGCCATGCCGACTTAATTCATTTGTAATTGTTACTTGGCTGTGGGTGCCCTGTCATGATAGGTGTTTATATAAATGGTGTTGTTTTGTGTGGTAGAGAGTCGCTGTCATTGATGCGTTTTGCAAAGTCACGGCTCGCCACTGGCACTGACCAAGGCCGCTGATATTCTGCAGCCAGGGGCGGTTCTAGGGGGGGCCAGTGCCCCCCTAACACTGACCTCTGACCCCCCTGTGGCCCCCCTAACAATTAAACGTTTTTTTTTGGTTTTTTTAAATGTATATTTTCTGGTACTCGGTTTGCCAAAAACCGCAGGATTTTTTTGCTGTAATGTGAGATTGTGCAGACACCCTTATGTAAAGTAGAGATGTAACTGTTCATTGCCTTTATTTTTATATAAATATGGTGTGAGTGCAAACATTGCACTATAACTTTTAGCTGAAGCTAACAGTAATAACTATAAGATCTATCTGAAATAAATAAGTGTACTGAAACAAATACCAATAACTGTCCTACATGTGCAAGTCATGAGCAAGTCTCAAGTCTTGGCCTACAAGTATCAAGCAAGTCCCAAGTCACTGTGATGAGAGTCAAGCAAGTCAAGTCAAGTCATTGCTCAGGTCAAGCAAGTCAAGTCAAGTCATACAAAATTCTGATGAATAAGCCCAGTTTCCGCATTTAAATCAGTTAAAAGACAGTGGTTATGAAAATGGATTTAACCCACACTATGATCTTCATTACATACACAGTTAATAATTTGAAATCTAATTTAGACCGATGACAATCATATTAGATTCATATTAACCCTAGAACTGCAGACAATATAACTAGGACTCAATCAAACAGTCTGTTCAAAAAGGCAGAATTCCAGGTAAGAAAATCATATATGGCATTTGCCATTATACATATTTAATTTAAATTTCTGTTAACACTAGAACCGCCAACAGCGTCAGCACCTACATAGATATCATTTTCAAATCATTTAATTTGTTCCTCTTCATAATTTCCTTATAAACTAAGTAGGACGATATTTAAAACTCACTTAATTGGGTTAATTTAGAAATTGCTTCAGTTTATCATCATAATAATAATGCATTTTATTTATATAGCGCTTTTCACAACTCAAAGATGCTTTACAGTATGAGGGAGGGTAGACAAACAAGGACAGGCAAACAAGTAAGTATAGTAAAATAAATAAAAAGGCAGTCAAGAGGAAGTTGATTGAGAGGGGGGGGGGGCTTATGGGTAGACAGAGTTGAAAAGATGTGTTTTGAGGCGGGACTGAAAGACTGTGAGGGACTCAGAGTCACGAAGATCTTGGGGGAGGGAATTCCAGAGCCTAGGAGCTGCCACTGAGAAAGCTCTGTCCCCAAAGCTGCAGAGTGTGACTGATCATAACAGATCAAAAAGTTCAGATTCATTTTACAATAAATCAAGGAATGATGCACTTCTACAAACAAAAACAACATAATTAAAACATTTAAACAAACTACTAAAAGTAGATGAACTACATTATTCAAAAGTTTACAGTAACTTCTGATAATAACACAGGGGAAATAAACGAGGCATCTCTTTTCCTCTCTCTCCCTCTCCTGACAGCCCGTCACTATCAGGGTTAGTCCAAATGAATCCCTTGGAGGTTCTAGTGTTCATTTACCGTTGTCTTCTCTTTGCAATGTTTAATCGATTTGAAACCAAGTCTAACGTGGCTTAAACTTAACGTTAGCATTCTAGCTAACACAACACATGCACGCACCTTTCTCTGTGGTTTTTTTTGTAGTGACGAAAGTTGGATGTTGTGGTGGTCGTGTCACTGATCTTTATGCTGCAGACCCTGCATACCGCTGTTCTCTTCTTATTACCGTCATCGACAACATAATCCTTGAATCCAAAGTTCACTATTTTTGGAGTAAAGCTAGCCGCTGCCATGTTAACTGAGACTCCTGCCTTTTAGTGGGTTGCCAGGTTTGTGCGCATGGCGCTATAATCACGTTTTTCAAAAAAACTAAACGTAATATCTCAAACGCCAATATTTAATTTTAAACAGTGAAGTCCTTTCAAGTCATCTATCTCAAGCTTAATTCAAGTCTCAAGTCATGAATACCAAGTCAAAGTCAAGTCAAGTCTTTTATCGATGTTAGTCAAGCAAGTCTCAAGTCAAAAAATATGCGACTCGAGTCAAGTCAGGTGACTCGAGTCCCCACCTCTGCTTCATACTGGGGGGCCAGTTACATACAAATAACTGGCCCCCCAGTGCCCCCCCCCCCCCCCAGTCAAATTGGTCTAGAACCGCCACTGTCTGCAGCAATGGATAAAGCTGTGATTCACTCCTCTGTGGCTTTGCTCAGACGTACGCCAAGGCTTCAGCCTTGGACTGAGGCCTGGTGTATTTTATAGTTTAAAATGTGGCAGACAGCGGACTGTCTGTGTCTTGCTTGTATGTTTGTTGCAGGTCGACATGTTGCAAGAAAGTGCATCTACCACTCAGTAACAGGGTCATTGCATTTGAACGGAAATTAACCTGAAACGAGGAGAGGACAAAGAGACAGGGACCAGGAAAGGTGAAGTCTTACTGCTGATTTGAACTGTTCCCAAGTGTATTCCTCTAGAGCTAGAATCTACAAATCAACAAAAACAACTAGAAATTAAAATGCTAATTAATCCTTTGGTTCATGCCTCATTCACCAGGCGTTGGGGAAAAGGGATTGCTTTCTAAAATCGATTCATGTAGTTTTCTTTAAGATTCTGAATTCCACCTGTATTTTTCTATTAGGGTTTTCTTTTTAATGGTGAGAAAATAAACCTCATACACTAAATAAAACACTTCATCATTGCTAATGTGTTACATTTATTTAATATTTCAATAATTGATTTTTTTTTATTTTGCAAAACACTGCACAAACATGTCAATCTATGAGATTACACTTTTTTCAGATGGTACAAGTATATAATCTCAAACATATTTTACTATGTTATTTGATATACCATACTGACACTATTTAATATAAAGCATGTAAGGCATTCACTTACTGTAAAAAATACCTCCACTTCGGAACTATTGTACTTTTGGAGTCAGGTGCTCCACCCTTTTTAGATTATTTTCATGAATTGAATTATCTTAATTTCTAAATATGTATTTGCATGCACATTGCACTGACCTCTCGTGCCCTTTCATGTGGATTTGTAGGGTTGTTTATCTGCCAATAAAAAAACAATTTGCTGTCCATTTCAATTTATAATGGGATTATATGAAAACTGGTGCAAACAATTTAGCATTAAGATATTGGTGAACAAGACCCAACTACACTTCCAGTTGCAAAGAAAAAACTGGTGTGTTCCCTCAAAAATGAAAATATTTCAATCAGGAGAGACTTAGTTGAAGTTGATAACATTTGTATTGCCGTATGCGCAATAGTGTTTTTGGAGATTAGACCCCATCATACTTTGATGAATTAGGGGGAGGGGAAGCCGACTAAAAAGAGAACCCCCCCCCCCCTCCGGGGTCTAGACACTGGTGGTGGTGAATACTAAGGAAAAATAAATCCGGAGTGATGAGGGTTCTTCTGGGCTGTCCTGCCTTGGATCTGAACATCTGGAGGTGAAGGAGGTGGAGGAGGGTTGCATCAATTCTCCTGAACGATGCTGACGGGGGAGAGAAGGGCAGATTTAAACGTGTTGCCGGGTGTGCTGTGATTGGCTGTGGGAAATAAGACACAGCCGATTGGTTTAGCTGGGGTGAGTTGCGCCTTTTGCTAATTGAGAAAGGGGGTGAGTGAGTGAGGGAGAATAATGAATGAGAGCATGGGAACCAGTCTTCCTGAAATAATTTACGCTGAGCTTAATTTCAATCAGGAGAGACTTAGTTGAAGTTGATAACATTTGTATTGCCGTATGCGCAATAGTGTTTTTGGAGATCATACTGTGATGAATTAGGGGGGAGGGGAAGCCGACTAAAAAGAGAAACCCCCAAAACAATAATGATGATGTGAACGATATCCGAGTGTTACAAATAGCGCAATGCTGAACGTGGACATATACTTACGATGTGATGAGTCTGTGAACAGAAGGAGGGTTAGACAGAAATATGCAGTGGGAGAGAGGGAAAAGCGAATTAGAATAGGGTGTGCTGCAGCGCGTATTAGGGAGCTGCCGACGTTTACATGTTAGAATCCTCGCTGATCTACTGACGTTACTTAAGCGCCGTGTAGGGTAGAGCTCTCTCCGCCCGATGTGATGCTGTTGGTACAATGCGACCTAGTAGCCTACTAGCGAGAGGGCTTGGGCCGCGTTGGGTAGTGCGTGCTCCCATGCGATAACAGTTTGCGTGGAGAGAGCTCCTGTTAGCTTGGCTGACGCATATGTTATAGGGTCTGATCTCCCTGCCCCTTGATGCTTATGTTGCATGGAGGAAAAACTCCTGTTAGCTTGGCTGACGCTGGGGCATATGTTACAGGGTCTGATCTCCCTGCCCCTTGATACTATGTGGCAGGAGTATGGCTCCTGATGGCTCGCTGAGCTGCTGGGCTTTGTAATAGGGTCTGATCTCCTGGCCCCTTGGTATATTTGGTTGCAGGGAGTGAGGCTCCTGTTTAGAGAACGAGAGTAGAGAATGAGACATTGCATGTAATATGACGTATCTGAGAGATATAATTACACCACCACCAGTTATATGCGTATCTTACCAGTGTTAAGGTTTGAGAGATCTTGATTAGCCAACACTGTGTGGATATCAGGTCGGATGTAAGGGGTGAAGGCAGAGGATGACCAGCGTAATCATGGATGAGTAGGGGTAGAACTTAGATCTGTTCTGGCTACTATGACTGAGCAAGCACCTCCGCATTTAGAATGCTTCAGACGTAGGCTGTAATGGCTGGCGTGAAAAGATAAATCAGAGAAGCAAACACCTCTTTTGGGATCGAAGCTGTAAGAGGAAGTGGTGAATTCGCCAGATCTAAGAAAGGCATACAAAGCCAAAAGAAATAGGGCTTCCAGCAGTGCGTCTAAATATGGAGAGAAAAACCTTGACTAAGTTCTGACGGCATTTTATGCAAAATGGAAAGTATAATAGGCTGTCTGCTATCGGGAATGGGAATGAATGATTTGGAAATGCCTCTAAGAATAAGTTTGACTGCGGGATGAGAGAAAATGCCTGCGAAGCTGGGGTCATAGCATCTGATATTAAATTGGATGCCGGCGAGCAGGCTGCGAATGTACTGGGGCTTGAAATGTCGGTCATCCGTGCAATAGCAAATAAAGGCGCACACGTTGTTGATAGTAACGGGTTTAAGAGGCGTGCGTAGTGTGACGCAAGACATGGCGAATGTATGCCAGGCAAACTCGTACGTTTTGATAGTAGACTTGGCTAAGCCTTTTCTCATAAAAGCTCTAGCTGAGTCGAGGTAGCTCGTGATGGTGTTGAATTTAAATATAGCGCTATGAGGTGGAATGGGGGAATCCTGATCGGTCGTGGATTTGCGTCTGGGCAGATTCTCCGGAAAGCCTGAAGTTGAAACGAGAGAGAGCGTCAGCGAAAGTGTTGAGGTGACCAGGAACGTGGCGAGCTGTAATGAAGTCAGAATGATTGAAGACCATGTGATGCTTCTCATAAAGGGCATCATGTCTTTAGCGGAAGACCACCCTTTGTTGATGACACTGCTTCGTTGTCGCATAGGACTGAAATGCGTTTGCGTTTCCAGAGATGGCCCCATACGTGACGAGCTACGGCTATAGGGGGCATTGCAGAGGATAGAGCGAGACGGGAGATGGGGGACGGCCATGAGCCTGCGAACCATTCTTCCTGGAAAACACCCCCAAAACCTGCGGATGGGGCAGCGTCGGCTTTGCTGGAAAAGTTTTTATGGTAATGCGGGAATACGTTTTTTGCGTAATTCTGGTTTAGATCCCCGATTAGCGCCGGGTAGCAGTCGAGCTCGTGTCTTCTTTCGGGATAAACGGAGCAAATCACGTCCCTGTAAACTCCGAAAGCTACAAGGAACTGCCCGATATTAAGGTCTGTATTGAGGCGGGGATCTGATGCCTTAAAGACTGCTGTTATTCCTCCCCCGGAGGCAATATTTGCTTGCACTCGGGAGAGGGTAGAAGGAGGCTGGCCAAATTGATGTCTTTGCCTTGTTGTATTTTTGCCCTCAGCCGGTTTGAAATGTTAGCTGCCTTTAGCATGTAAGGCCTGCCTAGGGGTGGGGCTAGAGTGGCAGAGGCCAGGGAATGAGCAGTGTCCCCGTCTTGCGGAAGTGAAATGGGCTGGAGCAGCGAAGGCCCTGGGAGCGGTTTTTCTTCTTAGCCGGAGGGGCCTCTGCGTAGGCTGATTTGCAAGATCTTTTGCCCGCGCCCGGCGAGGGGGCCTGCTGGATCGGCTGACTCCTGCCTGGGAAGAAGGCTTGTAGCGAGTACTGCCGGCTCGCGGAGCTCAGAAAGGGGAAGGCTTGGAGCGGGGGAGATGCCCTGCTCATCGAGTTGAGGAATGAGAAAGCCTGTCTCTGCTGAGGGGGAGCCGGTTTGGGAGGCTAACTGGGCGCTGGTCCGCCGGCCGCCTGAGGATGTGGGAGCAATCTTGCAGATATTGCTGAGATCGGCATCCTCCTGGAAGGGATCTTGGTCCGAATCGGACATGATTTGTTTTATCGCGACGCAGCGAGTAGATAACTGTGCTTGCATCAATTCTCCTGAACGATGCTGACGGGGGAGAGAAGGGCAGATTTAAACGTTTTGCCGGGTGTGCTGTGATTGGCTGTGGGAAATAAGACGCAGCCGATTGGTTTAGCTGGGGTGAGTTGCGCCTTTTGCTAATTAAGAAAGGAGGCGAGTGAGTGAGGGAGAATTGTGAATGAGAGCATGGGAACCAGTCTTCCTGAAAGAATTTACGCTGAGCTTCATAACACTCCGTGGTAACTGATAATATCATCAGCGAGCTGGAATAAAGATGTTGCCAAGATTAGAAGCACTGGTGTGATTCTTATGTGCTAATTACACCAACATAATAACACTTTCATTAGACAATTCATGTTGCTCTCAGTGTGTTTTCCCCCATAAACCTCCCATCATTAACTCCATTACACCCTTAAAGGCCTCGTGTGATTCCCTACAGGTAGTGAAAGCCTCCCTTCACGTCTCCAAAGCTTATGCTCCCTCACAGACTCACCTGTTGAATGAGTCTGCGGGGAAAAGCCATTGAGTCTAGCTGTTTGTATCAGTAAGACAATGAAAGCAGCATCTGTTTCTCTTGCAAGTTTACAGATTTATTAAACCTTGTTAGCTTAATCATGATTGAAATAAGGCAGATATGTATGAATGTATAAACAATTAAAAGCATTTATATCACACAAAAACAGCTGCAGACTGGAAAATAAGAATGTTATGACATTTTAATTCAGCCTCTTTGGATTGCAGTCCTCGGCCATCGAAGGGACTCGTGTGTGTGCCAACATCTACCCTGCAACACTGACACTGATCTGCACCTCCATGTACAGCTGGCTCATGTTTTTCAAAGGGATATTTTCTGTGCCTAACACAAAAACGTTGGTCAAGCCTCCAGTGGTAGGATGCACTTTTTTCCTGCAGCTTTCCCTGCACGTTTACTTGGTAATATTGGTCTATCTTACATTAGAAATCCTGACCTGAACCTTAAAATAGTTTTAAAAATGTGCTTTGAGTCGTCTCATCAGCTGGGGCAGAGACAGTAAGAACAAGGTGAAGATGCAGATATTCCTCTGTTGTGTTTTCCTCCTCATTAACAGCAGCCCCTTTCCTGCCCTCCATAAATCATAATACAACAATGCTTGCGTACACTGTACTGTAAGCCTAACCTTTCATAATGACACTGTGTCCACAGTTGGTAGTCTCCTTCTTTGTGTGCTATTGTACTCAACTGTCAGTGGGTTACAGACTTGCTTAGTTTCCATGAATTTGGTGGCAGTGTGTAGCATGGGCCAAGGAAGAACCCATTACATTTTGGAGTGGATCCAAATCATGGGGAGATACAATAATCTTGCAAGAGATAAGAGATATATTTTGGGTTGATGGCCAGGCTTGGAATTTCTTCATTTTTGGGGCAAGGCCATTTGGCCTTTGGTGTCACACATTTTCTTAGGGCACAAAGGCTACATGCCAGGGCACAAAGGCCATTGAGGGGAAAATGTGGATTTGGAGCTTACAAATAAATAACTTCACTTTCTGATAAGAAAAACACACGAATGACATAGAAAACAAATTCCTTTTTTAATATCAATAATGTCAAACATTATATCATCATATAGGCCTATGCCTCCTTAGTAGGGATGTTAAGATTCACCGATTCGCATCAGTGCACCGGCATAAACGTTCAAGATGTGAGTGCACCGGTTGAAAGAGTGCACATTGGCTACAGTTTGGGTTGAACTCGCGATGCATCGATTGTAGCGTCTCTTTGCATCGGTAAAAACCGATTCATTCATATATATAATATTATTCACTCGTGTCAGCACTCTGCAGAGACGATCTTTGATCTTTGCTTCGCCACTACCGTGCCCGAGAGCCACGTGTCCGCGTCACAGTTATCAACAAGCATGAAAGTCGAGGAGAAAGAAATGCACAGTGCACCGAAAAATAAATATAAATCAAATGTTTGGCAACACTTCGGATTACTTCGGTACCAAATAGGAGGTTCTTTACCGAGAAACAAATCCCCGCTCTTTATGACAAAGTGAGAAGAGAGTTAGTTGACTCGCTGAGCAATGCCCAAAGAGTTGCAATTACAGTTGATGGCTGGACGTCTTGCGCCACTGACTCATATGTCTCGGTCACGGCACACTATATTGATGACGAGTGGGTATTGCAAAACCATGTTCTGCAGACCAGAGTGTTCAACAAGGCCCACACAGGAAATAATCTAGTAATGTTACAGCAAGAAGTTTGCCGCAAGTGGAAAATTGAAGACAAGAATCCAGCGTCAGATAATGCAAGAAACATGATACTGGCTGGAGTTGGTGCACAGATGGAGCCACATGTGCATCGCGCACACCCTAAACCTGGCCTCCCAAAAAGCCCTGAAGGTGGACAGGGTGTCAGAGCTTCTGGTGAAAATGAGGAAGGTGGTGACTTATTTCCACAAAAGCCCAAAAGCAACTGAAGCTCTCCGTGAAATGCAGATCCAGTTACACCTGCTTCACCATAAGCTAGTGCATGATGTTTCCTGGACATGTTGGAGCGTTTTTGGGAACAGCAGCCTGCTGTGTTGAACACCCTGCTGTCAAAGACGATAAGGAGGGGAGAAGCCATGGCCAGCCTGACAGAGGAAGACATGACACTAATCCCAGAGGTAATCAAATTGATGTCCCGCCTGAAAGTAGCAACTACACTCATCAGTGAGAAAAAAAAAAACTCCATCTCAATGATCTCCCCAATCCAGACCAAACTGTGGAGGCAGTTCCAGTCAGATGAGAGCGATCTACTGGTCATTTCCCAGATGAAGGAACGATTCAGACAGGACTTAAATGGTCGCTACTGACGATACACATATCTCCAAGACCTCCTCCACTACGCCTCAGCACTGTATCCCCGCCTCAAAGACCTGGCTTTCCTGGATGACAACGACACTAAGGACATGATATTCACGAGGATAACAGCAGAGGTGGTGAAGATGGATGGACAGGTAAGAATATACTATGTAGCTAGTGTCTGTCTCACTTTCACTGTTATTTACATGTGGCTTACTTAACTGATGCTTATTTGTTTAGTTTAAGGAAATCTAATAGCTCATCTGTGCTGATTATTGTCAGGCAGGGGATGGTGATACACTTAATGAGGACCAGGCAGCTGAAACAGAAGGTGACAGGAGCCCCCACAGAGAGGAAGAAGAGACAGGTTTGTTTTAATGGGAACTGTGCCAAAAGTTATAAAAGTGTATTGATTTGAAAATGGGTGTGTATAGTATTGTATGTCATCATTTTTTAAATCTAAATCTAAAAATCCTCTCTTCTCTTCTTTTCCACTCCCTAGATGATGTGCCTCCCATGAAGAAGATGGCCTTGGACCAGATGTTCGGTGATTTCCTCCTTGCAAGATCACCAGTAAAGACCACAAAGGAGAGAGCTAAGGAGGAAATCTTAAAGTACAGAGGGAGGGATGCTTTAGGTTTGAGTGGTGATGTGTTGCAGTGGTGGAAAAAACAAGTGGATCTTCCACTGCTCTCAACATTGGCAAAGAGCTACCTGTCCATCCCTGCTACAAGTGTACCCTCTGAACGAGTGTTTAGTACAGCCGGTGACATAGTGACAGCAAAGCGCAGCTTGCTTCATCCTGACTATCCTGGCTCCAAAATGGTGGAATGAGTTCCCCATTGAAATCAGGACAGCATAAAGCCTGCACATCTTCCGGCGCAAACTGAAAACTCATCTCTTTCGACTCCACTTCGAGCGATAGAATTACTAACAAAGCACTTATATACTAATAAAGGACTGGCTTATCTAAAGCCAGTTGAGTAGCACTTGAAATGTTTTCCTCTATGAAACCTGATGTACTTATATGATTCTGTTTTATTCAAGGTTGTGTCTTCCTGTTCGAATGTACTTATTGTAAGTCACTTTGGATAAAAGTGTCAGCTAAATGCAATTAAATGTAATGTAATGTAATCATGTTGATCAACTAATATTCCTGAAGGAAAATCTGCAAGCTAGACATATGAGTTAAATCACTCAGTGAGTGATAGTGGTTTTTATTTGACAGCAGCCTGTGACTGCCAATAATAGTTGAAATGTTATTAAGACCTATTTTTGAAAGGTTATTTGTATTCTTTCATAATAGAAACCACTGCTTTCTGCTCACTGGTGAGTTAGCCTACTGAATGAGTGTTATGTACTGTATCAGTCTGGCAGTTGTATGGTCATTGCTATATGGTAATTGTTTTTTGCACATTGTTAATGCTGGTCAATAAGGAATAAAACAAAATCCTCTGTCGTACCATATTGAATTGTATCATTATTTTTTTACCGTGTTGAATCGCATTGTATCGCCCCGAATCGCATAATATTGAATCAAATCGTATCGAACTGTATCGCAACAGGGGTGAATCGTATTGTGTCACATCGCCCGGTGCTTCAAATGTATCGTTAATGTATCGTATCGTTGGCAACGTATCGAGATGTGCATTGCATCGGCCTCAGTGATGGAGATGCACATCCCTATTCCTTAGTATTACCGTATATAAAATGAAATACTCTACTTTGAATAATTAGTGTTTGGTATGTTTTCTATCTACAACTTCTCCCATTCACAAATCCGAAATAAAATCTAAAAATCTAAAATTCTATTAATATGTAACAAATATATTCAATTTCAGAGCAGAAGAAACAGCTTTCAAGGGTCAAACTCTGCACATAAATCATTCAGCAGTGCACAGTGAAGCTCCAAGTGTGTGTGTGTGTGTGTGTGTGTGTGTGTGTGTGTGTGTGTGTGTGTGTGTGTGTGTGTGTGTGTGTGTGTGTGTGTGTGTGTGGTGTGTGTGTGTGTACATGAGTCTCTTTAATACCATTTTTCAACTCGAGCGTCAAATTTGCAATGTTCAGTCGTTGAACCAGGGAGCCTGTGGTCGTGAGTCAACTGCTTTCCAGCACACAAACTGAATTTCACCGAAAACACTGCACTATATTTATTCCTGTATTTATTCATTCATGTTTTTATTCCTACATTTATTTATGCTTCTATCCATTTATACTTATGACATGTTCCGACCTCTATACAGATGTAGCACCTCATTTCAGACTCCAGCTTACAGCTTCCTGCCTACGACCTGCCTAAGACCAGGGTTGCGTTCCGATAATCCAAAAATCAGCTCCTAAATTCTAACCCTATCTCCTATTCCTTGACCTCTGAGTGAAACGTCACGGGGTTAAGGGATAGTGGATAGGAGAATTCAAAAGGACTTAGGAGAAGAGACTGCAGGACTTTAGAGAATCCGAATGCACTTTCACTATCCGACGTGTTTATGATGCGCCAGCGGACGTCATGAATGTGCGTCTGCTGCTGTGGGGAAACTATGGAAACTACAGTTTTCTATACAGCGGACTACAACATGGATTAAGAACGAGGGACTACTGTAAAATCATCTAGAGACTCTGCACCGTGCTCTGATGCTGTTGCTTTATACTTTATGAACGTGGACAACAGAGAAACATATTCTTCATGACCAAAGTTGTAATTGAAATAAAAAAGGAAAGTGAAATGTATGCTCGTCACCCTCTCCCTCCGGTCCACATTAATATAAATGATCCCAATACATATGATTGTATGAAAATATCTTAAAATAAATACAAATGTATTTATTATAAAAGTTAGTCCTTAACATCTATCACTGTGTATATCACCATTCAAACATCTATTAAAAGTTGAACAAACCCCACACAGCTCAGTGAAATGTTGACTTTATTTGACAATTTCAGTAAAAACTAATTTTCATATTTCTCTTTTTGATTATTATACCGATGAACGTTCAAAACAAAGCACTTTGGCAAGTTACCACTTACGTTTTAAAATGCTTAATAAGCACCGTAACTTTCATGATAGCCTATAACTTCTCCGTCATAATTATACGGTGGCCCTGAATTGCAAGAAACCACAGCATTTCAGAAAACACCACAGCATTTCACATGGGACGGAAAGGGTATTCCTTTAGGGAGAACACTTCTTGTTTGTGATTGGATAGAGCCAGCCAGAGAAGCACTGCTGTGATTGGTTGTTTTTGCTGCCAGTCAAGAAATGACGCTTCGTGATTGGTCAACACCCAACAGTGAAATATGTCCCAACACATCAGCCGTTAGCACACACTCAGAGCTCACAGCTCCTCATATCTGTTCAGAAACTAGACAAAAGTTAAACATGTAGGCTACAAACCACAGACTGTCTGTGTCATGGTGAATACAGTCGCTGCTTTATTTATGTCTGTATGACGTTGTTGTGAGTGTGGACGGAGCAGCAACAGGTTAGTTTAGCCTGATGGATCCGATTCCATTCAGAAAACACGCATTTTAAAAGCTTTTCGCCTGTCGTCTTGTTTGCAGACTTGTTAAAGCGTTAATTCATGTGTTTTACTAACCGTTATCAGTATGTAGTTGCTTCGGCATCACTTTGAAACATGTATTACAATTAAATCACGGTCAAATATGTTCATTTTGTTGTAGTTGGTATCTCCCATATAATTGACATGGAGATACGCCCCGCCCCCTCTCCAGCACCTCTTGTTTGAATGACAGGAGCAAACGGAGCAAACACAGCTGTCAGCCGCGGTGAAACTCGAGCGATTAGAGCGATGCGAATATTGGGTAGTCTACCATAGTATATACATGGAGATAAGCCCCTTAAAAACCATCAATGAATAAAGCATTAATTCTGTGTTTACTCCTGTCATTCAAACAAGACGCTGGAGAGGGGGCGGGCCGTATCTCCATGTAAATCCTATCGGAATCGGATCCATCAGGCTAAACTAACCTGGAGCTGCTCCGTCCACACTCACAACAACGTCATACAGACATAAATAAAGCAGCGACTGTATTCACCATGACATAGACAGTCTGTGTTTTGTATATGTTTAACTTTTGTCCAGTTTCTGAACAGATATGAGGAGCTGTGAGCTCTGAGTGTGTGCTAACAGCTAACGGCTGATGTGTTGGGCCAATCACGAAGCGTCATTTCTTGACTGGCAGCAAAAACAACCAATCACAGCAGTGCTTCTATGGCTGGCTCTGTCCAATCACAAACAAGAAGTATTCTCCCTAAGGAATACCCTTTCCGTCCAATGTGAAATGCTGTGGTGTTTTCTGAAATGCTGTGGTGTTTTCTGAAATGCTGTGGCGTTTAGTGAAATGCTGTGGTGTTTTCTGAAATGCTGTGGTGTTTTCTGAAATGCTGTGGCGTTGATAGCGCAGAGTGAAGCAGGTAGGACCCAAACGCAGATAACACTTGATAATACCTTTATTGCAAGGGCTCTTATCTAACATATAATTTTAACAAACAAAACACTCTACGGTGAACCAGGTCACAAACAAAAGAAGCACCAACACTGAACACAGGACGAGACAAGACTAAATACAGGGAGGGATAATTACCAGACAAGAAACAGCTGGGCAGGGGAGGAGAAACACAAGGGCCACAGGTGAACATAATCAACTAACTAGACACAGGTGAGGAGGGAGGAGAAAACACAAGGGCCACAGGTGAACACAATCAACTAACGAGACACACCAGGGAACTAACGACGGAAGAAAAACATGACATAGAGGACAGCGGAAACACCCAAACCTAGACATAGACCCGTGACCTGACATGACAACCGTGACAGAACCCCCCCCTCAAGGGACGGATTCCAGACGTCCCTAAACAAAAAATCCAACATAGTCCAACAGGGTGGGTGGAGGGGGTCCGGAGGAGGGACGTATCCCTAGGCCACCAGGGTGGGTGGAGGGGGTCCGGAGGACGGGACTAAGCTGACCGCCCAGGAGCCCAGTAGGGGACCAGGAAGGGATCTCGGGCGGACGGCCCGGGGGCAAGGCAGAGTCTAAGGTGGGGAACTCGGGCGGACGGCCCGGGGGCAAGGCAGAGTCCAAGGTGGGGGTCTCGGGCGGACGGCCCGGGGGCAAGGCAGAGTCCATGGTGGGGAACTCGGGCGGACGACCCGGGGGCAAGGCAGAGTCTAAGGTGGGGAACTCGGGCGGACGGCCCGGGGGCAAGGCAGAGTCCAAGGTGGGGGTTCTCGGGCGGACGGCCCGGGGGCAAGGCAGAGTCCATGGTGGGGAACTCGGGCGGACGACCCGGGGGCAAGGCAGAGTCCAAGGTGGGGGGTCTCGGGCGGACGGCCCGGGGGCAAGGCAGAGTCCATGGTGGGGCGAAGGCCACAGCGGGCGAACTCAGGGGGCCGAGCATGAGGGCGAAGACCAGACAGCTCCGGAGGCCGGGCAGGACCCGGTGTCGGCCGGACAGGAACCGGAGCCGGCGGGACAGGCTTCGGCAGGATCCCCCACGGAAGAGGACCAGGAGTTGGCAGGACCCCCAGCAGGAGGGTGGACGACGGGACCTCCAACGAGACAGGACAAAGGGTTGGCAGGACCCCCGGCAGGAGAGTAGTCGGCGGGGCCTCCAACGGGACAGGACACAGGGTTGGCAGGACCCCCGGCAGGAGAGTAGTCGGCGGGGCCTCCAACAGCACAGGACATAGGATTGGCAGGACCCCCGGCAGGAGAGTAGACGGCGGGACCTCCAACGGCACAGGACATAGGGTTGGCAGGACCCCCGGCAGGAGCGTAGTCGGCGGGACCTCCAACTGGACAAGACATGGGGTTGGCAGGACCCCCGGCAGAGGGCTAGTCTGCGGGACCTCCAACTGGACAAGACATGGGGTTGGCAGGACCCCCGGCAGAGGGCTAGTCTGCGGGACCTCCAACTGGACAGGACATGGGGTTGGCAGGACCCCCGGCAGAGGGCTAGTCTGCGGGACCTCCAACTGGACAAGACATGGGGTTGGCAGGACCCCCGGCAGAGGGCTAGTCTGCGGGACCTCCAACTGGACAGGACATGGGGTTGGCAGGACCCCCGGCAGGAGACTAGTCTGCGGGACCTCCAACTGGACAAGACATGGGGTTGGCAGGACCCCCGGCAGAGGGCTAGTCTGCGGGACCTCCAACTGGACAAGACATGGGGTTGGCAGGACCCCCGGCAGAGGGCTAGTCTGCGGGACCTCCAACTGGACAGGACATGGGGTTGGCAGGACCCCCAGCGGAACCTCCAACGGTACAGGACATGGGGTTGGCAGGACCCTCGGCAGAGGGCTAGTCTGCGGGACCTCCAACTGGACAAGACATGGGGTTGGCAGGACCCCCGGCAGAGGGCTAGTCTGCGGGACCTCCAACTGGACAGGACATGGGGTTGGCAGGACCCCCGGCAGGAGACTAGTCTGCGGGACCTCCAACTGGACAAGACATGGGGTTGGCAGGACCCCCAGCGGAACCTCCAACGGTACAGGACATGGGGTTGGCAGGACCCCCGGCAGAAGACTAGTCTGCGGGACCTCCAACTGGACATGAGCAGGGGCTTGAGTGGGGACTCGAGAGAGGGCTTGAGAGGGAACTTGAGAGGAAACTGGAGAGTGGACTCGAGAAGGAACTCGAGAGTTGACTCGAGAGGTAACTCGAGAGGAGACCTGAGGGGAAACTTGAGAGGTGACTCGAGAGGACACTGGAGAGTTGACTTGGGAGGTGACTCGAGAGGACACTGGAGAGTTGACTTGAGAGGTGACTCGAGAGAACACTGGAGAGTTGACTTGAGAGGTGACTCGAGAGAACACTGGAGAGTTGACTTGAGAGGTGACTCGAGAGGACACTGGAGAGTTGACTTGAGAAGGAACTCGAGAGGTGACTCGAGAGGTAACTCGAGAGGGGACCTGAGAGGGGACTTGAGAGGGAACTCGAGAGTAGACCTGAGGGGAAACTTGAGAGGTGACTCGAGAGGACACTGGAGAGTTGACTTGGGAGGTGACTCGAGAGGACACTGGAGAGTTGACTCGAGAGATAACTCGAGAGGGGACCTGAGAAGGGACTTGAGAGGGAACTCGAGAGGAGACTCGAGAGGTAACTCGAGAGGAGACCTGAGAGGGGACTCGAGAAGGAACTCGAGAGGTGACTCGAGAGGTAACTCGAGAGGGGACCTGAGAGGGGACTTGAGAGGGAACTCGAGAGGAGACCTGAGGGGAAACTTGAGAGGTGACTCGAGAGGACACTGGAGAGTTGACTTGAGAGGGGACACGAGAAAAGACTCGAGAGGGGACCTGAGAGGGGACCTGAGAAGGAACTCGAGAGGTGACTCGAGAGGTAACTCGAGAGGGGACCTGAGAGGGGACTTGAGAGGGAACTCGAGAGGAGACCTGAGGGGAAACTTGAGAGGTGACTCGAGAGGACACTGGAGAGTTGACTTGAGAGGGGACACGAGAAAAGACTCGAGAGGGGACCTGAGAGGGGACCTGAGAGGGAACTCGAGAGGTGACTCGAGAGGGGACCTGAGAGGGGACTTGAGAAGTGTCTGGAGGGGAAACTTGAGAGAGTTGGTTTGCCAACAGAACACGGGGTGCTGGAGTCGGCCGGTACGCCGACAGGACACGAGGAGCTGGCGTCGGCCGGTACGCCGACAGGACACGGGGAGCTGGTGTTGGCTGGGGAGCCAACAAGAGACGAGGTGCTGGAGTCGGCCGGTACGCCGACAGGACACGGGGAGCTGGAGTTGGCTGGGGAGCCAACAGGACACGAGGAGCTGGTGTTGGCTGGGGAGCCAACAAGAGACGAGGTGCTGGAGTCGGCCGGTATGCCGACAGGACTCGGGGAGCTGGCGTTGGCCGGTAAGCCAGTCCTGGAGCCGAAACTGGAGTCGCGACCAGGGGTACTGGAGCCGGTACTGGAGCCAGAACCATGGCTGCTGGGGCCGGAACTGTAACCGGAACCATGGCTGCTAGGGCTCGGGCTAACCTGGCCTTGCGACGACTCCTTTAGCAGCCGCCTGAATACTCCGTGGACCTCCATAAGCCAGACGAGTACCCGAGAACGGATCCTGGACAGGAGCAGGAAATGGGGAAGAAGCCGGGGCTGACTCCAGACGGAACCCACTAAGGCGTATGGTGCCAGGTTGGGAATCGGGAGGTAGGGAGCTAGCATGCCTGGGGCTAGCAGGCCGGGAATCACACACCGGGAGGATCTTTGAAATCCAGCCAGGTAAGAACTTCACCAAACCTGGTTTCTCTCTAGCCATTTGGCGCGCCTCCGACAACACAGCCTCTCGCTGCTGAACTCCGGGTGCTCTCTTCCATCGATCCGAGCAGTTAGCCAAAAAAAAGGAAAAATTCAATAATTCCCACTCGAACGGATCTGCTGGGCCCATTTCTGGTTGGTGCTTTCTGATAGCGCAGAGTGAAGCAGGTAGGACCCAAACGCAGATAACACTTGATAATACCTTTATTGCAAGGGCTCTTATCTAACATATAATTTTAACAAACAAAACACTCTACGGTGAACCAGGTCACAAACAAAAGAAGCACCAACACTGAACACAGGACGAGACAAGACTAAATACAGGGAGGGATAATTACCAGACAAGAAACAGCTGGGCAGGGGAGGAGAAACACAAGGGCCACAGGTGAACATAATCAACTAACTAGACACAGGTGAGGAGGGAGGAGAAAACACAAGGGCCACAGGTGAACACAATCAACTAACGAGACACACCAGGGAACTAACGACGGAAGAAAAACATGACATAGAGGACAGCGGAAACACCCAAACCTAGACATAGACCCGTGACCTGACATGACAACCGTGACAGGCGTTTAGTGAAATGCTGTTGTGTTTTCTGTAATGCTGTGGCGTTTAGTGAAATGCTGTTGTGTTTTGTGAAATGCTGTGGCGTTTTGTGAAATGCTGTGGTGTCTTGCACTTCAGGGCCACCATATGATCGTTTGTTTCCGTGAACGGCCGACTGTTGTGTGACGACAAATGCTGCGGCTGCAAGGCATTGTGGGGCATTGTTATAAAGGAAGTTTGAGACCTCCTTTCCTTTCATTTAGAGAATTGGAACGGCACTTAACATGGCTGCCACTGACGTACTTCCGGGTCATTTCACTTGGTTAGGAAGGTTCCTAAGATAAATGGACTATTGGAACGCAACCCTGTAGCGAGGAATGTTAAGCCCTCCCACTATTTTCCAAGAGGGCATTGCCAGATTTTCTATTTCAGGTTTTAACCAGGAGATGGCGCTTCATTCACAAATACAGAAAGACAACTTTCAGCACTTTCAGTTGTGTTTTGAAGAGCATTTGAACACATATTTTTGATCAAATAAAGTATATCTAATCTTGTAATTCAATATTATATAGTCTTTATATATTAAATAATCATAATAATAATGTAAATGTTTACATTACACTTCTTTATTTGTTATGCTCATACTTTTACCTTTGCAATCGTTTGCTTTAATATGCAGTATATTTTTTATATATTTTTGTGTTTGCTTCCTCCTGCTCCCTTTCGGACACATACTGTATCATTTATTATTATTATTAATATGAAGATATTATTAAGATAAGATAAGATGTTACTTTATTGATTGAACATTTTAGTTTAGAATGTGCTGTCCCACGGTAATTCAGAAGGCTCACAGGTCACATTCCGACCATTATTTAAAACAATACTGTAGGTGCTTTCCCACCGTCTACAGTTTGATTTGTATAGGGAAGCTCTGTGGCTGATTGGCCGGCGATTAGGTGTGGCGCATTTATCATCGGTGATCAGAGCTAACTGCCCAACCCAGTCTCATAAAAAAACTTGTAATAACTACGTTGGTCCACAACGTAGGACGTAGTATTTCTACAAAAACGCCTCTGAAATTGTAAGATCCCTACGTTTTTTTTCACCATTCATTCCAATGGCTGGCGTCTATGTCACGTGATCTTCACATTTCTCTCTGCAGAAAAAAAAAACATGGCCGAACTTCATTTTATTCTCGGTGGAAAATGCCTATTTTAAAGTTAGTTTGGCCATTAAAATGCGTTTTGATGTCATTTGATGCGAGAAATATGAGTTGTTATTTCAGATTATGTGTGCAGTGGATGTACATGTTTGCTAGTTATTACGAAGATCACTTCAGGAAATTGTGTCGATACAACGTTTTTCATTGTTACCAAGGTGGTTGCTAGGGACGCTGCTATCGATATTATTTCTGTTATGTTGTGTAACAGTTTAATGGTGTAATCTTTATTGCTACCCCCACTGTAACTTTTATCCATGTATTTTTTCTTTTATTATCTTTTCTTTTTAATGACTGATTTTAAATGCCATTTTCTTAATGTCTTTCATTTTTTGTAAGGCACTTTGAATTGCTGTGTGTTGATTTCGTCTTTATTATTATTATTAATATGAAGATATTATTAAGATAAGATGTTACTTTATTGATTGAACATTTTAGTTTAGAATGTGCTGTCCCACGGTAATTCAGAAGGCTCACAGGTCACATTCTGACCATTATTTAAAACAATAGGTGCTTTCACACCGTCTACAGTTTGATTTGTATAGAGGGAGCTCTGTGGCTGAATGGCCAGCGATTAGGTGTGGCGCATTTATCATAGGTGATCAGAGCTAACCGTCAGATTTCATTTAAAAAACAGGTCTGATTTTAAGACTATGTCTGCGCTCATAAAGAATGATAAGAATAAGAATGTATTGAACTGGTTTAATTAATTAGTGAGTTTTTTTTTACACTAGAACCGCCAATCGGGCCAATTTGTGTGGTGTGTTGTGTGCGTGCAATGTAACTTTTTTTCAATAAAATATTAAAATCCATAAAAGCATTTCAATTAATATTGGGAGTCATGTCGTTACTTTGTTGAGAATGTGGCCATGTAATAAGCGGGATAATTTACAGCGACTTGATCCTTATGGGGAAAATAACACCATTCATGCTGATCAAGATCATGATCTGCCGACGAGGCTCCATTAAAATATAAATATTTTTAGTGAATTACTGAGGCACGTTAATAACGTTTTAATGAAGTTGAATACAGCATATTCATATGTGTCAGTGACTTCATGTCAATTCGGCGAACATAAACATAAATGATCGTGGTGAAGATGATGATTAAATTAGGATTAAAAATCGAGAGCCGGGCTGCATTTCCTCCCATTCGTTTTTTTCGACTAAGCAACATTATTTTGTTAAATAACAACATGGTGATGTTTTGTAAATGATTACATGTCTCTTATTTAGCACAGAGTATGATATCTGTGACATATGGATCTGATCAAAGTTCCGCTGTACATCCAGCGTACTGTATCTGACTTTATTTCACATGAGCTCCAGTGTGGAACCCCACTGCACCCCCTGGTGGATCAATGATCCATTGCAGCTGGCTTCATTATAATTACATTTATTTATCACGGGGGCGGTCTCAAGTCAAGCTGGAGGTTTTCCCTTGAGCGAGGGCAGATCACGTACCAATCACGGCCCTCGCGTTTCAAACTGTCCGAAATTAGGTGCTACATCTGTATAAGTGAGGGTCTGAGCTCTTTTAATTCCATCGTGTCACCGGGCCCGGGTACAGGAAGGGTAATATGGTTCTTATTATACATCCATGGGTATTATGAGCGTTGTGGTTCAACGGCTCAACCGATCTGAATCGCTTCCTGAAGCAGTTACGTGGTATCGATAGGCAGCGAGGCTTCGTTTGTCATCGGTGACGTCACTGGCCCAAAACGATACAAGCCTCGATACAAGCTTCACAAAAAGCTTCGGTGATTACTCGACACACGCTCCGAAGCCTCGGCGCAATACGTAACATTACTACCCTCTACCCCTAGAGGGGGACACGTAACAATGGCCCTGAACACATTTTCTTTTCAGCCTCCTTGTTTTATCCACATAACGATGTACAGTATAGCTACATTCACATGACCAATAGAAAAATGTCTATTCGCCTACGTTGGGTTTCTATGGAGAAAGTGAAACCGTCAGTGTCGCACACCTCTCCAAATTGTGGCAGCCGAGCTCAAAGTAAAAATTATTTCACCTTTGACCTTGTTTGTCGCTGAACTTTCAAACTTTGCTAGATGTTTTCACCGCATGATGCGCCCAGCCGTGCTGTTAGCATCATGTGAATTAAGCTTTTAGCTCATGAACACACCAAAGTCTTTGAAAATAACTTCCCAACTTGAGAAATAAGGTATCACAAAGTTCACCAGAACTGAAATCTTAAGCATTGCCACTTCAACATTGTGATTCGTACCTTGTTAGCTTGTTGACTTGCTAGCTTAAAGCAGTGGTTCTCAAAGTGGGGCATGACAGGGGGGGCGCGAGAGACCAGGAGGAAAAATGGTTATTAAAAAAAAAAAAATCATACCAAAAAAAATAAAAAAAAATAATTGATTCGAAAATAATATGATACAGTACTATTACGTCTGGTTCTCTGTGTTTCATTAAAGCTCGGCTCTGTGTGTGTGTGTGTGTGTGTGTGTGTGTGTGTGTGTGTGTGTGTGTGTGTGTGTGTGTGTGTGTGTGTGTGTGTGTGTGTGTGTGGAACGAGCCATTTTGTGTACGTGTGCGAGCGAGAGAGAGAGAGTGCACCGGTACCGGAGATCGTTGATGTTAGCTTCTGGGGCTAGCGAGCTATGCTAACGGATATAAGGAGTTTTTTATATAAGGAGTCCTCTCCTGTCAGACTGAGAGACTCAGTGAGCTAAAGGACACTCTCAGTGTTATCTCAGTGTGTATCAAACGTTTTGGTCACCATTAATGTAAACAATTATTTCCGAGGCACACGTTTATATGATCATTATAGTTATACAAAAATAAGAGAATACATTAAAAACAGGTATGAAATACTATATGACATTAAAAAATGAATAAAGTGTAAAAGGGGAGTGATTTGTAAAATATCCATAAAGAAAAAGTAAATCTGTTTACAGTTCTGTGTTGAGAGATGTATCCATAGATCTCTTCATTTTGCTCTCAAAGTGCACCAGATTGAGGCTTTTAACTTCAGGGGAGCTTGCCCCCGGACCCCCCTATGTGAGGTCCACACACCACCTATAAAAATAGCACTTTACCCCTGCTTACACCTATATGCCGTGAGCTGATTATCGAGCCTTCATTGTAACAGTCGCGGGAACATTGTGTATATGCGTGGGGATTGTTGCAGTAGAAAATTCCACTATAGCGCCTGGTACATTAATGGGAAACCCTAAATGTTTGGGCACCCTCTATGAAACGTCAAGCTACCCCACAGCACCCCCAAAATAAATCTCTGGCGCCGCCACTGAGCCTGACTATTTGTGTTGGGGGGGCCCGACTTTTTTTTTTCTCCAAAGGGGGGGCCTGACAGAAAAAGTTTGAGAACCACTGGCTTAAAGTAACACTGTGCTGAATGTTAGTACACACTCAAAGAGCCGCCAGCGAGACCGTACTTTTAGTATGTACTCATCTGTTTACTGATGCATCCTCTCTTTATTAGCTGGCTGCTTGCATCATGATACCTACATAAAGTCAAAGCCATGCCATAAAAGCACTTATTACTTGTAAACCTATGCACTTCTTTATTCACTAACCTGAATCACTGTGCGGTGGAATATTTTAAACATGCCAGCAACCGCACTGGCTCATGTCACACCTCTGTATGAGCACAAGGCAACACTTCTCTGATATCTCCCACTGCCTGTAAATCCCACAAGGGACATGCTGCTTCATAAGATATAAACATAACAGAGTGGATACTGGCCCAAGGCTTTGTGGCTACCAAAGGAGTGTTGGAAACTGCATCAGGATGTGTAAAATCAATAGTGTGACAATGTATGTGAGCTTGTGTTTGGCAGGGTCAGTCCATCAAACAAGACGAGCCATCACTTGTCTCAGAGAGAAACTGAGCCTATTGTTCATGTGGCGCTGAAATCAAAACTGGACAGAGCTTTGGAAAAATACATTATTCATTTTAATGCAAAGTCCTCACAGTGAGGAATTTAATTGTTACTTATCATTCCATTTAGTGTGAAAAAAACTATTATGCAGGGTATGCTTCAGGGAGGGGTTACCTGTTCAGTAAAACGTAGCTCCAGCCTTTCGTGTCGCTTCTGGAACGGCCAAAAACCAAAATGGCGATGTTCATTACCGTAATCCAACACCAAATGTGTGAAATGACATTGACTAAGTCCACTTCATATGTACAGTGAAATAAAATCATATAGGGTAACCACTCAGAACCTCCCTGTAAAATCGCAAAGTATAATTTACGTTTCTGCTAAGATAAGCCAATTCATTGCAAGCTGTTAGATTTACAGTAATCATACATGAGAGTGGGCTTTGTGTCTTCCTACTCTATTAGTCTTTTTTTATAAAAATGAGGTTGCATGCAAAATAATGGGAAGTCATTTTTTTCTTCTTCGTTTTTATTCATAATGTTTCGAACACAGAGAATCTGACCCTAAATGCAAATGTTAACACCAGCATCTTTGTACAAATGGATTAATATTTGACACCCGACCCATGAGTCTGCATTCACGCATCAGGGGAGCGTGAACTCCACGAAGCAGATGTATTTGTTGTATGCTGACGTCCAATTAAGAAAGCACGAGGCTGATTCTGTCCCGCAGAAATGTCTTACTTCCCCCACAGAGCCAAGGATTTTGTGGCCTACTGCCAAAAATGGTCGTTAAATGAGCATTCAAACCGTTTTGTGATCTGTTTTAATTGGAAGCTAATGGACCAGAAGGACCTTTTCTGCTCAGGTCTGTTGAAGCATGAGTTGAATAATATGACTGGAATATGGTTACCACAAATTGCTGAGTAAACTCCAGTGTGAGTGTGGGACACTGGCAGGGGAATCACTGCACAGGGAAATGTCTTGGATGGACTCAGAGTTTGCTGTTATAACACTAGCCTGGTTCAGCTGCTGGTTTGAAAAGCAGAAACAAACTCAACAGGGGAGTTACAAAATTATAATGAAAGCGGTAAAAGATTGGAAGGACACCAGGGATGAGCAGAAGGGAGTGACGCATACTAAAAAGGTTTCTGTACAAATAATTGTTTTCTTGGTTTGCAAACAAATTACACTTGGGACGATCTTGCTTTCCAAACTGGACAGCTCTCACAGCAATTTCATTGTGATCAGCCATCCACCAAATTGACTGTGTCTGAAACACATCAGTGGCTTGGACTGTGGAAATTGGGTCTTAAGCAGACCAAATAGCCATGCTATTACGACAGGGACTGTTTTCCTGTCACCCGCAAAATGCACATCATCCTCCTTTCCTGGTTCAAACACCTCTTTTTCGCTTGTCACTCCCTGCAGGCCAGGAATCCAATTTAATGGATGTATTCCCACTAACCTGTTGCCAGCTACGGGGGGGGGAAGAAACGGGAGCACTCTCCTCATTTTTTGTATGAAGATCTTAAAGTTCCTTCAGGTGTAACTGGGTGGTGCCTTGATGCCTGCCAGTCGACCAAATGCCTCAGGTTCTGCTCTGGTGTGGAAGCAATTATTATTGTACTCAGCAGAGCAGATCCCATGGAGCTCGTTAACATGTCGGAAGACTCGTTAATGGTGGAAGCAGCACTGCAAAACAGGATTATAAGAGGAATTATGTCTGGAATTAAAGGGTTACATGTGTAATCAAGACTAAGTACTACTTTAAGATATAATTCGACTCACCGGTTACTTTGTAAACTGTAGATCTGAAGTCATGTTAAAGGTATTTATCAAAGTAATGGCCCTTAAACAGAAAAAAAACATGAGTTTATGCTATATGGCCATTATTCTTTTCAGCAACCTGCCTCAATCAGCATAATATATTTGTACGTAGAACAAATAATAAGTAGTGTCCAAGAGAACACAAATATTATACAGTATCCAGCCAGGGAATAGATAAGGATGCTTATAGAGCTAGACGCTCTATCCTTCATAATGCATATATATATATGCAATAATGCATATATATATATATATATATATATATATATATGCATTATTAAGACTATAGTCTTCTGCTTATTGTATTTGTATTATATATTTTTTCTACATTACTTGCACATTGGTCTTGCAACAAAATCTGCACTATTTTATTCTAATCTATTATTTTCTGTTTCTTCTTGCACTGTTTTATAATGGTTTTATGTCCTATATAACTATGGTGCAATGTTGGAGGAGCTCTGGACTTGAGATTGTTCATTGCCATTTCTACACTGTAGCTACTGTGCATATGACAGTAAAGCCTTTGAATCTTTGAATGAATCTCTCCCAAAGATATGACTGAAGACACAGTCTGCAGGTTATCAGGCTGCCTTTCTAATCTTCAGATCTTCCCAATGAATGTGAATTTGGTATACATCAGAAACGGTGGGGAGTCTTTGTCAAAGGCTGCAATGCAACAATTCTACAAACAAAGGTTTCCTAAGCTGTCTGTAAAAAACAATGTTTGGTTGAGCTTTGCTGAGGACGTTCCAAATTAAGTAAAACTGGATAAATCAAATAATGTTACAACATTTAAAATAAATAATTCAAATATAAGCATTAATTAAATAATTCATTGATATTTGTGTTGAAATATGCATTTCCTTTTATATTACTACTTTAATTGTAGAATGTTTATGGTGTCTTGTTTTGTTTTATTACTACAATCAATTAAATTATCATAACAAGTAAATCCTTTTTTGTTTTCTGGTCATGTGTTATGCGATGCCATTTGTAATCCCAGGCCTGATGACCCACGAATAAAAGTGAATGGGTTTAACATGCAAGGAGATGTTAGTGCTTTGCTGAGTCAAAATGATTCCCTGTTATTTCCCTCTCTGTTATTAACATATGAGCAATCTTTCAGAGCAGAGTTGCCACCAGCTCCAACGGGCAAGTCATGCACCAGCATGGTTATTTTTTAATATTATAAAATAAAAACCCCTTAAAAGAGATTTGATTGTTTTTGTGTGTCATTTTTTGTTTGTAATGTTCTCTTGTTCTCACTGTTTTACATTTTACTTTGATTTCCTGTCAATGAAGTTTGAGCTTCTGTGGGCGTTTTCTTTCTTACGTTTGGGCTTTTGTATCCATAAAGGAAAACATCAGAGATATATGCGCCTTAACTTGGAGAAAAAAGAGAGTGCAATCACTGCAACAACTGCCAGTCCCTGCTCATACCTCCCATTTTATCAGGCCAGGGGGAACAGGGCTATGTCGCCACTGTGCTCAAAGAGACAATAATGATGCTGTCGTTTCAGCAACACGACCAGCGACAATGGGTAGGATGATCATCGGAACTGACTATGCATAAAATCCAACAAATTTCCTTCCTGGCTGCACAATATGTCAATGATTAGAAGCGACAGGTTGCCTTTTGAGGAACGTTGCAGGCTCATTTATATCAGAGCTTTGAATAAAGTGTTGTGCCCTTGAGGTGGATTCATGTTTGGTGTGTGGTGTTCATAGAATGTTGCTTAAAGATAATGTTTGAGTTGACCTCCTTTTGAAGGGACTGGCATTACCTAAAATGAACCATTCAAACTTTGGCTGAGGTTTAATCATAGTTTGAACCACGCTGTAGGCGCTGTTGGTGATTCAGTCACTCAGTGTTTTAGTCTTTCAGTCCAGAACAACCTAACCTAAGATTTGTGAAAACTGTTCAAACTCGCAACTGTTTTGCAAGTTGCTGGTTACCATCTAGACACAAATCTTTCCATCAATCACCAGTAACATATCTTAAAAAGATTTCAAATGTTGCAAGTTATGTACAAAAGTGTTGTAGTATTAGCATACATTAGCCTCTTTAAACATCCAGCAGACAAGTACAACATTAGTGTGCTTTAGAGATGTATTTCTCGGCAATTTCTGGCTCCGTTTGGGTCTCCACAACCTCCTGCGAACAATATCTTCCTCTTTAGCTGCTCAGCTCTACACAGTGTTAAAGTCACATGAGTAAAATAATTAAGGTTGCTAGCTTAGCGTAATGTTAAAAAAGGCAAGTGCAAACACACCTGATGTTCACAAAATACATCTCAGAGCAATAGCTACAAAACACGTCTGTGCTGATGGACATTTGTTTCCACAGGTATTGGCTCAGAACCTCTCGGCTGAGTAATTAATGGACAATCCCATAGTCAAATATCGTTGACCTAGGATATCTAGGCTATATGGGGGTGCTGAATGTCTGTAATTGTACAAAGCATTTCGAGTTTTCTCCCAATTAATCATAATTTGGTTATACATATTTGCCTGTTAAAAATACTGTTAATAAAAATAACACTAATTTTGCAAAAAACAAAGAATTTCAAATGAACTGGGGGTGGCATTAAGAAACAGCTCTTTGCACTTGCATCTCTCTTTCATTGTTTCCCTTTTGTTGCAAGTTCTAGAAGTTCTATTTACAACCGCGAAAAGCCAGCAGGCTAAGAATTGACATCAACCTCTTTTTCAGTGCTTTTCACAACAAACAGCACTGCCCATTATTTGGAAAGAGCTAAGCAATAGTCACATGTGTCTCGGACAATTATTTTTTTAATATATATTTTATATGGTTACATAAAGCTAGAGAAAAATAGGACGAAAAACATGTTCAACCACCATTAGGATATAGGCAAATCAAATTTGACCATGTCAATTCTTAAGAGAAACCCATATTTCCGTAACTGTAAGTATTATGCCTTTCTGCTTGAATTGTTAAATGTTTTGTTTGAGCAGGGACTTAAACTGATAAAGTTGAGCCATGTTTATCAATGCAGAGTTAACAAGCTGAGTCTGAAATGACCCAAAACAGATTTTTCACACTTAATAAACCCTTTAGATTTTGATGACAACTTCATCTTTCCTGTGGCACCACCCTCAGACAGGATTCCAAGCATTACAGGTTCACAATAGGATGGATGTTAAGTCTTGTCTAGGCTATGAGATAGTGCCTATGAGACATCGGTTGGTGGTACTTTATCACAAGATGCATGACTGTCCTAGAACCAAAAGTAGGCTGTTAATGTGACACAGTATCCAGGGGACGGCTCCCATAAGGTGTACAATCCCCATTCGGGAGTAACTACTCATTCCCTGTGTCTACGACACATTTCTCTTGTCTTAAACATACTAGTGCCGCCAAAATCAGCAATTTTTATTTTTTCCCACAAAGTTTCTGCTTCACTATTTTTCACCCAAAGCAGTGGGAAACATGGCAGTACTTTAACACTTTCTCAATAAATCTGCCGGAACATACTTTGCATTTTATTCCGACACAGCCCCTGAAGACCCATGATGCATTGAGTAACAGACAGTTGGAAAAAATAAAAGGGGGTTTCAAAGCCATAACGGAAGCAATGGACACTACAGAGGTGGCTTCAGAAGATGTATAAGATTGAAGAGATTGTTAGGATTTAGAAGATGAAGGATATAAAGGAGATCCCTGCAATCTCAAAGATCAATCCCTATCATTTGGTGAGCACTTTGAAGACACTTCAATCTGTTACCTAAGAAACGTTTCAGTCACAGATCTGACCCAGTGGTGTTAAAAACAACAACATGTCACTTGTACCTCTGACAATGTGTCTGACAACTTTTTAGAACACTGATCCTAAAAATAAATCTGTGCCATGAGCAATTATTACGTCACCTGTTATGAAGAGCAAATTCAGAAGCGTTAAAGAGGCGGGTGCACAGTCTATATTTTAGTGGATAGTGAGAGATGGCATCTGCATCAGTTGTTGTAACTACTATACTGTGTTTTGGTTGACGAAAACTATTACAGGATATTATCAGTGTGTTTTATAGCATTTTATGCTTCGTGTCTGGCTCCATGATCACTCTGTTTGGTGTTCTTCATAATGACTGCTTTGTTTCACATTATATATCTCATGAAACAGCCACCTACTTAATATAACGACGACTTGACTCACAATATTGATTTTAAATGATTTTAATTACTGAGAAATGATCGTATTGCTTCAGCTAAGGAAACCATTTTTGTTCCAATGCGTACCAAGCAATGTAACTTAACATGAAGGCAGCACTGATCGAGGATTTCTGTAACCGTCCAAATCTGCTCACATTTTCTTTCCATTATTCACTCTTTAAACACTGATAGAGCCCATACCTTGGTACCTTTAGTGTTTACTTCCTGTCGTGTACTGTTGCTTCCACTTTTGTCCGACGCTCTATCTTTTAACCTCTTTCCTTCTTTTTGAATGATGGCTGATTCCCTGTCAAATCGTCTGGAGATGGCATAAAGAAACAGCTATTGTTTCAGTTTGGCTGTAAATTCTAGAAGTTCTATATACAACTAGAAAAAAGTCAGCAGGCTTAGAATTGACATTCTAACATGTCTATCAACCTCTTTTTCAGTGCCATACACAACAACAACAACAACAACAACAACAGCAACAGCACTGTCCATTATTTGGAAAGAGCTAAGCAATAGTCACATGTGTAATAATCTCATTGTTTTTGATTTGTCTATGGATTCACATATCAATGTGCGAACCGTAAATACTCTGTTCTACCAATACAGTATTCTGTTATTCGTTTTTTATTTGTTTGTTTTTATCTTAAATTTGTTATAAAGATGGAAATTAAATCCAATCCTATTCCTTCTACCATGCAATGCTTATTCTAACACTCTCAAATAGGGAGTAGGGATACATAAAACGCATTAGGGGAGCCCCATACTTGCATTTTCCTTTGGCCCCTAAATCACTAAACCTGTGTGCAGAAAAAGATCAGAACTAAAAAAGGAATAAACGTTGTGAAGCCCTGTGAACTGACCTTATAGCTGGTTCAAACAATATTTAATCACAGCACTTAAACATAAAAATGACAATAACTTTTTAATAATTGCTGTTGCACGGTAAACAACAATGATACTGTCATTAAGAAGACAAAGCCTGTTTTTAACACGCTCTCTCAATCTGCAGCGACCATTTACGCCTAGGAAAGTGTGCACCATTAAGCGAGTTATCATTCTTTATTCGCAACCTATTATGGGTTAATATGTTTTCCAGCCGCGGGGCATGTTTTTCCAGCCTTTTGTGATGCATGGACTTCTTTACAGTTGCTCTTGCAGCTGGAACACAATTCAAAGTATCGTGAATTTTCTATTGACCTTCTGTTTTGGCATTTGTTGTATGGGAAATTAGAGAAGTACATCCTTCATAAATCCATTATTTCCGCTGCAGGCGAAAGGGTGTTTTCATCACCATAACCATGTTTATTTTGCAGATAACATTTTAATTCTAGACAAAGCAGTCATCTTTATCATTTCCAAGTCTATTGACAAATAATGATGAGTTCTCATTTTCGCCTATCATTACCCAGACAGTTGCAGATTTGTTTTTGTTTTCTTTCATTTTAGGAATTGACAGTTTGGTTGGTGGATGTTTTTCTGAGTTATGATCATTTCAGGATTTGAGGACCTTGGAGTGTGTGTGGGTGGGGGGGCAATGCACATAGTCAAAGTGTGCGCCCCCGGCTGTCCAGCTTTTGGCAGAATTGCATTCAAGAGGATGCATTTTATCTTTTTCTTGGCCAAACATTATTCACAAAGCAGGAGCTGAAGTCGCTAATTGTGTTCTGACATCTCTGCCCTCACACATTTCATATTTGAAACACAAGTGTTGTTCACAGGGTCACACCATACCAGTGATGAAGCATCTAAGCCTGTTAGCTTAACGTTTATGAGCAGACTGCAGCCGTCGCCTTTAAATAATGCATTGAATTTATTATAAACACTAGCTTGAGTTTCGGTATCCATCGCATTTGTATTCCTTTTTCTCATGTAGTAATGACAACTCCCATGTGAGATTAAAGAAAAGCTTTTTCTTGCAGGAAATGTCTTGAGTCACATCCTTATGCTGCGTTCACACCGGACGCGATACGAATATTCGCTTCGCTCCTATCACTCTAAACGCTCGAGTTTCACCGCGGCAGTCAGCTGTGTTTACTCGCGTCATTCAAACAAGACGCGCTGGCTCTGGGGCTACAACTACAACAAAATGAACATATTTTACAGTGATTAAATTGTAATACACGTTTCTAAATGATGCCGGTTAGTAAAACCCATGAATTAATGCTTTGACAAGTCTGTAGACAAGACGGCAGGTGAAAAACCTTTTTAAAATGCTTGTTTTCTAAATGGAGATCGGCTAAGCTAACGTTGTATATGCTCCATCCACACTCATAACAACGGCCTACAGACATAAATAAACCAGCGACTGTATTCGCCATGACACAGACAGTCTGTGGTTTGTACTTGTTTAACTTTTGTCCAGTTTTTGAACAGATAGGAGCTGTGAGCTCTGTGTGCTAACAGCTAATGGCTGATGTTTTCTGATTGAACGTCAGTGACGGCAGGCTGAGATCCTCACCACTGATTGGCTACCGCGAGATCGCGTCATGCGAAGATGACGCTCGAGTTTAAAAAATGTAACTTGAGTGTTTGTCGCGTCCCCCTTCAATCGCCTCAATCGCGCCGCGGAATTCGGGTCCACCGCTTCATGCTTGCCGTCGGAGAGAATTTGCGTCTGTCCGCGTCTCTGCATTGACTTTACATGTAATCGCACCGCCCCCAAACATCGCATCACGTCCGGTGTGAACGCAGCATTAAAGGTCACATATTATGCTATATTTAATGTTCATGTATCAGTGTTTCTTCTACAGCCTTGGAGTCGGGAGGCCTCCCAGCTAGCGGAGAACGTTCTCACAACTTTGGCTAACATTACCTACAGGTTCTAATAATGTTTTAAAGAAACGTTTTAATCTGATGTTCAAAGAAACTTTTTAGGATGTTTATTATTTCAAATAATGTTTCTATAAGGTTTAAGGTTAACTAAGACATAACGTTTTAACTGCAACATTCAGAGGATGTTTTTGAGGATGTTATTGAGGCCTGAGATGAAAGTGTGAAAAGTATTTTTATAAAATGTTCCTTTAATGTGATATGTTAACAAAGGTGGAACGTTTTGCCTGAAACATTCTAAGGATGTTTTTTGGACATTGTTGGGGTAACACATTAAATATGTTCTTTATAAAACATTCATTCCCTTAATGTTACATGATAACAAATGAAGAACATTCTCCAAGCAACATTCTGAAAATGTTTTCAGGAGGTTATTCTTTTTTTATAAAACGTTCCTGTTATGGCAAATATTAACACGGTCATGGTCAACGTCAGATTTATTTCTAGAGCGCTTTAAAAAACAAACTTGTTGCATCTGTTTGAAAAGGATGTTTTAAAAGAATCTGATGTCACCATATTTTCCTTTTGAAAAAAACAAACAAGCACGTAATTCATGATAAGCTGTAAACAGATATTGCATGTTTGCGGTGGCATGTGTGAGTTCCCAGCTAGACATTTTTGTTTCCATTCACTGTTCTAGGAATTTTTCAGCGGGACGTTTTATTTTGGTTCCCAGAATGTTCTTCTGAAAGGTAGGATAATGTTCTTTAAAAACATTCTTGAAATGTTTGGTGATAACCTTCTTAAGATGTTTTTGATAACATTGTTAGAACATTATGCCCTACTGTTCTTAAAACGTTTTCAGCGGGACGTTTTATTTTGGATAAAAACAAATTTGCATGCCAATATTCACTTCATATGTAGGCCCACAGTATTCATAATATCATACGTGTAAAATATCAGAAAATAATCACACTTTTTTCTGACTATAAAGGTTGTGTCTCGTATGTAGGTTCTAACTGTTGGATAAGCTATCTGGCCGTGTGTGGTTTGTGAGGGCTGCGTATAAACAGTGTCCGCTGTTTATGCATATTGGATAAAAATTGTTATTGTACCCTTTAGATTTGAGACCGACAGACATATAGAAGAACGGACTGCCCCCCCCCCCCCGCCGCTGTGTACATGGCTGGGATAAATCTCTAATCAACCACACCTGCAACCTGCTCATCAGCCACACTATGAAAACCTGCAACCTGCACTCATTCCCTGCCGGATTGTTGCCGTGAACGGTTTGTTGCGTGCCGCTCTAGCTTTTTGCCAGCATATTCTTTGATAACTTTGCCTGCGTTTGCCTCACACTCATTTGTATGTCTCTCCTAGGAGGAACCCAAGGCCTTCCACACTCCCAAGCCAGGCCTCTCTACCCACCCTGGAACAACTGTTTCCCACTGCCGCCATAACCAACCTCCACTCCCAGCTCCCCTTTTCTAATAAACAAATGTTACTTTCATCAGCTGATTCCGAGTCTGATTCTGGGTCCCCTCCAGTACATGTGACACCGACAGTGACTTGTACTAGCTGCTGGTCGCATTTAAAAAAAGAAAGAAGACTTCTGATAAATCGGAACGATAAAGCGCGTTATCCTACTCTAAAATAATAACATTCTGGCAACATGAAAAAATCTAACTTGCAGCTGAAAATGTTTAAGAACAGTAGGGCATAATGTTCTAACAATGTTATCAAAAACATCTTAAGGTTATCACCAAACATTTTAAGAATGTTTTTAGAAAACGTTATCCTACCTTTCAGAAGAACATTCTGTTAACCAAATTAAAACGTCCAGCTGAAAACGTTTTAAGAATAGTAGGGCAAAATGTTCAAACAATGTTTACATTTTAAGAATGTTTTTAGAGAACCCAGGGTTTCCCACACATTACTTGGGCGGGCCGCCCAGGTATATTAACGGCCGCCCAAGTATATTTCGCCACCCAATTATTATTATTTTTTTTATATTCGCGACCACAACGCCATCTGCGATCGATTAACTTGTGGACAATGATCCCTCCCTCTACGCCTCCTGTACCCAGTCCCGGACTGGCCATCGGGAGGACCGGGGGGTTTCCCGATGGCCTGGCCTGTTAAGTGGCCTGCCACACACAGGGTGACTGGCTGTCTACATGATGTGGCCTGCCGACATGGCCACTGTCATACAGGTCATAAATCAAATCCCTTGATTGGTCTCTGTGTCATTCAAGCTCGGGATAACCTCAGCTCAGGTGAGGTAAAGGACTCTCTGAGTGTTTAGACAGTTAACTTAGTCTAAGTTCTCAGTGGGTCTCAAACGGTTTAGTCACCATTTATTTAAACACATATTTCCATTTGAGGGGGTAGTGATTAGTAAAATATGCATGAATAAATAAATAAAAAGTTAACTAGGGGAAAAAAGGTAAGATACACTTTTAAAACTTGTTGAGAGCTAAAACTAGTCTTTGCTGCTGCCTCAAAGAGGAGCAGGGGGAGAGGAGGGAGACAGGAGAGGCTGATTCAGGAGCACAGACACACTCACAACTATAAATGAACCAAAAATAAATAAATAAACAAGTTTCAGTGTTTTTTCATATTGGAAATGTTATGTTATTGGTTATGGCCATGATTTTATGATTATTGAAATGTATACAGTTTTGTTTCATATAGGTGTTTCCATAGATCTAGTCTCTTTATTTTCTCCTCAAAATGCACCAGATTGATGCATTTAACTCCAAAATAAAATAAAAAATCTTACCGGGGGAGCATGCCCCCGGACCCCCCTAGAGGATTTGAGGTCCACCCCCACTTAAAATCACATGAATAGGTTCCTAAATACATTTACTTTTTTTTTTTTAAATAGTAACCCTATAAACTATAGGGCTATCACTATGGGCCCTGCCTGTAACTGTTCGCTCTGCCATCGCGTGAAGGGTCTGCTAACAAGCGACCAACAGAAAGGTTAATGTTGTTGCACGTGTGGTACACCCCACAAATTGTACAATTATTTGTGTATTTACTTTTATTTATTTTTGCTAAACAGTGAATTTATTGTTTTTGAAAAGCCCAACATTATCTGTATTTATTTTGGTGACATTCATATCATTTTATGGTTTATCTGTACTGTTTGAGAAGCAGTACGAGTAAGTAGCGCCAAGGTGGAACCTTTGGCAGGTGAGCGGTGACATCTGGGTTATCTTAGGGGGGACACTTCCGCTTCCTCCTCAGAAGCAATCCAGACGATCAACCGGATCCTGTGTATAATTATTTCTACAGGTCAGTACATGATGAAAATGATCGATGTTAACTTGTGTGAATTAGATATGATGTTGGAGATGTTTAGGAGAGTGTGTCAGAAAGTGTTGACCATGTTTGACATAGTAACGGTATTTTAAAAATACTAAACTGTCGGCAACAATAGATGCCATTTTCGCGGGCTTCAGCCTCACCTGGGTAAAAGTGACCTGAGCGAAGGCTCGCAGGCAGGTTAGCTGTTGCGCACGAGTCTTGCAGGCACATTGCCTTGTTTTTTGTTTATTAACATTGACAGTGTATTTTTGTGATCTATTTGTGTTATATTTGGTAAAGATAGATATATTGATAGAATGTATTATTTGATAGAGTTATGTGTTTATAATGACTATGTTGAATTTCTCCTTGAAATACAGTAATTGACTGTGACAGACGGATAACTTAAATGGAGGAATGTGATGTTTGTAAAGTACAGCTATTTGAATGTAACTGTGTACTTTGAATTTTGAATAAGAAGTAATCCAGACGATCAACCGGATCCTGTGTATAATTATTGCTGCTGCACTGTTCTGTTTTCTACAGAAATCATTTATTGTTGCTGTGGTACCCAAGCTTTTGGGACCCGTAACACACGTCACAAAGACACGTCACCTCAACCCCCCCCCCCCCACTACCAGCACCCCCCCAAGTATATTTCAGATATGTGGGAAACACTGGAACCTTACCTTTCAGAAGAATATTCTGGGAACCAAAAGAAAGCTGCCCGCTGAAAACATTCCTAGAACAGTGAATGGTAACATTCTCAGAATGTTTTTAGAACCAAACATTTCTAGCTGGGTGGCCTCTGATGTACAGGATGGGACATGTCCAGACCTATTCTATGAATATGGCAAAAAACACATTAGTATTTCTCAAATGTCTCCCCTCTGCGAAACACTGAAACCCATAAAACATAGTAGGCTTCAAACTCAACTTAACAAACCACTTGTGTATTGAATATACTGTGATTATAGAAAAACATAAAATATAATGCATTTTCATTGTGGGTTTAACTTTTGTTTTAATTATTCAACCTAATATGGAGACCTCAACACTGTCTAAGCACTCAATTCCTCCCCACATTGGTGGCATGGCACACATCTTCCATATAACAGTAGCTGCTGCAGGGAAACAAATCTCTCCCCTGAGGGTTCAACCTATTACGATAAATAGACACAGTAAAACACACACTTCTCTGAAGGCTTATCCCTATAGCCCCGACGGGTTTGCAGGCGTCACTGTATTAGCTCTGACACACCTTAATGTTCCAAGCACACATCCAGCTGTTGTACAGTATTCATCAACAACCATGGACACAAAATGCGTCCCAAAGGAGATGTTGCATGAGAGATGCGGGCGGGATTCACAGGGAAAACTGATATCCATAATCCCAGCTGTGGTTTAGTGCTGTTGAGGTGTTTTCTTTTATGATAGATAGGAGGGGGTTGTGTTGCTGCGATCTGTTCATGGATGGGAGTTCTGCTTCAGTTTGTTACCTTGTTTGTGATATCTCATTTGCCTTTCATCAAATGGAAACCTATCTGTGGGGATTAGGGAGGATGGAACTGTGGAATCAGCTGGGGTTTATAATAAGGGATATTCTGATATTTCACTGACGTAATCCTCATTTCGAAGGTTTTTTTAACACCAGGTGCATCCTTTACTTGTTTGCTATTCTCACAGACACTCTAATAAACTCTGCATTTAGCAGAAACTCAGCTAAATGCAATGTAATGTAATGTAATGTAATGTAATAACTCATATTTTGAACTTTGCCAAAATATTTAAACATTGGTAAAGGGAGATTCTTTGTTATGAATTGACAGCAATGATATACTGTAGTTTATCTCTTAAACTTTGAGTGACAGTGGCACCATTTGTTTAAGTGTGTATCAAATCAGGTTTTATTTATATAGCACATTTTAAAAACAATTTTGGTCGAGCCAAAGTGCTGTACATGCAAATAATAAATAACACATTACTACAGTCGCAAACCGAAGACAATAAATTACAACAGCAAATATAAAAATCAAACACAGGGAAATGTCATGAGTCGTGCTCCGCTCTGACTAGAAGGCCAGGGAGAAGAAGTGAGTTTTTAGTGTTGGTTTAAAAACCCCTAGGGTCTGGGCCGACCTCACATGGAAGGGCAGCGTGTTCCAGAGCCTAGGGCCAGCTGCAGTGAAGGCTCTAAAAGTGTACTAACACACTTTTTTCTGGTTCCTCTATTGTTCACTGCTACAATTACTCCTACATCTATTTTCGCTCCATTAATACACCATCTTCAAGCAACAACCAGAAGAACATAATTATTGTGCAGACTGATAATATTGGACCTTCACATGTTTTTCCACGTGATGAAAAGAGTCATGACCTGCCCTGCTCTGCCTTTCATTGGCTTTCAATGATTGCGTTTGTTGGTTGAATTGGTTAGGTTTTGAGTTATGGTTGGGGTTTGTGATTCAAGGTTATGCACTGGCCTATTGATATGTGGATGGGTGTTGTAATGTGTGGTTTGTGTGGAATGTGTATGTTTAGGCATTGTTAGTTGTCATTTAGTCCCCTCGGGATGGTGGTGCCCAGTTTCTGTATCCACAGTTTTTCCGCCCTCTTCCTCTGTCCAATGGTCATTGGACTCCAGACCTGTGATGATGATGCTGATAGAGGGATGGGACTGAAAGTGATGGACCAGTGGTGTTGTGAGACGACCCTCTCTGATTTTATACAGGTGTTGTTTGAGCCGGGTGAGGATGGAATGACCGGTTTCTCCAACATAGTGTTTATGGCAGGTGGTGCAGGTGATAATGTAGATAATGTTGGTAGTTTCCAGGGAAAAGGAGCCGAGTGTGGGGAAGCCAGTGTGACTGTACTGGTTGTGTATGAATTTTCTGGGGGCTTAGTGTTGGTTGTGAGGTGCGTGTGGTGCGACTATGTGTGTGGAAAATTTAGAGCGTATCAGTATGTTGTGGAGGTTATTGTTTTTTCTGTGTGCTAGGATGACCCTGTGGTGGGTGACGTGTGGGTGTTGTGATTGTAATGTCTGGAAGTTGCGTTTGAGGGTGTGAAAAGGTGGAAACCAGGGGCATGAGTCTGGGGGGTCCGTCAAGTGGGGGTCTGGGTCAGAAGGGCGTGTGTGAGGGCGGATTGGGGGTTCTGGGAGGTCCACGGTCCCAGTGGGGGATTGGGAAGGGTCAGGGTAGGGGGGTTGGAGATGCAGACCCTGGTTAGGGTAGGGGATGGTGAGGTTAGGGGCTAGGGGTTAGGGGTAGGATGTGTAGGGGGGACTGGGATGGAGACTGGCTGGTGGTGGAGCGAGTGAGAGCAAAAGCGGCCAAGGTGGAGGTTTTGATCTGGCAGAGGAACCGTTGGGAATAACCTCTGGTGCGGAGGCTGTGAAATAGTGTTTGTGTGGCATGTTCAAAGTCAGATTCTTTTGGATGAGATGTGGTGGAATCGAATTATCTGTGATTTTATTATTCCGGCAAATGTATGTTTGGGGCGATAACTGGATTTATGAAGGAGTGAGTGTGTGTCTGTGGCTTTGAAGTACACTTTGGTGTATATCTTCTTATATGTGTGGTTGGAAAAAGAGGTGTTGTGTCCAGAAAGTTAATCTCATCTGCGTGTATGGTGTGTTTGATGGAGTGGTGGTGGTTATTGACGGTGTTGAGAAATTGGGGAAAGGAGGTAATGGGATGGGCCAGATGCCGATGATGTCATCCAGATAACGGAGGTAGAGGGAAGGCAGCAGGGTGCATTTGTCCAAGGCCTCTCGCTCCCACTCGCTCATGTAGATGTTTGCATTTGAAGGTGCAAAGCGTTGGCCCATGGCCATCCCGTGAATTTGCAGGAAGTGTTAGTTGTTAAAGGTAAAATCATTATTTTAGAGGCAGATAGAGAGTAATTGGAGGATGTGGGAGTCTGGTCTGAGGTGGTCCGGGTTGTGAGTAAAGGTGGAGGACACTGCTTGCAGGCCTAGGGTGGTGTTGATGTTGGTATCAGAGTCCTGCATCGGGTCGGGTATAAATAGATGTTGATGGTGAATAAATAGGCTTGATTCGGGACGACCATGGGTCTGATCAGTTGCGACTTACAATAAGTACATACGACTAGGAAGACACAGCCAGAAGAAAAACAGAATCATATAAGTACATCAGGTATCATAGAGCCAAACATTTCAAGTGCTACTCGGCTGGCTTTAGAGAAGCCAGTCCTTTGTTAGTATATAAGTGCTTTGTTAGTAATTCTATCGCTCGAAGTGGAGTCGAAAGAGATGAGTTTTCAGTCTGCGCCGGAAGATGTGCAGGCTTTCTGCCGTCCTGATGTCAATGGGGAGCTCATTCCACCATCTTGGAGCCAGGATAGCAAACCCACGTGTTTTTGCTGATGGGAACTGGGGGTCCACCTCGCAGCGAGGGGTGCAGCGAGTCGTTTGGCTGATGCAGAGCGGAGTGCACGCGCTGGGGTGTACAGTTTAACCATGTCCTGGATGTAGGAAGGGCCAGATCCCTTCTGGGCATGGTATGCAAGTATTAGTGTCTTGAAGTGGATTCTAGCAGTTACCGGGAGCCAGTGAAGGGAGTGGAGGAGCGGAGTGGTGTGGGAACATTTTGGAAGGTTGAAGACCAGACGAGCCGCTGGCATTCTGGATGAGCTGCAGAGGTCGGATGGCACATGCAGGTAGACCAGCCAGGAGGGAGTTGCAATAGTCTAGGCGTGAGGTGACGAGAGCCTGGACCAGAACCTGGGTGGCCTTTCTGTGTCAGCTGGGACGAATCTTCCTGATGTTTGTAGCAGCGATGTTTGCAGTGAAGGAACAGGTGTTATCTAGGGTCACACCCAGATTCCTTGCCGTCTGAGTCGGGGAAACAACAGAGGTGCCGATGTTGATTGTCAGGTTAAGAGTGGGACAATCTTTTCCCGGAAGGAAAAGCAGTTCAGTCTTGTCAAGGTTGAGCTTGAGGTGATGAGCTGACATCCACTGAGAGATGTCAGCTAGACAAGCAGAGATGCGTGCGACGACCTGAGTTTCTGAGCGGGGAAAGGACAGAATTAATTGGGTGTCGTCAGCATAGCAGTGGTATGAAAAACCATGCGGGGCTAATGACCGATCCGAGCGAGTTTGTGTACAGGGAGAAAAGGAGGGACCAAGAACAGAGCCCTGAGGGACCCCTGTAGTTAATTGACAAGGGTCGGACTCAGACCCTCTCCAAGTTACCCTGTAGGTACGGTCCTTTGAGGTATGAGGCGAGGAGGGAGAGTGCAGAGCCTGAAACTCCAAGTTCTTGGAGAGTGCGAAGGAGGATCAGATGGTTTCACCGGTGTCGAATGCAGCTTACAGGTCCAACATGATGATGACAGAGGAGAGGGATGCTGCTTTAGCAGTGTGCAGTTCCTCAGTGGACAGCAAGGAGGGCCGTTTTCTGTGGAGTGACCTGCCTTGAAACCAGACTGGTGCGGATCCAGAAGGTTGTTCTGATGGAGATAACAGGAGAGTTGTTTAAAGACAGCGCGTTCAAGTGTTTTAGACAGGAACGGGAGGAGAGACACAGGCCTGTAGTTTATAACATCAGATGGGTTGAGAGTGGGTTTCTTTAGGAGAGGGTTTACTCTTGCCTCCTTGAGACTGTTTGGAAAGTGACCAGAAGTTAGAGAAGTGTTGATGGAATGGGTGAGAAACGGTAGAATATCAGGAGCGATAGTCTGAAGGAGGTTAGAAGGGATAGGGTCCAGAGGACAGGTGGTAGGGCGGGCAGAGGTAATGAGGGTAAGAACCTCACTTGGAGAGAGAGGGGAAAAGGAGGTCAGTGTGTGGGTGAAAGGAGGGTCTGGTGACCCAGCGGTCAGTAAAGGTGAGTCAGAAAAAGAAGAGCGAATATCATCAACCTTTTTTTCGAAGTGGTTAACAAAGTCGCTTGACAGAAGTGAGGAGGGGGGAGGGGCTTTGGGAGGGTCCAAGAGGGTGCAGAAGATGGAAAATAGTTTTTTGGGATTGGAATAGGAAGATTGGATCTTATCTTGAAAGAAAGTGCTCTTTGCCTGAGAGATCGAGGCAGAGAAAGAGGAGAGGAGAGCCTGGTAGGTTAGGAGGTCGTCACGGTGTTTGGATTTTCACCATTAATGTATCATATGTTCGCGAGTTGAAATTAATGCACTAAATGTAATCCACGTGAGTTTACAACAACAAAAATAATCGCTTTGTTTTTATATCACATCCGACCGGAGGAAAATGAAACACGGCTCTCACTACCGATCATCCTAATCCCAGGGGCAAACAATAATATGTACAGTGTTAATAGTTTACTGTATTATTAGTGTCTAATATTACTGGGGATTTCGGAATGGTACTGGATTTTGATTTATTGTATCGGCTTCATATCGCAATATATTCCCGAAGTCTGAAATGCAAAAATGTCCCACATTAGGGCAATTCACCCTACATTTAATCATTCAAACAAAATCATATTTTGTTTCTTTTTAACGAAATAAATGTGGTTTAATCCACATAATTTACTGTGTTAATTGTTTACTGTAGTATTGTGCACATTACTTTTCGCTGCTTGTTGCACCCCTGGTTAGAAGCTAAACTGCATTTCGTTGTCTCAGTACCTGCAATATGTGCAATAACAATAAAGTTGAATCTAATCTTGAGCAGGAACAAATGTATTTAGGCTACTTAGTACAGTGTTTCCCAACCGGGGGTACGCGTACCCCTAGTGGTATGCGAGGGAACTGTAGGGGGTACGTGGAATTCCAAGGTGACACAGTAAAAAAAATAATAATCCCGTCAAAAATGATAGTGCGCGATTTGTTTCCCTAGGGAGGACATAGTCTGTGGCACAAACTGCGCCAAAATCCCACAATGAAAACAGCTGCTTACCTGCAGCCAGAAAAATACTGGTAGGTCTGCGCTATGGATAAATGGCTGTAAACGTCCGCTTTGGCTCTGGATTGAGGCCAGGGTTCAGAGGAGCCCGCCGAGAAACGTAAGAAAGAGGCCCAAACTGAACCAAGGCAGTACAGTGAAACATATTATTTGGATTCATTTATTTCTTCTGCGGACCCACCGCAGCCTCAGTGCTTCTTTTGCGGTGAAGTCCTGGCTAATAGGCGATGAAGCCAGCGCATTTACAGAGACACCAGAGCACCAAAACACTCGGGAAGTGTCGATAAAAAGTGAAGAATTTTACAGACGAAAGCTGTCGGAATTTAGTCGAGCCAGACAGTAATGATGAAAGCCACGAATGTGTCAATGAATCACTCCGAGGGCATCTTACGCCATGTCCCTGCTTGTGGCTAAATAAATAAAAACGTCACTCTTGTTGAGGAGCCTCATTCTCCCTGCAGCGACTGCGTTTGGCCGAAATTATGATAGACAAGAAAGCAGCCGACAGCACTCAAGAAAGTTCCCCTGTCGAAAACACCGTATCCCGTCGGATCAATGATATGTCTGTTAATATAATTGGACAAGTGGTGAACAAAATAAAACTAGCCGGTCAGTTCACTTTTGCAGGCTGGATGAAATGACAGATGTGAGTGGAGAAGCGCAGCTCCTGTTCTTCGTGCGTTACAAAGATGCGTCGGAGATAAACTATGGGGGTTATTCCCTATCTTTATTCAAGAGCGTGGTATTAAATTTGAGAGCATACTTTATGTATTTATTTCCCTCAAACCCTGTCCAGGCACTCAAATAGTGCCTGCTTGCACTTAGATTTGCTCTGCTTCTGCTCAAACTGTACGCTTGCATTCAGATATATTGCTGCCTACAGATTGTTCTGCTCTCAGATTTATTCTGTGCGCGCTCGAAACTTTTGTGCAACAATCCTGTCAAAATCCCTCAACCAATAGGAGGCCAGGTGTCCTTGCGGGTGCGTTCCGCTTAACTTATACAGCGTCCCGTAAGGGCGGTTACTCTTTGGTTTATAAACTCCTGCCCTCCACGGCTTTATAACATAGCATGTACTGCACTTGTTTGATTACAACTACCTTACATAATAGCTACGTTCAGTGGCGGACTGGGACTAAAAATCAGCCCGGGAATAAAATAAAATCGTCCCTCCGTTGCCTTCTGCACATAGTGCGAGGTGGTTGCTATGCAACAACAATAACAGATAGCGAATGTCGTCGTTTCGGTGCTTTTTTTTTCTGGAGATAGGCACTTCTCAATCCACTCCTCCATAGTAAGCCCACCCCGGTGGGGGTAGTTAGTTAGTTTACTATATAAAGTTTAGTTTAGGATTTTATAACGGTTCTCAGACGCGGAGGGATACTGATTGTGAAAAGTAACAACAACTATTCCCTGGGTATACGCTCATTATATCACGGCTAAGAAACATCAGATTGCTTGATTTGACTTGTCCGTTTTATAAACATATACTAACTGTGCTTAACCCCTCCCAAAAAAAAGTTGTAAAGGACTGGTGAAAAGAAACTGCTAGGCCTATACTGATTCTAGATATTATTTTGCTAAGTGTTTTGTTCCTGAATTAATTACTTATTCAAAGGGGCTCCATGGTTTAAGCCTAAATGTTACAAGATATATATATATATATAGCAAAGATAAGTTCATTTTTTGATTTCATATGTATTTATTTGATTATATTATTTATTTTCAAGGCAACATATTCATTTTTATTTATTTTTATTGAGTGATTTAAGTTAAAATTAAGAAAATGCCTGAGAATTAGATGTTCAAATTAAGGAGATGAAATAAAGTTATTTTCATTCAATAATCAGTTACGTTCTACTTGTGAAGGATCATCAGCACGTATGAGTGAGGGGGTACTCATGGTATGACAAAAGGCTCAGGGGGTACACAAGACTAAAAAGGTTGGGAACCACTGACTTAGTACATATCTGACATTAACGATTAAAGACATTTGTGCATTCTTTAAACCGAGTCAAACCGACTCCGGAGGTGGCGGCACATTAAATTGTGCACCTGATTGTTTAACTTGAAGGTGCCTGATGACATTTAATCATTCAAACTAAATCATATTTCGTTTATTTTTAACGAAATAAATGTAAACATAATTTACTGTGTTAATTGTTTACTGTAGTATTGTTTAACTTGAAGGTGCCTGATGTGAACATTTCCAGAAGAACTCTAGCTTGAATGGCCTTTGTATACAGTAGGCCTACAGTATAGCCAACCATTTACACCTTCCTTTTTTCCCATCCAAAGTTTGAATTGGATAAAGGTAATGGTTATCGATGGTGCTTTTATAGCCTATTGTATAATAACTGTGATTTATATTGCTTTTCAAATGCATATGGCCACCCATTTACACTGCTCTTCCTGTCAAGAATATGAATAGAACTTAGTTAGATCACTTTACATTTCTGCAAATTAATTTTTAATCACACACGTCTCCCCACGTCTCCCCGTCCCGAAAATATAAATAAAATAAAAAGAGGAAACAATTTTCAAGTTCAGTTTTCACCGTTTTATTTAAAATAACTGCCATAACAGACACCATACTGTAGGCCTATCTGCTGCGGAAACCAGGACGAGCTATTTCGGGATCTGTTTTTCGGGGGCTCCTCAGTCTCTCATTTACCCGGCTCCTGATCTTATGCCACTGGTCAATGTTCAGATTTGGGAACCAATTGGAAACATAGGACTCAATCTTTTTCAAATTATTGAATGATGAATAAACAGTGAGGAGGGGTACAGTATGAATACACTAGATATACACAGCCCAGCCTGTGAGCAGTATGAACACCAATGAGCGCTCAGCTCGAGATACCAGCGAGTCGAGAGAGAGAATGATATCTGCATTTTCTCTTTTGGTTTGATTAGGACACATCCTGGGGATTGTGTTTACAAACATTGACCAGACCGTTCACCAGCCCCCACCCCCCATGTTGCCTATGCTGTCCTGTGTTGCAACTCTTTGTTTAAAACGAATTGGCCATCGGAATGTGTGGAGGAATTCTCCCAAGGGTCACATTCCACAGCTCTCCCCCCCCCCTCCTGTGATCTCCCAACCCCCAGTCTGTAGGTTTGTGTTTGCATATTTCATGCCGTAATTCATACTGGTCCTCTCACGCACATACATTCTCCTTACAGTAACATACATAGGCTATATGAGTCCGTGTATCTACGGACCATTTGTTTTTCTTTATTAAAAAGTAAACGGAAGAGCGTCTGCTTTTTACCTTACTAAATGGTCTAATGGTCAGTGGAGCGAGGGGGAGGCCCGCGAAACTCGCGGAAGTGATTTCAAAACAAAAAGCACTCGTTTGCTTGGAACAAAGAAAACGGCCAAGACACACATTGAGTCCAGAAAATGAATGTTATTAAGGGCTGTAAATATAATAAGCCTGTGTCTACAATTGACAACAGGCTTATTATATTTAGAGCCCTTAAGATACACTTTGTGTTTAACAGCTGACCACTACCATGACGTAGCTACTTTGTTTTAGTAGATTTCGCATGATGTATAAATATGAGCATTAAAATATATGAATATGAGAACAAATGCATGAATGTGTGAGTGACAATATATGAATGTGTGCATTGAAATATGATAATATGAGAGCAAAGTGTATGAATGTGTGAGTGTAAATATATACTGTGTGTGTAAGTGTGTGTGTAGTTCTACAGGCTGGAGGAAGGAGTTGGGCCTGTGAAGGCCGTCATGTTGTGGGGGGCCTCAGCCTGTGGAAGGTGTGGGAACTCCTCTTCATCCAGTATTTCAGTGATGGGTGAGAGTGGCTTGTGTGTGTGCTGGGGGGTTATGTGTGTGGATGAGGTGGAAGGGGGAGAGGTGTCTGGTGTGGTAGTATTTGATGTGTGTTGGACTGTATGTACGATTCAGGGGTCAGCCTGGAGCCATAGCGTTTCCTAGCCCAGCCTGTGGCTATTGTAGAGCCAATGGGTTGTAGGAATGTTTTGGAGTGTGGTAATGGTGGAATTGTAATGTTGTTGTAAAATAAGCATGTTGGTGTGTATCCAGTTGACGGTGTTGTCCTGTATCTGTAATCTGGTGTGTTCTGTGGGTGTAGATGGCTTGATAAAGTCTGTAAGTCTTTTGACCTGTCTGGTCATGCCAGGTGGGTATGTATGTGTGATAACTGACCACTGTGAATTTGTGGTGTGTGGCTTGTATGAGTTTTAAATACAATTTACTGATTGTCTAGTTTCAGCATCTGGCAGCTGGGTCAGGGGCCTTTGAGTATAGGTGTATTAGGATATGCGGTGTGTGTGTTGTGGGGTGTAGAGTAGTGTTTGGATGGACATGAGAGGACGTGGAGTTGATCTAGATAGGAGACTGTGTGTCTGTTTGTGCCTTTTCTTCCCTACCACTCAAATGCACGTATTGGTTCCTAGAGAAAGACAAGTCAATCATGGTGGTGTGGGGCTCTTACCTGCTCGTAGTGCGTGGAGTGGCCATGTAATAAGCGGGATAATTTACAGCGACTTGATCCTTATGGGGAAAATAACACCATTCATGCTGATCAAGATCATGATCTGCCGACGAGGCTCCATTAAAATATAAATATTTTTAGTGAATTACTGAGGCACGTTAATAACGTTTTAATGAAGTTGAATACAGCATATTCATATGTGTCAGTGACTTCATGTCAATTCGGCGAACATAAACATAAATGATCGTGGTGAAGATGATGATTAAATTAGGATTAAAAATCGAGAGCCGGGCTGCATTTCCTCCCATTCGTTTTTTTCGACTAAGCAACATTATTTTGTTAAATAACAACATGGTGATGTTTTGTAAATGATTACATGTCTCTTATTTAGCACAGAGTATGATATCTGTGACATATGGATCTGATCAAAGTTCCGCTGTACATCCAGCGTACTGTATCTGACTTTATTTCACATGAGCTCCAGTGTGGAACCCCACTGCACCCCCTGGTGGATCAATGATCCATTGCAGCTGGCTTCATTATAATTACATGTATTTATCACGGGGGCGGTCTCAAGTCACGCTGGAGGTTTTCCTTTGAGCGAGGGCAGATCACGTACCAATCACGGCCCTCGCGTTTCAAACTGTCCGAAATTAGGTGCTACATCTGTATAAGTGAGGGTCTGAGCTCTTTTAATTCCATCGTGTCACCGGGCCCGGGTACAGGAAGGGTAATATGGTTCTTATTATACATCCATGGGTATTATGAGCGTTGTGGTTCAACGGCTCAACCGATCTGAATCGCTTCCTGAAGCAGTTACGTGGTATCGATAGGCAGCGAGGCTTCGTTTGTCATCGGTGACGTCACTGGCCCAAAACGATACAAGCCTCGATACAAGCTTCACAAAAAGCTTCGGTGATTACTCGACACACGCTCCGAAGCCTCGGCGCAATACGTAACATTACTACCCTCTACCCCTAGAGGGGGACACGTAACAATGGCCCTGAACACATTTTCTTTTCAGCCTCCTTGTTTTATCCACATAACGATGTACAGTATAGCTACATTCACATGACCAATAGAAAAATGTCTATTCGCCTACGTTGGGTTTCTATGGAGAAAGTGAAACCGTCAGTGTCGCACACCTCTCCAAATTGTGGCAGCCGAGCTCAAAGTAAAAATTATTTCACCTTTGACCTTGTTTGTCGCTGAACTTTCAAACTTTGCTAGATGTTTTCACCGCATGATGCGCCCAGCCGTGCTGTTAGCATCATGTGAATTAAGCTTTTAGCTCATGAACACACCAAAGTCTTTGAAAATAACTTCCCAACTTGAGAAATAAGGTATCACAAAGTTCACCAGAACTGAAATCTTAAGCATTGCCACTTCAACATTGTGATTCGTACCTTGTTAGCTTGTTGACTTGCTAGCTTAAAGCAGTGGTTCTCAAAGTGGGGCATGACAGGGGGGGCGCGAGAGACCAGGAGGAAAAATGGTTATTAAAAAAAAAAAAATCATACCAAAAAAAATAAAAATAAATTGATTCGAAAATAATATGATACAGTACTATTACGTCTGGTTCTCTGTGTTTCATTAAAGCTCGGCTCTGTGTGTGTGTGTGTGTGTGTGTGTGTGTGTGTGTGTGTGTGTGTGTTGTGTGTGTTGTGTGTGTGTGTGTGTGTGTGTGTGGAACGAGCCATTTTGTGTACGTGTGCGAGCGAGAGAGAGAGAGTGCACCGGTACCGGAGATCGTTGATGTTAGCTTCTGGGGCTAGCGAGCTATGCTAACGGATATAAGGAGTTTTTTATATAAGGAGTCCTCTCCTGTCAGACTGAGAGACTCAGTGAGCTAAAGGACACTCTCAGTGTTATCTCAGTGTGTATCAAACGTTTTGGTCACCATTAATGTAAACAATTATTTCCGAGGCACACGTTTATATGATCATTATAGTTATACAAAAATAAGAGAATACATTAAAAACAGGTATGAAATACTATATGACATTAAAAAATGAATAAAGTGTAAAAGGGGAGTGATTTGTAAAATATCCATAAAGAAAAAGTAAATCTGTTTACAGTTCTGTGTTGAGAGATGTATCCATAGATCTCTTCATTTTGCTCTCAAAGTGCACCAGATTGAGGCTTTTAACTTCAGGGAGCTTGCCCCCGGACCCCCCTATGTGAGGTCCACACACCACCTATAAAAATAGCACTTTACCCCTGCTTACACCTATATGCCGTGAGCTGATTATCGAGCCTTCATTGTAACAGTCGCGGGAACATTGTGTATATGCGTGGGGATTGTTGCAGTAGAAAATTCCACTATAGCGCCTGGTACATTAATGGGAAACCCTAAATGTTTGGGCACCCTCTATGAAACGTCAAGCTACCCCACAGCACCCCCAAAATAAATCTCTGGCGCCGCCACTGAGCCTGACTATTTGTGTTGGGGGGGCCCGACTTTTTTTTTTCTCCAAAGGGGGGGCCTGACAGAAAAAGTTTGAGAACCACTGGCTTAAAGTAACACTGTGCTGAATGTTAGTACACACTCAAAGAGCCGCCAGCGAGACCGTACTTTTAGTATGTACTCATCTGTTTACTGATGCATCCTCTCTTTATTAGCTGGCTGCTTGCATCATGATACCTACATAAAGTCAAAGCCATGCCATAAAAGCACTTATTACTTGTAAACCTATGCACTTCTTTATTCACTAACCTGAATCACTGTGCGGTGGAATATTTTAAACATGCCAGCAACCGCACTGGCTCATGTCACACCTCTGTATGAGCACAAGGCAACACTTCTCTGATATCTCCCACTGCCTGTAAATCCCACAAGGGACATGCTGCTTCATAAGATATAAACATAACAGAGTGGATACTGGCCCAAGGCTTTGTGGCTACCAAAGGAGTGTTGGAAACTGCATCAGGATGTGTAAAATCAATAGTGTGACAATGTATGTGAGCTTGTGTTTGGCAGGGTCAGTCCATCAAACAAGACGAGCCATCACTTGTCTCAGAGAGAAACTGAGCCTATTGTTCATGTGGCGCTGAAATCAAAACTGGACAGAGCTTTGGAAAAATACATTATTCATTTTAATGCAAAGTCCTCACAGTGAGGAATTTAATTGTTACTTATCATTCCATTTAGTGTGAAAAAAACTATTATGCAGGGTATGCTTCAGGGAGGGGTTACCTGTTCAGTAAAACGTAGCTCCAGCCTTTCGTGTCGCTTCTGGAACGGCCAAAAACCAAAATGGCGATGTTCATTACCGTAATCCAACACCAAATGTGTGAAATGACATTGACTAAGTCCACTTCATATGTACAGTGAAATAAAATCATATAGGGTAACCACTCAGAACCTCCCTGTAAAATCGCAAAGTATAATTTACGTTTCTGCTAAGATAAGCCAATTCATTGCAAGCTGTTAGATTTACAGTAATCATACATGAGAGTGGGCTTTGTGTCTTCCTACTCTATTAGTCTTTTTTTATAAAAATGAGGTTGCATGCAAAATAATGGGAAGTCATTTTTTTCTTCTTCGTTTTTATTCATAATGTTTCGAACACAGAGAATCTGACCCTAAATGCAAATGTTAACACCAGCATACTTTGTACAAATGGATTAATATTGACTACCCGACCCATGAGTCCTGCATTCACGCATCAGGGGAGCGTGAACTCCACGAAGCAGATGTATTTGTTGTATGCTGACCGTCCAATTAAGAAAGCACGAGGCTGATTCTGTCCCGCAGAAAATGTCTTACTTCCCCCACAGAGCCAGGATTTTGTGGCCTACTGCACAAAAATGGTCGTTAAATGAGCATTCAAACCGTTTTGTGATCTGTTTTAATTGGGAAGCTAATGGACCAGAAGGACTTTTCTGCTCAGTGTCTGTTGAAGCATGAGTTGAATAATATGACTGGAATATGGTTACCACAAATTGCTGAGTAAACTCCAGTGTGAGTGTGGGACACTGGCAGGGTGAATCACTGCACAGCAGGGAAATGTCTTGGATGGACTCAGAGTTTGCTGTTATAACACTAGCCTGGTTCAGCTGCTGGTTGAAAAGCAGAAACAAACTCAACAGGGGAGTTACAAATTATAATGAAAGCGGTAAAAGATTGGAAGGACACCAGGGATGAGCAGAAGGGAGTGACGCATACTAAAAAGGTTTCTGTACAAATAATTGTTTTCTTGGTTTGCAAACAAATTACACTTGGGACGATCTTGCTTTCCAAACTGGGACAGCTCTCACAGCAATTTCATTGTGATCAGCCATCCACCAAATTGACTGTGTCTGAAACACATCAGTGGCTTGGACTGTGGAAATTGGGTCTTAAGCAGACCAAATAGCCATGCTATTACGACAGGGACTGTTTTCCTGTCACCCGCAAAATGCACATCATCCTCCTTTCCTGGTTCAAACACCTCTTTTTCGCTTGTCACTACCCTGCAGGCCAGGAATCCAATTAATGGATGTATTCCCCACTAACCTGTTGCCAGCTACGGGGGGGGAAGAAACGGGAGCACTCTCCTCATTTTTTGTATGAAGATCTTAAAGTTCCTTCAGGTGTAACTGGGTGGTGCCTTGATGCCTGCCAGTCGACCAAATGCCTCAGGTTCTGCTCTGGTGTGGAAGCAATTATTATTGTACTCAGCGAGCAGATCCCATGGAGCTCGTTAAAACATGTCGGAAGACTCGTTAATGGTGGAAGCAGCACTGCAAAACAGGATTATAAGAGGAATTATGTCTGGAATTAAAGGGTACATGTGTAATCAAGACTAAGTACTACTTTAAGATATAATTCGACTCACCGGTTACTTTGTAAACTGTAGATCTGAAGTCATGTTAAAGGTATTTATCAAAGTAATGGCCCTTAAACAGAAAAAAACATGAGTTTATGCTATATGGCCATTATTCTTTTCAGCAACCTGCCTCAATCAGCATAATATATTTGTACGTAGAACAAATAATAAGTAGTGTCCAAGAGAACACAAATATTATACAGTATCCAGCCAGGGAATAGATAAGGAATGCTTATAGAGCTAGACGCTCTATCCTTCATAATGCATATATATATATGCAATAATGCATATATATATATATATATATATATATATATGCATTATTAAGACTATAGTCTTCTCTTATTGTATTTGTATTATATATTTTTTCTACATTACTTGCACATTGGTCTTGCAACAAAATCTGCACTATTTTATTCTAATCTATTATTTTCTGTTTCTTCTTGCACTGTTTTATAATGGTTTTATGTCCTATATAACTATGGTGCAATGTTGGAGGAGCTCTGGACTTGAGATTGTTCATTGCCATTTCTACACTGTAGCTACTGTGCATATGACAGTAAAGCCTTTGAATCTTTGAATGAATCTCTCCCAAAGATATGACTGAAGACACAGTCTGCAGGTTATCAGGCTGCCTTTCTAATCTTCAGATCTTCCCAATGAATGTGAATTTGGTATACATCAGAAACGGTGGGGAGGTCTTTGTCAAAGGCTGCAATGCAACAATTCTACAAACAAAGGTTTCCTAAGCTGTCTGTAAAAAACAATGTTTGGTTGAGCTTTGCTGAGGACGTTCCAAATTAAGTAAAACTGGATAAATCAAATAATGTTACAACATTTAAAATAAATAATTCAAATATAAGCATTAATTAAATAATTCATTGATATTTGTGTTGAAATATGCATTTCCTTTATATTACTACTTTAATTGTAGAATGTTTATGGTGTCTTGTTTTGTTTTATTACTACAATCAATTAAATTATCATAACAAGTAAATCCTTTTTGTTTTCTGGTCATGTGTTATGCGATGCCATTTGTAATCCCAGGCCTGATGACCCACGAATAAAAGTGAATGGGTTTAACATGCAAGGAGATGTTAGTGCTTTGCTGAGTCAAAATGATTCCCTGTTATTTCCCTCTCTGTTATTAACATATGAGCAATCTTTCAGAGCAGAGTTGCCACCAGCTCCAACGGGCAAGTCATGCACCAGCATGGTTATTTTTTAATATTATAAAATAAAAACCCCTTAAAAGAGATTTGATTGTTTTTGTGTGTCATTTTTGTTTGTAATGTTCTCTTGTTCTCACTGTTTACATTTTACTTTGATTTCCTGTCAATGAAGTTTGAGCTTCTGTGGGCGTTTTCTTTCTTACGTTTGGGCTTTTGTATCCATAAAGGAAAACATCAGAGATATATGCGCCTTAACTTGGAGAAAAAGAGAGTGCAATCACTGCAACACAACTGCCAGTCCCTGCTCATACCTCCCATTTTATCAGGCCAGGGGGAACAGGGCTATGTCGCCACTGTGCTCAAAGAGACAATAATGATGCTGTCGTTTCAGCAACACGACCAGCGACAATGGGTAGGATGATCATCGGAACTGACTATGCATAAAATCCAACAAATTTCCTTCCCTGGCTGCACAATATGTCAATGATTAGAAGCGACAGGTTGCCTTTTGAGGACGTTGCAGGCTCATTTATATCAGAGCTTTGAATAAAGTGTTGTGCCCTTGAGGTGGATTCATGTTTGGTGTGTGGTGTTCATAGAATGTTGCTTAAAGATAATGTTTGAGTTGACCTCCTTTTGAAGGGACTGGCATTACCTAAAATGAACCATTCAAACTTTGGCTGAGGTTTAATCATAGTTTGAACCACGCTGTAGGCGCTGTTGGTGATTCAGTCACTCAGTGTTTTAGTCTTTCAGTCCAGAACAAACCTAACCTAAGATTTGTGAAAACTGTTCAAACTCGCAACTGTTTTGCAAGTTGCTGGTTACCATCTAGACACAAATCTTTCCATCAATCACCAGTAACATATCTTAAAAGATTTCAAATGTTGCAAGTTATGTACAAAAGTGTTGTAGTATTAGCATACATTAGCCTCTTTAAACATCCAGCAGACAAGTACAACATTAGTGTGCTTTAGAGATGTATTTCTCGGCAATTTCTGGCTCCGTTTGGGTCTCCACAACCTCCTGCGAACAATATCTTCCTCTTTAGCTGCTCAGCTCTACACAGTGTTAAAGTCACATGAGTAAAATAATTAAGGTTGCTAGCTTAGCGTAATGTTAAAAAAGGCAAGTGCAAACACACCTGATGTTCACAAAAATACATCTCAGAGGCAATAGCTACAAAACACGTCTGTGCTGATGGACATTTGTTTCCACAGGTATTGGCTCAGAACCTCTCGGCTGAGTAATTAATGGACAATCCCATAGTCAAATATCGTTGACCTAGGATATCTAGGCTATATGGGGGTGCTGAATGTCTGTAATTGTACAAAGCATTTCGAGTTTTCTCCCAATTAATCATAATTTGGTTATACATATTTGCCTGTTAAAAATACTGTTAATAAAAATAACACTAATTTTGCAAAAAACAAAGAATTTCAAATGAACTGGGGGTGGCATTAAGAAACAGCTCTTTGCACTTGCATCTCTCTTTCATTGTTTCCCTTTTGTTGCAAGTTCTAGAAGTTCTATTTACAACCGCGAAAAGCCAGCAGGCTAAGAATTGACATCAACCTCTTTTCAGTGCTTTTCACAACAAACAGCACTGCCCATTATTTGGAAAGAGCTAAGCAATAGTCACATGTGTCTCGGACAATTATTTTTTTAATATATATTTTATATGGTTACATAAAGCTAGAGAAAAATAGGACGAAAAACATGTTCAACCACCATTAGGATATAGGCAAATCAAATTTGACCATGTCAATTCTTAAGAGAAACCCATATTTCCGTAACTGTAAGTATTATGCCTTTCTGCTTGAATTGTTAAATGTTTTGTTTGAGCAGGGACTTAAACTGATAAAGTTGAGCCATGTTTATCAATGCAGAGTTAACAAGCTGAGTCTGAAATGACCCAAAACAGATTTTTCACACTTAATAAACCCTTTAGATTTTGATGACAACTTCATCTTTCCTGTGGCACCACCCTCAGACAGGATTCCAAGCATTACAGGTTCACAATAGGATGGATGTTAAGTCTTGTCTAGGCTATGAGATAGTGCCTATGAGACATCGGTTGGTGGTACTTTATCACAAGATGCATGACTGTCCTAGAACCAAAAGTAGGCTGTTAATGTGACACAGTATCCAGGGGACGGCTCCCATAAGGTGTACAATCCCCATTCGGGAGTAACTACTCATTCCCTGTGTCTACGACACATTTCTCTTGTCTTAAACATACTAGTGCCGCCAAAATCAGCAATTTTTATTTTTTCCCACAAAGTTTCTGCTTCACTATTTTTCACCCAAAGCAGTGGGAAACATGGCAGTACTTTAAACACTTTCTCAATAAATCTGCCGGAACATACTTTGCATTTTATTCCGACACAGCCCCTGAAGACCCATGATGCATTGAGTAACAGACAGTTGGAAAAAATAAAAGGGGGTTTCAAAGCCATAACGGAAGCAATGGACACTACAGAGGTGGCTTCAGAAGATGTATAAGATTGAAGAGATTGTTAGGATTTAGAAGATGAAGGATATAAAGGAGATCCCTGCAATCTCAAAGATCAATCCCTATCATTTGGTGAGCACTTTGAAGACACTTCAATCTGTTACCTAAGAAACGTTTCAGTCACAGATCTGACCCAGTGGTGTTAAAAACAACAACATGTCACTTGTACCTCTGACAATGTGTCTGACAACTTTTTAGAACACTGATCCTAAAAATAAATCTGTGCCATGAGCAATTATTACGTCACCTGTTATGAAGAGCAAATTCAGAAGCGTTAAAGAGGCGGGTGCACAGTCTATATTTTAGTGGATAGTGAGAGATGGCATCTGCATCAGTTGTTGTAACTACTATACTGTGTTTGGTTGACGAAAACTATTACAGGATATTATCAGTGTGTTTTATAGCATTTTTATGCTTCGTGTCTGGCTCCATGATCACTCTGTTTGGTGTTCTTCATAATGACTGCTTTGTTTCACATTATATATCTCATGAAACAGCCACCTACTTAATATAACGACGACTTGACTCACAATATTGATTTTAAATGATTTTAATTACTGAGAAATGATCGTATTGCTTCAGCTAAGGAAACCATTTTTGTTCCAATGCGTACCAAGCAATGTAACTTAACATGAAGGCAGCACTGATCGAGGATTTCTGTAACCGTCCAAATCTGCTCACATTTTCTTTCCATTATTCACTCTTTAAACACTGATAGAGCCCATACCTTGGTACCTTTAGTGTTTACTTCCTGTCGTGTACTGTTGCTTCCACTTTTGTCCGACGCTCTATCTTTTAACCTCTTTCCTTCTTTTTGAATGATGGCTGATTCCCTGTCAAATCGTCTGGAGATGGCATAAAGAAACAGCTATTGTTTTCAGTTTGGCTGTAAATTCTAGAAGTTCTATATACAACTAGAAAAAAGTCAGCAGGCTTAGAATTGACATTCTAACATGTCTATCAACCTCTTTTTTCAGTGCCATACACAACAACAACAACAACAACAACAACAGCAACAGCACTGTCCATTATTTGGAAAGAGCTAAGCAATAGTCACATGTGTAATAATCTCATTGTTTTTGATTTGTCTATGGATTCACATATCAATGTGCGAACCGTAAATACTCTGTTCTACCAATACAGTATTCTGTTATTCGTTTTTTATTTGTTTGTTTTTATCTTAAATTTGTTATAAAGATGGAAATTAAATCCAATCCTATTCCTTCTACCATGCAATGCTTATTCTAACACTCTCAAATAGGGAGTAGGGATACATAAAACGCATTAGGGGAGCCCCATGCTTGCATTTTCCTTTGGCCCCTAAATCACTAAACCTGTGTGCAGAAAAAGATCAGAACTAAAAAAGGAATAAACGTTGTGAAGCCCTGTGAACTGACCTTATAGCTGGTTCAAACAATATTTAATCACAGCACTTAAACATAAAAATGACAATAACTTTTTAATAATTGCTGTTGCACGGTAAACAACAATGATACTGTCATTAAGAAGACAAAGCCTGTTTTTAACACGCTCTCTCAATCTGCAGCGACCATTTACGCCTAGGAAAGTGTGCACCATTAAGCGAGTTATCATTCTTTATTCGCAACCTATTATGGGTTAATATGTTTTCCAGCCGCGGGGCATGTTTTTCCAGCCTTTTGTGATGCATGGACTTCTTTACAGTTGCTCTTGCAGCTGGAACACAATTCAAAGTATCGTGAATTTTCTATTGACCTTCTGTTTTGGCATTTGTTGTATGGGAAATTAGAGAAGTACATCCTTCATAAATCCATTATTTCCGCTGCAGGCGAAAGGGTGTTTTCATCACCATAACCATGTTTATTTTGCAGATAACATTTTAATTCTAGACAAAGCAGTCATCTTTATCATTTCCAAGTCTATTGACAAATAATGATGAGTTCTCATTTTCGCCTATCATTACCCAGACAGTTGCAGATTTGTTTTTGTTTTCTTTCATTTTAGGAATTGACAGTTTGGTTGGTGGATGTTTTTCTGAGTTATGATCATTTCAGGATTTGAGGACCTTGGAGTGTGTGTGGGTGGGGGGGCAATGCACATAGTCAAAGTGTGCGCCCCCGGCTGTCCAGCTTTTGGCAGAATTGCATTCAAGAGGATGCATTTTATCTTTTTCTTGGCCAAACATTATTCACAAAGCAGGAGCTGAAGTCGCTAATTGTGTTCTGACATCTCTGCCCTCACACATTTCATATTTGAAACACAAGTGTTGTTCACAGGGTCACACCATACCAGTGATGAAGCATCTAAGCCTGTTAGCTTAACGTTTATGAGCAGACTGCAGCCGTCGCCTTTAAATAAATGCATTGAATTTATTATAAACACTAGCTTGAGTTTCGGTATCCATCGCATTTGTATTCCTTTTTCTCATGTAGTAATGACAACTCCCATGTGAGATTAAAGAAAGCTTTTTCTTGCAGGAAATGTCTTGAGTCACATCCTTATGCTGCGTTCACACCGGACGCGATACGAATATTCGCTTCGCTCCTATCACTCTAAACGCTCGAGTTTCACCGCGGCAGTCAGCTGTGTTTACTCGCGTCATTCAAACAAGACGCGCTGGCTCTGGGGCTACAACTACAACAAAATGAACATATTTTACAGTGATTAAATTGTAATACACGTTTCTAAATGATGCCGGTTAGTAAAACCCATGAATTAATGCTTTGACAAGTCTGTAGACAAGACGGCAGGTGAAAAACCTTTTTAAATGCTTGTTTTCTAAATGGAGATCGGCTAAGCTAACGTTGTATATGCTCCATCCACACTCATAACAACGGCCTACAGACATAAATAAACCAGCGACTGTATTCGCCATGACACAGACAGTCTGTGGTTTGTACTTGTTTAACTTTTGTCCAGTTTTTGAACAGATAGGAGCTGTGAGCTCTGTGTGCTAACAGCTAATGGCTGATGTTTTCTGATTGAACGTCAGTGACGGCAGGCTGAGATCCTCACCACTGATTGGCTACCGCGAGATCGCGTCATGCGAAGATGACGCTCGAGTTTAAAAAATGTAACTTGAGTGTTTGTCGCGTCCCCCTTCAATCGCCTCAATCGCGCCGCGGAATTCGGGTCCACCGCTTCATGCTTGCCGTCGGAGAGAATTTGCGTCTGTCCGCGTCTCTGCATTGACTTTACATGTAATCGCACCGCCCCCAAACATCGCATCACGTCCGGTGTGAACGCAGCATTAAAGGTCACATATTATGCTATATTTAATGTTCATGTATCAGTGTTTCTTCTACAGCCTTGGAGTCGGGAGGCCTCCCAGCTAGCGGAGAACGTTCTCACAACTTTGGCTAACATTACCTACAGGTTCTAATAATGTTTTAAAGAAACGTTTTAATCTGATGTTCAAAGAAACTTTTTAGGATGTTTATTATTTCAAATAATGTTTCTATAAGGTTTAAGGTTAACTAAGACATAACGTTTTAACTGCAACATTCAGAGGATGTTTTTGAGGATGTTATTGAGGCCTGAGATGAAAGTGTGAAAAGTATTTTTATAAAATGTTCCTTTAATGTGATATGTTAACAAAGGTGGAACGTTTTGCCTGAAACATTCTAAGGATGTTTTTTGGACATTGTTGGGGTAACACATTAAATATGTTCTTTATAAAACATTCATTCCCTTAATGTTACATGATAACAAATGAAGAACATTCTCCAAGCAACATTCTGAAAATGTTTTCAGGAGGTTATTCTTTTTTTATAAAACGTTCCTGTTATGGCAAATATTAACACGGTCATGGTCAACGTCAGATTTATTTCTAGAGCGCTTTAAAAAACAAACTTGTTGCATCTGTTTGAAAAGGATGTTTTAAAAGAATCTGATGTCACCATATTTTCCTTTTGAAAAAAACAAACAAGCACGTAATTCATGATAAGCTGTAAACAGATATTGCATGTTTGCGGTGGCATGTGTGAGTTCCCAGCTAGACATTTTTGTTTCCATTCACTGTTCTAGGAATTTTTCAGCGGGACGTTTTATTTTGGTTCCCAGAATGTTCTTCTGAAAGGTAGGATAATGTTCTTTAAAAACATTCTTGAAATGTTTGGTGATAACCTTCTTAAGATGTTTTTGATAACATTGTTAGAACATTATGCCCTACTGTTCTTAAAACGTTTTCAGCGGGACGTTTTATTTTGGATAAAAACAAATTTGCATGCCAATATTCACTTCATATGTAGGCCCACAGTATTCATAATATCATACGTGTAAAATATCAGAAAATAATCACACTTTTTTCTGACTATAAAGGTTGTGTCTCGTATGTAGGTTCTAACTGTTAGATAAGCTATCTGGCCGTGTGTGGTTTGTGAGGGCTGCGTATAAACAGTGTCCGCTGTTTATGCATATTGGATAAAAATTGTTATTGTACCCTTTAGATTTGAGACCGACAGACATATAGAAGAACGGACTGCCCCCCCCCCCCGCCGCTGTGTACATGGCTGGGATAAATCTCTAATCAACCACACCTGCAACCTGCTCATCAGCCACACTATGAAAACCTGCAACCTGCACTCATTCCCTGCCGGATTGTTGCCGTGAACGGTTTGTTGCGTGCCGCTCTAGCTTTTTGCCAGCATATTCTTTGATAACTTTGCCTGCGTTTGCCTCACACTCATTTGTATGTCTCTCCTAGGAGGAACCCAAGGCCTTCCACACTCCCAAGCCAGGCCTCTCTACCCACCCTGGAACAACTGTTTCCCACTGCCGCCATAACCAACCTCCACTCCCAGCTCCCCTTTTCTAATAAACAAATGTTACTTTCATCAGCTGATTCCGAGTCTGATTCTGGGTCCCCTCCAGTACATGTGACACCGACAGTGACTTGTACTAGCTGCTGGTCGCATTTAAAAAAAGAAAGAAGACTTCTGATAAATCGGAACGATAAAGCGCGTTATCCTACTCTAAAATAATAACATTCTGGCAACATGAAAAAATCTAACTTGCAGCTGAAAATGTTTAAGAACAGTAGGGCATAATGTTCTAACAATGTTATCAAAAACATCTTAAGGTTATCACCAAAACATTTTAAGAATGTTTTTAGAAAACGTTATCCTACCTTTCAGAAGAACATTCTGTTAACCAAATTAAAACGTCCAGCTGAAAACGTTTTAAGAATAGTAGGGCAAAATGTTCAAACAATGTTTACATTTTAAGAATGTTTTTAGAGAACCCAGGGTTTCCCACACATTACTTGGGCGGGCCGCCCAGGTATATTAACGGCCGCCCAAGTATATTTCGCCACCCCAATTATTATTATTTTTTTTATATTCGCGACCACAACGCCATCTGCGATCGATTAACTTGTGGACAATGATCCCTCCCTCTACGCCTCCTGTACCCAGTCCCGGACTGGCCATCGGGAGGACCGGGGGGTTTCCCGATGGCCTGGCCTGTTAAGTGGCCTGCCACACACAGGGTGACTGGCTGTCTACATGATGTGGCCTGCCGACATGGCCACTGTCATACAGGTCATAAATCAAATCCCTTGATTGGTCTCTGTGTCATTCAAGCTCGGGATAACCTCAGCTCAGGTGAGGTAAAGGACTCTCTGAGTGTTTAGACAGTTAACTTAGTCTAAGTTCTCAGTGGGTCTCAAACGGTTTAGTCACCATTTATTTAAACACATATTTCCATTTGAGGGGGTAGTGATTAGTAAAATATGCATGAATAAATAAATAAAAAGTTAACTAGGGGAAAAAAGGTAAGATACACTTTTAAAACTTGTTGAGAGCTAAAACTAGTCTTTGCTGCTGCCTCAAAGAGGAGCAGGGGGAGAGGAGGGAGACAGGAGAGGCTGATTCAGGAGCACAGACACACTCACAACTATAAATGAACCAAAAATAAATAAATAAACAAGTTTCAGTGTTTTTTCATATTGGAAATGTTATGTTATTGGTTATGGCCATGATTTTATGATTATTGAAATGTATACAGTTTTGTTTCATATAGGTGTTTCCATAGATCTAGTCTCTTTATTTTCTCCTCAAAATGCACCAGATTGATGCATTTAACTCCAAAATAAAATAAAAAATCTTACCGGGGGAGCATGCCCCCGGACCCCCCTAGAGGATTTGAGGTCCACCCCCACTTAAAATCACATGAATAGGTTCCTAAATACATTTACTTTTTTTTTTTTAAATAGTAACCCTATAAACTATAGGGCTATCACTATGGGCCCTGCCTGTAACTGTTCGCTCTGCCATCGCGTGAAGGGTCTGCTAACAAGCGACCAACAGAAAGGTTAATGTTGTTGCACGTGTGGTACACCCCACAAATTGTACAATTATTTGTGTATTTACTTTTATTTATTTTTGCTAAACAGTGAATTTATTGTTTTTGAAAAGCCCAACATTATCTGTATTTATTTTGGTGACATTCATATCATTTTATGGTTTATCTGTACTGTTTGAGAAGCAGTACGAGTAAGTAGCGCCAAGGTGGAACCTTTGGCAGGTGAGCGGTGACATCTGGGTTATCTTAGGGGGGACACTTCCGCTTCCTCCTCAGAAGCAATCCAGACGATCAACCGGATCCTGTGTATAATTATTTCTACAGGTCAGTACATGATGAAAATGATCGATGTTAACTTGTGTGAATTAGATATGATGTTGGAGATGTTTAGGAGAGTGTGTCAGAAAGTGTTGACCATGTTTGACATAGTAACGGTATTTTAAAAATACTAAACTGTCGGCAACAATAGATGCCATTTTCGCGGGCTTCAGCCTCACCTGGGTAAAAGTGACCTGAGCGAAGGCTCGCAGGCAGGTTAGCTGTTGCGCACGAGTCTTGCAGGCACATTGCCTTGTTTTTTGTTTATTAACATTGACAGTGTATTTTTGTGATCTATTTGTGTTATATTTGGTAAAGATAGATATATTGATAGAATGTATTATTTGATAGAGTTATGTGTTTATAATGACTATGTTGAATTTCTCCTTGAAATACAGTAATTGACTGTGACAGACGGATAACTTAAATGGAGGAATGTGATGTTTGTAAAGTACAGCTATTTGAATGTAACTGTGTACTTTGAATTTTGAATAAGAAGTAATCCAGACGATCAACCGGATCCTGTGTATAATTATTGCTGCTGCACTGTTCTGTTTTCTACAGAAATCATTTATTGTTGCTGTGGTACCCAAGCTTTTGGGACCCGTAACACACGTCACAAAGACACGTCACCTCAACCCCCCCCCCCCCACTACCAGCACCCCCCCAAGTATATTTCAGATATGTGGGAAACACTGGAACCTTACCTTTCAGAAGAATATTCTGGGAACCAAAAGAAAGCTGCCCGCTGAAAACATTCCTAGAACAGTGAATGGTAACATTCTCAGAATGTTTTTAGAACCAAACATTTCTAGCTGGGTGGCCTCTGATGTACAGGATGGGACATGTCCAGACCTATTCTATGAATATGGCAAAAAACACATTAGTATTTCTCAAATGTCTCCCCTCTGCGAAACACTGAAACCCATAAAACATAGTAGGCTTCAAACTCAACTTAACAAACCACTTGTGTATTGAATATACTGTGATTATAGAAAAACATAAAATATAATGCATTTTCATTGTGGGTTTAACTTTTGTTTTAATTATTCAACCTAATATGGAGACCTCAACACTGTCTAAGCACTCAATTCCTCCCCACATTGGTGGCATGGCACACATCTTCCATATAACAGTAGCTGCTGCAGGGAAACAAATCTCTCCCCTGAGGGTTCAACCTATTACGATAAATAGACACAGTAAAACACACACTTCTCTGAAGGCTTATCCCTATAGCCCCGACGGGTTTGCAGGCGTCACTGTATTAGCTCTGACACACCTTAATGTTCCAAGCACACATCCAGCTGTTGTACAGTATTCATCAACAACCATGGACACAAAATGCGTCCCAAAGGAGATGTTGCATGAGAGATGCGGGCGGGATTCACAGGGAAAACTGATATCCATAATCCCAGCTGTGGTTTAGTGCTGTTGAGGTGTTTTCTTTTATGATAGATAGGAGGGGGTTGTGTTGCTGCGATCTGTTCATGGATGGGAGTTCTGCTTCAGTTTGTTACCTTGTTTGTGATATCTCATTTGCCTTTCATCAAATGGAAACCTATCTGTGGGGATTAGGGAGGATGGAACTGTGGAATCAGCTGGGGTTTATAATAAGGGATATTCTGATATTTCACTGACGTAATCCTCATTTCGAAGGTTTTTTTAACACCAGGTGCATCCTTTACTTGTTTGCTATTCTCACAGACACTCTAATAAACTCTGCATTTAGCAGAAACTCAGCTAAATGCAATGTAATGTAATGTAATGTAATGTAATAACTCATATTTTGAACTTTGCCAAAATATTTAAACATTGGTAAAGGGAGATTCTTTGTTATGAATTGACAGCAATGATATACTGTAGTTTATCTCTTAAACTTTGAGTGACAGTGGCACCATTTGTTTAAGTGTGTATCAAATCAGGTTTTATTTATATAGCACATTTTAAAAACAATTTTTGGTCGAGCCAAAGTGCTGTACATGCAAATAATAAATAACACATTACTACAGTCGCAAACCGAAGACAATAAATTACAACAGCAAATATAAAAATCAAACACAGGGAAATGTCATGAGTCGTGCTCCGCTCTGACTAGAAGGCCAGGGAGAAGAAGTGAGTTTTTAGTGTTGGTTTAAAAACCCCTAGGGTCTGGGCCGACCTCACATGGAAGGGCAGCGTGTTCCAGAGCCTAGGGCCAGCTGCAGTGAAGGCTCTAAAAGTGTACTAACACACTTTTTTCTGGTTCCTCTATTGTTCACTGCTACAATTACTCCTACATCTATTTTCGCTCCATTAATACACCATCTTCAAGCAACAACCAGAAGAACATAATTATTGTGCAGACTGATAATATTGGACCTTCACATGTTTTTCCACGTGATGAAAAGAGTCATGACCTGCCCTGCTCTGCCTTTCATTGGCTTTCAATGATTGCGTTTGTTGGTTGAATTGGTTAGGTTTTGAGTTATGGTTGGGGTTTGTGATTCAAGGTTATGCACTGGCCTATTGATATGTGGATGGGTGTTGTAATGTGTGGTTTGTGTGGAATGTGTATGTTTAGGGCATTGTTAGTTGTCATTTAGTCCCCTCGGGATGGTGGTGCCCAGTTTTCTGTATCCACAGTTTTTTCCGCCCTCTTCCTCTGTCCAATGGTCATTGGACTCCAGACCTGTGATGATGATGCTGATAGAGGGATGGGACTGAAAGTGATGGACCAGTGGTGTTGTGAGACGACCCTCTCTGATTTTATACAGGTGTTGTTTGAGCCGGGTGAGGATGGAATGACCGGTTTCTCCAACATAGTGTTTATGGCAGGTGGTGCAGGTGATAATGTAGATAATGTTGGTAGTTTCCAGGGAAAAGGAGCCGAGTGTGGGGAAGCCAGTGTGACTGTACTGGTTGTGTATGAATTTTCTGGGGGCTTAGTGTTGGTTGTGAGGTGCGTGTGGTGCGACTATGTGTGTGGAAAATTTAGAGCGTATCAGTATGTTGTGGAGGTTATTGTTTTTTTCTGTGTGCTAGGATGACCCTGTGGTGGGTGACGTGTGGGTGTTGTGATTGTAATGTCTGGAAGTTGCGTTTGAGGGTGTGAAAAGGTGGAAACCAGGGGCATGAGTCTGGGGGGTCCGTCAAGTGGGGGTCTGGGTCAGAAGGGCGTGTGTGAGGGCGGATTGGGGGTTCTGGGAGGTCCACGGTCCCAGTGGGGGATTGGGAAGGGTCAGGGTAGGGGGGTTGGAGATGCAGACCCTGGTTAGGGTAGGGGATGGTGAGGTTAGGGGCTAGGGGGTTAGGGTTAGGATGTGTAGGGGGGACTGGGATGGAGACTGGCTGGTGGTGGAGCGAGTGAGAGCAAAAGCGGCCAAGGTGGAGGTTTTGATCTGGCAGAGGAACCGTTGGGAATAACCTCTGGTGCGGAGGCTGTGAAATAGTGTTTGTGTGGCATGTTCAAAGTCAGATTCTTTTGGATGAGATGTGGTGGAATCGAATTATCTGTGATTTTATTATTCCGGCAAATGTATGTTTGGGGCGATAACTGGATTTATGAAGGAGTGAGTGTGTGTCTGTGGCTTTGAAGTACACTTTGGTGTATATCTTCTTATATGTGTGGTTGGAAAAAGAGTGTTGTGTCCAGAAAGTTAATCTCATCTGCGTGTATGGTGTGTTTGATGGAGTGGTGGTGGTTATTGACGGTGTTGAGAAATTGGGGAAAGGAGGTAATGGGATGGGGCCAGATGCCGATGATGTCATCCAGATAACGGAGGTAGAGGGAAGGCAGCAGGGTGCATTTGTCCAAGGCCTCTCGCTCCCACTCGCTCATGTAGATGTTTGCATTTGAAGGTGCAAAGCGTTGGCCCATGGCCATCCCGTGAATTTGCAGGAAGTGTTAGTTGTTAAAGGTAAAATCATTATTTTAGAGGCAGATAGAGAGTAATTGGAGGATGTGGGAGTCTGGTCTGAGGTGGTCCGGGTTGTGAGTAAAGGTGGAGGACACTGCTTGCAGGCCTAGGGTGGTGTTGATGTTGGTATCAGAGTCCTGCATCGGGTCGGGTATAAATAGATGTTGATGGTGAATAAATAGGCTTGATTCGGGACGACCATGGGTCTGATCAGTTGCGACTTACAATAAGTACATACGACTAGGAAGACACAGCCCAGAAGAAAAACAGAATCATATAAGTACATCAGGTATCATAGAGCCAAACATTTCAAGTGCTACTCGGCTGGCTTTAGAGAAGCCAGTCCTTTGTTAGTATATAAGTGCTTTGTTAGTAATTCTATCGCTCGAAGTGGAGTCGAAAGAGATGAGTTTTCAGTCTGCGCCGGAAGATGTGCAGGCTTTCTGCCGTCCTGATGTCAATGGGGAGCTCATTCCACCATCTTGGAGCCAGGATAGCAAACCCACGTGTTTTTGCTGATGGGAACTGGGGTCCACCTCGCAGCGAGGGTGCAGCGAGTCGTTTGGCTGATGCAGAGCGGAGTGCACGCGCTGGGGTGTACAGTTTAACCATGTCCTGGATGTAGGAAGGGCCAGATCCCTTCTGGGCATGGTATGCAAGTATTAGTGTCTTGAAGTGGATTCTAGCAGTTACCGGGAGCCAGTGAAGGGAGTGGAGGAGCGGAGTGGTGTGGGAACATTTTGGAAGGTTGAAGACCAGACGAGCCGCTGCATTCTGGATGAGCTGCAGAGGTCGGATGGCACATGCAGGTAGACCAGCCAGGAGGGAGTTGCAATAGTCTAGGCGTGAGGTGACGAGAGCCTGGACCAGAACCTGGGTGGCTTTCTGTGTCAGCTGGGGACGAATCTTCCTGATGTTGTAGCAGCGATGTTTGCAGTGAAGGACAGGTTGTTATCTAGGGTCACACCCAGATTCCTTGCCGTCTGAGTCGGGGAAACAACAGAGGTGCCGATGTTGATTGTCAGGTTAAGAGTGGGACAATCTTTTCCCGGAAGGAAAAGCAGTTCAGTCTTGTCAAGGTTGAGCTTGAGGTGATGAGCTGACATCCACTGAGAGATGTCAGCTAGACAAGCAGAGATGCGTGCGACGACCTGAGTTTCTGAGCGGGGAAAGGACAGAATTAATTGGGTGTCGTCAGCATAGCAGTGGTATGAAAAACCATGCGGGCTAATGACCGATCCGAGCGAGTTTGTGTACAGGGAGAAAAGGAGGGGACCAAGAACAGAGCCCTGAGGGACCCCTGTAGTTAATTGACAAGGGTCGGACTCAGACCCTCTCCAAGTTACCCTGTAGGTACGGTCTTTGAGGTATGAGGCGAGGAGGGAGAGTGCAGAGCCTGAAACTCCAAGTTCTTGGAGAGTGCGAAGGAGGATCAGATGGTTCACCGTGTCGAATGCAGCTTACAGGTCCAACATGATGATGACAGAGGAGAGGGATGCTGCTTTAGCAGTGTGCAGTTCCTCAGTGACAGCAAGGAGGGCCGTTTCTGTGGAGTGACCTGCCTTGAAACCAGACTGGTGCGGATCCAGAAGGTTGTTCTGATGGAGATAACAGGAGAGTTGTTTAAAGACAGCGCGTTCAAGTGTTTTAGACAGGAACGGGAGGAGAGACACAGGCCTGTAGTTTATAACATCAGATGGGTTGAGAGTGGGTTTCTTTAGGAGAGGGTTTACTCTTGCCTCCTTGAGACTGTTTGGAAAGTGACCAGAAGTTAGAGAAGTGTTGATGAAATGGGTGAGAAACGGTAGAATATCAGGAGCGATAGTCTGAAGGAGGTTAGAAGGGATAGGGTCCAGAGGACAGGTGGTAGGGCGGGCAGAGGTAATGAGGGTAAGAACCTCACTTGGAGAGAGAGGGGAAAAGGAGGTCAGTGTGTGGGTGAAAGGAGGGTCTGGTGACCCAGCGGTCAGTAAAGGTGAGTCAGAAAAAGAAGAGCGAATATCATCAACCTTTTTTTCGAAGTGGTTAACAAAGTCGCTTGACAGAAGTGAGGAGGGGGGAGGGGCTTTGGGAGGGTCCAAGAGGGGTGCAGAAGATGGAAAATAGTTTTTTGGGATTGGAATAGGAAGATTGGATCTTATCTTGAAAGAAAGTGCTCTTTGCCTGAGAGATCGAGGCAGAGAAAGAGGAGAGGAGAGCCTGGTAGGTTAGGAGGTCGTCACGGTGTTTGGATTTTCACCATTAATGTATCATATGTTCGCGAGTTGAAATTAATGCACTAAATGTAATCCACGTGAGTTTACAACAACAAAAATAATCGCTTTGTTTTTATATCACATCCGACCGGAGGAAAATGAAACACGGCTCTCACTACCGATCATCCTAATCCCAGGGGCAAACAATAATATGTACAGTGTTAATAGTTTACTGTATTATTAGTGTCTAATATTACTGGGGATTTCGGAATGGTACTGGATTTTGATTTATTGTATCGGCTTCATATCGCAATATATTCCCGAAGTCTGAAATGCAAAAATGTCCCACATTAGGGCAATTCACCCTACATTTAATCATTCAAACAAAATCATATTTTGTTTCTTTTTAACGAAATAAATGTGGTTTAATCCACATAATTTACTGTGTTAATTGTTTACTGTAGTATTGTGCACATTACTTTTCGCTGCTTGTTGCACCCCTGGTTAGAAGCTAAACTGCATTTCGTTGTCTCAGTACCTGCAATATGTGCAATAACAATAAAGTTGAATCTAATCTTGAGCAGGAACAAATGTATTTAGGCTACTTAGTACAGTGTTTCCCAACCGGGGGTACGCGTACCCCTAGTGGTATGCGAGGGAACTGTAGGGGGTACGTGGAATTCCAAGGTGACAAGTAAAAAAAATAATAATCCCGTCAAAAATGATAGTGCGCGATTTGTTTCCCTAGGGAGACAATAGTCTGTGGCACAACTGCGCCAAAATCCCACAATGAAAACAGCTGCTTACCTGCAGCCAGAAAAATACTGGTAGGTCTGCGCTATGGATAAATGGCTGAAACGTCCGCTTGCTCTGGATTGAGGCCAGGGTTCAGAGGAGCCCGCCGAGAAACGTAAGAAAGAGGCCAAACTGAAACCAAGGCAGTACAGTGAAACATATTATTTGGATTCATTTATTCTTCTGCGGACCCACCGCAGCCTCAGTGCTTCTTTTGCGGTGAAGTCCTGGCTAATAGTGCGATGAAGCCAGCGCATTTACAGAGACACCAGAGCACCAAACACTCGGGAAGTGTCGATAAAAGTGAAGAATTTTACAGACGAAAGCTGTCGGAATTTAAGTCGAGCCAGACAGTAATGATGAAAGCCACGAATGTGTCAATGAAATCACTCGAGGCATCTTACGCCATGTCCCTGCTTGTGGCTAAATAAATAAAAACGTCACTCTTGTTGAGGAGCTCATTCTCCCTGCAGCGACTGCGTTGGCCGAAATTATGATAGACAAGAAAGCAGCCGAAGCACTCAAGAAAGTTCCCCTGTCGAATAACACCGTATCCCGTCGGATCAATGATATGTCTGTTAATATAATTGGACAAGTGGTGAACAAAATAAAACTAGCCGGTCAGTTCACTTTGCAGCTGGATGAAATGACAGATGTGAGTGGAGAAGCGCAGCTCCTGTTCTTCGTGCGTTACAAAGATGCGTCGGAGATAAACTATGGGGGTTATTCCCTATCTTTATTCAAGAGCGTGGTATTTAAATTTGAGAGCATACTTTATGTATTTATTTCCCTCAAACCCTGTCCAGGCACTCAAATAGTGCCTGCTTGCACTTAGATTTGCTCTGCTTCTGCTCAAACTGTACGCTTGCATTCAGATATATTGCTGCCTACAGATTTGTTCTGCTCTCAGATTTATTCTGTGCGCGCTCGAAACTTTTGTGCAACAATCCTGTCAAAATCCCTCAACCAATAGGAGGCCAGGTGTCCTTGCGGGTGCGTTCGCTTAACTTATTACAGCGTCCCGTAAGGGCGGTTACTCTTTGGTTTATAAACTCCTGCCCTCCACGGCTTTATAACATAGCATGTACTGCACTTGTTTGATTTACAACTACCTTACATAATAGCTACGTTCAGTGGCGGACTGGGACTAAAAATCAGCCCGGGAATAAAATAAAATCGTCCCTCCGTTGCCTTCTGCACATAGTGCGAGGTGGTTGCTATGCAACAACAATAACAGATAGCGAATGTCGTCGTTTCGGTGCTTTTTTTTCTGGAGATAGGCACTTCTCAATCCACTCCTCCATAGTAAGCCCACCCCGGTGGGGGTAGTTAGTTAGTTTACTATATAAAGTTTAGTTTAGGATTTTATAACGGTTCTCAGACGCGGAGGGATACTGATTTGTGAAAAGTAACAACAACTATTCCCTGGGTATACGCTCATTATATCACGGCTAAGAAACATCAGATTGCTTGATTTGACTTGTCCGTTTTATAAACATATACTAACTGTGCTTAACCCCTCCCAAAAAAAAGTTGTAAAGGACTGGTGAAAAGAAACTGCTAGGCCTATACTGATTCTAGATATTATTTTGCTAAGTGTTTTGTTCCTGAATTAATTACTTATTCAAAGGGGCTCCATGGTTTAAGCCTAAATGTTACAAGATATATATATATATATATAGCAAAGATAAGTTCATTATTTTGATTTCATATGTATTTATTTGATTATATTATTTATTTTCAAGGCAACATATTCATTTTTATTTATTTTTATTGAGTGATTTAAGTTAAAATTAAGAAAATGCCTGAGAATTAGATGTTCAAATTAAGGAGATGAAATAAAGTTATTTTCATTCAATAATCAGTTACGTTCTACTTGTGAAGGATCATCAGCACGTATGAGTGAGGGGGTACTCATGGTATGACAAAAGGCTCAGGGGGTACACAAGACTAAAAAGGTTGGGAACCACTGACTTAGTACATATCTGACATTAACGATTAAAGACATTTGTGCATTCTTTAAACCGAGTCAAACCGACTCCGGAGGTGGCGGCACATTAAATTGTGCACCTGATTGTTTAACTTGAAGGTGCCTGATGACATTTAATCATTCAAACTAAATCATATTTCGTTTATTTTTAACGAAATAAATGTAAACATAATTTACTGTGTTAATTGTTTACTGTAGTATTGTTTAACTTGAAGGTGCCTGATGTGAACATTTCCAGAAGAACTCTAGCTTGAATAGCCTTTGTATACAGTAGGCCTACAGTATAGTCCAACCATTTACACCTTCCTTTTTTCCCATCCAAAGTTTGAATTGGATAAAGGTAATGGTTATCGATGGTGCTTTTATAGCCTATTGTATAATAACAGTGATTTATATTGCTTTTCAAATGCATATGGCCACCCATTTACACTGCTCTTCCTGTCAAGAATATGAATAGAACTTAGTTAGATCACTTTACATTTCTGCAAATTAATTTTTAATCACACACGTCTCCCCACGTCTCCCCGTCCCGAAAATAATAAATAAAATAAAAAGAGGAAACAATTTTCAAGTTCAGTTTTCACCGTTTTATTTAAAATAACTGCCATAACAGACACCATACTGTAGGCCTATCTGCTGCGGAAACCAGGACGAGCTATTTCGGGATCTGTTTTTCGGGGGCTCCTCAGTCTCTCATTTACCCGGCTCCTGATCTTATGCCACTGGTCAATGTTCAGATTTGGGAACCAATTGGAAACATAGGACTCAATCTTTTTTAAATTATTGAATGATGAATAAACAGTGAGGAGGGGTACAGTATGAATACACTAGATATACACAGCAGCCCAGCCTGTGAGCAGTATGAACACCAATGAGCGCTCAGCTCGAGATACCAGCGAGTCGAGAGAGAGAATGATATCTGCATTTTCTCTTTTGGTTTGATTAGGACACATCCTGGGGATTGTGTTTACAAACATTGACCAGACCGTTCACCAGCCCCCACCCCCCATGTTGCCTATATGCTGTCCTGTGTTGCAAACTCTTTGTTTAAAACGAATTGGCCATCGGAATGTGTGGAGGAATTCTCCCAAGGGTCACATTCCACGGCTCTCCCCCCCCCCACTCCTGTGATCTCCCAACCCCCAGTCTGTAGGTTTGTGTTTGCATATTTCAATGCCGTAATTCATACTGGTCCTCTCACGCACATACATTCTCCTTACAGTAAACATACATAGGCTATATGAGTCCGTGTATCTTCGGACCATTTGTTTTTCTTTATTAAAAAAGTAAACGGAAGAGCGTCTGCTTTTTACCTTACTAAATGGTCTAATGGTCAGTGGAGCGAGGGGGAGGCCCGCGAAACTCGCGGAAGTGATTTCAAAACAAAAAGCACTCGTTTGCTTGGAACAAAGAAAACGGCCAAGACACACATTGAGTCCAGAAAATGAATGTTATTAAGGGCTGTAAATATAATAAGCCTGTGTCTACAATTGACAACAGGCTTATTATATTTAGAGCCCTTAAGATACACTTTGTGTTTAACAGCTGACCACTACCATGACGTAGCTTACTTTGTTTTAGTAGATTTCGCATGATGTATAAATATGAGCATTAAAATATATGAATATGAGAACAAAATGCATGAATGTGTGAGTGACAATATATGAATGTGTGCATTGAAATATGATAATATGAGAGCAAAGTGTATGAATGTGTGAGTGTAAATATATACGTGTGTAAGAGTGAAAATGTATGTATGTAAAAGGAGAAATTAAATACAGGCTGGAGGAAGGAGTTGGGCCTGTGAAGGCCGTCATGTTGTGGGGGGCCTCAGCCTGTGGAAGGTGTGGGAACTCCTCTTCATCCAGTATTTCAGTGATGGGTGAGAGTGGCTTGTGTGTGTGCTGGGGGGTTATGTGTGTGGATGAGGTGGAAGGGGGAGAGGTGTCTGGTGTGGTAGTATTTGATGTGTGTTGGACTGTATGTACGATGTCAGGGGTCAGCCTGGAGCCATAGCGTTTCCTAGCCCAGCCTGTGGCTATTTGTAGAGCCAATGGGTTGTAGGGAATGTTTTGGAGTGTGGTAATGGTGGAATTGTAATGTTGTTGTAAAATAAGCATGTTGGTGTGTATCCAGTTGACGGTGTTGTCCTGTATCTGTAATCTGGTGTGTTCTGTGGGTGTAGATGGCTTGTTAAAGTCTGTAAGTCTTTTGACCTGTCTGGTCATGCCAGGTGGGTATGTATGTGTGATAACTGACCACTGTGAATTTGTGGTGTGTGGCTTGTATGAGTTTTAAATACAATTTACTGATTTGTCTAGTTTCAGCATCTGGCAGCTGGGTCAGGGGCCTTTGAGTATAGGTGTATTAGGAGATGCGGTGTGTGTGTTGTGGGGTGTAGAGTAGTGTTTGGATGGACATGAGAGGACGTGGAGTTGATCTAGATAGGAGACTGTGTGTGTCTGTTTGTGCCTATTCTTCCCTACCACTCAAATGCACGTATTGGTTCCTAGAGAAAGACAAGTCAATCATGGTGGTGTGGGGCTCTTACCTGCTCGTAGTAGCGTGGATGTCTCATCTGGGGTCTGTGGATGACTCCAGGCTGTGTCTCTGTGGAGGATGTCTGCAGGTGGCCGAGTGGTCTTGTCCCTGCAGCTTCGTCCCAAGAACCCAGGTTTGAATCCGGCCCGTGGCGGAGCTCAGCGTGTTGGTGTAGCTTCCCTTCTGTAGCGTCGGTAGAACTTCCTTTGTGGTAAATGTACTGGCTTTTTTCTGGTCGGGAGGAGGCCTCTGGGCAGTCTCCAGGGGATTTGGAGGGACAGAACCCCGACCAACGATTAAAACTAGTCTTTATTAGTTAAAAGATGTTTTTAAATAGTTTGTTAAAAGGTAACAAGGTTTCAATTCGTAAAAGTATTAATCAAATCAAGGTAAGGTAACACTAATTACGCGCACTGGAATGGATCCCTGACGTTTCACAATGGTCTTGCTTCTTCAGAGGGACAAGTCATGACCTGCCCTGCTCTGCCTTTCATTGGCTTTCAATTATTGCGTTTGTTGGTTGAATTGGTTAGGGTTAGCATTAGGGTTAGGGACAGGGTAAGAGTATCATTAAACTAAAAGGTCTGATGATGTTAGCCTGCATATGAGCTTTTGTTTTTCTGTGAGACTAGCTATTGTGTTCTGAACAGTGAATATGAACTTCTACCATCTAATCAGAGATACAGGGTCCCACGATTCAATAAGGTCAGACTGAAGCACTCCTTTGTGCATCAGTCAATCCTCACAGTAAATACAAAACTAAATCCCAGATCAAATGCACGCAAAAGGGTCATGAAAATGTTTTCTCTGTGATTGTGATGTTATGTTTGTGTTTCATGTATTGTGTCTGGATATGTGTCTATGTTGGTGTTGGACATGGAGCTGCTGGGATGCAAGTCCAATTTCAGACTTGATCAATAAAGTATTATCGTATCGTATTGAACAAACAGGCTTATTTCCCAATTTTTAAAAATTAATATCATGTTTCAGATTACTGAGACAACAAAACAATGTCATCGCTAATGCATATACATTTGAATGCAGAATATACGATATTGGTCCAAAATATCGTAATTATCCTTAAAAAATATGGTCATTTACATCCTTGATACACACTGATAAGGTTAAATACTTGTATATTATGTTTAGTTGCTAAGGTCAAAGACATAAATAGAAAGTTGTTCTGTACACTAAGTAAGCAAACACTCTCTAAATTGAATTGTTACATTCAGAGTTCGGTCTTCTTCCTCATTGCCTTTTCAATTCATCCTTGAAGTGAACTGGCTAATGCATCATAAATGCAATAATATAATCTTTAAATGAGCACTCCCAGTGATATTAATATGTAATCCAATCTAGAAATTAAAATGCAGAAACTGACATTCAATATGAAATAACGAGTGATGAGAGTATTTGTTTAGTGTGATAGTTTCCATTTCTTTCTCTGTCTATAATGAAAGATAAGAAAGCACTCAATCGGGGCTGCCATTTCTTCCATATAGCGCTTGATGTGTACAAGGGACATATAATATCCTTCGCATAATGGTAATGCTGAGGGATTAATGTCTTTCATTAAGACTCTTCTAGCTAACCGCATCTATAAAATGTTGAATTTTCTCAAGGGTTTCATCCCTTTAAGTTTATTTCTGACATTTAAGATGCAGTAGAAGTGACAGATGACTAAAGGCTCACTTTCTTGGACAGTTTGACAAAATGTCCTTATAGAAAGCTTGAAAATCACTCTTAATTTAATTTAACGTACTTATAGATAAAGCTGCAACTGACAGAATTGGATGTTTATCCAATATTCAGCTCTGCATTAAGGAAATACAATTTCCATCATAGCTGTACTCCGAATGTCCTTTGGTGTTTTATATCAAACTGTGTCTGTGAAAGGGAGATTCTGTGGACATGTTGTAACATTGGATCGGATTTGGACAGTCTGTCTTCAACAATTACAAAAGTTTAGATGAAATACTCTCCATTTTCCACCAAAAGCAGCACTTCAGAGAGCAGAGGTCACACTGAGCCAGACAGCACAACACAAGAGCCCCAGACTCTGAACAATAAGCACATTAGCTTCCCTCAATCCTCCATTTTATCTCACTTAGACACTTGAACATGTGTCTGGTCCTGCAAAATCTTTATTGACAAGCCACCAAACAAACCAAAGGAAACTGGTCTTCTGAAGTAAGTTTGCAGCCTTGAGAGCTAAGCTGCTCACAAACAGCATGAAAAGATGCCTGCAAATGTCACTTTTGTCAGGTGAGGTCGTAATTCAGAATCAGAATCAGGGGGCAGCATCAGAGCCGGTGACACCAGCAGATACAAGAAAACCTTCCTGCCTACTGCAATACAACTTTATAACAAATCACCTCTGGCTGGAAGAGAACTCTCTGCTCCATTGCTCTCTTGGTTAACTGGACTTAAACTCACACTGTACATTTTACATTTATATTAAATGTAATATTCCATTCCTCACACACTTAATGTATATCATATCCTGCTTTATATTTTGTTTACTGTAAATTGGTATTACAACATGTATATTTTCTACTTTTTTTAATGCTGTTTTATTTTTATTTTAAAGATGTTTACATTTTAGAATTGTTTATTTCTGCTCTTTGAATTTCTCTTATGTGCAATGCCTTGTCTATTATGCTGCTGCAACGCAAACATTTCCCAAATTGGGATCAATAAAGTATGTCTTATCTTTAAATTCACCCAACTTTGAAATTTGGAATTTTGGGAATTTGATTCCCATGCTATGTATATGATATGACATTGGACCTTTTGAATCTTTGATGCTGTTAATGTTTTGTTGCTCAATTTATTTCTGTAAAATACACTTAAAAGCTAAAGTTTAATTAAAAAAAACGTTTGATTAAAATGTAGTTTTTTCGAACTATTTATGATAGTATTAAGAGTTAATAAAACAATTAATAAATAATAAAATGTGAGCACAACGATGCCTTCACCCTTTGTGGGACAATTGTCCCACAGATTAAAATAAATCAGAAGCTGCATTTAAACTGTCTCACTTTATTTAAAATGACCTCCTGAAGCACATGTTTACTGATAGTTTCTTTGTGGAACAGCCCTCTGGTCTATGGCTTTCACTTTTAAATTGTGACAGGCCCCATGTTTGCCTTGAAATCATCCCGGCTGACAAGACTGATGTTATTATGATCATAATTCCACTTGAGTCACTTACAGTATGGAAATCACTCCACTTTCTTAAAGGGCCCTATTATGCCTTTGGATGGTTTCCGTTTCCTGTAGTGTGTTATAGGTTTGTGTGCATGTAAATGGTCTGCAAAGGCTACAATCCCAACGTTTCCACCAGAGGGAGTTTATCTCCCACACACTCCCCCATACATTCTTGTTATTTTTCTCACTTTTCTTTTTCAACTCTCTAAACCTAGAGCATTAACATATGCATTTGACACTGTTTCTGTATGTGTTGGGCTCTCATGTTTTAAATGTACCTCCAACCAGCAGGCGATTGACAGACTCTTACTGGAGGCATTTATCAAAAGGTGCAATCATATTTTCATAAGGTGCTGTGGAACATGCAAACATTTGACTGAACTTTAAAAAGGAGTGGGTTTAAGTAAATGCCATTGGCTTGTAGAAAACCTACATAGAGACAGAAGTTACTGTATAGGATCCAGTAAAAATTAAGAGATGCAGACAGGGACGAAAAAGTGGCCCGGGGATTAATTGACAGACAGGCCCACTTAATGCGCGGCATGTATCGGCCGGCCGGCGACGAAATTATGTTACTTAACAAAACACCCTGCATTTTATGTTATTTTGGACCATTATTCATATAGTAATCACATTACCTTAGCCCTTGAGTTGCCTAGAGCAAAAATAGTTACGGCATATATTTAGTGATTTTAATGTTAACAGATCATTGATGCAATAACATTAGGAGCCAATATGCCTGACTTGACACATGAAATAAAACATGGGGGTAGGAAGCATCCTCAATGTGGGTGAGACAATTTGACATGCTCCCCCGGGAAGATTTGTTTTTAAATGTTGAAGTTAAATGCATCAATCTGGTGCACTTTGAGAGCAAAATTAGGGACTAAATCTATGGATACATCTCTCAACACCCATATGAAACAGAACTGTAAACAGATTTACTTTTTCTTTCAACATTTATTTGAACAACAAGTGGAGGCAAAAGTGACTGCACCCAAAACAATAAACCTGCAAGCTAACTAGCCTAAACTCAGTAACAGAATGTGGGCAACACGTTCTTCTCCACAGCCGTGCGACCTCTGAGTCAGACGTCACTTCCCCCTTTTCTATCCTACGGGTACAGCCACTCCCCCTGAACCCAGTTTCCCTGCCAACTCCCCCCCCCCCCCTCCCCTATGCAAGCCCCTCCCTCTGAACCCAGGGCTCGCTACAATACTGTATACTGTATACACAAACTATACAAAAACGCCTTTACGCTTTGGAGCTTGTTTATCCATCTGTAAGCAACTGCCAGCTAGGTCTCTCAGTCACTCACTCCTGATCGTTCACTGCGCAGTGACAGCTGCTACGGGCCTGATGTGTGAAAGTGAAAATATCTGATAGATAGAACATAGGTCAAAACGGCCCGGCCCAGCCCAGCCCAGCACAGCCCAGTGGGGTGTGGGCCACCTTACCCCCACACCCCTCCAGGGAGTGGCCGGAACACTTACAAATGTGGGCCGGTAGGATTTAGGAAAAACAACAAAATTATTTTTTTATTATTTTTTTTTTTTATCCCGGTATTCCCAATGGCCAGTCCACCCCTGGGTGCAGAGAACCGTTGGTGAACATCCCGATCCATCTTTTTCGGTTACACATACAGTGGGGCAAAAAAGTATTTAGTCAGCCACCAATTGTGCAAGTTCTCCCACTTAAAAAGATGAGAGAGGCCTGTAATTTTCATGCTAGGTGTACCTCAACTATAAGAGACAAAATGATAAAAAACAAATCACATTGTTTGATTTTTAAAGAATTTATTTGCAAATTATGGTGGAAAATAAGAATTTGGTCAATATCAAAAGTTCATCTCAACACTTTGTTATATACCCTTTGTTGGCAATGACAGAGGTCAAACGTTTTCTGTAAGTCTTCACAAGGTTTTCACACACTGTTGCTGGTATTTTGGCCCATTCCTCCATGCATATCTTCTCTAGAGCAGTGATGTGTTGGGGCTGTCGCTGGGCAACACAGACTTTCAACTCCCTCCAAAGATTTTCTATGGGGTTGAGATCTGGAGACTGGCTAGGCCACTCCAGGACCTTGAAATGCTTCTTACGAAGCCACTCCTTTGTTGCCCGGGCGGTGTGTTTGGGATCATTGTCATGCTGAAAGACCCAGCCACGTTTCATCTTCAATGCCCTTGTTGATGGAAGGAGGTTGTCACTCAAAATCTCACGATACATGGCCCCATTAATTCTTTCCTTTACACCAGGGGTCGGCAACCCCTGGCACGCGTGCCAGCATTGGCACGCGGCACCGTAACCAGTGGCACGCTAGGAATAAGTGGAATAAGTGTGCAAAAATATTTAAATTGTATTTTGGGATCCTGAACGAGGCCGCCTCCAGAGCGCGTCTCCCCGTTACCCGCAGAAGGAAGCCATGCACACAACGCAGCCCCGCTCTCTTTAACTCCAGGTGACTTTCTGCCGCTTTCCTCCGTGGTGCTGATCGTTTCACCACGGAGAGGAAAACACTTCACTAATTGCAGTAGCCTACCCATAAGGAGCTGTACAAATGCCGCAGTTTCTGCGTGGCTGTGTATTTAGTTGAAAGCCCAGTGGCGATCTGATCATCTCTCATTGAAATAATATGCTACAAAGGGGCGGACTGGCCATCTGTGTGTTGAACATTCCTGTCGGCTCCCAGACCGTAGTCGAGGAGGGCAGACCTCTGTTTTTCTGCTTCCTCGTTTCACCTCCAGAAACATACACACGTTCTCTCACTGTCGCTCTACCATCCACAAACACGTATGCACAAGCCACACCCCTCTCTCTCTCTCTCAAAGGGACAGTGATCTCATCTCACTCTGCGTGACCCTAATATCATAACATGTGTGTTCTGGAGAATCACAGAACGGACAATCGTCCTTATTATTATGCCGTTTAAACCAATTATTTAAATGTGTTTGTTAAATTCGACATCATGTAAGTTGCGCTGACAGGTCCACACACTGCTTCCCCGCAGAGAGGCTCCCCCGCCCTCCTGCTGATAGTTGACAAGCGTCAAGCTCCTCACCCCCCCCACTTGATAATTCTCGATCGTTGGCACGCTGATAACAATTTTTTTTGAAAATGGCACTTCATATGAAAAAGGTTGCCGACCCCTGCTTTACACGGATCAGTCGTCCTGGTCCCTTTGCAGAAAAACAGCCCCAAAGCATGATGTTTCCACCCCCATGTTTCACAGTAGGTATGGTGTTCTTTGGATGCAACTCAGCATTCTTTCTCCTCCAAACACGTCTAGTTGAGTTTTTACCAAAAAGTTCTATTTTGGTTTCATCTGACCATATGACATTCTCCCAATCCTCTTCTGGATCATCTAAATGCTCTCTAGCAAACTTCAGACGGGCCTGGACATGTACTGGCTTAAGCAGGGGGACACGTCTGGCACTGCAGGATTTGAGTCCCTGGTGGCGTAGTGTGTTGCTGATGGTAGCCTTTGTTACTTTGGTCCCAGCTTTCTGCAGGTCATTGACTAGGTCCCCCTGTGTGGTTCTGCTCACCGTTCTTGTGATCATTTTGACCCCACGGGATGAGATCTTGCGTGGAGCCCCAGATCGAGGGAGATTATCAGTGGTCTTGTATGTCTTCCATTTTCTAATAATTGCTCCCACAGTTGATTTCTTCACACCAAGCTGCTTACCTATTGCAGATTCAGTCTTCCCAGCCTGGTGCAGGTCTACAATTTTGTTTCTGGTGTCCTTTGACAGCTCTTTGGTCTTGGCCATAGTGGAGTTTGGAGTGTGACTGTTTGAGGTTGTGGACAAGTGTCTTTTATACTGATAATGAGTTCAAACAGGTGCCATTAATACAGTTAACAAGTGGAGGACAGAGGAGGCTCTTAAAGAAGAAGTTACAGGTCTGTGAGAGCCAGAAATCTTGTTTGTTTGTAGTTGACCAAATACTTATTTTACCGAGGAATTTACCAATTAATTCATTACAAATCCTACAATGTGATTTCCTGGATTCTTTCCCCCCATTCTGACTCTCATACTTGAAGTGTACCTAGGATGAAAATGACAGGCCTCTCTCATCTTTTTAAGTGGGAGAACTTGCACAATTGGTGGCTGACTAAATACTTTTTTGCCCCACTGTATGTACACAAACGTATTATAATTTCTGCTATAAAATTATGTAATTGTTTTGTTTATCTAGGCATTAATTGCATGTCTGTCCTCCTCAGTCGCTCTTTGCCTGAGTTTTCTTTGACTTTTTCTAAAAAATGTTCCTGTCAGTTTGCAGCTTATCTTCTGCAATGAAAGCAGATGGTCTCGTATGGTACATATTGTAAAGCCCCATGAGGCTAATTTGTCATTTGTGATGTTGTGCTATTTAAGTTAAATGACATTGATTGACAACCATAAAAAAGGCAATCTGTATTCTACCCAATGCCCAACAACACTAGCTCTTCTTCAGGTTCCAGATTCACATAATCGGTTTCAGATTTTAGTAATACAGATTAGGGGTGTAACGGTTCACAGGAGTCACGGTTCGGTTCGTACCTCGGTTTGGAGGTCACGGTTCGGTACGTTTCGGTACAACAAGAAAAAGCAAAAAAAAGTCCCAAATGCATAATTCCAGGTTTGTTGTTATTTATGTTTGAACAGTAGTGCAAGTTTCAGTTTAAAAATAAAGAACTCTGACATTTTGAATAATTAACTGTATTAAACAGTTAAAAACAAACCATACACAGTACACTCAGATGGCCATATTATCTATAATAATATGGCCATCATCTATCTATGTTGGCGTTTCTATCAGATCACTGTGAAAGAGGCAAAAAGCAAACTTTTATCTGACATCTTTCTGTCAAATCGTCATAAGCCACGTGTTCTGTTCCAGACTATTGATTTGGTCCTTAATGCCCCCCAGAATAGCTTTATAGAGACCTCTACCGCGGTCTGTGAAGATTTTCTTCACTTTTTCATTAATAAGGTAAATTCCACTAGAGCTCAAATCTCTGCGCCTGCAATTGACCCCTCAGTTCCTGCACCGTGTTCTGCTGTCTTTAATCAGTTTGAGCATGTAGCTCTGTCTTTTGTACAGGAGATTGTCTCCAAGTTAAAGCCCTCTGGTTCTCCAAATGACCCTGTCGCGCCTCGACTTTTTAAAGAGGTTTTCCCCACTGTTGGACCATCTGTGCTGGCAGTTTTAAACAGCAGCCTGCTCTCAGGGAAGGTCCCCGAAAACCTGAAGCATGCAGTAGTGCAACCTCGTATTAAAAAACCCAGCCTGGATCCCACAGTTCTGGCTAATTTTAGGCCCATTTCCAAAATGCCTTTTATGTCAAAGATCCTGGAGAAGATTGTCTACAGTCAAATTATGTTTTTTCTGGAAGAGAACAACATACTGGAGGTTTTCCAATCTGGTTTTAAAACTATGCACAGCACTGAAACAGCGCTTTTAAGAGTCTTTAATGACATCCTTTTATCTACTGACTCTGGGGACTGCGTTGTGCTCCTACTTATTGACTTAACTGCTGCTTTCGATACAGTCGACCATGACATCCTGATCTCCCGCTTGGAGAAGTGGGTGGGCATTGAGGGAAAAGCCCTGGAATGGTTTAGGTCATATTTGAAGGACAGAACTTTCTCTGTCAGCCTTGGTGACTCCGAGTCATCCTCTGCTCCACTCCTGTATGGGGTCCCACAGGGCTCAGTATTAGGCCCCCTGCTATTCTCCCTCTATTTGCTCCCTCTTGGGTCCATTTTTAGAAAGCACGGCATCGCATTCCACTGCTATGCTGACGATAGCCAGATTTATGTCCCTCTAACAAAGAAGGGTGGTTACTTAATTAGCCCACTGATAAAGTGCCTAGATGACGTAAAGGCCTGGATGGCGTGCAATTTCCTTAAACTCAATGAAGGAAAAACAGAAGTAATGGTTTTTGGTAGCACCACTGACACCACTTCTGTAGACCTGGGTTCCTTGCATCAGTACACCAAGCCCACCGTTACAAACCTTGGTATTAAAATGGACCGTGAACTCAAACTTGAGAGTCAGATTAAGTCGGTGGTAAAAACGAGCTTTTATCACCTGAGGCAGCTAGCCAAAGTAAAACCTTTTCTCTCCAGACAGCAGTTTGAGACAGTAATCCATGCCTTTGTTACCACCCGGCTGGACTACTGTAACTCTATTTACATGGGGGTCAGTGGGTCCTCCCTCGCACGACTGCAGCGGGTGCAAAATGCCGCAGCAAGGCTCTTAACAGGCACACGGAAGTATGACCACATTTCCCCTGTTTTAGCTTCTCTCCACTGGCTGCCAATTTATTTTAGGATCCATTTTAAAATTCTTTTATTTACTTTTAAATCCCTAAATGGCATGACGCCACCATACCTTACTGAGCTGCTACAGCATTACACGCCAAACCGCCCTCTCAGGTCAGCGGACCAACTGCTCCTGAATGTGCCTAAAACCAGGTCAAAGCTCAGAGGGGACCGTTGCTTCTCTGTAGCAGCTCCCAAATTGTGGAACGCTCTGCCCCTGGAGATCAGACAGGCCTCCACACTGCCTGCCCGCTTCTTAAAACCCACCTCTTCTCCTTAGCGTTTTAACATTTGTCGTTTTAACATCTTTCAGTGTTGCTTTTTTGCTTTTAAATTGTTTTTTGTTTTTACTTGTACTTGTTTTATGGTGTGTGAGCTGAGCTGTGTTACTTCTTTGTATGCTTTGTTTTATCTATTTGCCTGTACAGCACTTTGGTCTGGAGGTTTAAAGTGCTTTATAAATAAAGTTGTATTGTATTGTATTGTATCTATAATGGCTGATGTAAAAAAAAAATGTTTCATCAAGCTGTACAACTAAAAAGAATGTCTTGAAAATATGACATTGTGGTGACCACCTATTTTACCACTGGGACATAATTCAATCACGGAACTACGGGTTGGGGGTATTGTTTCCGCACGGACATATGTGTTCATATTCTATATATGTTGTGTGCCCTCCCGGCTCTTTCTCTTGTCGACCCGGGCTGCGACCCGACAACATGTCTCTTTCCGCTCCGTATTAAAGTACCCTTTTGCACCTTCCTTGCACCGCCTCCGACTCCCATATCTCCCGGCACTACACTGGTGACTCTGACACGTCTTGGGAAGTTTCCGGGACGAAGCCGAACACGGCAAAAGGAACTCAGGTTCCTTTCTCGAAATGCCGGGGATTTTTTGGAGACGTCCGTGGCTGCCACCGGCACGCGGACTGAGGCGTGCTCCGCAGAAGGCTGGAGACGTTGCTCGCCGTTCCCGCATCGGGGGGGACGATGCACGACCTGCTGGGTCGACCAGCAACCCCATTGCTACCTCATGGGGCTGTTTCTTCGGGGCGTGCGGCTGCACGTCCCAGCGGCGCTAGCTGGCGACGACTAGCAGCTATCCACGTGGGGCTAACGACGGCTAGCAGCTACCGATGGCTGCCAGCTAACGGCCTCAGCTAACGGCTAGCTGCTAACGGCTAGCTGCTAACGGCTATCGACCTTTTTGAGTTTTTTTTCTGGTGCCTGAGAGGAGGTTTGACCATGTCTGGTTGGCCTCGTGTGAATCCTCTCACTATTTCGCCCACCTGTTTTTGACCGTGGACAGTACGGCCCTTTTTGAGCTTTTTCTGGTGCCTGAGAGGAGGTTCGACCATGTCTGGTCGGCCTCGTGTGGACACTCTCACCTGTTTCACCACCTCGACGGCGGTTCCAGACGCCACTCACGTTCATCGACGCCTGGGTGGTGCACTCCTGGACCTCGTCTCGCCTCGACGGTTTCGGACGTGCCCATGCCTTCATCGGCCCGTGGGTGGCGCGCTCCGGAGCCTGTCTGGCCTCTGCCTTCGCCTCGGTGGTTTTGGACGTGCCCATGCCTTCATCGGCCCGTGGGTGGCGCGCTCCGGGACCCTGCCTGGCCTCTCTTCTTACCGCGGCTCACGGTTCACCTCGACGGCGGTTTCAGACGCCACTCACGTTCATCGACGCCTGGGTGGTGCACTCCTGGACCCCGTCTCGCCTCGACGGTTTCAGACGTTCCCATGCCTTCATCGGCCCGTGGGTGGCGCGCTCCGGAGCCTGTCTGGCCTCTTCCTTCGCCTCGGCGGTTTCGGACGTCCCCATGCCTTCATCGGCCCGTAGGTGGCGCGCTCCGGGACCCTGCCTGGCCTCTCCCCTGTCCACGGCTCCTTCCTCCCGGGGATGCTGCTCCTGCCCCCCGGGGACCCTGCTCCTGCCCCCCGGGGACCCGGCTCCTTCCTCCCGGGGATGCTGCTCCTGCCCCCCGGGGACCCGGTTCTTTCCCCCCGAGGACTTTGTGCCCGCTGCCGTTGTGCCCTCGCTCCTCCCTGCTGGGGACCACCGGGATATTCACGCCGTCCCCACGTCGCAGCACTGCGGCCCCCTTACGACGCCTACTGCGGCCCCGTTCCGGCCCGTCTCCCACCCCCGGTGAGGATGCCCTCGCCCTCGTTAAAGCCCCTGCCCTCTCCTGCGGCCCCCTTCCGACGGCCCGTCCCATGGCCCGGCCCCACCCTCCTCGGCCCCTGTGGTGCTTCCTCCCGGACACGGAGATAGTGTCCATGGTTGAATTCTGGGGGGGCTTGTGTGGTGACCACCTATTTTACCACTGGGACATAATTCAATCACGGAACTACGGGTTGGGGGTATTGTTTCCGCACGGACATATGTGTTCATATTCTATATATGTTGTGTGCCCTCCCGGCTCTTTCTCTTGTCGACCCGGGCTGCGACCCGACAACATGTCTCCTTCCGCTCCGTATTAAAGTACCCTTTTGCACCTTCCTTGCACCGCCTCCGACTCCCATATCTCCCGGCACTACAACATCATAAATAATAAGAAAGTGTTTCAAGAGCGCAAAGTCGTTGAAAAACATATGCCAAAAGCTTCCGTTATTTATTTTGGTCTCTCGGCTTTCATGTCTATTGTCTTCTTAAAAACAGTGGGGATCAGCTGTTGAACTGCTGTTGTCTTTCTCCGGCTCCGGTGATTGGCAAATCTGGGTGATGCCTTCTGATAGGATTTAGCATGTTTGGCGTGTGTTACCATTAGCATACCGCACCACTGTAGAACAACGGCGACACACCGTCCTCGTCCGATCCACCACTCGCACACTTCATCGTTATTGTAGTCCACAGGGAACCCGAAATGTTCCCAAACAGCTGATTTAAAAGAAGCAGGTGGGTTCTAGCTCCTGTGTGTTATCTGAAATCGCCATACTAACTTTTCTTCTTCTTGTATTTTGTTCGTTTTGTTGTTGTGTTTCTTCTTGTTCTTCATTTGTTGTTTAAGGGCGGCTGGCAAACAGCTTTTAGGCGCAATACCGCCCCCTGGATTATACATAGTGTAATGGATACTGCCCTGAATGACAGACTTTTTTCCCACTCGTAAAAAAAAGGCGTATTCGTTGTGTGACTGCGTGTGCCGAACCGTGACGTCTGAACCGTGACGGTACGGGACGAATACGGATACCGTTACACCCCTAATACAGATACAATATCTGGACTGCCTTTGCTTTTTTTCCCTTCGTTGCCTGCATCACTTCATAATATAAAGTCTTCTTAAAACCTGCTTTTGTACTTTCAACTGCCTTACTAAAAGAGCACTTGTTGAATGAGTCATCTGAGCTATTCTGTGTCTTCGTCTTCTATCGTCAACATAGGTTCAAGGGGCTTGATTAGGCTGATTTGCATGTTCATATTTGTATTTAGTGCCTCCACTGTGACATGTTTACATGCTTTAATGTTCAAAAAGCTCTTTATTTTTCTCATACTGCCTGTCTGCTGCAGAACCTCTTTTCACCCTCTGTCTGAAACCAGAGCGCAGTCTGCTCTGATTGGTTGGCTGACCGGCTCTGTTGTTAATAAGACCCTTGTCCAGCTATGGAAGAACAATATGGTCGCATTTGAACATTTTCTTTTTTTGTAAAGGAAGAATTCTGGGGGAAAAGTCAGAATTTGGACATATCCAAAAAGAAGTTCACATGAGGACCCAATCCTCTTCCATAACCAGCAGAAAACATTTCAGGTAGATAAAACCTTTTCTATAAATAGGCACAGTTCCATCAGTGGCTGAACAAACAACAACCGTGAAATCACTTCAATGCTTTATTTCAAATGTTTAGAAGTTCATTTTGTGCACACAATAACACTAAGACCACATTGTAGATGATTGTAAACTGCATATTTTTCATTCTCTGCTTTTACCATTTAGTCAAAAACATCAGCTTATTTTTCATTTCTCCTCAATGAAGAGTAAAACTGGCTGCCAGGTTACACTGAACAAACAGCAGTTAACGATTGCATATTGAATATAAAATGTTGGTTATCAAAACATTAATTTATACACATTCTTGAACTCATTATAGCTTAATTATTTTAGGAAGTATGACATACTAATGTTTTTTAAATTGCATTTATCACCGCTTGTAGAACTCCAAGGTTTGTGAAAAGATCAAAGAAATGTGAAGAAAAAAAGAAAATCTTATTTAACAAAAACAGCACTTTTGTAAAAGCATCTCAAACAAACACAAGGGTTAATTGTCTTGATCTTTAGTTCTTTGTTTGTGTTGTCATATGTGAATAAATGAATGAATCAAGCAACTAGAATATTCAAAGCATCAGTTTTTTATTTTGTACCAATCCAAGTTTACACATTTTAGGTAACTGGCCACCTTTTATCTTCATGTTACCTCTTTAAATCCTGTCTCCTCTCCTAATTGCACCCAGGTGGAAACAACCATCCTTCAGCATCCTGCAGAAATATGGACTATCAACCATCAAGGCCCATCAGGTGACAGGAATTTCTTCAGAGAGTCATTGAACCCATCCAATTATATCAGTAATGAAATTAGTTTTGCAATTAAGATGGAAGGAGCAGGTGGCTGCCACCACACCCAGCTGATAATCTGAAACCCCCTCCCCTCCATTGAAGTTAATGAGCCACAGGAGGAGGCATGGTGTAAATTTAAGTTGTGTGTATTAATTAAAGTCTTGTGTTTATTATAGTGGCGTATTATCATCTTCCTGCAAGTCTTGGATCAGGGTGAAAAACTACAACTGGGTCACTGATATTGGTCAACAGCTTTTACGGCAACTGGATATATTATCTAAAGCAATCGGAAATATTCACCATTAATTTTCCATCATACAGCCAAATATGCACTCGCAGCTTGCGTGACACGATCACACGGCGCGTACCTATTTTTCTATTTAAAGCTTAAGTGAAACTCTCTAGTCCCCTTCACCTCTTCAGCACCTCCACCTACCGCCGCGTGCTTATCAACACCGCGGAGCCCTGGCTGAATCACCCATGTGTGACCAGCTGCGACCGTGACGGACTGCCGGGCCAGGGGGGAGATGTGGAGCACAATGACCCCCGAGTGGATAATCATCGGTGTGTGAACGGCGATGGAGCTGCACCAGCTGTGACTGCGATACCCAGAGAGACCGAGGGGCCGTCTCTTTCAGGGCAGCGAACTCAGTGCGGCCAAGGTCTAGTTTTTTTTAAAGCTCTGTAAACACACGCTGACAAATGTCTGAAGTTACAGTACACACACACACATACACATACACACACACACACACACACACACACACACACACACACACACACACACACACACACTGGATGGTATTGCTTTATTTAAGAGGCACTTGCCTAGAACCTTTACAGTATATCATGTGTGACTATATGCCTCTATTTCTTGAGGCAGATCTTTTAACAGATCGTAGTAATTTACACTTTCTAAAGAATTATGATGACACACTAACTTAAAAAACAATATATTGACTCTGCGATTTGAAAATCTGTTATCGCACAATGTAACATGGTGAGTGGGAACAATCTCACTCACAATAAACATTCTGTATTATTATTTACAGAGTTTCCTCATGAATAAAAAGCTGTCCTTGTTGTTAAAGTATTGCTAACTGCTAACTGCTGCTGCCGTTAGCTATCTGTTAGTTCGGTAAGCTGTGCTATACGACTGGGAGCTTTGATTACCCAGTCCGTGTTGGTGTTTACACAACACAGGAAGCCTATAGACGGATAAAGGATTAGCATTGAGATTTCCCTGACAACACTCACATCGTTGACATACCTTGCCAACCCTACCGATTTGGGCGGTAGTGTACCGCTTTTGACATGTTTCTACCGCCTACCGACTTAGCTGGCTTTCCCTACAGATTTTCAATCTTCCCAAACTATAACAAATAAAAATGACACTCCATAGACACTGGACTCGACTTTTGGCGGACACCGTTTGCAGTGTGTCTGTGATCGCATCATACAAACAGTCCTCTGTGTTTCTGAAAGAGAAACAACGTGCAGACCGGGGGTAACGCTCCTTACCAGCAGGCGGCGGTAGTGTGTATTCATCATTCAAAAGAGGCAACAACCGGAAGACAGAGAAGAAGAACAGACCGTGATATAAACAAACAACAAATAGCGTGTGCGTTCCATTTTCACTCTCGTCCATCGAAAACATGTTTCGTGCGTTACTGGAGCTATCAGCCATTGGAGTGTTGCTTGTGAAAGACATTCTCAAGCAACCGTTTCACTTCTCATGCACTGATTCGTTAGCTGAACTGCCAATCAGAGTGATTTCTTTGTCCGACTGCCTGTGGCCGACGCACGGCCGATTCAACATGTTGAATCGGCCGTGCGTCGGCCATGAAAGGCCAAATAAGGCGTGTCACAGGCGACGGTGCGGGACACACCAAATTGAGTTTGGGCGACAGGGCACGCTTCGTCGTCCGACTAACGAAAACGGACGATTTCGGCCTGGTGTGTCAGGGCCTTTACCCCCGACGAGGCATTTGAGTCCTGCAGGATTTCCCCATTAATATCAGTGTCTCGAAAACACATTGGCGACTGAAAGACATCCAGTGTTTGGTCTTTTCCGGAAGCATCCTACAGTGTCTCAACTGAAAGAGGACCACAAACACACACAAAATATAATACAATTTTGAGATTTGGGGATATTTATCTTCCATTATTTCACTTTTTCTGACATTTTCAACACCAAACATGTCGTTAATGTCTCTGTTTAGTGAACTACAGCAATCTGAAAGCCTGTACATTATTTATATCACACTTTATCAGAGGATAAATGCAGGAAATTACTTTTTTAATGCAGTATTTTCTGATATATCGTGCAACACAAAGATATTTCGCTCTGTGCAAACCTTTGACTCTAATAATATGTCATCAACATGAAACAAGAATATGAACCTGGCTTTATCCAATGTTCACACAAGAGTTCTACATCCTGACACATCCTTCATACTCGTCTCAACTGAAAGAGGACCAGAAACACATTACAAATATAATAAAATGTGGAGACTTTGGGATATTTATCTCCCATTATTTTATTTTTCTGCATTTTACAGACCATACATGTCGTTGATGTCACTGTTTACCAAACTACCACTTTTTCTGAAAAATGCATAAAATGATGCAATATATGTTAAATACATGGTTTATACATGTATGACTGGCACATCCTGCACAACACCACAATAACACCAGCACCTCCAAGCAGACTCAAGTCCCGCCACCTCTACAACAAAGCAGCTCAATAGATGCTCAACTCCACCTCTGAGGACATCTCCAGAGATGCATGGTTGGCAGCAGCTTGGAAGCAGGAGTGGGAGTCAGCCGGGCCCTCCCGAATCCACCGTTACATCTGGGACCCAGGAGATGGTGCCATTGGAGGAGACGACCTACCGCGCCGGCAGTGGACCACTCTGAACCGTCTACGAACTGGGGTCGGTCGCTTTAAAACATCGATGAAGACGTGGGGCTTGGCGGACAGTGCGGCATGCGAGTGCGGTGACCCTGAGCAGACCGCTGTCCATATAATCACCATCTGCCCCTTATATAGACCACCCTCGGAAGCCAGCCTCTTCGACCTAGGACCAGAGTTGTGGGCATGGCTACACGACACCCAGTTGGACCTCTAACGTTACACGAAAGAAGATACATGTAATTACTGGGGTTCCATTTCTTCTGATTACCTAATTTGGGCGTGCACATTTGACGCGCGCAAACCCACCTCTTTTGGTTGGCATGTATGCGCTGAATGAGAAATGGAGGAAAAAATGTGCCTAGTAGCCAAATCTGTGGGCACGTGATATTAATAAACATCTTAAAATTGTATTTCACTTTAAAGTATAACACAATATGTAGATCTGTGTGAACATGATAGTCACTGCCTAATTTGGATGACATAAAGTCAGTGTTTATGTAGCAGCTACAATGTTAGCATAGTGTTAATACATCCAAATTTAAAACAGGAAACAAGCTTTTTTCGAATTTTGATCTAATACTGCAATTAAATCACAGCAAAAATATGTTGATTTTAGATACATATCACTGTAGCATACCAGATTATCAGGTACATTAAAAAAAATTGCACTTCACGTTTTTTGTGTGCACATGGCATCCATAATAATCATAACACCAAAGGAGGGAATATCTTATGTCCTAACCTTTTAGAGATATCAGAATCAGAAAACCTTTATTCTTCCCACAGAGTGGAAATGTACATTGTTACAGCAAAACTGACGATAGAGACAAAAATAAATAAAAGTAAACACTTAGATAAAAGGACATGCACAACAAATATATAAAATAAAAAATTTGAAACATTTCATTTTAATGTCCGGAATCTTAAGGTTTTTTGTTAGTTGTCTTACCTAAGGCTCTTTCATGCATGTCTACTTTCCATGTGTATACGCTGTACTGTCTCATTTAAATAAAAAGGCATAAAAAAGCCCAAGAAAAGGCGCTAACGGCATCGACAATCTGGCCGGAAATGTGTGAAAATGGGCCAGTCATGTACTGCAGGGCCTTTGAGGGAGAGTGGAAACAGGTGAGCAGGTGAAAGAGAGAGTTAGGTGAAAATGCCTGAGGGAACATGTTGAATGGATGGAGAGCGGTAATGTGGTGGAGAATGTAGCTGAACAGAGGCACAAATAAGGGAAATGGGAAAATTAGGACTGAAGTGACTTTGTGACACTTTCTCCGAAGCAGTCACACTTTCATCTGTGTCAAACAAGTATTTTCTATATCAGTAGGCCTAAAGAAAAGTTAACTCTAAAAGCAAAAACTTTACCCTAAAATTGAATTTCACAGTTAAATTCTGCAAAACCAGGGAAGTAAAGGCTGTGGTTTGTGTTTTTTTTTTTTTCGTATGAATGCCTGAAATTCCAAAGATGGATTGGGAGCCGCTGTTGTATTGTGCCTTTGTTTTTGGAAGATAGCTGAATCTACTGCTCTGCTCTCTGTAAGACACAGACTGACTTTCATGCTAAATTCGGCTGCTTCTGCACCGCCGTGTATCACAGCTCCCTCACTGAACACGCAGTGAAAAGGAACAAGCAGTAGCTCCTGGGAGAAACTCCTGAAAACAGTGCGGACTAAGTGAAAATGCTGTAGCACTTGGACTGACGCTTTAAATGTGTGTTACATTCCTAAAGAGAAGAGGTTCAAGCTAGGTCAGTGCCTTTAGTTGCAGAGCACGCACATCTCTTAGCAGTTTAGAAAAGCAAATCTCTGTACAGCTTGCTAGCTGCTAAATGATGCAGCGACACAGCTTTAGGGAGGAGAAACAATTCTGCTGAATGCATTTTAATCCCGGAGACCTCGTTCAGCATCTTTTACTACATTTGTAAAACAGGACGTAGCCCATAATAATGGCTCGAGGATGGCCCTCTCTCGCTCTCTGGAACACTACTTTACTGCATTTAGGATGTCAGGAGTGTGCCATTTGGAAGCTAATGACACTGTTTAACTCTAGGATAAAGGAAAGCTAAAGACGTCCCCGGTGCTGTGTGCCACATTCTTCAGGGTCTGTGCTTTTAAAATAATGTGATTGAATTGAACTGTGAAAACAGAATGAAAATGAAAGCTGCATTTTATGGGAGCCATAAATATGATTTGTGGCGCTTGAGGTTTAATTTTAAATGCGCACATCTTTACCCAAGATTCAACTCGAGCACAATGGAGAGTGTACGGGCAATAACATTTGCTTTTATGTCCAAGCTGTGGGTACATCAGTATTTATGGCAACTGATTATTACACACCCCAAAATCAAAAATACATATTCTTTCTCTTACCTGTAGTAGTATTTATAGGTTTAGATTGTTTTTAGTTTTTGAGATATCAGCCATAGAGATGTCTCCCTTATCTGTGAAGAAAAGAGAAAATTAAATTTGAAAACTCAACAGCAACGTCTCAAAAATAACCCACAGGCCTTTTTGTGAGCAGTTGAATGGATAAACTATTTTCTTGCTACTGAACGACACCCACTTAATGTATCATTGCACAGATAGACGCATTCATCTATTCAAGGTCTCCAACACTGAGCGTATCTCCAAAATAAACTAAATATATGGCATTACAGGTAAGACAAAAAATATAATATAATATAAAAAATATGACATATATATTTTAAGGAGCAATGGATCAAATCACTCTTTATTAGTTGAAAGGGATTATTTTTAGTGATAATCCAAAAGGGAGTTATAATCAACTCTGGCATTCCTTTCAATTTGGCACATTGGAATTCAGCTCTTATAGACACAGCCTCTTATAAACCCCCAATACACACCTGCAGCTGGCTAACAGACACAGCTGGGGACTATAGATGCTGAATTCAGAGGAGCATTCAGCTGCTAAACAAACAGATTTTCCGATCAGGCCATCCAAAGAAAAAAGAAATAAGTGATCTTTGGATTTACTTTACAGTGAGGAATAAACCCCAAATGAATCTGAATTGGCTATTGTTTGTAAACATAAGCTTTATAAGGTCATAATATGTCAATTGTGTGTATAAAGCTCACTCTGCTGCCCCCAAGTTGCCAAAACATAAAGATATATAACAATAACGCAGCTGAAAATTAAATATTTTAAATTGAGTGGTTTACTGGCTTACAAGAAAATAATGAATGAAGCATACTGCTTTATTTAAGGTCAAAAGTAAACATATGGCTTCTATGATTGGAGTTCTATCTAACTTTAGTTCATCTATAGCAGGGTTGTCAAACATTTTTCACCGAGGGCCACTTACAGAAAAATATACGAAGGGCTGGGCCCCTCACTAGAGGTATATTGCCTCATAAATTCTGTTATACACTGAACAAAAATATAAACACAACACTTTTGTTTTTGCTCCCATTTTTCATGAGATGAACTCAAAGATCTAAAACATTTTCTATATACACAAAATAACCATTTCTCTCAAATATTGTTCACAAATCTGAAAAAATCTGTGATAGTGAGCACTTCTCCTTTGCCGAGGTAATCCATCCCACCTCACAGGTGTGGCATATCAAGATGCTGATTAGACAGCATGATTATTGCACAGGTGTGCCTTAGGCTGGCCACAATAAAAGGCCACTCTGAAACGTGCAGTTTTGCTTTATTGGGGGGGTCCGAAAACCAGTCAGTATCTGGTGTGAGGGGTAGGGGTAGGGTTAGGGTAATGTTGTGAATCGAGTGGCCTGTGTTCGTCGTCCATAACATACGCTGGCCCATACCATAACCCCACCACCACCATGGGCCACTCGATTCACAACATTACCCTAACCCTAACCCTACCCCTCACACCAGACGCTGACTGGTTTTCGGACCCCCCCCAGACCCCCCCAATAAAGCAAAACTGCACGTTTCAGAGTGGCCTTTTATTGTGTTCAGACTAAGGCACACCTGTGCAATAATCATGCTGTCTAATCAGCATCTTGATATGCCACACCTGTGAGGTGGGATGGATTATCTCGGCAAAGGAGAAGTGCTCACTATCACAGATTTTTTCAGATTTGTGAACAATATTTGAGAGAAATGGTTATTTTGTGTATATAGAAAATGTTTTAGATCTTTGAGTTCATCTCATGAAAAATGGGAGCAAAAAAAAAAGTGTTGCGTTTATATTTTTGTTCAGTGTATGTTGGAAAAGTCTATCCAATGTAGGTACATTATTCTTGATACTGGAAAATGCTTTGAGAAAAAAACAACTCACAGCTCTCCAGATGGTTTACTTTATTGTGTTGGCAGCTCATTCCTTAAAACAGAAGCTTCAGATATACATACAGCTTATAATGAGAGGAACTGTGAAGGGTAGATTTCAAGGTTGTTATGTGAGTTTCTTATTGGGCTTTTTTTTTCAACTTAGATTTGTTAGAACATGTTTTAACTTTAATTGACTGAATTTATTTGAAAATTGGGCTTATTAACTCATGAATCCTGTATAATATATTTTAACATATATATTTACAATGTTATATTGTACTTATATTTAAGTACAATATAAGACAAGTGGGGACAAGAGTGGGGGCCGATTCAAAATGGTCCGCAGGTCGCATTTGGCCCCTGGACCGTAGTTTGGACACCCTTGATCCATAGCTTTTTTTAGTGGTAATACATTTGAATGTAATGCTGGCTAATGATACAAAAAATGTGTCTTGGTACTAATATTTTGCTAAAGCACACCAGGGAAATTTTATTTAAATTGAGTTTGTTACTCATTAAACTTTTCTAGTCTTCTCAGGCAGAAGCAGTGCATGTTCTTTCCAGAAGTGTCAGCCGTGAACTGGGCGTGCATGCTGTGTTGGCTGCTTCAGGAGCTCAGACGCTCAGAGTCAGGCTGCCTTAGCCAAGAGAGGATAGAAAGGAATTTGCTGAGCGATTCTCCCGCTGTAGATCCAAGAGGGGAGTTAAGATTCACATTTCCAAATGCCAAGACGGGAGTATTTTTATTGCAAATGTCAGGAGGAAATAAAATAGGCTGCAAGTTTGTAGATTTTGATGCATTAGTCTCCAAATACTTTTCCCACCTTGAACGAGATACATATTTAATGTCAGTATGAATATGAATGTGTGTGCTGAGCAGTGATCTTTTCAAGCTTGAATTACAGTACATACATGTCAGGGCCTCTTTTTGAACAGAAATGTATTACTCCATTCTAACGAAGACCACAATGGAAATGAATGGAAACGTCTGGAATTCAGTAAAATGCAACAATGTAGTAATACATCTATAGATCATCACATCAAACTTTCTTTTTTGGTTTCATGTAGTGTGCTTTTAAGGTTTTTTTGCATGCAAATGGTCGGCAAAGTCTAAAATCCCAAAGTTCCCCGAAGCTCCTTTGTTTACGACGTACTGGGCTCCAGTTACAGTCAGAGGGTAAAAAGAGGTGCTGCAACACAGGCAATGTGAGGAATATAAAGCAAATGTTAAACATTAAACATTCATTCATTGGACTGAATATTGATGAGGTGAAATATTATTCTCCTATTTGTTGAAAGAATTTGGTCTAACTTTTGGCACTCATAATTAAGCGCTTGGCAATGGATCTGCTTGTACATAATAACCAGAGACAGCTACACAACACGGAGCTACACACTGTTGTTTTAGGCATTCATACTTTGGCTTTTCAGTGGGGTTACGTGTGTGGGTTGGAGTCCAGGATCAAGGAAGGTGATAATGTAAATTATGAATCTGTGGAATAGTTGTCTTAATAAGTCAGAACAAAGAGTCTATAAGAAGATTTTTCTTTGGGTAAATAGTGCAATTCTCCATGGGCTACAACGCTTCAAGGTTTTTTTTTGAGTGAGCTGAATTACAATATATGTAAAGTCATAATTTATCTTGTAGCATCAGGGCAATTAAAATAGGGTCAGGCCCGGTTCTGAGCATGAGCATGGAGGGGGCAATTTAATGCAGGCTATACTCTAATAATACAATTTAATGAAACTTATTTTAATTTGTCTTCCTTTATTCAGCTAGTCATACAATTGTCACATCAAAATAACATGTGTCTTACACTGGAGGACAACATGTGAAAGATAATAATTAAATATTTTAAGGCACCACAAATTTCAGTAAATAGAAAAAAAAATGTTTACTTCAAAATGCTGGAGAGACTTGGGCGAGCATTATGTAAACCATTCTCATATATTTTTGGTTATGCATCTGTTTACTATCTTTTAGTAATATCTGGTTGAGCCGTTTAAAAGAGAGTGCAGAGAGAGAGCGGTGTTACTTTTCTGATCGGCTTTCCATAAGCGCTGGCTGCTGCAGAGCCATCTGTATGACACATTGCAAAGTAGATTTGAAAAAGATCATTTGAAACAGGCTGGACGGCTCAGAAGGTTAGAGCTCAGTTCTATTAAGGTCTAGGTTATCGGTTTAATCCTCCTTCTGGCCAGAAGTAGTAACTTATTAAATCAATGTTTCTGTGAATGCAGTCTAGTTTCAAAAGGTGAGCATTTTTTCTGCACATTTGAGGCGGCAGTCAACTCTAAGGTAGTTAAACCTGAGTCACCACCCAAAAGTTTTACAATCTTGTACCTTCGTCTGAGTCTGATTATGGATATTTTTGTATTCCACTTAGCAGCCGAGTAATGGCACTTCAGGACTATGTTAATCTGACTTGTATGACCACATGGCCTAATGGACAAGGCGTCTGACTTTGGATAAGAAGATTGAGGTTTTGAATTATTTTGTTGTTGAAAGATCAATTCTCATTAAGAGGGCAGAATCAGAATCGTGGGGAATGTGGGGACATTTACGTTGTTACAGTAGAAAAGTACGGAGCCCCTAAAGGTTCATGGAAAAGTATCTTGTGTATCACAAGATACTTTCTTATGGTTAGACACATCGAACTGTCCGATTATTACGCCATATTATTAGTTTTATGAAGAAGATGTCCGGTCGCCAGGGTGTGTGTGTGTGTGGGCATTTGTTTTCAGAAGATATTATGATAGTGTTGTTCGTTCCGGTGCACTCCGACAGGACTAAGCACTACATTAAGATTAAACACATTTCTTTCACTTGGGAATACACATATACCTATAGAGTTAGCCAGATGTGTGTAAATTACTGTTCATGGTAATTTGAAAACAAATGCTGGTGTCGGACACACACATACACCGAACACACACATACATAGAGCGGAGCTGAGCAGAGCACAAACACACACGCATCATGCGCCCTGGTGACCGGACATCTCCATCATAAAACTAATAGGGGGAATAATAGGGCAGTGTGTGTGTGTGTGTGTGTGTGTGTGTGTGTGTGTGTGTGTGTGTGTGTGTGTGTGTGTGTGTGTGTGTGTGTGTGTGTGTGTGTGTGTGTGTGTGTGTGTGTGTGTGTGTGTGTGTGTGTGTGTGTGTGTGTGTGTGTGTGTGTGTGTGTGTGTGTGTGTGTGTGTGTGTGTGTGTGTGTGTGTGTGTGTGTGTGTGTGGCCTAGCATTACTATACTTGTGGGGAACTAAATCTGTTTACACAGTCACGTGTGGGGACTCGCCTCCCTTATGGGGACAAATTGGAGGTCTCCATGAGGGGAATCATTAATTTTAGGGTGAAGACTTGGTTAGGGTAAGGGTAAGGGTTAGGGTTAGGCATGTGTTGGTTAGGACAAGTCTCCAGGAAATGCATGTAAGTCAATGTAATATCCCCTGAAGTGATGTGTGTGTGTGTGTGTGTGTGTGTGTGTGTGTGTGTGTGTGTGTGTGTTGCTTAAAACAAATAGCTCTACACCTCTGGCCAAAATGTCCCTAAAATGAAGTCTGAGTTGGAAATATATCTCAAATCATTTTCCCCACATAAACATAACAGTCTGCCATGAAACGGTTGTCTCCTCCTGTGCACTCCACTTCCTATTTGGCACACGGGTAACTTTCTCGTGCGAACGAGAAAGTATCTTGTGCGCACAAAAAAGTATATCGTGCGCACAAGATACTTTTTTTTTTTCTTCCATGAACCTTCTCAAACTCAAGGCCCGGGGGCCAAATCCGGCCCGCGACTTCATTTTCAATGAGCTTGCAAAGAGTATAATATGTTTGTTATACGGTTACATGGCGATTTACAGAAGCACGTTGCACAATGCATCTCAAATCTCACTTTTTTCTCAGATTTGACTTTTTTTCTTCTAAATATGCCTTTTTCTCTCAGAATTTGCCCTTTTCTCAGATTTTTTTTCAAAATGTCTTTTAAAATCATTTTGGGACATTCTCACTGAAGAGACTTGCAATTATTTGCCCTAGACTTCTGCTTTCAGACCGAGTTAATTATGAAGTTATTACCCTATCCGATAATAATTCAATGCAGAGGCAATGATGTAATATAATACATTTATATATGTATTTTTTAGGGCTGTCAAGTTAACGCGTTAACGCAAAAAAATATTAACGCCACTAATTATTTTAACGCGATTAACGCATGTGTATTTTTTTTCCTCGGCCGCCCCGTAGTTTCAGAGAGCATCGAGTTTAAAATACCATCTCCAAGCTGATGCTGACAGCCCCGCTCCTGCTGCCCGCTTGTGGCAGACCACACTTCCACGCTCACCGGCAGGCACCGACTGGCTATCGGGAGGACCGGGAGGGTGTGTGTATGTGTATGTGAGAGAGAGACCTTACGTGCATTGTTGTTGTTAGCATCTGGTGCTAGCTAGCTGCGCTAACGGATATAAGGAGCTGTTTAAATGAAAACAGAGGAGCGACATTTTGCCACAACTGCGCCGAGCACTTGACTTTATGCAGGAAGCCAGACAGCGGGACATTGTACGAAAAGTCAGCACACTCAGCACGGATAGTGCGCAACATGATTGCAGCGTCCAGGCAGCTCCCGTTCGAGCATATGCCTTGAGTTGCACATAGCTCCAACGATCCATCACACACACACACACACACACACACACACACACACACACACACACACACACACACACACACACACACACACACACACACACACACAAACACACACACACACACTTTGTATTGTATTATTGAATGAGAGAGGTTCCAGGTTGAATTGAGGCGAATATTTGTAATGTTCAGAGGTTGTTGTGTTTAATATTCATGAGAATATTTGTCATTGTTCAAATGATAATAAACATTAGCATAACGCATATTTGTCCACTCATATGTTGATAAGAGTATTAAAAACTTGAAAAATATTCCTCTAAGGTACATTTAGAACCGATCAAAAATGTGCGATTAATTTGCGATTAATCGCGATTAACTATGGACAATCATGCGATTAATATTTTTATATAGTCTTAAAGTTACAACTGGCCCTTTGAGTACAACCATAATGCGAATGTGGCCCGTGATGAAATTGAGTTTGACACCTCTGCTTTAGGGGCTCTGTAGAAAAGAGCCACAGACAGCTTAATGTTACATATGTTACATATGTTACATGCATTCAAAAGTATTAAAGTAAAACAAATAAGTTGAGATATAATAAAAAATATATATAATAAAAAATAATAAAAGTTACACAATTTACAAAATACACATCCTGTAACAGCCAGGTATATATTGCACAGTTATTAACGGCATATACAGTATATGATATGACCCAGTGATAGGTTGAATGCTCAACTTTGAGCATTCAACCTATCACTGGGATGGACTGTGGTGAACGGGTCATACGTATGTGTCTACGGTTTGGCTAACAATATCTCCTTGGGAAGATACTTAACCCCAAAAATGTCTACCGTATGCATGAATCTGGTATGCCAGGCGCTTTGGATAAAAGCATTAGCTAAATAATATGTGATGTAATATCTTAATAAAACAAGACAAATAATCCCCTCATTGGATGCACAGTTAGGAATAGCAATCGTTCCTTTGGACACTGAAGTTGTCGAAATGTCAAACATCCAGGAACACATAACATGTTTCTTTGAATTTTCCTTATTATGACGATAAAACAGTTTTATACAATGTGGTGCACTGACGAGGAAAGAATGTAATGGTTTACATAATCTTAATGCTAATAAATTGGCCTTTTAAATTGGTAGAGATTTAATAATGTTTTTTTTAAGTATAATTAATGTTGCTGACAATCAATCAATTGCATATGTAGGGTCCAGTCTTCTTGTAGCAAAGTCAGAATATCTTGGCTTTTTTTTTCTTTGCTTTGGACCAGGGGCGGACTGGGGGGAAAAAGTGGCCCAGGGATTAATTGACAGACAGGCCCACTTAATGCGCGGCATGTATCGGCCAGCCGGCGACGAAATTATGTTAATTAACAAAAAACCCTATGCATTTTATGTTATTTTGGACAATTATTCATATAGTAATCACATTACCTGAGCCCTTGAGTTGCCTAGAGCAAAAATAGTTACGGCATATATTTAGTGATTTTAATGTTAACAGATCATTGATGCAATAACATTTGGACCCAATTTGCCTGACTTGACACATGGAATAAACCATGGGCGTAGGAAGCATCCTCAATGTGGGTGAGACAATTTGACAGGGGGTGTGGGCAGGTGGTGGACCTCACCTCCTCTAGGGGGGTCCGGGGGCATGCTCCCCCGGGAAGATTTGTTTTTAAATGTTCCATTTTGAGAGCAAAATTAGGGAGTAAATCTATGGATACATCTCTCAACACCATTATGAAACAGAACTGTAAACAGATTTACTTTTTCTTTCAACATTTATTTGAATAGCAAGTGGAGGCAAAAGTGACTGCACCCAAAACAATAAACCTGCAAGCTAACTAGGGCTGCAACAAACGACTAATTTGATAATCGATTAATCTATTGATTAATGAAACGATTAATCGACTATTCGGACTATTACTGTATGCCTTGCACAATTTCTCAAACGCTCTTATTTAGCCATCAACTTTTAGATTTAGCTTGAGGTTGTTTTAGTCATGTGGAAACAATGAAGACAATAAAGATGAATACTTGATTCAAAAATACATATATTATTAAATTAACTAAACACATTTTGAACAAAATTAACATTGCTTTTAATTTAAATTAAATAAATAATATTTCACATCAAAAGAAACAACAGTGTTTTAACAAATCGTATTAAATAATGTGATGACAGAACTGTAAACAGAATAGCTGAAACTTTAACAAAATAAAGAGTAACTCAGTTACCTCTAATCATTAACCCATGTTTGTATAATGTAGTTAACTCCGTGTGTTGCTGCTAGCATACATAACACTTGACGTGGAAACATTACTCGTGGACGGGGCTACAGAGCTGCTAGAAAGACAAACGAACCCGGTGCATTCCTCCGTCTGGATGTGGAGCACTTTTGCTAAATGTTTAGACAAATTGCTCGTGTTACCGCCCTGACATGCTAAACTTTTATTGCACTTTTGGCAACGAGCATTCTCCACATCGAGACGGGTAAAGTTTAACCACACCTCGGAGCAGCCGCGTGTGTGTAAGCTCATCTGCCCCGCCCCCTCGCACACAGACGGGGGAGAGAGATCTCGTCTGATCGAAAATACATCATAGACGTATTTGTTTGTCTTTTTGCACATTAGAAACGAGTTGGCGACACTAAGACTGCGATATAATGTTTTTGTAGCAATAATACATGACATATATTTTTTATATGAAGGATGGGTCATGACCGAAAGAACGAGATCGCGGATACAAGCGGCCGAGATGGGTTTTCTCCGCAGGGTGGCTGGTGTCTCCCTTAGGGATAAGGTGAGAAGTTCGGTCATCCGGGAGGGACTCGGAGTTGAGCCGCTCCTCCTTTGAAAAGGAGCCAGTTGAGGTGGTTCGGGCACCTAGTTAGGATGCCACCTGGGCGCCTCCCTAGGGAGGTGTTCCAGGCACGTCCAGCTGGGAAGAGACCAAGGGGTAGACCTAGAACCAGGTGGAGGGATTATATCTCTTCGCTGGCCTGGGAGCGCCTTGGGATCCCCCAGTCAGAGCTGGTTGATGTCGCCAGGGAAAAGAAAGTTTGGGGCTCTCTGCTGGAACTGCTACCCCCGCGACCCGACCACGGATAAGCGGAAGAAGATGGATGGATGGATATATTTTTTAAATGTCTACAGTACCGATAAAAAGACCAATAACGTTGGAGCTTAACGGCGCGTAAAACACACGTGATGACGTCACCAACGAATCGACGACTGAATTAGTTGGCAACTAATTTGGTAATCGATTTTAATCGATTAAGTCGATTAGTTGTTGCACCCCTAAAGCTAACTAGCCTAAAATCAGTAGCAGAATGTGGGCAACACGTTCTTCTCCACAGCCGCGCGACCTCTGAGTCAGACGTCACTTCCCCCTTTTCTATCCTGCGGGTACAGCCACTCCCCCTGAACCCAGTTTCCCTGCCAATCCCCCCCAACCTCCCCTATGCAAGCCCCTCCCTCTGAACCCAGGGCTCGCTACAATACTGTATACTGTATACACAAACTATACAAAAACGCCTTTACGCTTTGGAGCTTGTTTATCCATCTGTAAGCAACTGCCAGCTAGGTCTCTCAGTCACTCACTCCTGATTGTTCACTGTGCAGTGACAGCTGCTACGGGCCTGATGTGTGAAAGTGAAACTATCTGATAGATAACATAGGTAGTCAAAATGGCCCAGCCCAGCCCAGTGGGGTGTGGGCCACACCCCAGGGAGTGGCCAGGGAGTGGCCGGATCACTTACAAATGTGGGCCGGTAGGATTTAGGCAAAACAACAACAACATATTTTTTTTATTATTTTTTTTTTTTTTTTTGGCCCTCCGGCCCACGCACAGCACCGGCCCACCGGGTAAACTCCCGGTATTCCCAATGACCAGTCCGCCCCTGCTTTGGACCATCTTTTTTATATCTGTCTATCATGGATTAAGCAATCTTTATGTATGAGTTTATACAGGCGTCTTTAGTGGCCTTCATCGGTCTTATGCAGACATATTTATTTATAGGTCCTTCCTTGGTCTGCTTCCCTCTTATCTTTGTGGGTATATATCACCAAATAACTATTGTTTGTGCTCAAATGACACCCTCTTACTGTTGGTCCCTAAGGCTCTCAGTGGAGAGAGCAAACAGGCTTTACTGTATGTTTTCTGCCCCTGCAGCCTGGAACCACTTGCAGACAGATTTGTAGCTAGATTGGCTGATCCCAATTAAAGCATTAAGAAATCTAGCGAAGGGTCTGGAGGCTAATTCAATTGGAGTTTGTAATTGCTTTCTTAGCTGGATCTGTCTCCTCCTCTCTGTCTCCAAGGCACGGGTCTATGTGTTGATACTGTGAGTATGGATTTAAGTGCTTTAACGTTGCGAGACACATCCATTTTTAGCCTTGTTTTATAGCCTTTGACCTCATCAACGGCACATTTAAGACCACCTTTAAGGGTTATAAGGGTCTCCTTGTAAATTATTCAGCGTCAAACGTTTTAGAAAGTCAGCTAGAGTCCGGGCTTTTGCAGATCACAAAGCGAACGTTAATGTCAAGCATGCTAGCCACGGTTGTCATTATAGCCAACACAATTAACAGATGCTAGCTAGAAATTCAAGTGACATTTTCTTCCAACTTAGTCTTAAATCACTTTTTAAACGAGAAAGGATTAGTATACTGGCACCTTATTGTAATGTATTAAATCAATGTGTCTGTAACTGCAGTGTATCTTTGAAAAGGCGAGTATTTACTTCGATAACACCTGAGTCACCATCCAAAAAGGGGTTCACTCTTGTTATTTAATATATATAATATGCACTTTCTGTCAAGATCTGATAATGGACATTTTTAATTTAAGGCATCTGTTTCGGATCAAAAGATTGAGTGTTCGAGTCCCTTCGTAGTTGAAATGTTCATTGCTGATATAATAAACAAGACAGAACCATGTCTGCTGCCAACTTGGGCGGAATTCCCAAAATGTTTAAATAGAAAGCATTTTGCTCCAAATATTTTGGCTACATTTGGGCATGATTTTCATTTCATAGTCAAAACTATGTTAGTTTTGACTTCTGCAGTTTAAGCTAATTAGTTAGCTAAATATGCTAGCGACGGTTATCATTTCAACAAACAAAACAGTTGCTGGCTTTAAATGATAGTTCTATGTTGATCCAATTGAATGCTTACAAACCTGTCAGTATATATTGAATGTGTTATTTAATATCACATCTTAGTCACCAACCAAAAGTGGTCCAATTTGGTACTTTCTGTTGCAATTTATCAATGGATTATGTTTTCACTGAGCAGCTAGACAACAGGACTTCAGAATTATGAGATGTCCATCCCGTGACCACGTGGCCTAATGGATAAGGTGTCTGACTTTGGATCAGAAGATGGAAGGTCCGAGTCCCTTCGTGGTTGTAAGCTTTGTTATACGAATGTGGATCAATTTGAGCAGAACCTAAGCAAACAATAGTGCTAAATAAGCTAGCAAATGCTGCCATTTCAGTCAACAAAATAAAGCTGCTGGCTTGAAATGAAAGTCCAACTAAGTCTTAAATCTCTTTTTTAAACGGGAAAGCTCAGCGACGACCAGTCAGTTAAGATGGGACTTGTTTTCCCTGCAGCTTTCTCACATTTTCAGTGCCCCTGCTTGTTAAAATCAGGTATTACGTAAACAGCAGTTGGCTCACTTTCCCCTGGGTATTTAATGCGATTCTCTTCCACTTTATGTGTGAGTCTTTCTGTCTCTTCCATCCGCCATCCAGCAGAAGATTCGGCAGCAGGATCAGCATTTATGTTGGCTCCTAGTTCTTTTCTTCCCCACTTGTAAATCCCAAGCACAGCCCTTCCTCTTAAAGAAAGCCAGCAGAGTAGAAAGTGAAGGAGAGCGATGGTGCCCCGTAGGAGGCAGGAGGGTTGACTGATGATCCATCACTGCTACACAGTTGGTTGTCAGTGTAAAAATGGCCTCAGCCTCACATCCATTCACTCTAAACTGTGGCGAGCCGGTGGGAGCTTGCTCCAACTCTTAATGCCGCGCAAATGTCTGGTTTCAACGGAACACAAGCATATGTCGACATAGAGCTTGATGCATGTTTCCCATCTTCCCCACTGGATAATATTGAGCCTATATTACATTCCCTATTCCATGTGTTGACATAAATATGGCTTTATTGTCCAACTCTATGCACTTTGTGAAATGTCTTCTTGGGTTCTTTTAAAGGCTATGACAATAATTAATTTGTACTTGACTCACATAGCCATAATACATCTGAGTTGTGCAGCTGAGGGTGTGTTTCTTTGAAAGGAAATGCAGAAATAACAATTGTGTAAGTGTACATTTATGAATAAAAGGAAATTGCCCACAATATTACCTATGCCACTATCTCCAGGGGCATTCAAGTCTTCAAGAGAAGTAGACATTCAGTTAAATTGGAAGCCATTGCCAAGATGCATGCCTCATTTATTGATGTTGAATCCTCCCTTATTGGCTGAATGCTTTATATAAGCAGGTTTGAAAGAGAGTTTTGACACCACAGGGGGAGACCTTTTTAGAGTGAAACCAAATGCAAAAAACGCTGCAATAATAGTGGGGGGGTGCTCATTACAACTACAGAAATGTTCTAGGCTTAGATGGCATTCATGTGACAGCTCAAATCCAAGGAAAGCATGCGAGTGTCTCAATTACTGGAGCGTATGGCACACAGACTGAGCACTGAGGAAATGTAAAATATGAGAGTCTGACAGATAAAGGAGAAGGGTACATCACATGTATATTCCTCAATGTGTTGATGTGCATTCAAACAGCAAACTTGTGTGCTAAACATGCTCTTACAAATGCATAACATTTTACTTTTGCATGAACCCCTGTCGTTTACCTCAAATGTTCTCCCTAGTTGATGCTTTTTTGACAGCTTTTCAAGTTCTCAAGGGGTACAGTACAGACGCCATCAGGTCGTGACACCCACTCCGGAGTTAGTACAGCGACTTCTGTCTTGTCAGTCTTGTCACTTCCTAAGTCTTGGTAGATCAGATTCTCCTGCATCGGTGGCATCTAGAATGAAGGATCTTCATTCCAGGGGAGAAATGCTGTAGGGGGGTTGCCATAGCAACAGCTCATCCCCCGTCTGTGAAATCTGATCTTGTTTATCTAGTTATCCTTCTCGTCGAAGCGGCTGAATGGAAACAAACCCTGATGCCTCACAGCCAAAGGATCATTGTTGGATCTGAATAAAATGTGATCACAAAAGCAATACAAATTCTGCTTCTTTAAGTATTTGTCCGCCATTCAATTGTACAGACCATACCTATTGCGGGGGGCCACACATGCTTTCTTGGGAAATTGTTCATGTTGAAGTAGATCACTCTTTTATTCTGTCTTTCAGTGCAGACAGGGTCATTGTGTTGCAAAGCACTATCAAACCACCTTGCGATAGCTACCTCCTCTCTCTATTACCTCGGGCTACGTACTCTGATGTCAACCTTTGTTCCACAGCTCCAAAATCGCAGAGAGCCACCTCCATCTTCAACACTCGCTAATGTCTATAACCTTAATGACATACTATGACTATTTTCATGATTTATTTTACATACTATAACTATGACTTATTTTACATAATAATTCCAACATATCCTATGACTTTTTAGGATATTGTTCCAAAAACTATACTATGACTTTTCTTAATTTTACTTTAAACACAGTATACCATGACTTTTTGAGGAAATATTCTACATACAATACTATGACTTTTATCATTTTATATTTGACAAACTATACTATGACTTTTTTTCATGATTTCAACCTACAATACTATGAATTTTTATATTTTTTAAATACTATACTATGACATGTTTAATTATATTTAAGACATACTATACTAATACTTTTTATTGACATAATATACTATGCCTTTTTCATCATAGTATACTTACAGTATAGTTTTTTTGTTATATTTTAGACATACCATTCTAAAACTTTTTTTTATGTTTTTTGACATACTATACTATTACTTTTTTGTTATGATATTTAACACATACCATACTTAGACTTTATTCACATTTTTGACATACTTTACTGTTAAATTTTTCAAGTTATTTTCAAAATACTATACTAAGCCTCTTTTATATATTATTCGGCATACTATGACTTTTTTAATAACGTTTTTGAAATACTATACTATGACTTTTTCAACATACAATACTACGATTTTGACATGCTATACAAATACTTTCTTATGTTTGTTGACACACCATAATATACTACTTTTTTCATCACTTTTATGGGCTGCTATAAGACATGTTTTTCGACATACTAAAATAATACTTTTTGTTCAAATTTGTCAACATACTGTGACTTTCCCATGATATTTTTGACATACTATGCTATGACTTTTTCTCATGAAATGTTCGCCATTCTATACTTTGACTTTTTTCATATTTTCGACACCCTTGATTATGACTTTTCATGTTTTTTTCAATTTACTATACTATTGCTTTTTTCATATTTTTCAACATACTATACTGTGACTTTTTTTATTATATTTTAGACATACCATACAAAGATATTTTTCATGTTTTTAACATACTACGATACTACAATTTTTTCCTATTGTATTGTTTTCAAAATACTTTAATATGACTGTTTACAACAATTTATACTATTACTATTATTTTTTTAAATATGATTCTATCTTAACCAAGCCAATCAACAAAACCAAGTTAAAACCCTTTCTGTTGTCTGAGTGTTTGTTTAGGAAGCACTTCATTTTATGTGCAGCAGCATTTTGTAGGATTGGAGCACATATTTCAAATCCATTTTTGTAAAGATATACAGTGTTGAAGTTGTGCGGGGCTGATGAGCATTGCCATAACTGCCGGAACTAAGCCTCAGCCCAACTTAACTCCTGATATTAATATAATAATTAATTAAATTAGAATATTCACAACATTAAACAATGTATGTACATATGAAACAGGGTTGGTTTACAGTAACACATTTATTTTAGCATTAACAATATATTGCATTATTAAAAGTATCATGTACTGCATTACCACTCATAGTTAAGTATTTTCATTCATTTATTCACACAGAGCCTCCAGTTATTCACAATGAAGTTGTGTCTGATAAATAGTGTCCCACATCCTGCTCGCTCCATGGCTGTCCTATTGACTGGTTGAGCGCATCCATACAAAGTACAAGGGCAAGCATCCCCAGGTTGAGGCTGTTGATGAAAACACTATGTCAAAGAAATAGAAGCCCAAATAGAGAATAAAAAGCAAAGGGTCCCAATAACCTGCTCTGAATAATAAATACACTTTATAATTAACTTGCTTTCAAAAAAAGGTTTTATTGAAATGGAAATGCTATGTCATTGAATCGTATGATGTGAAAACCTCTATTTTAAAAGGTATTTTAGTCACTGTCAGCAGGTCTCTTATTTCGGTCTCTCAACACAAACAAAAAAAAACTCCTCTCTTGTACCAGACCGGAATTCATTATAGGAAAGATAGGGTTTTAATAGAAAATCATAATACAAGTGTCGAGGGTACAGGGAGTTAGCCGAGGTTAATTTCATTCTCTCCTCGCTCTTTGGAAGCAAAACGCTATCTCTGCTCGCACATTTAAAAGGAGGAGTAATTGAATCATTTGTGTAAGAAAGGCATTTCAGCCACACACATTTTAAAACCAAAGAGCACAGGAACTTCTCACTGATACAGCGGGTTTTAAAAAGTTGCATATTAAGAGTATGACATGAGATAATTGAGCTAGGTTTATTTATTATCATTAGGTTTATTTTGTATAAAAAGCATGAAACATATATGCATTTGAAGTACTATTTTTCTTCAGTCATGATAAAAAGTAGTTGGAGGTCAAAGAATCCCAATATCATGTTGCTTATTTATCTCAACTGCAACACAAATAATATTTAACTATGCACTCAGGTAGAGAAACAGCATATCTGTGATAACCTCAGAAGAAGATAAAGTCTCTCTCTCTTTTTTCATTCATGGCATACCCCAACCACAGCTTAGTAAGACTCTAAGTTGGTCATTACTGCTGCTGCTTAGCTTATAGCCTAGCAAGACCTGAATTAACTAGCCTTGCTGTCAAAAGGTCTCAAAAACAACACATCTTAAGCTCAATTATCTCTTTTATTTTGTATCTTGTTTCGTTAAACCAAACAAACCTTAACAATAATATTCAAATCAACAACTACAAGTTGTGGTTTAGCAGTTTTTTCAGTATTGATGCAAGGCTATGCTAGCCGACTGCTGGAAGTAGCTCATTAGCAAGAAGGTATATTCCCAGGGTTCTTGTGTTCTGTGGTTTAGTATTCTGGTAACACAATTATACCCTCCTATTGTGTGTGGGTCAGATTTGAACAGCTTCAAGTAAAAAAATTCCATTATTACCTTCCCTTTAACGGGAACAAGGCTTTAAAACAGTTAACATTTTTCTTTATTTTTATGGTGAATAAAGAAAAAAGACGGTTACAGCCGTGCTCTGGATTAATTGTGTCCCTTCAGATAATAATGAGGGGACAGTTTACCCCCCCTGTCAACGCCTTTGAGGATACTCTGTTCACCCTTTCACCCTCGCACACCCTCCAGGAGATCGTTGAACACATGAAGGAGATACAGAGGGTTGGCACCGATTCCTTCCTGGAGTTCAATAACCAAACTAAGGCGATACGCAGGGCTGGCAGCATGTCCTTTACCCCCGCTCCTCAACGACGCCCACCAAAATCACAGAAGCAGAGACGCGCACCATCTCCCCCGTCTTCATCAAGAAAGCATCTGCAGTCTCCGAAGCCTGATAAGGATGTGTGTGTACAAAATGCAACAAACTCTTACTGATATGTGCTGGGTCCAGGCTCAAGGGTGTATGGCACTCTCAACTCTTTCCAGGACTAGCCAGGGCCCTGCCTGCCTATAGCTTTGCCGATATCTGTGTTGATAGGTAATAGATTAAGAGCCGTAAATAATCTTAGACACAGGAAGCGATCAAACGTTTGTGTGAGTTTATCTAATTTAGCTGTGATTCCATGTCAGCCACAGCTTGTCACTAAACATCTGACTGATAGTGTGTTTAACGAACTTAAACTAGCTTTAATAAATGTCAGGTCTTTGGCAGGAAAAACATTTTTAATCAATGATTTTATCACTGAGCACATCCTCGATTTTATGTTTTTAACAGAAACTTGGATTGAACAAAATAACAGTGCAGCTGTTCTTATCGAATCAACCCCTCCCAACTTTAGTTTTATGAGTCAGGAAAGAATGCATAAGAAAGGGGGTGGAGTTGCTATTCTGTTCAATGATTCCCTTCAATGCAGGAAGACAACTTATGCGAACTTTGATTATTTTGAATATGTGGCCCTTCAGCTGAAATGCTCCTCTCGAGCTCTGTTCCTAAATATCTATAGACCACCCAAATACTGTGCAAGCTTTTTTGATGACTTTACTGAACTGCTGTCTATAGTGTGTATTGACTTTGACCGTTTAGTCATTGTTGGTAATTTTAACATCCATGTTGACAACCCCCAGGACAGAGGGGCAAAATAATTGTTTTGTGTTCTTGATAGCTATGGACTGACTCAGCATGTGACGGAGCCCACGCACAATAAGGGGCACACTCTGGACTTAATTATCTCAAAGGGTCTGAATATCTCTAAGGTTGTGGTGACTGATGATGCACTCTCTGATCATTCCTGTGTGTTCTTTGAGAGCTCTATTTCCGTTCACAAAAATGTTCAAAAAGAGGTAACCACAAAGCGATATTTAACTGAAAATACTAGGGAAATGTTTACTCAGAATTTTTCTTCCACACTTGCCCCTGCTAACATCTCAGTAAATGAGCTAGTAGATCATTTGAATTCAAAAATTAAAAATGTTATAGATGCCATTGCTCCAACTAAGGTAAAGGAAGTGACTGGGAAGAAAATATCTCCATGGAGAAAGGCCATGGCCGTGAAAACAGAAAAAAGAGAATGTCGAAAAGCTGAACGCAGGTGGCGAAAAACAAATCTCCAGGTGCACTTTGAAATCTATAAAGAGAGACTTAGAGACCTTTATAATTTGGAATTGAAAAACGCACGACAATCGTTCTTCTCTGACATCATTACCAAAAACAAAAACAACACACGTGCCTTGTTTGCTACCGTCGACAGACTAACTAACCCCCCAGTGTCAGTAGCCTCTGAATTTCTATCCACCAGGGCGTGCAATGATTTTGCCTCCTTTTTCACTGACAAAATTCAGAAAATCAGACAAGCAGTCAGTGGCTCTGCATCAGGTACAGTAAATGTGTTGTCTCTGTGTCCACTTAACATCAATTCAAACACCATGACACAATTCCATCAGATTAATGATAAAAACCTAGAGGACATTATACAACTTCTGAAATCCTCCTCCTGCTGCCTTGATATTATTCCAACAGGATTTTTCAAAGATGTTTTGCCTTGCATGGCCTCAGATCTACTTCATATAGTAAACAAATCTCTTCACTCAGGTATTTTTCCAAAGGCCCTGAAAACTGCAGTCATTAAACCGCTCTTAAAAAACAATAATCTAGATGCTTCAGTAATGAACAATTACAGGCCCATATCAAACCTCCCAAAAAGTTGTTTTTCAACAGTTGAGTAATTTCTTGCATTTAAATAACTGTTTCGATGTGTTCCAGTCAGGTTTTCGTCCAAACCACAGCACTGAGACTGCTCTTGTAAAGGTCTTTAATGACATCCACTTAAACACAGACAGTGGCAGAACTTCAGTGTTAGTATTATTAGATCTCAGTGCTGCGTTTGACACTATTGACCACAGCATATTACTAGACCGACTGGAAAACTGGGTGGGATTTTCGGAAACAGTTCTAAATTGGTTTGAATCCTACTTAAAGGACAGAAACGACTTTGTTTCTATAGGTAAATACACATCTGAGTTGACAAATATGACATGTGGGGTTCCTCAAGTGTCACAGTTCTGTCTAGGTTTGGGTGTTTTCACTGTTCTCTGTCATGTTTTCCTCCTGTCGTTAGTGTCCCTGTGTGTTCTCCTCCCTCCTCACCTGTGTCTCGTTAGCTAATTGTGTTCACCTGTGGCTCTTGTGTTTTTCTCCTCCCTCCTCACCTGTGTCTCGTTTGCCGATTGTGTTCACCTGTGTCTTGTAATTATCCCTCCCTGTATTTAGTCTTGTCTCGTGCTGTGTTCAGTGTCGGTGCTTCTTTTGTTGGTGACGGACTTCACCGGTGAGTGTTCTGTTTTTGTCGGTATTCGTTCCATTTAGCCTTGAAATAAAGGTTTATCAAAGTTATCTGCGCTTGGGTCCTGCTTCCTTCACTCAACCGTGACAGAAAGCACCGACCAGAGATGGACCCAGCAGATGACCCATTTGAGGTGGAATTACAGCATTTTTCCTTTGCTTTGGCTGGCTGCTATGATTGGTGGAGGGGAGCGTCCAGTGTTCGGCAGAAGGAGGCCGCTCTGGTAGAGGCGCACCGGTTGGCTATGGAGAAACCGGACTTGGTGAAGTTCTTACCTGACTGGATGTTGAACTTCATCTGGGTGTGTGATTTCCAGCCTGCGGACTATAAACGTCTCGGTGTGTTCCGTCTGGAGTCAACCAGTGCTTCCGCCCCAGTTCCTGCTCCTGTCCAAGAGGCGTTTTCTGGAACTCGGCTGGCTTTTGGAGGTCCACGGAGCCTTCAGGCGGCTTCTAGGAGAAGGAGTCGCAAGTCCAGGCTAGCAATCCGAGCCCCAAGAGTCATGGTTCCGGCTACAGAACCGGCCCACACAGCCATAGTTCCGGCCCCAGTACAGGCCCCAGCAGCCATGGTTCCAGCCCCAGTTCTGGCCCCAGCAGCCATCATTCCGGCCCCAGTTCTGGCCCCAGCAGCCATCATTCCGGCCCCAGTTCTGGCCCCAGCAGCCATGGTTCCAGACCTAGTTCTGGCCCCAGCAGCCATGGTTCCAGCCTTAGCTCTGGCCCCAGCTGTCCTAGTCCCTTCTCTAGTCCCTTCTCCAGTCCCCTCTCAGGTCCCCTCTCGAGTTCCCTCTCGAGTCTTTTCTCGAGTCCCCTCTCAAGTCAACTCTCCAGTGTCCTCTCGAGTCACCTCCCAAGTCAACTCTCCAGTGTCCTCTCGAGTCACCTCTCAAGTTTCCCCTCAGGTCTCCTCTCGAGTTCCCTCTCAAGTCCCCTCTCTTGTCCCCTCTCGAGTTCCCTCTCGAGTCACCTCTCAAGTTTCCCCTCAGGTCTCCTCTCGAGTTCCCTCTCAAGTCCCCTCTCAGGTCCCCTCTCGAGTTACCTCTCGAGTCACCTCTCGAGTTCCTTCTCGAGTCCACTCTCCAGTTTCCTCTCAAGTTCCCTCTCAAGCCCTCTCTCGAGTCCCCACTCAAGCCCCTACTCATGTCCAGTTGGAGGTCCCGCAGACTAGTCTTCTGCCGGGGGTCCTGCCAACCCCATGTCCTGTTCCGCTGGGGGTCCTGCCAACCTCATGTCCTGTCCAGTTGGAGGTCCCGCAGACTACTCTCCTGCCGGGGGTCCTGCCAACCCTGTGTCCTGTCCCGTTGGAGGCCCCGCCGACTACTCTCCTGCCGGGGGTCCTGCCAACCCTATGTCCTGTCCCGTTGGAGGCCCCGCCGACTACTCTCCTGCCGGGGGTCCTGCCAACCCTATGTCCTGTTCCGTTGGAGGTCCCGCCGTCTACTCACCTGCCGGGGGTACTGCCAACCCTGTGTCCTGTGCCGTTGGAGGTCCCGCCGTCTACTCTCCTGCCGGGGGTACTGCCAACCTTTTGTCCTGTCTCGTCGGAGGTCCCGCCAACCGCTCTCCTGCTGGGGGTCCTGCCAACTCCTGGTCCTCTTCCGTGGGGGATCCTGCCGAAGCCTGTCCCGCCGGCTCCGGTTCCTGTCCGGCCGACACCGGGTCCTGCCCGGCCTCCGGAGCTGTCTGGTCTTCGCCCTCGATCCCGACCCTCTGTGAGCCGCGGTCTTCGTCCGCGGGCCCGGCCTCCTGACTCTTCCTGCCGCTGCCCTCGTCCTCGGGCCCGGCCCCCTGACTCTTCCTGCCGCTGCCCTCGTCCTCGAGCCCGGCCCCCTGACTCTTCCTGCCGTGGTCTTCGCCCTCGATCCCGACCCTCTGTGAGCCGCGGTCTTCGTCCGCGGGCCCGGCCCCCTGACTCTTCCTGCCGCTGCCCTCGTCCTCGAGCCCGGCCCCCTGACTCTTCCTGCCGCTGCCCTCGTCCTCGGGCCCGGCCCCCTGACTTTTCCTGCCGTGGTCTTCGCCCTCGATCCCGACCCTCTGTGAGCCGCGGTCTTCGTCCGCGGGCCCGGCCCCCTGACTCTTCCTGCCGCTGCCCTCGTCCTCGAGCCCGGCCCCCTGACTCTTCCTGCCGCTGCCCTCGTCCTCGAGCCCGGCCCCCTGACTCTTCCTGCCGCTGCCCTCGTCCTCGAGCCCGGCCCCCTGACTCTTCCTGCCGCTGCCTTCGCCCTCATGCTCGGCCCCCTGAGTTCGCCCGCTGTGGCCTTCGCCCCACCATGGACTCTGCCTTGCCCCCGGGCCGTCCGCCCGAGACCCCCACCATGGACTCTGCCTTGCCCCCAGGCCGTCCGCCCGAGTCCCCCTTCTCGGCTTCTGCCGTGCCCCCGGGCCGTCCGCCCGAGATCCCTTCCTGGTCCCCTACTGGGCTCCTGGGCGGTCAGCTTAGTCCCGTCCTCCGGACCCCCTCCACCCACCCTGGTGGCCTAGGGGCCTCTTCTCTTTAACATCTACATGCTACCACTGGCTCAGATAATGAAAAACAACAAAATAAGTTACCATAGCTATGCGGATGACACACAAATTTACTTAACAATTTCACCAGGAGACTATGCTCCAATTCAAACACTGAGTAAGTGCATTGAACAAATCAATGACTGGATGTGTCAGAACTTTCTCCAATTAAACAAAGATAAAACTGAGGTAATGGTTTTTGGAGCCAAGGCAGAACGTATGACATGGTCAAGTCATGGACTCTGACCTGAGTTTCAACAGTCACATTAAAACAGTTACTAAATCAGCCTACTATCACCTAAAGAATATATCTAGGATTAAAAGACTAATGTCACAGCAGGATTTGGAAAAACTTGTCCATGCTTTTATCTTCAGTAGACTGGACTACTGCAATGGTGTCTTTAAAGGTCTCACTAAAAAATCTATTAGAAAGCTGCAGCTGATTCAGAACGCCGCTTCTCGAGTCCTCACTAACACAAGAAAGTGGATCACATCACTCCTGTTCTGAAGTCTTTACACTGGCTTCCTGTGTGTCAAAGAATAGATTTCAAAATACAGCTGCTGGTTTATAAAGCTTTGAATGGTTTAGGCCCAAAATACATTTCTGACCTCCTGCTAAATTATGAACCATCCAGATCTCTCAGGTCTTCAGGGACTGGTCAGCTTTCTGTCCCCAGAGTCAGAACTAAACATGGTAAAGCAGCGTTCAGTTATTATGCTCCAAACATCTGGAACAAACTCCCAGAAACCTGCAGGTCCGCTGCAACTCTGACTACTTTTAAATCCAGGCTGAAGACTTTTCTTTTTATTGCTGCTTTTAATTGAACTATTCATATCTTAGACTGCACTGTAACTTTTATCATTGTAACTTTTATATTATAAAATAAAATAAAATATTTTTTCTTTTAATGTTTATTTTATTAGCTTTTCTTTTTAATGACTGATTTTAAATGCCATTTTCTTAATGTCTTTCATTTTTTTTTTGTAAAGCACTTTGAATTGCCTTGTGTTGAATAAATAAACTTGCCTTGCCTTGCCTATACAAATACACAATATTGGACACTGACTATAAAGGGCACAATGTTTCATTCACTACTGAAAGTCAAACACATGTTTGTTTCCACTGTTTTATTTTGTGCATAGGCCTGTCGCGATAAGCAATTAATTGAAATAAAAATGAACTCCATAACTTTTCTGACCTCGATAAATTGCCATTTATATGAGGATGTGACTAGCAGTTTGAAAGGATGTACTTGAATTATTATTATATATTATCATTAGGTCTGTGGTCTAAAATGGTCATACAACGGTGCCGACAATATTATCGTTTATCGCAATAATTTCCGGGAAAATGTATCCAACAAAATTAATTATCGTGAGAGGCCTATACATCAGTGGCGGGCCGTGACTTTTATACCTAGGCCCTCTGACCCCCCCCCCTTCCCTCGAAAGAAAAGAAGCGATATTACGTCACAGCGTATACTTCAGCGGTATATCAAAACAGCGGCCCGGGGTGCAAAACGCATCAATGACAGCGACCCTCTACCACACAAAACAACACCATTTATATAAACACCTATCATGACAGGGCACCCACAGCCAAGTAACAATTACAAATGAATTAAGTCGGCACGGCGGCCCACATTGAAAATGACTTAGGCCTACCTTTGATGATCAAATCACTTAAACACAAGTCCATCCTCCTGTCCTTTTGGATGAAGCACTTGCGGGTCATTCAGCTGATCCTTTGCCACTCCAGTTTATCATTGTAGGCTAACTCAATCTTGAAAATGACTCGGTTAATAATTTCGCAACGATGTCATCTCTATCACTGAAGTGAGCCATCATGAACGAACTTATGCTAATCATAAATCTATCGATCATAAATCTATCGATTAGATTTATGATTCGAAAATAATAAAAGTAGGGTAGACATGTGGATATTATCCGGCTGAACAAAACGTGCATTTATCTAACAGGTTTGTTTTCCACAGACCTTATTTCAAGCTATCTTCCAAAATCCTATGGAGAAATCCCATTGCTTTCTGTCGAGGGAATCTGAGTGCAGCTTACTTCCGGGTTTTAGGACGCGTCACTGCACCACTTGCATAGACCTCACAGCGGGCGGAACTTGTCATAAAGTCTGCGAAAATAAAGCCCGCCCATTTAGAGGGAAGATATGATTGGTCAATTGTACTGTCATTTGACATTACTCTCTCATTGAGTTACTATAGCGGGCCCTCTGTGAATGTAGAGAGGGACCAACAAGCTCTCCCGTCTTCACATCACTCGCAGAGACGGCATTTAACCCTTCACATTCCAACAGAAACTGAACAGGCAGATTCGAAGGATTTATTTCTTTGGAAATATTATTTTAAATACAAAGAAATCAAGGTATTCTGGTAAAACTAATGAAAAATGTAACAACAAAAAAATATAAAAAATAATATTTTTTTAAAAATGTTTTTTTTTTTAATGTTTTCAAATATCATTTTTTAGAATATCTTAGGCCCTCACAGAGGGCCTCGAGGGCCCTGACGGCTCGCCACTGCTATACTTGAAACACACACATACAAACAAATCTACAGACTTACTACAAACTGCCAAATATATTACTCTCATAAGGCGCATTCACACTGCGGTACTTTTCCCACAAAGGTTCATGCGAACTTAGTTCATGTGAACTCTTTTATCGCGTTCACACCAAAAGGAGCCGGTACTAAAATTAGTTCATGTGAACCTTTTTACCCCCTCGAAAGTCCCCTAGAGAGCAGGGACTTTCGAGCGGCTTTTTTTTGTGAGAAAAGAGCTATATTTCTGATTGGCTGGGCGGATTGCAAACCACGCCCCGTAAAACTTCCAAAAAGTTTTGTGAAGCCGCCATTTTATTATCCTCGCATTAGCATTATTAGCATTAGCATTAGCCCAGCGCAGAAACGCAGAGAGACTAACTTATGGCAACACAAAATAAAACATGGGAGCGGTGGAGATGAGGAGGTGTCGGCGTTCTGGCGATTTACTCGGAAGGCTTCAGTAGAAGCTGCTGGGAGTCCCAGCAACTTCTACATACATCTTATAAGAGTATAATATAATATCAGTTAAAATAAGTGCTTAAACATACAGTAGTTAACATTGCAGGAAAGCAATATATTAGTACTTTGTCAGGCTTAATATTTATACCCCCAAAGCTTTTTTCTTATTCAAAATAAGACCTTAACCTAAAGTATTCTTTAATGTTTAAATAAAGCCTTATTAGTTTGTCTGTCTGTGTCTCCTATTAATATCTAATAATAAAAATAATACATTTCAATAGCGTGCTTTAACCACCAGGTGTCTCTTTCTATCAGCTGCGCACCGTTATGGTGTAAATATACCAATATACTGATTGGATCAAATATAAAAGTCAGCCGAATTAGTATTGATACTGCAAGGAGACATAGTGTGTGAATAGAAATTGAAGATTTTGTTTAATTGCTGATATATTTATGATACACGTCACATATTCAGTTTTGGCGGCAGTTCTTCCTGTTTGTCTAGAAGTCTTCTCATTAGGGCTCTATAAATAGCAAACTATGGCAGACAGTAATATTTAATGCAGCCGAACCGTGTATTACAATGCCGTTATGTGATGACTTTCAAAGAGAAAAGCAAGCAAACTCGGAATAAAGTATTATTTTTTTCATCATCATTAAATAGCCTAGATACAGATACAGATTTCAGTATTCTGAGCCCCCACTCTCCCCATAACTGACGGCAACAAAAGTCCTACATTATTCAATTAAAATAAAGAAGTAAAAACAATAAGTGTGGCTTGATATTGAGTAAGAAAAGGTTGATAAACGCTGTGAGAATGGATCTTCAGGTAGCATTCGCTCGCGATCTCAAGTCGTCTACAACATACGTTTAGGGAGCTATATAGAAGCCTATGGACATCCCGGAAAGTTGAAAATGTACGCTAAGGGCCGCCCACCCTTGCGTTGGAAAAAGCGACACGGCCGCCCCCCTCTTGCATTGGAAAAAGCCGACACAGGGGACTTGACATAATGTCAACATAGGCCGACCTGGGAGTGAGGATGTGTTGCACAAACACACACACACATCATGCGCCCTGGTCACCGGACATCTCCTTCATAAAACGAGGGGGAATACTCTGGTAGTTTGATGTGTGTAGAGGTGTATGTGGTTAAACGTAGCAGCCTTGATCTCTATTCAGCTGTTCTAATGAAGAGAAACACAGTGAAGTAAACAGTAAAAGGCACTGCTCTTTGCAGCTGGTCCTGCTCTTCTCAGATTCTCCTGAGTTACACGTTACTGCCTCCAGTGCCCTGTACGACGAAGCCAGTTCAACAGACCCTGGATATGTTTGAGTTACCCGTCTTAACTAACTCTAACAAACGCGATCTCGCTAAGCGGTCCTACGAAGCCATTTGGAGCGGCTATTGCTCTAAACTGGAAAAAGGGCCTCCCAGTTCAATAGGCATTATTCTTATTCTTATCATTCTTTATGAGTGCAGTAACGGTAAGGTATCTAATTACTTATTTATTTAGTATTTCATAACTTAATAACAGAGATGGTCAAACTGAAGTAGAGACATAGCAGAAATCCTACAATGAAGTGGGACAGTGAAGTGTTCTCCTGTGAGAGGGCGATCAAGAAAAGAGAGCGAGCGGCCCTGTTGAGGGAGTTTACAGAGTAAAAGACACAGAAAGACAGAATCACAATAACATATTTAGGGTTTTTGTTGTTGTAATCAACCGACGGTGTCAAGAGGAAGTAAAGTCCCCTGGTTTGTCCCCTATACTCTAACGCCAGGCAGGCATTTGGTGTGATGACCATAGCCATATGAGGCCGGAGGACTTTCCTTTGCTTCCAGCTGTCAGATTGTAAACAAAGTCACGTGACTTGGGGCTGACAAGGTATGTTTCCCGCAGCGAGACGCTACAATACTAATTGTGGGCTTATAATGTTGATTCGGCCACAATAGAAAAAAAAACTCTCGCTCTCTCCAGAGGGGCAGGTCAGACAAAAATGGCAAACGGGCTGTTGCCCGGGCAACATTAGCCGTACCTGTGCACGTCCCTGCTACGAAGCTGTTATCAATTCAGTAAATCAACCAGGGTTTCTCTGTCCGGCTGGGAGCGCGTTCACGTGAAAGGGGCGGGGTTAGCAACATTTGACCAATCACAAACATGGAGAAGTGTGCTGACAGCGCAGCGTCATACTTCATGAATGAATAGTAAATAGCAAATCCTGCTTCGTGGTACAGGCCACTGGTGCTGCAGAGATTTCATAAAGTGAAGGAGGTTTTCCTTCTATAAAACAGCTGTGGGCAGCAGATACCGTGAGTGTCACGGACAGGAATTCATAGATCAAAGCAGACTGGTGTACAGACTCTTCTGTTTTGCGAATCCGGTGCTTAATCAAATAGCTCTAAACCCCTGGCCAAAATGTCCCTAAATGAAGTCCGAGTTTGAAATATATCTCAAATAATATATGCACTGCCATTTCTCGACATAAACATAACAGTCTGCAATGAAATGGTTGTCTCCTCTGAGCTCCACTTCCTACTTGGCGCACCGGTAACGATACTTTACCTCACGAAATACTATCTTGTGCGCACGAAATAGTATTTCGTGTTACCGAGAAACTATATCGTGCGCACAAGATACTTTTTTTTTCTCTCCATGAACCTTTAGGGGCTCCGTACTGGAGAGACATGGCATTGAGTTTTTCAAATGTAATGTTTTGGAAGAATAGGTAGACATCTATAAGGTCAACATCTTCAACATTCGGTAACTTCATCAAAAATATCTATATTAATAAATAGCACCAGAGATAAGGGATTAAATCTGTTTGATTTTGGGTTCAAATGTGCCTTCAAAGAATCTGCGTGATTCTGTTATATTATGTTCCTCAGACTCCTGTTTGGGTTGTGTCGGATCCACAAAACTATTCAGAATGCTTTACTGATGCCGTTAATCTAATAAACCAATGTTCTCTGTGGGTGAAACTGTCCCTCGATTTTTTTTTGATTTATTGATTTGGTTTGGACCATATTAGAAAAAATATTTGGATGTTTGGGTTAAAAACTAAGAACAAGTTAGTAACAAAGTTAAACCATATATCATGTCAAACTAAATGTGATTGTTTTGTGAGACATTTCACTTGATCACAATAAAAGGGTTAAGTAAACTTTCAAAAGGTGTTGAATTGTCAAGGACTCTTTTTCCAATGGCCAACTCCATTGTTTGTTGAACATGCCCACACATACCAACACCAACTCAGATTGTCTTATACTGCTGTCAGTTATTTACCACAGTCAGGTTCTGCCCTCTGTTTCACTGCCTGACAATAGCGCAGCAAACAGACAAAGCAGACAATATAAATTCAGTACGCTTTCCTGGAAGCACTTGTTCCGGACAATGAACAAGTTTGTCTCAGCGTCAGCAATAGGAAGCTACAGTGAAACAAGTGAAAGTGCTGAAGTGTGATTCATCTGTAGAAAGGAGACAAAAGACAGCAAGGTTAACTAGACACACCGCGGACCATTTCCTGCACTCCATATCTGTCAAGAAAACAGTGTAGCGAAAATAAGTGAAATCCAGGGACGTGCACAGGTACGGGCTAATGTTGCCCGGGCAACAGCCCGTTTGCCATTTTTGTCTGACCTGCCCCTCTGGAGAGAGCGAGAGTTTTTTTTTTCTATTGTGGCCGAATCAACATGATAAGCCCACAATTAGTATTGTAGCGTCTCGCTGCGGGAAACATACCTTGTCAGCCCCAAGTCACGTGACTTTGTTACAATCTGACAGCTGGAAGCAAAGGAAAGTCCTCCGGCCTCATATGGCTATGGTCATAACACCAAATGCCTGCCTGGCCTTAGAGTATAGGGGACAAACCAGGGGACTTTACTTCCTCTTGACACGGTCGGTTGATTACAACAACAAAAAATCCTAAATATGTTATTGTGATTCTGTCTTTCTGTGTCTTTTACTCTGTAAACTCCCTCAACGGGGCCGCTCGCTCTCTTTTCTTGATCGCCCTCTCACAGGAGAACACTTCACTGTCCCGCTTCATTGTAGGATTTCTGCTATTTCTCTACTTCAATTTGACCATCTCTGTTATTAAGTTATGTAATTAGATACCTTACCGTTACTGCGCTCATAAACAATGATAAGAATAATGCATATTGAACTGGGAGGCCCTTTTTCCAGTTTAGAGCAATAGCCGCTCCAAATGTCTGTGCACGTCCCTGCTGAAATCACAGGAGAAGTTCAGAAAATGAGGAGGGCAAACAAAAATTGGGCAGTGTATGGTTTCTATAGAGGAGGTGTGTGAAGAAAAGATTCAAGACGAACTGACGTCAATCAGGAACTACACCTATAACATCCTGCATTCTTTATCAGTCAGAAAATAACATTAAATGTAAAATAACATCAATATAATGATACTATTAAATGTTAACCTTTTTGTCACCTTAAAGAGGCCCTATTATGATTGCCTGAAATGCCTGAAATGCCTCCATTGGACTCCTCTGTTTACTTCCGTACATGATGACATTCACTATATAACACTTGCAATTCTATTGGCTAGCACTCCAACAAATTGTACATGATAGGCTAAGGGGCGGGACATCTCTAAGTGATTGACCAATCACAACAGAGCTGACCAGCTAACGAATCAGAGCAGACTGCCCTCTGGTTTCAGACAGAGGGTGAAAAGAGGTGCTGCAGCACAGGCAGTATGAGAAAAACAAAGAGCTTTTTCAACATTAAAACATGTAAACAGTGTAGAGGCACAAAATACAAATATGAACCTAAAAACGAGCCCCTTTAAGACTTTACAAAATAAATAAAACGGAGAAGAATATGTGAATTTAATAGAAAACATACTGAAGAATCTTACAACCTTGTCATATTTAAAAAAGGAGAAAATTCACAAATGTTCAAAACATTAAATCATGTATTCAATATTACCTAACTTCCATTAGTACTAGATATTCACAAGACAGAGATGTGCATATGCATAAATGAATAAATAAATAGCATAATAGCCTATTCATTAGTAAATATTTACAGCGACATGATAATTTAAGAATTAAATTAGTGTGTGTTTAAGAGGATAGTGTGATGGACTAATATATTGAATACAAATACATGTATTATTTAATGATATGACTGATATAGAAAAGCAACACTGTTTTCAAATGTATACTTTCCAAACCTTTTTAATGTTATTTTCTGAATAATGACTCACGTACCAGATAAAGTATAGAGTCAGTGTGTGGTAGCTCTGCTTCTATACTGTGCAATCACATTTATATGTATTTTTACCTTCTAGTACACCATGCCAGTATTACAAATGATGGGTGCAATTATCCTTCATGGGCGAGTGAAGTGCCAATTTATTTGTATTTCTGTCTTGTTTGTTTATCTTGTTTAATTTTTAGGCATCACTTTTCTTTTCTTGAGCTGCTTTAAGAAGTACATTTAGCCACTGTTGGATCGATACAATTTTAATCTTAAAGGTGGGGTAGGTAATTTTGGAGAAACCAGCTAGAGAGCGCCAGAATTTGAAAATACACAGCCGGAACAAATCTGCCACTTTCTTACAGAGCTCCTCCTCCAACACACACGAACGTGCACATGACCAATGAGGGCACGAGATAAGTTTGTGCACAGATGGAAAGCTGACAGGCAGGTAGGCCATCCAGTTATTTTAGCTCAGATGATTGGTCGTGCTTTTTACAGCGCTACGGCTTCCACAGATGACATTTCTTCATGGATCTTTTGTGAAAGCACTTAAGATATTCATTGCTATCGGGATGTTAAGAGCATTCCATGGAATATAACAAAAAGTGTATCTCTAGCCGGTTTCTCAAACTTACCTACTTAGGAAATAATAATGTGAAAAACTCAGCTTCAATTTAACAACAAAATACAGCAGAGTCTTATGGAGTGCTGAACCACGTACTTCATTACACCTGACAAAAAGAACTGGAACAGCACCGAGCTCTCACTGTGTGCTTGATGTATTCTCTGTGTGTGTGTGATGATGATTAGCCGCAAAAGAAAACAGGTCGAAAGCATGAAAGTAGTGAAGAGGATAATCACACATATTTCAAAGATTCGAGAATCAAAAAAATTGAAAATATGAATTTAATGACTAACTTCGAGTGAGAGAGGGATAATAAGATGAAGGAGTATGAGGAGGAAGAGTGTCGCCTGTTGGCGTATTAATCATTTGAAAATAAAGTTCAGTTTCTGACTTTTGGCCTTTTTGATCGGAAGTAAACCTGATGGTTTAGTGTCGCTTTAAGGGTATTTACAGAAAGGTAAGGTCACCATTTCATCTCCTTTTTAACATCCTCTGCAAGCAAGTAAACAAACATCCTCTCCGCCAGGCATTCCTCCGCATATCGGAATCCGTTTTTGAGGGTGTGTTGACAAATATCCGTCGTGATGGAAGGCTGTTCTCAGCATCTGTCTGTCAGCAGTTTGCTTCTTGCACTCAGTTTTGCACAATCTGGAAAGTGTTTTGACAGCTCCGGAGAATGTGCCACCGGATAGCAGACGGGGGCTGGGATGGTGTGGTGTACTAAGCAGGCTGACACTAAATGTTCATCAGTGTCACGGATTCACAACCGCGGAGTGACAAACCGACGTGGGCTCATGACAGTGTCAGACCTAACACAGCCGCTCTCCAAGAACGGGCAACGAGGCGGAAGGTGAGACGACCGAGTGCCCCTTTTATTTTGGCCCATAAAAATAACCCACTGCAGCATTCCAGAATGTCCAACTCCATGGCATGCCTCCCAGGGAAGGGAAGCATAGGAGAGTTGAGGAAAGAGGTAAGTACTATATACTAAGCTAGGTGAAAGGGATGTATACATACCACTGGTCTGATTTGGCCTGCTTATCAACACTGTCAACAGTTGCAGGCAGCAGTGGCTACAGCTAATGGAGGCCGTTAAGATGCTTTAAAACCAACAAGTCCTCCAACTCATACGACCAAATAGGTCAATTGTTCAAGCCCTTATTACGACCAAATAGATTGATTGGTCGTAAAAAGCGCTTGAACAATCAAGTTTGAAAGTTTTCGACCTCTAGTGCTCCCGTTATACAGTCTATGATGCAAACGCTACGGAGGGTCGTATATTCACAAATAACCCTCTCTGGAAAATCCTAAAATGTAGTTTGGCCATTAAAATGCTTTTTGATTAGATTTCTAGCGAGAAGTGTATATTGTACTTTTAGAACCCACGTCCAGTGGATGTGTAGGATTTATAGTTTGATAGATATTACGAAGATTATTTGAGGTCTCGCCAGGAGAACGTGTATATACTACGTCTTTCCCCCTATTCATTTCTCTTGATGGCAGCGCCCATGTAAAGTTAGCGTCAACCCTCACGGGGTGAAAACAGTATTTCCGGTCTCGAAGTTTTCATAATAAAACCTTATTCCCCTACCTGTCAAATGATTTTAAAGTGATATCTGCCATACTCATCCACTAAAAAACATCAATTTATCCTTGTTAATTACACAACATTAATTGGTTTAAATTGTGTACAATGCTTTTGTGTTTTTCCCATGGGGTTTTCCCTTTCGATTCTGAGAGACACATTTCTTTTTTATGGGGTTTGCCGGTTGGGATATGGTGTTTATGCGATATGAAATTCAAAAACATTAAAAAAAATAAAATAAAATACTTTATTCCGAGTGTTCTTGCTTTTCTCTTTGGAAGTCATCACATAACGGCATTGTAATACACGGTTCGGCTGCATTAAATATTACACATCTGCCGTAGATATTTATTTATAGAGCCCTGATCAGAAGACCTTTGGACAAACTTGAAGAACTGCCACCGAAACTGAATACGTGACGTGGATCATAAATATATCAGCAATTAAACAACATCTTCCATTTATTTTTCACACAATACGTCTCCTTGCAGTATCAACACTAATTCGGCTCACTTTTATATTTGATCCAATTGGTAAATACAGCTGATAGAAAGGGACTTGTAGTTTTTAAAGATATTACTGATGTGATGAATTAAAGAATGTAAATACTGAGTTGAGAGAATAGTCCGGGGTTTTGGGTGATGGGAGACACATCTATGGAATCAGAATTTCAATAGTTTACCATTAAATGACGGATATACCTTTATGTCTATGATGTTTTACAAATCAGATATTAATGTGTATACCTATTAATATCTGATATATTACATTATATATATATATATATATTATCAGCTATAATAGAGTTCTATAGAACTACAATATGTGAAATATTATAGCAATATCCTGTACAATTATGTGAAACATGAATAAAACTACACATCTTCAGATGTTATACACAAGCAATTTTCATCCATTTATTAATTATATGTTTTAAATTTGATAACACCAATGTGTTTCGTATCCCTAAACCTCCAGGGATGTACACAGTTTAATACTGGCAACTTCTAATTATAGGAAATACGAAAACGTCTTTTAAAACTACAATTCCCAGTAGAGACGTGCCATAGAACACAATAGCCAGCATGTGTAATTCTGGGGGGGGGGGCTGGGCTGGACCCGTTCGAGTCCAGTTTTGGATAGTCTGCCGTGGTTACATTCCATTTCAAAGAGCTTTTTGATGCTCGGCGTAACCTTGTCGCACTGCCACTCCAACATCCAATCACAGAGCTTGAGGACTAATCACGGGGTTTGTAACGCAAAGCGGATGTTGTAGTCCCAAACGATAGCTGAGGATTCTGGGTAGTGTAGTGTCTTCGGAAACTCTGTAGTGTCTAAACTCCGAAAAAACTATTTGTTTCTCCGAATCGAAGGTTAAAAACACAAAAGCATTGTACACAATTTAAACCAATCAATATTGTGTAATTAACAAGGATAAACTGATGTTTTTTTAGTGGATGAGTACTGCAGATATCACTGTGTAATCATTTGACAGTGAGGGGAATACTTCCGGTTTTATTATGAAAACTTCGAGACCGGAAATACTGTTTTCACCCCATGAGGGTTGACGCCAACTTTACATGGACGCTGCGTAAAGACGTAGTATATACACGTTCTCCTGGCGAGACCTCAAATCATCCTCGTAATATCTATCAAACTATAGATCCTACACATCCATTGGACGTAGATTCTAAAAGTACGATATATACTTCTCGCTAGAAATCTAATCAAAAAGCATTTTAATGGCCAAACTATTCCACAATTTAGGATTTTCCAGAGAGGGTTATTTGTGAATAAACGACCATCCGGAGCATTTGCAATCAACGGGAGCATGTTGTTTCTTACACGACCACTAGAGGTGCTACACTTTAAAACGTGACTATGGGTCGTAATAAGCTGCTGAACAATCGACCTATTTGGTAGTTTTTTGTCGGAGGAAAGGCTGTTCAAAACCAATATGACACCCAATTGAAGCAATTTGTTTAAAACTTTGTGAAAAGAAAGAGCTACTTGAATACTATGAATCGTAACTCAGTCACAGTGGAGCATACAGACATGATACATATGTTTTTAAATGAAGTAATCCTTGATACTTATCACTTTTTGGGTTTTTTAGTAATCTTCGAATGGTGCCAACTTTTAATTAAAGGGGCTTTAGCCTAATACTAAAACTACCCTGGTGTTTTAACTCCCCGGAATGACCTGGCTGACGCTCTATACCGTTTGTTTTGTTGCTCTAATGCAAAATCGGAAGGCTAAATTCCAGTTGCAGCATGATACAATCCATTTATCGTCCTCGTATGCATCATAAAAGTAAAGTGAGTCCATATCCATCCATATTCCAGTCATTAATCGCACAAACAATCCCTTCAGTACTTACAAACACTTGCGCTGTGGCGGTCAAAAACCATATGCCCTACTGGGGTCAAACACACCCAATCATGTGACATGGCATACCTTCACAAAGCTGTGACAGCGCTCCCCTTTGGCACACACAGTGAATAACACACAATTGTGGCAGTAAAACCCAAACATGACCCTTAAATAATGGCTATTACATAAATAAATATTGCTTGATTGTTTGCACACATTTGCAACAGCTTCATTTACACCTAAACACGCACAAACACTGTGGTGGGTGCAAGGAGTGCAGATGGAAATTAGCATATAAATCATGTCTTCCCTTTTGCATAAATGTATTTGTGTGCATGGCCCTTGTTAAGTTAAGTTAATTATGATTCCTCCCATAAATGTCTGTAAATGGGTTTGGAAATGGTAGACCTATCCATATAGAAACCAGGCACCTTTTTGTAATGGCTCACTCACACCCTCTTTTTGCCAATTGGCATTAACACAATCACACCTCTATACTTTTGACCATGCCAAATAACGGCCACCTATAGGCCCCAATGGGTGGGACATATTGTGAGGACTGTCCGTCATGAAGCAAAATAATAAAAACTGTCTCTTAGTATAAGGATGAATGCAAAAGCCCACAGGAGCTTTATAGCCCTGTTACTCATGCAAAGACAATTTAAGGCACGTTTAAATTTAAACCAGTTTAATTAATATGAATACTAAAAGCTTGTACTGTACAGTAAATTGTGTTGGGGTGGGGGGGTGGATTGAAGGTTTCTCTATGATATCAATACCATCATCCAAAGTGCTTTCAGTGTGTAATGTGAATATATTACCAGCAGGCATATCAATTGTGGTTGAGTGCAATGAGAAAATGCTGCTTCTATTTCCGTGCTTTTGCTGCCAGCTACGGCATATGCCCTAATTGGTTACCCTAGCCCTTGTGCTGCAAAGGCAGATGTGAGAAAACACTGAGCTCAACAACTGGCTGACAAGCAATTAGGGATTGAAAAGTGGTCTATGGTGCACCTTTCAGCAAAACCAAATGTATATTAAGATCAGAAACTGACATCATAGCGGGAAAAATCCTGGAAAGTGACAAGTCTGCAGAAATATTGATAATATTGATGAAGAACAAATCTAACACTGTGCTCTTTGGTTCGGTGTAACATTACAGGCTTGGCTTGCTAGAGGGGGAACGTGAGCAGTAGCAACAATAAGCTAATTAGCGCCCTGTGTTAAGGAAATGTAATCATTTAGTAACGTCCGGACTTCACTCCTCTGCAACGTTGTGATGCCATGAAACCATTGCTCTCTCTGCAGGCTCTGGAGGGCCCATCTCTGTGGCTACTGGGCTGGCAGAATACTAAATCCTGCTTTTAAAGAGCTGCCACAGTCCAGCTGCAGTTTGTCAGTGGCATCAGACTGCCCTCCGGTGGACAGTCGGTGAAGTGCAGATAAAGAAATCAGTATCGTTTCTAGTGAAATACATTTGGTGTGGAGTTCTGTTTGTAGAGTCTTATTCTGTAAGGAAAATGCTATTGGTTGCATGAAAATGTAGTATATTACGCCCTAGGAACTGATTCCGACCAATCCTATGCTATGCTCTCGGGGGTATAGTGGGCAAGGTTCAATGGAAGCCCTGCAATGTCCTGGTTCAAATATTGATCTTCCTCTGTTTGTGATAATACAACATTATATTCTCTAGATAAATACTTCCGTGTGTGATTATCTTACAAATTAATGTTGTTTTCCCCAGATAAAAGGATTGTATTCTTGAGATCTAATCCAATTAATTTCAAGCATCAAGAAAACAATGGTCCTCATTCAAATACATATATGCAAACAAATACTCAATACCTCAATATTTTACTTGAAATAAATGACTTTCCACCTAAAGTTTAATTCCATCAATTACTTTTAAAGTGGTCTTCCCTATGGTGCCTTATTTTAAACTGAGCTGCTGCATGTTTTAAAGTTGACTTGATGAACTCGTACTGGTTTAATTTAGAAACCCTTATTACATTACATTACATTACATTGCATTTAGCTGACGCTTTTGTCCAAAGTGACTTACAATAAGTACATACGACCAGGAAGACACAGCCCAGAAGAAAAACAGAATCATATAAGTACATCAGGTTTCATAGAGCCAAACATTTCAAGTGCTACTCAGCTGGCTATAGATAAGCCAGTCCTATGTTAGTATATAAGTGCTTTGTTAGTAATTCTATCGCTCGAAGTGGAGTCGAAAGAGATGAGTTTTCAGTCTGCGCCGGAAGATGTGCAGGCTTTCTACCGTCCTGATGTCAATGGGGAGCTCATTCCACCATCTTGGAGCCAGGATAGCAAACCCACGTGTTTTTGCTGATGGGAACTTGGGTCCACCTCGCAGCGAGGGTGCAGCGAGTCGTTTGGCTGATGCAGAGCGGAGTGCACGCGCTGGGGTGTACAGTTTAACCATGTCCTGGATGTAGGAAGGGCCAGATCCATTCGCAGCATGGTATGCAAGTACTAGTGTCTTGAAGTGGATTCTAGCAGTTACCGGGAGCCAGTGAAGGGAGCGGAGGAGCGGAGTGGTGTGGGAACATTTTGGAAGGTTGAAGACCAGACGAGCCGCTGCATTCTGGATGAGCTGCAGAGGTCGGATGGCACATGCAGGTAGACCAGCCAGGAGGGAGTTGCAATAGTCTAGGCGTGAGGTGACGAGAGCCTGGACCAGAACCTGCGTGGCTTTCTGGGTCAGCTGGGGACGTATCTTCCTGATGTTGTAAAGCGTGTATCTGCAGCAACGGGTTGTAGCAGCGATGTTTGCAGTGAAGGACAGGTTGTTATCTAGGGTCACACCCAGATTCCTTGCAGTCTGAGTCGGGGAAAACAACAGAGGTGCCGATGTTGATTGTCAGGTCAAGAGTGGGACAATCTTTTCCCGGAAGGAAAAGCAGTTCAGTCTTGTCAAGGTTGAGCTTGAGGTGATGAGCAGACATCCACTGAGAGATGTCAGCTAGACAAGCAGAGATGCGTGCGACGACCTGAGTTTCTGAGCGGGGAAAGGACAGAATTAATTGGGTGTCGTCAGCATAGCAGTGGTATGAAAAACCATGCAGGCTAATGACCGATCCGAGCGAGTTTGTGTACAGGGAGAAAAGGAGGGGACCCAGAACAGAGCCCTGAGGGACCCCTGTAGTTAATTGACAAGGGTCGGACTCAGACCCTCTCCAAGTTACCCTGTAGGTACGGTCTTTGAGGTATGAGGCGAGGAGGGAAAGTGCAGAGCCTGAAACTCCAAGTTCTTGGAGAGTGCGAAGGAGGATCTGATGGTTCACTGTGTCGAATGCAGCTGACAGGTCCAACATGATGATGACAGAGGAGAGGGATGCTGCTTTAGCAGTGTGCAGTTCCTCAGTGACAGCAAGGAGGGCCGTTTCTGTGGAGTGACCTGCCTTGAAACCAGACTGGTGCGGATCCAGAAGGTTGTTCTGATGGAGATAACAGGAGAGTTGTTTAAAGACAGCGCGTTCAAGTGTTTTAGACAGGAACGGGAGGAGAGACACAGGCCTGTAGTTTATAACATCAGACGGGTTGAGAGTGGGTTTTTTAAGGAGAGGGTTTACTCTTGCCTCCTTGAGACTGTTTGGAAAGTGACCAGAAGTTAGAGAAGTGTTGATGAAATGGGTGAGAAATGGTAGAATATCAGGAGCGATAGTCTGAAGGAGGTTTGAAGGGATAGGGTCCAGAGGACAGGTGGTAGGGCGGGCAGAGGTAATGAGGGTAAGAACCTCACTTGGAGAGAGAGGGGAAAAGGAGGTCAGTGTGTGGGTGAAAGGAGGGTCAGGTGACCCAGCGGTGAGTAAAGGTGAGTCAGAAAAAGAAGAGCGAATATCATCAACCTTTTTTTCAAAGTGGTTAACAAAGTCGCTTGACAGAAGTGAGGAGGGGGAGGGGCTTTGGGAGGGTCCAAGAGGGTGGAGAATTAAACTTTTGGTAATTTTTCAAACCAAAATTGGAGCAGACAAAATTGGAGCAGACGATTTATGGGATACCAAATGGACGAGATGGCTTCTATTTTAGCTTCATTTTATATATCTTTTTTTAAATCCCCCAAGAGAAAACACCCATTGATTGATCAGACTGAGAGTGACGCCGTGCAACAGATTCCCTCCTCTCGGGGTGGGGGGAGCCATTGTGTAATGTCTGTAACAATGGCATGTGTAGCTCGGGACCCTTTGTCCCTGTCACATCCCATATGTCTGGCAATTCATCTTTCTGTTGATATCATCACCTCGTCTCATAACTCATCATTGGTCTCCACAGTACGGTTTCTCTTACGTGACTACAATAAATAGGATTCTGACAGATTCTGTGATGACATTACTTTAGACTGAGTGTCTCATTTCACACTTTTTATGTGATTTGTTTAAGAACAGACAAATGAAGGACTATTGTGTAAAAGAAAGTAATAGAAAGTATTGTTAATTCGGTTCGCAAGCCCAAAACTTTGCAGGAAATTGAATTCCATGCTAAATGGATGACTTTTCACATAGAAGGGTAATTAATCATTTGTTGATTTTTTTTTCTCTGCCCCCTCTCAGAGACCCCTGCTCTCAAAACACCTTGACATTTTTGTAATTACATCATTTCTCCCCAGCGCAGAGCAACTCAGCAGGTGTTGACAAACTGTGCGGTCACATTGCCGCAGTACAAATGTAACAAGGCTGTATATGAACCCATTTATTCCACACAGTTACAAGTAGTCCGCGCAATAGAGTTAAAGGGGACATATTCAGCTCATTATCAGGTTCATATTTGTATTTAGTGTCTCTATGACATGTCTCCATGCTTAGATGTTCAAAAAGCTCTTTATTTTTCTCATACTGCCTATGCTGCAGCACCTCTTTTCACCCTCTGTCTGAAACCAGAGCCCAGTCTGCTCTGATTGGTTAGCTGGCCGGTTCTGTTGTGATAAAAAACATTAAAACATTTAATTGATAATATATGGAAAACTTGTGCTGAAGCAGTTTGAGCACTGTCACCTGTTAAGGGTAAACTACAAGACAACAGCTTTTGAAAAGCAGATAAAGTCTTGAGAGGGTCTACTGTATACAACACCGTATTACACTGTTATTACATCCCTAATATACCCATATTCAGGTGCGGACTGGCCATTGGGAATACCGGGAGTGTTCCCGGTGGCCGGTACCGAAGTGGGCCGGTCGGACAATTCACTAGCACTGCGAAGTGGAAGAAGGTACACCTCAACAAAGACACGCCTTTTTGCTATCCTGGCTCCCAAATTGTGGAACGAGGTTCCTCACTGATATCAGGGCAGCGGAGAGTCTACACATCTTCCGTCACAAACTGAAGACCCGACTGTTTCGCTTATAACTTAGCCACTTAAGAGTTTTACTTATGCACCAGCACCTACAGTACAATAATATTGCTTGTTTGAAGTAAAATGTCAGCACTGTTCTTGTTGTCCTTAGTTTGAATGTTTATGGTTTATCGCGCTTATTGTAAGTCGCTTTGGATAAAAGCATCAGCTAAATGCTATGTAATGTAATGTTAATACATCCATTTTACACATGGACACATCCTGTCAAATGACTGTATGCCCCAGGATAAAGAAACCATGTAAAGAGCGGGGGATCTATCGTTGCCATATCTGGCTCAGGATGTAGTGTTTCAGTGACTTGTGTGATCTCATTGTTGAAGCTTTGTCATGTCAGAGCAGAAAAACAATTCAACACTCCTGTTAGATCCATGGGACGTTGCCCAGAAGTGTTAGCACCAAGAAGAAGCTTTTTGTTTTCCAGCTGATCCAAATGCCAACCGGGTCACACCGCACCGCAAATCCCCAAGCAGAAACCATAAATAAACTATCAATGCATGTGACATCACTACGAGACTCCCATTAGAACTTCCCATAGGAACAGAGAATGACCCGGTGTAAAAAGAGGCGAGGGCCAGAAAAAAGAAAATCCCATGCATTCAAAGATGCCTGCTCATCCAGCATGCAGATTTATGCATGGCGCAATTAATTTTCCATTAATACAGGATTGATTTCGCCTTCATGATGAACACAACAGGTCCATAATTGCCTGTGGTGTTGCATTCGCAGCCTCGCCTCATTACAGAAACAGATGCTAATTTAGCAGAGCGGCTTCAGGTTGACAGGTGTGTGAAGTGAGTGTGTGAAGAGGGTGTGTGTTGGGCTAGTTGGACGGTGAAGTGTTGAGAATACATCATAATATGGCATCTTCATGAGAGGGAAAACATATTTTAATGGTAATGAATATCACAGGCAGTAATTGGTGTGTGAGGATAAAGAGACTTGATAGTGTGCGAAAACAAGTCATTCTGCTCGATTATTAAGCTGTTTAACGTAATTAATGCAATTAGAGCACTTTAATTTCCTTTTCTTTCATTCATTAGGCTAATTGTGACCTGTGAGCCACGTAATAACTGGAATAAACAACAATAGTTCTTCGAAAAATGTTTACTCATTTTATAAATTCAATTTAATTCAGCTGTATTGAGAGAAACAATACATTTGAGGGCTTGACAATATATTGATATTAAATTGATATGAGAATAAATATTGTCTTAAATGTTTTATATTGTAATATGGAATAGTATTGTTTATTGCTGGTTTTGAAGGTTGCACTACACTCAAGTGATTTAGTACAATCACGTACAATGTGTTGGAGCACTAGCCAATAGAAGTGCTAATGTTACATAGTGATGTTATTATGTGACGGAAGTAAACCTGAACAAGTAAGATGCCGCCTATCCAAGTGCACTGAGATGTGTTACTAACTGTAAAGCACTTACTCATCACTGTGCCCTGTATGCCAAGGGTCATCACTGTACCCTGTATGCCAGGGCAGGTTGGCCTTCACTAACTATACGGAGGCTCAGTCATTGGTACATGTTCATATATAAAGCCATGTTGGGTAAACTCCCATCTTATATCTGCTCTCTGATCACACAGAGTTGCAGCTAGCTATTGCCTGAGATCACATGATGTGGTATTGTTACATGTGCCAAGTGCAAGGACTGACTTAGGTACGAAAGCTTTTATGTGCGCAGCTCCTCTTGCTTGGAACAATCTTCAAAAAGAATTGAAACTGAGCAATTTGGTTCCACTGCATGTTTTTAAAGCTCGGATAGGTGAAATGCTCTTTGATACTGTTGGTACTTGTAAATGTCGATAGGTATGTAAATGTAGCCCTGTAAATATGATGTCCTTTATTGTTTTATGTTTCATGTGTAACCTACTTGCTGCAGGTCTCCCTTGAAAAAGAGATCAATGATCTCAATGGGACCTACCAGGTTAAATAAAGGTTTGAAATGAAATGAGTTCAATCTAGGCGTTTCAGGCAGGGGGGGACCCCAACAAGGATAATAGGGCCTCTTTAATATCATATCAACATATTGACATTACTGATGATTCTTTATCAAAAATATCAAATATTTAGTACCAATAGTTAACCCTACAATATTATCACAAAATAGATATTGAAGTCATTTGGCGAAAACTATTAATAACTATACATTTGATTTACTCAAAATGGCCATATACATACCACAATACAGACGAACGTAAAAAACTAAATCAGCTCAGTTTGTTCATGACATTAATGTCTCAGTCAAGTCATGTAGCGGCCCATGACGTGGAGTCCAAAAAACAAAGATTTGCGTGGGAGACTTGGTGGGGAGCTGAGTTCACATCTTCTTGGCCCGTTTCTTGGTCTCAGGTTGAAAACGGGCGAAGTGCTCATCAAGGAGTCGGGGGAATGTGAAGGGTAGCTAGTGTCCGACGCCGCGCCTCCAGGAGTGGGCGCCATGGCTCCTCCTGTCTCGCTCATGGAGGACATGGGGCCCCCCCTCCTCGAACACATCCCCCCCCAGGACAGCATGGTGGTGGTGTCCGGCCCCCTGGCCCTCCTCGGCATCCTGTGGCTCCATCTTGACCTGCGGCCACAGTGGGGAGTGGTGTGCCCGCCCCACCTTATAAGAGAGGGGAACCATTTTAGTAAAGGGGATTTTTATGGCAAGATTTGTTTAAATCCACTTCAAAATGGTATAACGGTAAAACTGTAAATAATGGTGTAATAAGACATCAATAAACATGTCTATCATAATATTATTATTTTTCTATACTGTATAAACAATATTTTAACCCGCAAAAGCCTGTTAGCACTTTTTTAATGCCGATTTAGGCACATTTCATTGTTTGTTTTAAAATAGCACCATGATGTTGGATTTTACAGACTCCAACCGTTATTCTTTACACAGATTTTTCCTAAAATTTGATATTTTTCAAAATCACAATATATTGCCCTACTTCCAGCATCGCAAAATATTGAATAATAACTTATTTGTCATGATACACATCGTATAACTTTATCCTTGTCAATACACAGCCCTGTGGTAAAAGAGTAGCTTGAATTTAAAGCATGCATCTTCCCCAATAATGGTGTGTTTTTTGTGTGGTTCTCAAAACTCCAGCCCACATTTCCCATTAACCGTATTTCTTCACTCTGAAGAGAATAAAGCTCTTTAGGATTTGTTCAAAACATAAGAGCAAGAATAGTTTGACATCAACCCCTTCGTATAATGAGTCAGTTAAAGAGAGGCACTTAATAAGCTGTGTTTAACGTGCAGAGCCATAATCGATCCAGTGGGACGATGTGTGTGGCAGTTACACCTCAGCATGTTCTTGGTGATTCCTGTCCCACCACAAGGTGTAAGTTGACAGTTCTTTAGAGGAGGGGATTTTTGTTCACATACACAGTAGGACATCTGAAACTGTGTTACATCAGCTTTCCATTTACACCAATACCGTGAATGGAAAAAATAAATCTGCTTCAACAGCTTTACCCAGAAACAAGCTTTTAATTTCAACAAAATTATTTATTGAAACTTTAAAAATGAAAAGCACTAAAGGGCAAGAGAGAATATATATATATATATTTTAGGGGTGAACTGACCCTTTTATGACTGTTTTTATTTGTCCAATTGCTTTTCTGTAGTGCTGCTTCTTTTTTTTTATTATCATAGATAAATATCTACCAGGGCTCAACGTTAACTTTTAAAAGTGGCTGGCAACCAGGCATCAGCTTTTGGTTGCCAAAACTGAAAATACGGTTGCCATTTTTAGTCACCTTATATTTTAAATAATTAAGATACTATACAGTTATACATCAACTTAATAATGAAAATGTGACACAAAGGAATGTTCAAATGCTTTACAATAAGTAATTAACACACTTATTTGAAACTTAAGTGGTAGTAAACTTGTTCACCCTCAATTGCTGGTATACAAAATACCAGTAGTGCGGTTGTTCTTCACAGATCCCTCACAAATGAATTGAGCAAGTCACGAGTTTCTTGGTCATCCCTTTCAAATGTGGGTTTCCTTGACCTTTGTGCTGACCCCCACCACAGATCCATTGGCCCTTCAGCATTGAAGTCTTGATTGGCCAGACTAATACATTTCTAATGTTAAATAAATGAAAACCATTCACAGTTAAGAATTAGATATTAATGCTGTAAATGTCCTTTAATATATCTAACTATATTTAAAATGTGTTACCTTTTTATAGAAGTGATTATATTTGTATGCCAATATTTTCCTTTGGTAAAGTTTCGTTTAGCACTTTTACTTTGGTAGTAATAAGATCGGAACTCTTATTTTGAAGGAACTTTTACCTGAAGTGAATGCACAACAGAACGGAGCAGAATGTACATATATATTTCGCCTCCCAAAACCTTACATATGTCCTCTTTGCTTTTCGTTCTGGTTTATCTTGCGCTTTATCAGTTGAATCACTTTGAACATTCGTTTGAGAAAACACACGGCGCACGCGAGTAAACGTGCATCACTTTCTGGCTCGGTAATCACACCAATGCACGTGCAACTTAAGTATCAGGTTCCGACAATAATTAAATATCACTCTTAATATAACAAATATTTAACATTTATCTATTTTGGGGTGCACATTTTGCTGTTATTTCTTTATGTTAGAAACTGGTTGCCACTGATGGCAACCAAAGGCCAAGAAGTGGTTGACATTTTTTCTGAATGGTTGCCAATGGCAACCTTTACTGTTGAGCCCCTACTCTTTTAACTTGTATTTGCAGCTGTTTATTTCCCCAGCTGTAGGACAAATAAGAATGACTGATTCTGATTTAACTGATACCCATTACTGCACAGTAAAATAGAGCATCTAGAGCAGAGATGGGCAAATGGCGGCCCGCGGGCCGCATGCGGCCCTACCTCCTCTTTTTGCGGCCCTCAGATTAATTTATAAACAACGTAATTACTACTTGTAGTACTGATACCGTCCACTAGACTCCTAGTTACGTCGCGAGCTGCGTACATGATTTCAAATACCGCAAAATAATCTGTGACCATTTGTGTGTATTGTGTTTGTTTCCCGGGGAAACCCTCACAGGAAACACCGGCTGTTGTTATGCCTGCTGTGACGTTAAGTTGCCTCTTGTAATTATGCCTTTACAAGCTAAAAGGTTGTATTTATCATCTGAATTTGGCGAAACAAGTTTAATATTCTTAAAACCAAGACTTTGTTTATTTGAAATCAGATGAAAACAAACTGTCACGGACCCTGCCGTGTTATCTATGATCACTACGCTTTTCATTCATAATTTCAGCGGGAGGGAGGGGGAGCGGTGCTGAGGAACAGCAGAGTGCAGGCTGACAGGTGTCTGTGTTGACATTCCCCTTATTGTGGAATAAGGGGAATGCAGAGACTGGCTACAAGTGTTTTAGGTTCAAGTTAGACAACTAATGTCTGGGTTAGTGTTCATGACTTCATGTTTATGTCATTAATGGTTCATCTCAATACACACACATTTTCCGTGCTTTCCAATAGTTTAAAATAGTTTTATTCCACTGTTTAATAACCTGTTCAATACAAACATGCCACTTGTAAAAATGAAAAACATTCTGTGAACTGATATTTGTTTAGTGAGCTTATTAGAGGATGTTCCCATTTTTTGGGGATGTTCCCTTTGATTGTAAAATGTCAATGAAGATGTCAGACTTAGTATATTTGTTAATAATTACATACAACACATGGAATTTTTGTGTGTGTATTCCAAGTGAATCTGCGGCCCCCTGGTGGCCAGTACATCAATGATGTGGCCCCACCACCATCAAAGTTGCCCATTCCTGATCTAGAGTCTGCCAATGTAAATCAATAGAGAGATGAATGCAGAGTCAACAGGAGTCCTGTTCTCACCTGAGGCGTGAGGAGAGTGGTCACCATCCAGGCCTGAAGCCAGCCTCTCACTGTGGGCCCCCAGGACCCCTATGGGCAGTGCCTGGTCCCCGGAAGCTAAATCTGCCTCGGGCTCCTCGCTCACAGGGAAGGAGATGTCACTCATTGGCTCCTCCTTGATATGGGTCTTGGAGTCCTCCAGGGCCTTCTCCGGGTTCACCAGGCGTTCATACTCCTCCGACAGATCTTTACTCACCTGGAGGAGGAAACTCTTATCAGTCCCAATTAGGGGTGGGCGATATGACGATATATATCGTCGTGACGATATTAGGTCTCCACGATATGCTTTTTCAGAGATATCGTATCTATCGTTTTTTTTAAATATATATAAAAAAAAACTCATGTGAAAGACATGCTCTAAAGCTGTCTAGTCCGGATTCAGACAGTATTGCACTTCATTTATTGTCTTGGTTGATTCTGTTGGCTTATATTTTATTTTATCAATAAGGTATTTAGTTTTTCCCTTCAGTTAAGCTAAAGTATTTTATTGCACTTCAAGTCTAAAGTTTACATTTTAATTGTTTGGCACTGACTTTTCCTCATTGATGTTTTATGTTTTACTTTATGTTTTACCCTCCTTTTCATGTTTATTGATGTTCACTGCTAGTGCTACCTCAGTTCATTTTTATACTGAGAAACTGTGCCTTGAAGCCATATCAAAATGTTGAATTGTTCATTCAGGGATTCATTTCAGAAATAAAACCAGCTTGAAATGCTATTTTGGTCTGTTACTCCTTTTTGTTTTAGTTTCTGTTACCTTGTAGGTGCTTGTACTGTTAAGTAACTTGAAAAATAACCATAATAACCGACATGAAAAAATATCGTGATATATATCGTCTATCGCGATACTGCTTGAAAAATATCGTGATAATATATTTTTCAATATCGCCCACCCCTAGTCCCAATTAAAGATCTCCTATCATGCTATTTCAAGGCATATATTATGGGTCTCAGATATATAAAAAATATGTCTATGATGTGTTTTGCTCAAAAATGCCAAACGGATCATGCATTTTAGACATCCCTCATATCCCTCTATTTCAGCCCTGTTAGAGAAGGGCTGATTCTGGTGAAACGCCATATCATGTTCCAAACCACATCAAGGATTATTTCTGAAACAGTATGGAGCTCAAATGCTTTTTCTCTTGTGGGTTTACTACAAGGTGAGTTCCTTTTTTTATTTCCTGCTTTTTTACACATACTCTCTCCAGTACTGGTTAGAGTTTTAGCGATGCTTGCTAATGTAAACAAAGCCCATATTACGTCCAAAACACATCGGGCATTGTTTCTGATAGCAATTTTCTGATAGTGCCGTGGATCCACATCTCCGATATTACGTCATATCAGCAGCAAATCTGGATCAGCTCTGTTGTACCCCCGTTTTTAGAGATTTGGATACGGAGGAAAACAGAGAGGGTTTTGTTTTCTGACACTTTGTGAGACACCGGGGAAACATTTATGTATAAAAGACATCAAAAAGTGCATTTTGCATGAAAGGAGACCTTTAACTGGTAGATGAAGAAATGTAAGAGCTGAGCCTAAATTATCTAATATAACAATTTATTCAACGATATAAAAAGATCCAACACATCACAGAAAGAGGCTACTTTCTGCTCGACACGTGTCTATCTTTAGAAGTCCTGTTGGCAGAGAAGCCGCTAAATATCTCCCCTTTGGTTTGTCTCACTTCCAAGCAGCTTGCACACGAGTTGCCATACGCTCCTCTGTTCTCACTCGCACCAACTTCTTTATGCTTTGTGAGATGACTCAGCATTGATGTGGTGAAGCCCTGGCAGCTTGCACTGACAGCGCTGTGCCAAATGGGATTATCATTTCATCTGCTGACTGTTATTTCCAATTAATTGTTGATTTGACTAAATAAAAAAAGGGAAACGTTTCAATAATTAACCCACAGTTTTTCAGTTCTGATGGCATCCTACAGTAGAGGTGGTAAACGATAATGGGGGGTCTTCACATGTTTTTGTGTAGAGAAAGTTCATATTGAAGAAGGTCGAACCGGAATATTTTTTGATGAATAAATAATTAACAATTAATTTATTAATAAAACCGGATTTTTCCTAAATACACTTTATCAAAATGCTACATGATGACATTTTACAATTACATTAACAAAGTTATAAAGTACTGAAAAATGTAAACATCCCCCTTATCACCACATATTGAACTTTCTGTCATGATATCTATATTTGGTCATTATTGGAAGACTGACAGAAACGTTTTGTGAATGTGATATAACAGGGAGGAATTACCTCTTCTTTTTTTTAAATCCAGTTTTTGAAATGCCCAAGTTGAATCTTCACATAGATGCAAAACTCCCTTAAAAATGTGTTCTTCCATAAATCATTCCCACCTATGATTTGCACCACTGGCCACAAAACAAACCCACAGATATCAATATAGATTCCCAAGTAGAAATAGAATGTCAGACTATGGAAAGTTGCCAAGTGTCACAGTTGTGTGTATTGCACTATTTTATGTTTTTTTAATATATAGAACATTGTATTTTGCATAGTTGAAGAAACCTTAAGATTTGTTTTGCCAAAACTACCTGGAGCTATTGTGCATATGACAAGAAAGCCTTTCAATCCTTGTGACAGTGATTGTCAAAAAACCAACCCTCTGAACAGTAATGCCCTCCCCCCTCCCCCCCCCCCCCCCCCCCTCACCTCACCTGCAGCATGTAGCTGTGGTAGTCTTTGATCCTCACTTGCCAGAAGTGCTGCAGGGCCAGCACGCTGCCGATGCCCACCTCGTGGAACACCTGCTCCACCACGTCGGGGAAGGGACTGGCCCCCAGCCGGGCCTCGCGGTCCACCGCCACCCGCAGCTTCCTGAAGAGGCGCAGGTAATGCTCGTGGACCAGGTCGGTGAGGGTCTCCAGCACGCTCTCCTGAGCCGACTCGAAGCCGGCGTGGGCCAAGATGGTGGCCACGGACTGATAGAGCAGCTGCCTGCAGGAAGGCCAGCTGAGCTCTGTGACCGGCTCGCCTTTACCCCTTAGGAGGGAGGGAACCAAGAGAGGAAAGGGGTAGACGATGAGTGGTTGATGAATTTTGGAACGGCTAGTCGATAATTCATTATCATCATTTATTGTGTTTCAATCAGGGTCCCTACAGGAAAATTATATTACCTTTCAAAACCAAAATCATTTTTTTTTATGTATTTCAACTATATGCCTTTCGAGACTATCTAAGGATCTTTTAATATCTATGGATACATGTTCTGATGAAATCATAATAAAACATATACAATACAAGTGATATTCACAAGCAGGTACCACATGCCTTAAAAATACTTCAACAATAATCTATTATCAAAGTGGGTTCTTATTATAATGCTGTCAATTGACATTTATAATACAATCTTTAATGAAAATTAGCTCTATATAGGAATAAAACATTATGGCCAAATCATCCAGCATGTACTGTATGAGGTCATATCCCTAAAATGTTGATAAATATGTAAAAAAAAAAGTAAAAGAAAGGTTAAAAGATCTTAACCTTTAAGTGACTTTTTAGTCTACATATTGCTTAATGGAAGTTATTTAATAAAAATGACAAGAGACCAGCTTCTTTGCTCGGACGTATTAACTCACTTGTAGAAGTCACTCTCAGGGTCACTATGTCGGAGCAGGAAAGGCTGCCGCGGGGCTTTGCTGTCTGCAGGTAGCAGGTCATCGGGCATGTTGGGGGGGGTGGGAGGCCGCAGCGGCAGGTTGGTGTCAGCCTCCTCCAGCTTGCTGCCGCCCTCAGAGGTCGCTGAGCCCTGACCCTGGGCCGCAGACAGGAGGCCCCGGAGGCGGCGGGTGTGCTGACACAGCTGCACGGTGTGGATGGTGAGGCTGCAGGGCTCTGAGGGGATGTCCAGCATCGTGGTGGGGGGGGCGCTGGGCCGAGGGCTGGTGCAGGGGGGGGTCCTGCATCTCCACTGAGCGGAACTCACGCTGGAGCAGGTCGAAGGAGCTGCGGCTGGGAGGAGCCCCCGCTGGCCCGGGGATCTCGCCCCAGTAACGCATCATGATGGGGGATCAACGCTGGAGAAATCCAAACTGGAATTGAATCTGAAAATTAGAAAGGTGACAATCACAATAAAGGCTAAAGTTGGTATAAAACATCAGATGAAAACAGAAGAAGCACTGATTGGGATATTTGGATACACCTTCAATTAACTAATTAATTACAACTCTTTTGGGCTTTTTAAAAAAAATGTTTGCTTGGGTTCCAACAAACATTCATTAACATTGTCATTTAATCTGTTGATTATTTTCTCAATACATTTTTCGATTAGTTCTTCGTCTGAAAAATATTGATCAGTGTTTCAGAGCCCGAGATAACTTTGTCAAATGTCTTGTTGAGTCAACGACTCAATTACATTCAGTTTACGTGTCATAGAAAATGAAAGAGACCAGAAATATTTCACATTAAAGAAGCCAAATGTAAACTTCTCTAAAACTGATTACCAACATAGTTGTTAATTAATTGAATAGTTAACATCTAATCCATCACTTTTCGTAGCTGTAGTTTTTGCCCATATAGATTGTCAACTAAACATAACAAAAGGTAAACACGCTAAATACTAGTAGTCAATAGCCGCCAAATGTATTTAAGTGAATAGGGGCAAAGGATCACAACTTATAGACCATGTTTTCAGACCTGTAACAACATTGGAGCTTATGTTGTGATCATCTTTCGCTTACTCAATACCTTATATTAACAATTATAACCGGTTCACACTGCTTTTTGATTAAAAAGACACTATGAAGAGAAGAGCGGGCGATGCATTGTTTATGGTAAAAGAATGTATCTGGAAACTCAAGACTTTGTGTTTGGCGAATAGTCAAGTATTCGCATACGCATTGATTTGCGTATGCATTACATTCAATTTTTTACAGGAATATTATTTCGCTAAATAGCAGAACAACACAGAACGTCAGGTGTGTGACAGGAGTTTGGTACAGCATCAAACAATAGAGCAGCAAGTAACGCATTCATATAGGAGCAACGATAAGGCTACAGGCTAGCTAGCTCAGTTCGCTTGTTTATCTACCTAATTCTTTAAATTAAAAATGCAACAACAACTCACATTACACAGGAATGAATGACACGGTGGTTAATATTTGAAACCAATGGCTGTCTTTGAAGGAAGTTGCACAGGAAACAAGTATGTCTGTCCTTTTTGCAAAAATACTCGGGTGAACATATGAACAAGAAGTTTAGTTCCACCACAAACATTTGTTGTGACAAGCATAAAATAATACATTAATTTGAAATTCCATGTATTTGTGTTTTAAATGATTTATTTACATTAGTGTTTTGTAAAATAATGTTTATAAGCGGTTTGATGGAGTCTCTGGAAAAAACCCGGGCACATTTTACAGTCGCACCAAATAAACATGGCCGCCTCCCGCCGTCAGACGTGTGTTTGGAAAATACGGATCACTCTACAATGGAAACAGACGAGTGCACGGCGCCGAAGAGAACAAGGGAGGACCTGAAAACAAAACCTTCAAGAAAAATGACCCAGAAAAGAGGACACGTTTAAAAAACCGGCTCTTTTCGCAGTTCCTTCCCTCACTATCAAACGCAGTAACGCAGCTCCGTCCAAACCAGCAGCAGCCGAGATAAAACACGTGAAAGAAGAAAACGAAGCTAAAGACGTGGACACAGAAAGTGCATATTCTTCTGGTGTTGTTATTGACAGCAAAACCACCGAAAAGAGCCAAGAAGAGGAGAAGAAATGCGCTAAAGACAAGAGCGTTGCTCCTGTCAAACCCAAGCAAGAAGCGAAGCCAAGGGTGCTACAGTCTGCTAAAGGGCCCCCAGTTGGTCAATTCCCCCCTATCCCATACACAGAGCCACTCTGGGGAGGCACGGCTCCAGATACTCCCTATGCTCTGGAAATCCTTAAAAACGGCACCATAATTGACACGGTGCCCCTCACAGATAAAAGCTACATCGTGGTTGGACGTCTACCTGTGTGTGACGTCCCTCTGGATCATCCCTCCATCTCCAGGTACCACGCCATCATCCAGTACCGCAGAGAGCAGGGAGAGGGGGAGTCTGTGGGGGAGGAGAGGGGCTTCTACGTCCATGATCTGGGCAGCACTCACGGCACTGTGGTCAACAAGAACAAGATCCCCCCCAAGACCTTCATCAGGATCCGCTGTGGGACATGTGTTAAAGTTTGGTGGGAGCACGAGGCTTTTCATCCTGCAGGTAAATCCAGATGCTGACCCCCCAATTAATATACTGACATGTGAAAGATTACATTAAAAGCTTTGGGATGGGTCAATCTACACTTTACTACAAGCTAGGTACCAGCTATTCAAATAAAATCATAAACTAAATATAGGATTGTTTGCTTTTATTTTAAATAATTGTCTACTACAGTACATACACAAGCGCAAACCAACTTAGAATTAAATAAATATGCACAAATAAGAAAAACATTAATATCTAAAGTATTTATGAAGTATTTTTACAAATAGAAATAGAATGGAAATTATTTAAAATGTTCTTTTACTGAAACGTTTGAAAAAACCCAAGGACATTAATAAATAAAAAATATCAGAACATTATATTGAATACAAATATTATTCTCTCTAGTTGAGTTTGAATGCATACGTGACAAAGCCTTTTTGACTCCATTTGGAGGTGTGTGAAATGTGTTACATTGCCTTGTTTGATGTCACTTGAATCCGTGTTGGTTGGGTTTTTGAACAACAACAAGTTAGGCTTGGGTTACATTAGTCACTACTAGCATAACACACTTACATCTCTGACTGAACTATTGATGGTGAGGTGCGTTGTGGGTTATGTAGGCCGCTGCGTTAATGGTAACGTTATGTAGGAATGCATGGAGTAGTAATGTGTGCTTTCCCCCCCTTCCCTTGTTCCACAGGTCCAGAGTTTGATGAAGAAAAGGAGTCCGAGCTAACGGTGACCGAGCTGAGGGAGAGAGGCCGGAAACGGAGGGAAGAGCTGGAGAAGAGGATGACGGGAGACGGGTCCGATGATGATGATGATGATGAGAACGAGGAAGGCGGCAATCTGAAGGCAGCAAGGTCCCAGGCAAACCGTCAAACGATGAGTCGGGCTGTTCTTGGGGAATGGGTGAGCTTATGTGTCATCTGTGTTGACATTTCTCTTGTTGTTGTCAACTTTCTCTTAAGAAGCACCTTAATCCTTGTTGTTCCACTTTCCTTTCATTCCATCTGTCTTTTAAATCCACCCTGCAGGTGAGGAAGCCGCTCCGGAGGAAGACGAGAACGAGGAAAACCCGTTTTCAACCGAGTTCCAGGAGGACCAGGAAGCCGCGTACCTGAAAGACCCAAAGAAGGCTCTGCAGGGCTTCTACGACAAGAGGGTGACGAGATTTACCGTTAATCCACAGACATCCGTTCCTTCTGTTTCTTGTGTTTCCTGACTTTAACGTGCTTTATCGTAGGAGAGGAGCTGGAGTTTGAGTATGAAGACCAAAGCCATGGCAGCTGGCTCTGCAGAATACAGTGAGTGACATTTGCAGAGTTTAAAAAACATATTTCCATGTCGTCAGAAAGTCTGTAGAGTCAAACATTCATGCTTTCATCAGGCTCCCGGTGGACGACGCCATGGGCCGACAGCTGGTTGCCGAGGTGACCCACACAGGGAAGAAGAAGGACGCAGCCATCCAGTGCTGCCTGGACGCCTGTCGGATGCTGGAGGCCAGAGGGCTGCTGCGACAGGAAGCAGGTGGGAACTCCAGAGGGAACGTATCAAAAATGTAATTAATAATACGAAGGACTGCATTAACAGTTTGTTTAAAAATACTTTTTCTAGTGTCCCGTAAGCGCAAGAAGAAGAACTGGGAGGACGAGGACTTCTACGACAGCGACGATGACAACTTCCTGGATCGGACCGGCACTGTGGAGAAGAAGAGGAACGAGAGGATGAAGAAGGCGGGGAAGGTGGATGAGCGGCCTGAGACCTACGAATCATTGGTAAATAATCTGCCTACTGTTCATGTTCACAAAACCTGTGATTATTACTGTATTCTGATCCATACATCTTTAATAATCACCTTATAGTATTCACTGTTTCCTTTATTACATGTGTTTGCTTGGAGCTAATCTCGCACGTCAGTATGTTGGCCACTCGCATTGACAAGAGTGCTGATATGGAGAAGAAAAAGGCTCAGTCCTAATAACATACTATTTCTTTGTTCCTTTTAATGATAAATCTGTTGCGCAAGGGATTGTGGGTAGTGTTAATTTCGTCAGCTATTTTTTTATTTAGTTTTAGTCTTAGTCCTGTGTTAAATTTTCTTTTTAGTTTTAGTCATATTTAGTCACCTTCATCCTGTTTTTATTTAGTCAAGTTTTAGTCGACTAAAAGTCTGAGCATTTTAGTCTTATTTTAGTCGACTAAAACAGTAAACATTTTAGTCAAGATTTAGCACATTAACACTAATTGTGGGTCACAATAGCCCCGAAAAATGCAAGCTATTCCTCAAATGTAGGACATCCAGATATTTTTGGCATACTGTATTTGACATACAATGTATAGAGCATTTTGTGTCTCTATACCAGGGGTGTCAAACTCAATTTCATCACGGGCCACATTAACATTATGGTTGCACTCAAAGGTCCGGTTGTAACTTTAAGACTATTTTATAAATATTAAATATTTGTATATGTATTTCTATATAATGTATTATATTACATGATTGCCTCTGCATTGGATTATTATCGTATAAGGTAATAACTTCATAATTAACTACGTATGAAAGCAGAAGTCTAGGGCAAATAATTGCAAGTCTCTTCAGTGAGAATGTCCCAAAATGATTTAAAAAGAAAAGGCAAATTATGGAACAAAACAAAAACATTTTGAATTTTTTTTTTTTAATTCTGAGAAAAAAGTCAAATTTGAGATGCATTGTGGGACATGTAGTTTATGGGCAACGTGCTTCTATAAATCATCATGTAACCGTATGATAAACATATTATATCCTTTGCAAGCTCTTGTGGGGCCACAGAAAATGAAGTCACGGGCCGGATTTGGCCCCCGGGCCTTGAGTTTGACACCCCTGCTCTATACTGAATAGTATGGTATTGGTATTTGAATGCAGGTATATTTAGGTACAATATTGACCATTGTTACCATCTAAGTTTTCTAAGTGGATTCCTGTATTTTATTTTCTACTGGTATATGTGTAAACCTTTTTAAATGTTGAAAAAAAACGTTTCTCATTCCATCTTCTTGAATATACCTCTAGAATGCTCTGTTTTATCGCCTGTCATTTTAAGTTCCCCTTTAGAAAAAGCCCAATGGTTCTGATTGGTCAGTATTTCAATCCAATAATCGTTGCCTATTTTAGCCTCGACCAAAGTGGTCAATTAGTGAAAAAACGGACTTTACCATTTATCCAGCCCTACCATCAGCATAGCTAAAAGGCATGCTACTAAAACCGCTAATTATGAATCTCTTCAGATATTGTGGAATACTATGCTGTCTCTGTTTTTTCATATTACAGTATTTACACGCTATAAAAACCACAAACCTTATAAACCACACTTTATCGCCTCTCGGTTAGAATAATGTTAATACATGCTTAAATGCTGGTGGCCACTAAAGGGTTTAGGAAGAGGCTCTTTCTTTTATTAATAGAAAAGCATTTCACTTCTTGCTTAGGAAGCACTCTATATGTAATATGTAATGCATGTTTCTGTAAAAACGGTCGTGTATTTGATTACCTTTATAGGTGTCCAAACTGTCAGAGGTGGAGAAGGAGCTGGCGGAGACTCAGAGGAAGCTGAGTGGAGGAAAGGAGGTGAGTCCTGACAGCCTGAGTCAGCACTCTTCTGTGTACTGATCCCACAATGCCTTACTGTATGTCGCTCCCCCCCCCCCCCCCCCCTCCTCAGACTCCTCCGGCCCCTCCTCTGACGACCCTCTGGACGCCTTCATGACGGCGGTGAGGAGCGAGGTCGCCATGGACGCCGTGGAGCGCAGGAAGCTTCATGTGCACTCGGCCGACTTACGTAAAGAGGTTCAGAGGCTCCGCAAACTGGTGGAGCTGACGCGGCCCGCTCAGATGCCTTCACTGCTCCCAGGGTCAGACACAGTGCTGCGTTCAATGTCATACGCCTGAGAACTGTAGAATACACCCAGAGTTTGATAGTGTCAGCACATCCTCCCTAAAGATATTTTAGCCACCTAAAAGAATCAATCTCAGTTTAAGTCATCGCGTTATTTTAAATATTTGAGCTGCTTTACCTGGCATTCAGTGTCCCCTTCAGCCAGAGAACTGAATACATTACAACTCTCTTCAAAGCTACCTGCCTCCATTGAGATTTGACCGTATTCAACTCACACAAATAGTTTGTCTGTCGCTGCCTTTATGGGTGACTTTAGTTGTTTCTTCTGTGACCCTGGTGAATCTAACCCTATGAAACACACATTACCAACAATAACACAGACGGACTATCTATTCCAGGCCAGAGTAAACCAACAATTTCTGTGTTCAGTGAAGTACAATGTTGGTTTTGTGAATGTAGTTTGGTGGCTTTGAAGGAAGCACAGATTCGCTTCAGATCCCCTCCAGAGAGGACTGTCTGACAGCGAGATAAAAGGGTGAAAATATTCTAATTATAGCGTACACCTATATTGTTTAAAAGTAACAAATCAAATAGAATTTTTTTTGGTGGGTGTTTTAAAAAGTGGTTAAAGCTTCTGCCTATTCTTACAAAGTGGGAGCATCTACGATACATTGATGTGGCGAGTACCTCTTACACAACCTGCTTTAAAACATCCAAACTATCCTTTTAAAGTGGAGGAATTTCATTCATATCATTTTTGGGGTAAATTCCCAACATGAAATTCATAAAAAAAATATAACTTAAGCCATATTAAAATGTTCAAACGGTATTTTGATGTGGTTTGTCACAGTGGAAGCTCAGAGCCGGAGAAGCCTAAAAAGTCCTTACCGATGTTCGGAGCCATGAAGGGAGGAAGCAAGTTCCGACTGAAGACCGGGACCACTGTGGTGTGTGTTGTCCGCGTCTTTCATGTCCTTAAAAAAACCTTTCTTTGCCGTCTTTTTATCAGCTTTTCTCCTACTGATGTTCCTCCTCTCATGTAGAAGTTGCCTCCGAAGCGCCCCCAACTTAACCGCAGCAGAGCTCTTCAACATGAAAGAACTTCCACCCGAGGAGGGAGGGAAAAGTGGAGGAGGAAGAGGAGAGAAAAGAGGAGAGGAGGAAGTCTGTCAAGAAAACAGTGTAGCGAAAATAAGTGAAATCCAGGGACGTGCACAGGTACGGGCTAATGTTGCCCGGGCAACAGCCCGTTTGCCATTTTTGTCTGATGCCCCTCTGGAGAGAGCGAGAGTTTTTTTTTTCTATTGTGGCCGAATCAACATGATAAGCCCACAATTAGTATTGTAGCGTCTCGCTGCGGGAAACATACCTTGTCAGCCCCAAGTCACGTGACTTTGTTTACAATCTGACAGCTGGAAGCAAAGGAAAGTCCTCCGGCCTCATATGGCTATGGTCATAACACCAAATGCCTGCCTGGCCTTAGAGTATAGGGGACAAACCAGGGGACTTTACTTCCTCTTGACACGGTCGGTTGATTACAACAACAAAAATCCTAAATATGTTATTGTGATTCTGTCTTTCTGTGTCTTTTACTCTGTAAACTCCCTCAACGGGGCCGCTCGCTCTCTTTTCTTGATCGCCCTCTCACAGGAGAACACTTCACTGTCCCGCTTCATTGTAGGATTTCTGCTATTTCTCTACTTCAATTTGACCATCTCTGTTATTAAGTTATGTAATTAGATACCTTACCGTTACTGCGCTCATAAACAATGATAAGAATAATGCATATTGAACTGGGAGGCCCTTTTTCCAGTTTAGAGCAATAGCCGCTCCAAATGTCTGTGCACGTCCCTGCTGAAATCACAGGAGAAGTTCAGAAAATGAGGAGGGCAAACAAAAATTGGGCAGTGTATGGTTTCTATAGAGGAGGTGTGTGAAGAAAAGATTCAAGACGAACTGACGTCAATCAGGAACTACACCTATAACATCCTGCATTCTTTATCAGTCAGAAAATAACATTAAATGTAAAATAACATCAATATAATGATACTATTAAATGTTAACCTTTTTGTCACCTTAAAGAGGCCCTATTATGATTGCCTGAAATGCCTGAAATGCCTCCATTGGACTCCTCTGTTTACTTCCGTACATGATGACATCACTATATAACACTTGCAATTCTATTGGCTAGCACTCCAACAAATTGTACATGATAGGCTAAGGGGCGGGACATCTCTAAGTGATTGACCAATCACAACAGAGCTGACCAGCTAACGAATCAGAGCAGACTGCCCTCTGGTTTCAGACAGAGGGTGAAAAGAGGTGCTGCAGCACAGGCAGTATGAGAAAAACAAAGAGCTTTTTCAACATTAAAACATGTAAACAGTGTAGAGGCACAAAATACAAATATGAACCTAAAAACGAGCCCCTTTAAGACTTTACAAAATAAATAAAACGGAGAAGAAATGTGAATTTAATAGAAAACATACTGAAGAATCTTACAACCTTGTCATATTTAAAAAAGGAGAAAATTCACAAATGTTCAAAACATTAAATCATGTATTCAATATTACCTAACTTCCATTAGTACTAGATATTCACAAGACAGAGATGTGCATATGCATAAATGAATAAATAAATAGCATAATAGCCTATTCATTAGTAAATATTTACAGCGACATGATAATTTAAGAATTAAATTAGTGTGTGTTTAAGAGGATAGTGTGATGGACTAATATATTGAATACAAATACATGTATTATTTAATGATATGACTGATATAGAAAAGCAACACTGTTTTCAAATGTATACTTTCCAAACCTTTTTAATGTTATTTTCTGAATAATGACTCACGTACCAGATAAAGTATAGAGTCAGTGTGTGGTAGCTCTGCTTCTATACTGTGCAATCACATTTATATGTATTTTTACCTTCTAGTACACCATGCCAGTATTACAAATGATGGGTGCAATTATCCTTCATGGGCGAGTGAAGTGCCAATTTATTTGTATTTCTGTCTTGTTTGTTATCTTGTTTAATTTTTAGGCATCACTTTTCTTTTCTTGAGCTGCTTTAAGAAGTACATTTAGCCACTGTTGGATCGATACAATTTTAATCTTAAAGGTGGGGTAGGTAATTTTGGAGAAACCAGCTAGAGAGCGCCAGAATTTGAAAATACACAGCCGGAACAAATCTGCCACTTCTTACAGAGCTCCTCCTCCAACACACACGAACGTGCACATGACCAATGAGGGCACGAGATAAGTTTGTGCACAGATGGAAAGCTGACAGGCAGGTAGGCCATCCAGTTATTTTAGCTCAGATGATTGGTCGTGCTTTTTACAGCGCTACGGCTTCCACAGATGACATTTCTTCATGGATTTTTGTGAAAGCACTTAAGATATTCATTGCTATCGGGATGTTAAGAGCATTCCATGGAATATAACAAAAAGTGTATCTCTAGCCGGTTTCTCAAACTTACCTACTTAGGAAATAATAATGTGAAAAACTCAGCTTCAATTTAACAACAAAATACAGCAGAGTCTTATGGAGTGCTGAACCACGTACTTCATTACACCTGACAAAAAGAACTGGAACAGCACCGAGCTCTCACTGTGTGCTTGATGTATTCTCTGTGTGTGTGTGATGATGATTAGCCGCAAAAGAAAACAGGTCGAAAGCATGAAAAGTAGTGAAGAGGATAATCACACATATTTCAAAGATTCGAGAATCAAAAAAATTGAAAATATGAATTTAATGACTAACTTCGAGTGAGAGAGGGATAATAAGATGAAGGAGTATGAGGAGGAAGAGTGTCGCCTGTTGGCGTATTAATCATTTGAAAATAAAGTTCAGTTTCTGACTTTTGGCCTTTTTGATCGGAAGTAAACCTGATGGTTTAGTGTCGCTTTAAGGGTATTTACAGAAAGGTAAGGTCACCATTTCATCTCCTTTTTAACATCCTCTGCAAGCAAGTAAACAAACATCCTCTCCGCCAGGCATTCCTCCGCATATCGGAATCCGTTTTTGAGGGTGTGTTGACAAATATCCGTCGTGATGGAAGGCTGTTCTCAGCATCTGTCTGTCAGCAGTTTGCTTCTTGCACTCAGTTTTGCACAATCTGGAAAGTGTTTTGACAGCTCCGGAGAATGTGCCACCGGATAGCAGACGGGGGCTGGGATGGTGTGGTGTACTAAGCAGGCTGACACTAAATGTTCATCAGTGTCACGGATTCACAACCGCGGAGTGACAAACCGACGTGGGCTCATGACAGTGTCAGACCTAACACAGCCGCTCTCCAAGAACGGGCAACGAGGCGGAAGGTGAGACGACCGAGTGCCCCTTTTATTTTGGCCCATAAAAAATAACCCACTGCAGCATTCCAGAATGTCCAACTCCATGGCATGCCTCCCAGGGAAGGGAAGCATAGGAGAGTTGAGGAAAGAGGTAAGTACTATATACTAAGCTAGGTGAAAGGGATGTATACATACCACTGGTCTGATTTGGCCTGCTTATCAACACTGTCAACAGTTGCAGGCAGCAGTGGCTACAGCTAATGGAGGCCGTTAAGATGCTTTAAAACCAACAAGTCCTCCAACTCATACGACCAAATAGGTCAATTGTTCAAGCCCTTATTACGACCAAATAGATTGATTGGTCGTAAAAAGCGCTTGAACAATCAAGTTTGAAAGTTTTCGACCTCTAGTCTCCCGTTATACAGTCTATGATGCAAACGCTACGGAGGGTCGTATATTCACAAATAACCCTCTCTGGAAAATCCTAAAATGTAGTTTGGCCATTAAAATGCTTTTTGATTAGATTTCTAGCGAGAAGTGTATATTGTACTTTTAGAACCCACGTCCAGTGGATGTGTAGGATTTATAGTTTGATAGATATTACGAAGATTATTTGAGGTCTCGCCAGGAGAACGTGTATATACTACGTCTTTCCCCCTATTCATTTCTCTTGATGGCAGCGCCCATGTAAAGTTAGCGTCAACCCTCACGGGGTGAAAACAGTATTTCCGGTCTCGAAGTTTTCATAATAAAACCTTATTCCCCTACCTGTCAAATGATTTTAAAGTGATATCTGCCATACTCATCCACTAAAAAACATCAATTTATCCTTGTTAATTACACAACATTAATTGGTTTAAATTGTGTACAATGCTTTTGTGTTTTTCCCTTTCGATTCTGAGAGACACATTTCTTTTTTATGGGGTTTGCCGGTTGGGATATGGTGTTTATGCGATATGAAATTCAAAAACATTAAAAAAATAAAATAAAATACTTTATTCCGAGTGTTCTTGCTTTTCTCTTTGGAAGTCATCACATAACGGCATTGTAATACACGGTTCGGCTGCATTAAATATTACACATCTGCCGTAGATATTTATTTATAGAGCCCTGATCAGAAGACCTTTGGACAAACTTGAAGAACTGCCCGAAACTGAATACGTGACGTGGATCATAAATATATCAGCAATTAAACAACATCTTCCATTTATTTTCACACAATACGTCTCCTTGCAGTATCAACACTAATTCGGCTCACTTTTATATTTGATCCAATTGGTAAATACAGCTGATAGAAAGGGACTTGTAGTTTTTAAAGATATTACTGATGTGATGAATTAAAGAATGTAAATACTGAGTTGAGAGAATAGTCCGGGGTTTTGGGTGATGGGAGACACATCTATGGAATCAGAATTTCAATAGTTTACCATTAAATGACGGATATACCTTTATGTCTATGATGTTTTACAAATCAGATATTAATGTGTATACCTATTAATATCTGATATATTACATTATATATATATATATATATTATCAGCTATAATAGAGTTCTATAGAACTACAATATGTGAAATATTATAGCAATATCCTGTACAATTATGTGAAACATGAATAAAACTACACATCTTCAGATGTTATACACAAGCAATTTTCATCCATTTATTAATTATATGTTTTAAATTTGATAACACCAATGTGTTTCGTATCCCTAAACCTCCAGGGATGTACACAGTTTAATACTGGCAACTTCTAATTATAGGAAATACGAAAACGTCTTTTAAAACTACAATTCCCAGTAGAGACGTGCCATAGAACACAATAGCCAGCATGTGTAATTCTGGGGGGGGGGCTGGGCTGGACCCGTTCGAGTCCAGTTTTGGATAGTCTGCCGTGGTTACATTCCATTTCAAAGAGCTTTTGACTCGGGTAACCTTGTCGCACTGCCACTCCAACATCCAATCACAGAGCTTGAGGACTAATCACGGGGTTTGTAACGCAAAGCGGATGTTGTAGTCCCAAACGATAGCTGAGGATTCTGGGTAGTGTAGTGTCTTCGGAAACTCTGTAGTGTCTAAACTCCGAAAAAACTATTTGTTTCTCCGAATCGAAGGTTAAAAACACAAAAGCATTGTACACAATTTAAACCAATCAATATTGTGGAATTAACAAGGATACTGATGTTTTTTTAGTGGATGAGTACTGCAGATATCACTGTGTAATCATTTGACAGTGAGGGGAATACTTCCGGTTTTATTATGAAAACTTCGAGACGGAAATACTGTTTTCACCCCATGAGGGTTGACGCCAACTTTACATGGACGCTGCGTAAAGACGTAGTATATACACGTTCTCCTGGCGAGACCTCAAATCATCCTCGTAATATCTATCAAACTATAGATCCTACACATCCATTGGACGTAGATTCTAAAAGTACGATATATACTTCTCGCTAGAAATCTAATCAAAAAGCATTTTAATGCCAAACTATTCCACAATTTAGGATTTTCCAGAGAGGGTTATTTGTGAATAAACGACCATCCGGAGCATTTGCAATCAACGGGAGCATGTTGTTTCTTACACGACCACTAGAGGTGCTACACTTTAAAACGTGACTATGGGTCGTAATAAGCTGCTGAACAATCGACCTATTTGGTAGTTTTTGTCGGAGGAAAGGCTGTTCAAAACCAATATGACACCCAATTGAAGCAATTTGTTTAAAACTTTGTGAAAAGAAAGAGCTACTTGAATACTATGAATCGTAACTCAGTCACAGTGGAGCATACAGACATGATACATATGTTTTTAAATGAAGTAATCCTTGATACTTATCACTTTTTGGGGTTTTTAGTAATCTTCGAATGGTGCCAACTTTTAATTAAAGGGGCTTTAGCCTAATACTAAAACTACCCTGGTGTTTTAACTCCCGGAATGACCTGGCTGACGCTCTATACCGTTGTTTTGTTGCTCTAATGCAAAATCGGAAGGCTAAATTCCAGTTGCAGCATGATACAATCCATTTATCGTCCTCGTATGCATCATAAAAGTAAAGTGAGTCCATATCCATCCATATTCCAGTCATTAATCGCACAAACAATCCCTTCAGTACTTACAAACACTTGCGCTGTGGCGGACAAAAACCATATGCCCTACTGGGGTCAAACACACCCAATCATGTGACATGGCATACCTTCACAAAGCTGTGACAGCGCTCCCCTTTGGCACACACAGTGAATAACACACAATTGTGGCAGTAAAACCCAAACATGACCCTTAAATAATGGCTATTACATAAATAAATATTGCTTGATTGTTTGCACACATTTGCAACAGCTTAATTTACACCTAAACACGCACAAACACTGTGGTGGGTGCAAGGAGTGCAGATGGAAATTAGCATATAAATCATGTCTTCCCTTTTGCATAAATGTATTTGTGTGCATGGCCCTTGTTAAGTTAAGTTAATTATGATTCCTCCATAAATGTCTGTAAATGGGTTTGGAAATGGTAGACCTATCCATATAGAAACCAGGCACCTTTTTGTAATGGCTCACTCACACCCTCTTTTTGCCAATTGGCATTAACACAATCACACCTCTATACTTTTGACCATGCCAAATAACGGCCACCTATAGGCCCCAATGGGTGGGACATATTGTGAGGACTGTCCGTCATGAAGCAAAATAATAAAAACTGTCTCTTAGTATAAGGATGAATGCAAAAGCCCACAGGAGCTTTATAGCCCTGTTACTCATGCAAAGACAATTTAAGGCACGTTTAAATTTAAACCAGTTTAATGAATATGAATACTAAAAGCTTGTACTGTACAGTAAATTGTGTTGGGGTGGGGGGGTGGATTGAAGGTTTCTCTATGATATCAATACCATCATCCAAAGTGCTTTCAGTGTGTAATGTGAATATATTACCAGCAGGCATATCAATTGTGGTTGAGTGCAATGAGAAAATGCTGCTTCTATTTCCGTGCTTTTGCTGCCAGCTACGGCATATGCCCTAATTGGTTACCCTAGCCCTTGTGCTGCAAAGGCAGATGTGAGAAAACACTGAGCTCAACAACTGGCTGACAAGCAATTAGGGATTGAAAAGTGGTCTATGGTGCACCTTTCAGCAAAACCAAATGTATATTAAGATCAGAAACTGACATCATAGCGGGAAAAATCCTGGAAAGTGACAAGTCTGCAGAAATATTGATAATATTGATGAAGAACAAATCTAACACTGTGCTCTTTGGTTCGGTGTAACAGTACAGGCTTGGCTTGCTAGAGGGGGAACGTGAGCAGTAGCAACAATAAGCTAATTAGCGCCCTGTGTTAAGGAAATGTAATCATTTAGTAACGTCCGGACTTCACTCCTCTGCAACGTTGTGATGCCATGAAACCATTGCTCTCTGCAGGCTCTGGAGGGCCCATCTCTGTGGCTACTGGGCTGGCAGAATACTAAATCCTGCTTTTAAAGAGCTGACAGTCCAGCTGCAGTTTGTCAGTGGCATCAGACTGCCCTCCGGTGGACAGTCGGTGAAGTGCAGATAAAGAAATCAGTATCGTTTCTAGTGAAATACATTTGGTGTGGAGTTCTGTTTGTAGAGTCTTATTCTGTAAGGAAAATGCTATTGGTTGCATGAAAATGTAGTATATTACGCCCTAGGAACTGATTCCGACCAATCCTATGCTATGCTCTCGGGGGTATAGTGGGCAAGGTTCAATGGAAGCCCTGCAATGTCCTGGTTCAAATATTGATCTTCCTCTGTTTGTGATAATACAACATTATATTCTCTAGATAAATACTTCCGTGTGTGATTATCTTACAAATTAATGTTGTTTTCCCCAGATAAAAGGATTGTATTCTTGAGATCTAATCCAATTAATTTCAAGCATCAAGAAAACAATGGTCCTCATTCAAATACATATATGCAAACAAATACTCAATACCTCAATATTTTACTTGAAATAAATGACTTTCCACCTAAAGTTTAATTCCATCAATTACTTTTAAAGTGGTCTTCCCTATGGTGCCTTATTTTAAACTGAGCTGCTGCATGTTTTAAAGTTGACTTGATGAACTCGTACTGGTTTAATTTAGAAACCCTTATTACATTACATTACATTACATTGCATTTAGCTGACGCTTTTGTCCAAAGTGACTTACAATAAGTACATACGACCAGGAAGACACAGCCCAGAAGAAAAACAGAATCATATAAGTACATCAGGTTTCATAGAGCCAAACATTTCAAGTGCTACTCAGCTGGCTATAGATAAGCCAGTCCTATGTTAGTATATAAGTGCTTTGTTAGTAATTCTATCGCTCGAAGTGGAGTCGAAAGAGATGAGTTTTCAGTCTGCGCCGGAAGATGTGCAGGCTTTCTACCGTCCTGATGTCAATGGGGAGCTCATTCCACCATCTTGGAGCCAGGATAGCAAACCCACGTGTTTTGCTGATGGGAACTTGGGTCCACCTCGCAGCGAGGGTGCAGCGAGTCGTTTGGCTGATGCAGAGCGGAGTGCACGCACTGGGGTGTACAGTTTAACCATGTCCTGGATGTAGGAAGGGCCAGATCCATTCGCAGCATGGTATGCAAGTACTAGTGTCTTGAAGTGGATTCTAGCAGTTACCGGGAGCCAGTGAAGGGAGCGGAGGAGCGGAGTGGTGTGGGAACATTTTGGAAGGTTGAAGACCAGACGAGCCGCTGCATTCTGGATGAGCTGCAGAGGTTGGATGGCACATGCAGGTAGACCAGCCAGGAGGGAGTTGCAATAGTCTAGGCGTGAGGTGACGAGAGCCTGACAGAACCTGCGGTGGCTTTCTGGGTCAGCTGGGGACGTAATCTTCCTGATGTTGTACAGCGTATATCTGCAGCAACGGGTTGTAGCAGCGATGTTTGCAGTGAAGGACAGGTTGTTATCTAGGGTCACACCCAGATTCCTTGCAGTCTGAGTCGGGGAAACAACAGAGGTGCCGATGTTGATTGTCAGGTCAAGAGTGGGACAATCTTTCCCGGAAGGAAAAGCAGTTCAGTCTTGTCAAGGTTGAGCTTGAGGTGATGAGCAGACATCCACTGAGAGATGTCAGCTAGACAAGCAGAGATGCGTGCGACGACCTGAGGTCTCTGAGCAGGGAAAGGACAGAATTAATTGGGTGTCGTCAGCAGTAGCAGTGGTATGAAAAACCATGCAGGCCTAATGACCGATCCGAGCGAGTTTGTGTACAGGGAGAAAAGGAGGGGACCCAGAACAGAGCCCTGAGGGACCCCTGTAGTTAATGACAAGGGTCTGACTCAGACCCTCTCCAAGTTACCCTGTAGGTACGGTCTTTGAGGTATGAGGCGAGGAGGGAAGTGCAGAGCCTGAAACTCCTAAGTTCTTGGAGAGTGCGAAGGAGGATCTGATGGTTCACTGTGTCGAATGCAGCTGACAGGTCCAACATGATGATGACAGAGGAGAGGGATGCTGCTTTAGCAGTGTGCAGTCCTCAGTGACAGCAAGGAGGGCCGTTTCTGTGGAGTGACCTGCCTTGAAACCAGACTGTGCGGATCCAGAAGGTTGTTCTGATGGACGATAACAGGAGAGTTGTTTAAAGACAGCGCGTTCAAGTGTTTTAGACAGGAACGGAGAGGAGAGACACAGGCCTGTAGTTTATAACATCAGACGGGTTGAGAGTGGGTTTTTTTAGGAGAGGGTTTACTCTTGCCTCCTTGAGACTGTTTGGAAGTGACCAGAAGTTAGAGAAGTGTTGATGAAATGGGTGAGAAACTGGTAGAATATCAGGAGCGATAGTCTGAAGGAGGTTTGAAGGGATAGGGTCCAGAGGACAGGTGTGTAGGGCGGGCAGAGGTAATGAGGGGTAAGAACCTCACTTGGGAGAGAGAGGGAAAAGGAGGTCAGTGTGTGGGTGAAAGGAGGGTAAGGTGACCCAGCGGTGAGTAAAGGTGAGTCAGAAAAAGAAGAGCGAATATCATCCAACCTTTTTTTCAAAGTGGTTAACAAAGTCGCTTGACAGAAGTTGAGGAGGGGGGAGGGGCTTTGGGAGGGTCCAAGAGGGTGGAGAATTAAACTTTTGGTCATTTTTCAAACCAAAATTGGAGCAGACAAAATTGGAGCAGACGATTTAGGGATACCAAATGGACGAGATGGCTTCTATTTTAGCTTCATTTTATATATCTTTTTTTAAATCCCCCAAGAGAAAACACCCATTGATTGATCAGACTGAGAGTGACGCCGTGCAACAGATTCCCTCCTCTCGGGGGGGGGGGGGAGCCATTGTGTAATGTCTGTAACAATGGCATGTGTAGCTCGGGACCCTTTGTCCCTGTCACATCCCATATGTCTGGCAATTCATCTTTCTGTTGATATCATCACCTCGTCTCATAACTCATCATTGGTCTCCACAGTACGGTTTCTCTTACGTGACTACAATAATAGGATTCTGACCGATTCTGTGATGACATTACTTTAGACTGAGTGTCTCATTTCACACTTGTTTATGTGATTTGTTTAAGAACAGACAAATGAAGGGACTATTGTGTAAAAGAAAGTAATAGAAAGTATTGTTAATTCGGTTCGCAAGCCCAAAACTTTGCAGGAATTGAATTCCATGCTAAATGGATGACTTTTCACATAGAAGGGTAATTAATCATTTGTTGATTTTTTTTTCTCTCGCCCCCTCTTCAGAGACCCCTGCTCTCCAAAACACCTTGACATTTTTGTAATTACATCATTTCTCCCCAGCGCAGAGCAACTCAGCAGGTGTTGACAAACTGTGCGGGTCACATTGCCGCAGTACAAATGTAACAAGGCTGTATATGAACCCATTTATTCCACACAGTTACAAGTAGTCCGCGCAATAGAGTTAAAGGGGACATATTCAGCTCATTCATCAGGTTTCATATTTGTATTTTAGTGTCTCTATGACATGTCTCCATGCTTAGATGTTCAAAAAAGCTCTTTATTTTCTCATACTGCCTATGCTTGCAGCACCTCTTTTCACCCTCTGTCTGAAACAGAGCCAGTCTGCTCTTGATTGGTTAGCTAGCCGGTTCTGTTGTGATAAAAACATTAAAACATTTTAATTGATAATATATGGAAAACCTTGTGCTGAAGCAGTTTGGAGCACTGTCACCTGTTAAGGGTAAACTACAGACAAACAGCTTTTGAAAAGCAGATAAAGTCTGAGAGGGTCTACTGTATACAACACCGTATTACACTGTTATTACATCCCTAATATACCCATATTCAGGTGCGGACTGGCCATTGGGAATACCGGGAGTGTCCCGGTGGCCGGTACCGAAGTGGGCCGGGTCGGACAATTCACTAGCATGCGAAGTGGAAGAAGGTACACCTCAACAAAGGACACGCCTTTTTGCTATCTGGCTCCCAATTGTGGAACGAGGTTTTCCTCACTGATTATCAGGGCAGCGGAGAGTCTACACATCTTCCGTCACCAAACTGAAGACCCGACTGTTTCGCTTATAACTTAGCCACTTAAGAGTTTTACTTATGCCCAGCACCTACAGTACAATAATATTGCTTGTTTGAAGTAAATGTCAGCACTGTTCTTGTTGTCCTTAGTTTGAATGTTTATGGGTTTATCGCGCTTATTGTAAGTCGCTTTGGATAAAAGCATCAGCTAAATGCTATGTAATGTAATGTAATACATCCATTTTACACATGGACACATCCTGTCAAATGACTGTATGCCCCAGGATAAAGAAACCATGTAAAGAGCGGGGGATCTATCGTTGCCATATCTGGCTTCAGGATGTAGTGTTTCAGTGACTTGTGTGATCTCATTGTTGAAGCTTTGTCATGTCAGAGCAGAAAACAATTCAACACTCCTGTTAGATCCATGGGACGTTGCCCAGAAGTGTTAGCACCAAGAAGAAGCTCTTTTGTTTTCCAGCTGATCCAAATGCCAACCGGGTCACCACCAGCACCGCAAATCCCCAAGCAGAAACCATAAATAAACTATCAATGCATGTGACATCACTACGAGACTCCCATTAGAACTTCCCATAGGAACAGAGAATGACCCGGTTGTAAAAAGAGGCGAGGGCCAGAAAAAAGAAAATCCCATGCATTCAAAGATGCCTGCTCATCCAGCATGCAGATTTATGCATGGCGCAATTAATTTTCCATTAATACAGGATTGATTTCGCCTTCATGATGAACACAACAGGTCCATAATTGCCTGTGGTGTTGCATTCGCAGCCTCGCCTCATTACAGAAACAGATGCTAATTTAGCAGAGCGGCTTCAGGTTGACAGGTGTGTGAAGTGAGTGTGTGAAGAGGGTGTGTGTTGGGCTAGTTGGACGGTGAAGTGTTGAGAATACATCATAATATGGCATCTTCATGAGAGGGAAAACATATTTTAATGGTAATGAATATCACAGGCAGTAATTGGTGTGTGAGGATAAAGAGACTTGATAGTGTGCGAAAACAAGTCATTCTGCTCGATTATTAAGCTGTTAACGTAATTAATGCAATTAGAGCACTTTAATTTCCTTTTCTTTCATTCATTAGGCTAATTGTGACCTGTGAGCCACGTAATAACTGGAATAAACAACAATAGTTTCTTCGAAAAATGTTTACTCATTTTATAAATTCAATTTAATTCAGCTGTATTGAGAGAAACAATACATTTGAGGGCTTGACAATATATTGATATTAAATTGATATGAGAATAAATATTGTCTTAAATGTTTTATATTGTAATATGGAATAGTATTGTTTATTGCTGGTTTTGAAGGTTGCACTACACTCAAGTGATTTAGTACAATCACGTACAATGTGTTGGAGCACTAGCCAATAGAAGTGCTAATGTTACATAGTGATGTTATTATGTGACGGAAGTAAACCTGAACAAGTAAGATGCCGCCTATCCAAGTGCACTGAGATGTGTTACTAACTGTAAAGCACTTACTCATCACTGTGCCCTGTATGCCAAGGGTCATCACTGTACCCTGTATGCCAGGGCAGGTTGGCCTTCACTAACTATACGGAGGCTCAGTCATTGGTACATGTTCATATATAAAGCCATGTTGGGTAAACTCCCATCTTATATCTGCTCTCTGATCACACAGAGTTGCAGCTAGCTATTGCCTGAGATCACATGATGTGGTATTGTTACATGTGCCAAGTGCAAGGACTGACTTAGGTACGAAAGCTTTTATGTGCGCAGCTCCTCTTGCTTGGAACAATCTTCAAAAAGAATTGAAACTGAGCAATTTGGTTCCACTGCATGTTTTTTAAAGCTCGGATAGGTGAAATGCTCTTTGATACTGTTGGTACTTGTAAATGTCGATAGGTATGTAAATGTAGCCCTGTAAATATGATGTCCTTTATTGTTTTATGTTTCATGTGTAACCTACTTGCTGCAGGTCTCCCTTGAAAAAGAGATCAATGATCTCAATGGGACCTACCAGGTTAAATAAAGGTTTGAAATGAAATGAGTTCAATCTAGGCGTTTCAGGCAGGGGGGGACCCCAACAAGGATAATAGGGCCTCTTTAATATCATATCAACATATTGACATTACTGATGATTCTTTATCAAAAATATCAAATATTTAGTACCAATAGTTAACCCTACAATATTATCACAAAATAGATATTGAAGTCATTTGGCGAAAACTATTAATAACTATACATTTGATTTACTCAAAATGGCCCATATACATACCACAATACAGACGAACGTAAAAAACTAAATCAGCTCAGTTTGTTCATGACATTAATGTCTCAGTCAAGTCATGTAGCGGCCATGACGTGGAGTCCAAAAAACAAAGATTTGCGTGGGAGACTTGGTGGGGAGCTGAGTTCACATCTTCTTGGCCCGTTTCTTGGGTCTCAGGTTGAAAACGGGCGAAGTGCTCATCAAGGAGTCGGGGGAATGTGAAGGGTAGCTAGTGTCCGACGCCGCGCCTCCAGGAGTGGGCGCCATGGCTCCTCCTGTCTCGCTCATGGAGGACATGGGCCCCCCCTCCTCGAACACATCCCCCCCCAGGACAGCATGGTGGTGGTGTCCGGCCCCCTGGCCCTCCTCGGCATCCTGTGGCTCCATCTTGACCTGCGGCCACAGTGGGGAGTTGTGTGCCCCGCCCCCACCTTATAAGAGAGGGGAACCATTTTAGTAAAGGGGATTTTTATGGCAAGATTTGTTTAAATCCACTTCAAAATGTATAACGGTAAAACTGTAAAATAATGGTGTAATAAGACATCAATAAACATGTCTATCATAATATTATTATTTTTCTATACTGTATAAACAATATTTTAACCCGCAAAAGCCTGTTAGCACTTTTTTAATGCCGATTTAGGCACATTTTCATTGTTTTGTTTTAAAATAGCACCATGATGTTGGATTTTACAGACTCCAACCGTTATTCTTTACACAGATTTTTCCTAAAATTTGATATTTTTCAAAATCACAATATATTGCCCTACTTCCAGCATCGCAAAATATTGAATAATAACTTATTTGTCATGATACACATCGTATAACTTTATCCTTGTCAATACACAGCCCTGTGGTAAAAGAGTAGCTTGAATTTAAAGCATGCATCTTCCCCAATAATGGTGTGTTTTTTGTGTGGTTCTCAAAACTCCAGCCACATTTCCCATTAACCGTATTTCTTCACTCTGAAGAGAATAAAGCTCTTTAGGATTTGTTCAAAACATAAGAGCAAGAATAGTTTGACATCAACCCCTTCGTATAATGAGTCAGTTAAAGAGAGGCACTTAATAAGCTGTGTTTAACGTGCAGAGCCATAATCGATCCAGTGGGACGATGTGTGTGGCAGTTACACCTCAGCATGTTCTTGGTGATTCCTGTCCCACCACAAGGTGTTAAGTTGACAGTTCTTTAGAGGAGGGGATTTTGTTCACATACACAGTAGGACATCTGAAACTGTGTTACATCAGCTTTCCATTTACACCAATACCGTGAATGGAAAAAATAAATCTGCTTCAACAGCTTTACCCAGAAACAAGCTTTTAATTTCAACAAAATTATTTATTGAAACTTTAAAAATGAAAAGCACTAAAGGGCAAGAGAGAATATATATATATATATATATTTTAGGGGTGAACTGACCCTTTTATGACTGTTTTTATTTGTCCAATTGCTTTTCTGTAGTGCTGCTTCTTATTTTTTTATTATCATAGATAAATATCTACCAGGGCTCAACGTTAACTTTTAAAAGTGGCTGGCAACCAGGCATCAGCTTTTGGTTGCCAAAACTGAAAATACGGTTGCCATTTTTAGTCACCTTATATTTTAAATAATTAAGATACTATACAGTTATACATCAACTTAATAATGAAAATGTGACACAAAGGAATGTTCAAATGCTTTACAATAAGTAATTAACACACTTATTTGAAACTTGAGTGGTAGTAAACTTGTTCACCCTCAATTGCTGGTATACAAAATACCAGTAGTGCGGTTGTTCTTCACAGATCCCTCACAAATGAATTGAGTAAGTCACGAGTTTCTTGGTCATCCCTTTCAAATGTGGGTTTCCTTGACCTTTGTGCTGACCCCCACCACAGATCCATTGGCCCTTCAGCATTGAAGTCTTGATTGGCCAGACTATTACATTTCTAATGTTAAATAAATGAAAACCATTCACAGTTAAGAATTAGATATTAATGCTGTAAATGTCCTTTAATATATCTAACTATATTTAAAATGTGTTACCTTTTTATAGAAGTGATTATATTTGTATGCCAATATTTTCCTTTGGTAAAGTTTCGTTTAGCACTTTTACTTTGGTAGTAATAAGATCGGAACTCTTATTTTGAAGGAACTTTTACCTGAAGTGAATGCACAACAGAACGGAGCAGAATGTACATATATATTTCGCCTCCCAAAACCTTACATATGTCCTCTTTGCTTTTCGTTCTGGTTTATCTTGCGCTTTATCAGTTGAATCACTTTGAACATTCGTTTGAGAAAACACACGGCGCACGCGAGTAAACGTGCATCACTTTCTGGCTCGGTAATCACACCAATGCACGTGCAACTTAAGTATCAGGTTCCGACAATAATTAAATATCACTCTTAATATAACAAATATTTAACATTTATCTATTTTGGGGTGCACATTTTGCTGTTATTTCTTTATGTTAGAAACTGGTTGCAAAGGCCAAGAAGTGGTTGACATTTTTTCTGAATGGTTGCCAATGGCAACCTTTACTGTTGAGCCCCTACTCTTTTAACTTGTATTTGCAGCTGTTTATTTCCCCAGCTGTAGGACAAATAAGAATGACTGATTCTGATTTAACTGATACCCATTACTGCACAGTAAAATAAAAACAAATAAAACACTGTAGGCTTAATCTAGAGCAGGGATGGGCAAATGGCGGCCCGCGGGCCGCATGCGGCCCTACCTCCTCTTTTTGCGGCCCTCAGATTAATTTATAAACAACGTAATTACTACTTGTAGTACTGATACAACGTAATTACTACTTGTAGTACTGATACCGTCCACTAGACTCCTAGTTACGTCGCGAGCTGCGTACATGATTTCAAATACCGCGAAATAATCTGTGAGGCATTTGTGTGTATTGTGTTTGTTTCCCGGGGAAACCCTCACAGGAAACACCGACTGTTGTTATGCCTGCTGTGACGTTAAGTTGCCTCTTGTAATTATGCCTTTACAAGCTAAAATGTTGTATTTATCATCTGAATTTGGCGAAACAAGTTTAATATTCTTAAAACCAAGACTTTGTTTATTTGAAATCAGATGAAAACAAACTGTCACGGACCCTGCCGTGTTATCTATGATCACTACGCTTTTCATTCATAATTTCAGCGGGAGGGAGGGGGAGTGGTGCTGAGGAACAGCAGAGTGCAGGCTGACAGGTGTCTGTGTTGACATTCCCCTTATTGTGGAATAAGGGGAATGCAGAGACTGGCTACAAGTGTTTTAGGTTCAAGTTAGATAACTAATGTCTGGGTTAGTGTTCATGACTTCATGTGTATGTCATCTAATGGTTAATCTCAATACACACACATTTTCCGTGCTTTCCAATAGTTTAAAATAGTTTTATTCCACTGTTTAATAACCTGTTCAATACAAACATGCCACTTGTAAAAATGAAATAAAATGTCTGTGAACTGATATTTGTTTAGTGAGCTTATTAGAGGATGTTCTCATTTTTTGGGGATGTTCCCTTTGATTGTAAAATGTCAATGAAGATGTCAGACTTGGTATATTTGTTAATAATTACATACAACACATGGAATCTTTGTGTGTGTATGTTCCAAGTGAATCTGCGGCCCCCTGGTGGCCAGTACATCAATGATGTGGCCCCCACCACCATCAAAGTTGCCCATTCCTGATCTAGAGTCTGCCAATGTAAATCAATAGAGAGATGAATGCAGAGTCAACAGGAGTCCTGTTCTCACCTGAGGCGTGAGGAGAGTGGTCACCATCCAGGCCTGAAGCCAGCCTCTCACTGTGGGCCCCCAGGACCCCTATGGGCAGTGCCTGGTCCCCGGAAGCTAAATCTGCCTCGGGCTCCTCGCTCACAGGGAAGGAGATGTCACTCATTGGCTCCTCCTTGATATGGGTCTTGGAGTCCTCCAGGGCCTTCTCCGGGTTCACCAGGCGTTCATACTCCTCCGACAGATCTTTACTCACCTGGAGGAGGAAACTCTTATCAGTCCCAATTAGGGGTGGGCGATATGACGATATATATCGTCGTGACGATATTAGGTCTCCACGATATGCTTTTTCAGAGATATCGTATCTATCGTTTTTTTTAAATATATATAAAAAAAAAACTCATGTGAAAGACATGCTCTAAAGCTGTCTAGTCCGGATTCAGACAGTATTGCACTTCATTTATTGTCTTGGTTGATTCTGTTGGCTTATATTTTATTTTATCAATAAGGTATTTAGTTTTTCCCTTCAGTTAAGCTAAAGTATTTTATTGCACTTCAAGTCTAAAGTTTACATTTTAATTGTTTGGCACTGACTTGTCCTCATTGATGTTTTTTGTTTTACTTAGTTATGTTTTACCCTCCTTTTCATGTTTATTGATGTTCACTGCTAGTGCTACCTCAGAAAGTTCATTTTTATACTGAGAAACTGTGCCTTGAAGCCATATCAAAATGTTGAATTGTTCATTCAGGGATTCATTTCAGAAATAAAACCAGCTTGAAATGCTATTTTGGTCTGTTACTCCTTTTTGTTTTAGTTTCTGTTACCTTGTAGGTGCTTGTACTGTTAAGTAACTTGAAAAATAACCATAATAACCGACATGAAAAAATATCGTGATATATATCGTCTATCGCGATACTGCTTGAAAAATATCGTGATAATATATTTTTCAATATCGCCCACCCCTAGTCCCAATTAAAGATCTCCTATCATGCTATTTCAAGGCATATATTATGGGTCTCAGATATATAAAAAATATGTCTATGATGTGTTTTGCTCAAAAATGCCAAACGGATCATGCATTTTAGACATCCCTCATATCCCTCTATTTCAGCCCTGTTAGAGAAGGGCTGATTCTGGTGAAACGCCATATCATGTTCCAAACCACATCAAGGATTATTTCTGAAACAGTATGGAGCTCAAATGCTTTTTCTCTTGTGGGTTTACTACAAGGTGAGTTCCTTTTTTTATTTCCTGCTTTTTTACACATACTCTCTCCAGTACAGGTTAGAGTTTTAGCGATGCTTGCTAATGTAAACAAAGCCCATATTACGTCCAAAACACATCGGGCATTGTTTCTGATAGCAATTTTCTGATAGTGCCGTGGGTCCACATCTCCGATATTACGTCATATCAGCAGCAAATCTGGATCAGCTCTGTTTTACCCCCATTTTTAGAGATTTGGATACGGAGGAAAACAGAGAGGGTTTTGTTTTCTGACACTTTGTGAGACACCGGGGAAACATTTATGTATAAAAGACATCAAAAAGTGCATTTTGCATGAAAGGAGACCTTTAACTGGTAGATGAAGAAATGTAAGAGCTGAGCCTAAATTATCTAATATAACAATTTATTCAACGATATAAAAAGATCCAACACATCACAGAAAGAGGCTACTTTCTGCTCGACACGTGTCTATCTTTAGAAGTCCTGTTGGCAGAGAAGCCGCTAAATATCTCCCCTTTGGTTTGTCTCACTTCCAAGCAGCTTGCACACGAGTTGCCATACGCTCCTCTGTTCTCACTCGCACCAACTTCTTTATGCTTTGTGAGATGACTCAGCATTGATGTGGTGAAGCCCTGGCAGCTTGCACTGACAGCGCTGTGCCAAATGGGATTATCATTTCATCTGCTGACTGTTATTTCCAATTAATTGTTGATTTGACTAAATAAAAAAGGGAAACGTTTCAATAATTAACCCACAGTTTTTCAGTTCTGATGGCATCCTACAGTAGAGGTGGTAAACGATAATGGGGGGTCTTCACATGTTTTTGTGTAGAGAAAGTTCATATTGAAGAAGGTCGAACCGGAATATTTTTTGATGAATAAATAATTAACAATTAATTTATTAATAAAACCGGATTTTTCCTAAATACACTTTATATCAAAATGCTACATGATGACATTTTACAATTACATTAACAAAGTTATAAAAGTACTGAAAAATGTAAACATCCCCCTTATCACCACATATTGAACTTTCTGTCATGATATCTATATTTGGTCATTATTGGAAGACTGACAGAAACGTTTTGTGAATGTGATATAACAGGGAGGAATTACCTCTTCTTTTTTTTAAATCCAGTTTTTGAAATGCCCAAGTTGAATCTTCACATAGATGCAAAACTCCCTTAAAAATGTGTTCTTCCATAAATCATTCCCACCTATGATTTGCACCACTGGCCACAAAACAAACCCACAGATATCAATATAGATTCCCAAGTAGAAATAGAATGTCAGACTATGGAAAGTTGCCAAGTGTCACAGTTGTGTGTATTGCACTATTTTATGTTTTTTTAATATATAGAACATTGTATTTTGCATAGTTGAAGAAACCTTAAGATTTGTTTTGCCAAAACTACCTGGAGCTATTGTGCATATGACAAGAAAGCCTTTCAATCCTTGTGACAGTGATTGTCAAAAAACCAACCCTCTGAACAGTAATGCCCTCCCCCCCTCCCCCCCCCCCCCCTCACCTCACCTGCAGCATGTAGCTGTGGTAGTCTTTGATCCTCACTTGCCAGAAGTGCTGCAGGGCCAGCACGCTGCCGATGCCCACCTCGTGGAACACCTGCTCCACCACGTCGGGGAAGGGACTGGCCCCCAGCCGGGCCTCGCGGTCCACCGCCACCCGCAGCTTCCTGAAGAGGCGCAGGTAATGCTCGTGGACCAGGTCGGTGAGGGTCTCCAGCACGCTCTCCTGAGCCGACTCGAAGCCGGCGTGGGCCAAGATGGTGGCCACGGACTGATAGAGCAGCTGCCTGCAGGAAGGCCAGCTGAGCTCTGTGACCGGCTCGCCTTTACCCCTTAGGAGGGAGGGAACCAAGAGAGGAAAGGGGTAGACGATGAGTGGTTGATGAATTTTGGAACGGCTAGTCGATAATTCATTATCATCATTTATTGTGTTTCAATCAGGGTCCCTACAGGAAAATTATATTACCTTTCAAAACCAAGATCATTTTTTTTAATGTATTTCAACTATATGCCTTTAGAGACTATCTAAGGATCTTTTAATATCTATGGATACATGTTCTGATGAAATCATAATAAAACATATACAATACAAGTGATATTCACAAGCAGGTACCACATGCCTTAAAAATACTTCAACAATAATCTATTATCAAAGTGGGTTCTTATTATAATGCTGTCAATTGACATTTATAATACAATCTTTAATGAAAATTAGCTCTATATAGGAATAAAACATTATGGCCAAATCATCCAGCATGTACTGTATGAGGTCATATCCCTAAAATGTTGATAAATATGTAAAAAAAAAAGTAAAAGAAAGGTTAAAAGATCTTAACCTTTAAGTGACTTTTTAGTCTACATATTGCTTAATGGAAGTTATTTAATAAAAATGACAAGAGACCAGCTTCTTTGCTCGGACGTATTAACTCACTTGTAGAAGTCACTCTCAGGGTCACTATGTCGGAGCAGGAAAGGCTGCCGCGGGGCTTTGCTGTCTGCAGGTAGCAGGTCATCGGGCATGTTGGGGGGGGTGGGAGGCCGCAGCGGCAGGTTGGTGTCAGCCTCCTCCAGCTTGCTGCCGCCCTCAGAGGTCGCTGAGCCCTGACCCTGGGCCGCAGACAGGAGGCCCCGGAGGCGGCGGGTGTGCTGACACAGCTGCACGGTGTGGATGGTGAGGCTGCAGGGCTCTGAGGGGATGTCCAGCATCGTGGTGGGGCGGGGGCGCTGGGCCGAGGGCTGGTGCAGGGGGGGGTCCTGCATCTCCACTGAGCGGAACTCACGCTGGAGCAGGTCGAAGGAGCTGCGGCTGGGAGGAGCCCCCGCTGGCCCGGGGATCTCGCCCCAGTAACGCATCATGATGGGGGATCAACGCTGGAGAAATCCAAACTGGAATTGAATCTGAAAATTAGAAAGGTGACAATCACAATAAAGGCTAAAGTTGGTATAAAAACATCAGATGAAAACAGAAGAAGCACTGATAGGGATATTTGGATACACCTTCAATTAACTAATTAATTACAACTCTTTTGGGCTTTTTAAAAAAAATGTTTGCTTGGGTTCCAACAAACATTCATTAACATTGTCATTTAATCTGTTGATTATTTTCTCAATACATTTTTCGATTAGTTCTTCGTCTGAAAAATATTGATCAGTGTTTCAGAGCCCGAGATAACTTTGTCAAATGTCTTGTTTAGTCAACGACTCAATTACATTCAGTTTACGTGTCATAGAAAATGAAAGAGACCAGAAATATTTCACATTAAAGAAGCCAAATGTAAACTTCTTCTAAAACTGATTACCAACATAGTTGTTAATTAATTGAATAGTTAACATCTAATCCATCACTTTTCGTAGCTGTAGTTTTTGCCCATATAGATTGTCAACTAAACATAACAAAAGGTAAACACGCTAAATACTAGTAGTCAATAGCCGCCAAATGTATTTAAGTGAATAGGGGCAAAGGATCACAACTTATAGACCATGTTTTCAGACCTGTAACAACATTGGAGCTTATGTTGTGATCATCTTTCGCTTACTCAATACCTTATATTAACAATTATAACCGGTTCACACTGCTTTTTGATTAAAAAGACACTATGAAGAGAAGAGCGGGCGATGCATTGTTTATGGTAAAAGAATGTATCTGGAAACTCAAGACTTTGTGTTTGGCGAATAGTCAAGTATTCGCATACGCATTGATTTGCGTATGCATTACATTCAAGTTTTTACAGGAATATTATTTCGCTAAATAGCAGAACAACACAGAACGTCAGGTGTGTGACAGGAGTTTGGTACAGCATCAAACAATAGAGCAGCAAGTAACGCATTCATATAGGAGCAACGATAAGGCTACAGGCTAGCTAGCTCAGTTCGCTTGTTTATCTACCTACATTCTTTAAATTAAAAATGCAACAACAACTCACATTACACAGGAATGAATGACACGGTGGTTAATATTTGAAACCAATGGCTGTCTTTGAAGGAAGTTGCACAGGAAACAAGTATGTCTGTCCTTTTTGCAAAAATACTCGGGTGAACATATGAACAAGAAGTTTAGTTCCACCACAAACATTTGTTGTGACAAGCATAAAATAATACATTAATTTGAAATTCCATGTATTTGTGTTTTAAATGATTTATTTACATTAGTGTTTTGTAAAATAATGTTTATAAGCGGTTTGATGGAGTCTCTGGAAAAAACCCGGGCACATTTTACAGTCACACCAAATAAACATGGCCGCCTCCCCGCCGTCAGACGTGTGTTTGGAAAATACGGATCACTCTACAATGGAAACAGACGAGTGCACGGCCGAAGAGAACAAGGGAGGACCTGAAAACAAAACCTTCAAGAAAAATGACCCAGAAAAAGAGGACACGTTTAAAAAACCGGCTCTTTTCGCAGTTCCTTCCCTCACTATCAAACGCAGTAACGCAGCTCCGTCCAAACCAGCAGCAGCCGAGATAAAACACGTGAAAGAAGAAAACGAAGCTAAAGACGTGGACACAGAAAGTGCATATTCTTCTGGTGTTGTTATTGACAGCAAAACCACCGAAAAGAGCCAAGAAGAGGAGAAGAAATGCGCTAAAGACAAGAGCGTTGCTCCTGTCAAACCCAAGCAAGAAGCGAAGCCAAGGGTGCTACAGTCTGCTAAAGGGCCCCCAGTTGGTCAATTCCCCCCTATCCCATACACAGAGCCACTCTGGGGAGGCACGGCTCCAGATACTCCCTATGCTCTGGAAATCCTTAAAAACGGCACCATAATTGACACGGTGCCCCTCACAGATAAAAGCTACATCGTGGTTGGACGTCTACCTGTGTGTGACGTCCCTCTGGATCATCCCTCCATCTCCAGGTACCACGCCATCATCCAGTACCGCAGAGAGCAGGGAGAGGGGGAGTCTGTGGGGGAGGAGAGGGGCTTCTACGTCCATGATCTGGGCAGCACTCACGGCACTGTGGTCAACAAGAACAAGATCCCCCCCAAGACCTTCATCAGGATCCGCGTGGGACATGTGTTAAAGTTTGGTGGGAGCACGAGGCTTTTCATCCTGCAGGTAAATCCAGATGCTGACCCCCCAATTAATATACTGACATGTGAAAGATTACATTAAAAGCTTTGGGATGGGTCAATCTACACTTTACTACAAGCTAGGTACCAGCTATTCAAATAAAATCATAAACTAAATATAGGATTGTTTGCTTTTATTTTAAATAATTGTCTACTACAGTACATACACAAGCGCAAACAAACTTAGAATTAAATAAATATGCACAAATAAGAAAAAACATTAATATCTAAAGTATTTATGAAGTATTTTTACAAATAGAAATAGAATGGAAATTATTTAAAATGTTCTTTTACTGAAACGTTTGAATAAAAACCCAAGGACATTAATAAATAAAAAATATCAGAACATTATATTGAATACAAATATTATTCTCTCTAGTTGAGTTTGAATGCATACGTGACAAAGCCTTTTTGGACTCCATTTGGAGGTGTGTGAAATGTGTTACATTGCCTTGTTTGATGTCACTTGAATCCGTGTTGGTTGGGTTTTTGAACAACAACAAGTTAGGCTTGGGTTACATTAGTCACTACTAGCATAACACACTTACATCTCTGACTGAACTATTGATGGTGAGGTGCGTTGTGGGTTATGTAGGCCGCTGCGTTAATGGTAACGTTATGTAGGAATGCATGGAGTAATGTGTGCTTTCCCCCCCTTCCCTTGTTCCTCAGGGTCCAGAGTTTGATGAAGAAAAGGAGTCCGAGCTAACGGTGACCGAGCTGAGGGAGAGAGGCCGGAAACGGAGGGAAGAGCTGGAGAAGAGGATGACGGGAGACGGGTCCGATGATGATGATGATGAGAACGAGGAAGGCGGGCAATCTGAAGGCAGCAAGGTCCCAGGCAAACCGTCAAACGATGAGTCGGGCTGTTCTTGGGGAATGGGTGAGCTTATGTGTCATCTGTGTTGACATTTCTCTTGTTGTTGTCAACTTTCTCTTAAGAAGCACCTTAATCCTTGTTGTTCCACTTTCCTTTCATTCCATCTGTCTCTTTAAATTCACCCTGCAGGTGAGGAAGCCGCTCCGGAGGAAGACGAGAACGAGGAAAACCCGTTTTCAACCGAGTTCCAGGAGGACCAGGAAGCCGCGTACCTGAAAGACCCAAAGAAGGCTCTGCAGGGCTTCTACGACAGAGAGGGTGACGAGATTTACCGTTAATCCACAGACATCCGTTCCTTCTGTTTCTTGTGTTTCCTGACTTTAACGTGCTTTATCGTAGGAGAGGAGCTGGAGTTTGAGTATGAAGACCAAAGCCATGGCAGCTGGCTCTGCAGAATACAGTGAGTGACATTTGCAGAGTTTAAAAAACATATTTCCATGTCGTCAGAAAGTCTGTAGAGTCAAACATTCATGCTTTCATCAGGCTCCCGGTGGACGACGCCATGGGCCGACAGCTGGTTGCCGAGGTGACCCACACAGGGAAGAAGAAGGACGCAGCCATCCAGTGCTGCCTGGACGCTTGTCGGATGCTGGAGGCCAGAGGGCTGCTGCGACAGGAAGCAGGTGGGAACTCCAGAGGGAACGTATCAAAAATGTAATTAATAATACGAAGGACTGCATTAACAGTTTGTTTAAAAATACTTTTTCTAGTGTCCCGTAAGCGCAAGAAGAAGAACTGGGAGGACGAGGACTTCTACGACAGCGACGATGACAACTTCCTGGATCGGACCGGCACTGTGGAGAAGAAGAGGAACGAGAGGATGAAGAAGGCGGGGAAGGTGGATGAGCGGCCTGAGACCTACGAATCATTGGTAAATAATCTGCCTACTGTTCATGTTCACAAAACCTGTGATTATTACTGTATTCTGATCCATACATCTTTAATAATCACCTTATAGTATTCACTGTTTCCTTTATTACATGTGTTTGCTTGGAGCTAATCTCGCACGTCAGTATGTTGGCCACTCGCATTGACAAGAGTGCTGATATGGAGAAGAAAAAGGCTCAGTCCTAATAACATACTATTTCTTTGTTCCTTTTAATGATAAATCTGTTGCGCAAGGGATTGTGGGGTAGTGTTAATTTCGTCAGCTATTTTTTTATTTAGTTTTAGTCTTAGTCCTGTGTTAAATTTTCTTTTTAGTTTTAGTCATATTTAGTCACCTTCATCCTGTTTTTATTTAGTCAAGTTTTAGTCGACTAAAAGTCTGAGCATTTTAGTCTTATTTTAGTCGACTAAAACAGTAAACATTTTAGTCAAGATTTAGCACATTAACACTAATTGTGGGTCACAATAGCCCCGAAAAATGCAAGCTATTCCTCAAATGTGTGGTAGTAGGACATCCAGATATTTTTGGCATACTGTATTTGACATACAATGTATAGAGCATTTTGTGTCTCTATACCAGGGGTGTCAAACTCAATTTCATCACGGGCCACATTAACATTATGGTTGCACTCAAAGGTCCGGTTGTAACTTTAAGACTATTTTATAAATATTAAATATTTGTATATGTATTTCTATATAATGTATTATATTACATGATTGCCTCTGCATTGGATTATTATCGTATAAGGTAATAACTTCATAATTAACTACGTATGAAAGCAGAAGTCTAGGGCAAATAATTGCAAGTCTCTTCAGTGAGAATGTCCCAAAATGATTTAAAAAGAAAAGGCAAATTATGGAACAAAACAAAAACATTTTGAATTTTTTTTTTTCAAATTCTGAGAAAAAAGTCAAATTTGAGATGCATTGTGGAACATGTAGTTTATGGGCAACGTGCTTCTATAAATCATCATGTAACCGTATGTGATGCCCCTGTGGGTGCATCAGTAGAGAGGAGGTGGTGGTTGGTGGTTGGTGATTGGTGATTGGTGATTGGTGTTTGCTGTGTGCATTTGATTGCAGTGGCTCCGGGCACCTGGGTCTGGTGCTATTTAGAGCCTCTCTGCTCCTCTCTGTGGTCGCTCTCTGCTTCTCCCTGCAGGCACACCGGTTTGGTTGAGTATATTAGGAGTTTCTTCAGTTGCTTTACTTTGTGCACTTCAACACTCTCACACACATACATGTCCATACAATCCTCACCCTGCATTTACATTACTGATACCACTGACATCCACACCTCATACTTTACTGGATTTGATTTGTTTGTCCTAAATAAACACCTTTACCTACCCGTTGACATGTTGTGTCTCCGTTTTGTTGTGGCCTTTTGAGCCAGGTCGCAACAAATGGGGGCTCGTCCTACGGGTTAGTTGGTTAAAAGTTTGTGTAGTGCTCAGAGCACATGGTGTCATTTGAGCAGCTAATTAGTGGATATGGTCCAGCTGTGTGCTGGCTCTGTACTGCTATTTTGGGGACACATCATGTTTTTTGGGTTTGAGGAAGCTTTAGTGTTTGACATGGCGTCAGGTTTGGTGTGCCAATCAGAAGGTAAGATGTTGCTGCTTGTTACGCTTTTGTAAAGAGTTTTCCCCGCTAGGCTTAAGTGGCGTTTCCCTTTGGGTTGCGTCTGTTTGTTTTTTTCATAGTGTTGTGGCAACGTGGTTAGTGTCAGCTGTTTTCGGACAGCTGTCTCGGGGGCACATCCGCGTGATATCTTGGTGTTACCTGCGTGCAGGTCGCTCCATATCTCCGCCGGGTTCCAGTGCGTAATTACCCACCGCAAGCCACATGAAGACTAGGTGAGATTAGGAAGATTTTGTTTAGGCAGTTAGGGGGAAATTCTCTGTTGGATTAATCTTATGCCCATGCGTGTTGGCAGTTTGGTACTTTGCTTTCTGATTGGCTAGTATGACTTCTTTGTCAGCGTTTGTGGATGCGCCCTCAGTGTCTTTCTTAGATAATTGCCAGAAGGCGCAGTTGGTCGAAATAGCAGAGCATTATGACATTGCTGTTGTGGGGAGCAAGCGGAAACATGACATTAAAACTGTCATTGTGTCATCTTTGTTTGAGCAGGGGGTGTTGCAGAAGAGTGAGTCTGGTGCGGCAGGGTTCGTGCCGGTAGTGGTTCAGACAGCTGGTTTGACGTTCGAGCAGCAAAAGGAGCTTTTGGCCATGCAGTTTGATCAGGAGAAGTTGCAGTTGGATCAGGAGAAGTTGCAGTTGGGGTTGAGGTTGGATCAGGAGAAGTTGCAGTTGGAGATGAGGGGTCAGCAGCAGGAGGTAGAGAAGCGTTTAGAGGTGGAGAAGGTGCTGGAGGTGGAAAGGATGAAATGTGAGGTGGAACATGCTAGATTACGGCTGATGGGAGAGGGCAAGTTGTCTCCAAGGGAGGATGGTGGTGATAGGTCGGCATCAGGCAGTGGCGATATAATTTCTTACTTGCGATTAGTGCCAAAGTTCAATGAGCGTGACCCGGACATTTTCTTCACTCTATTTGAACGCATAGCAGAGGCAAGAAACTGGTCAGATTCGGACAGAGTGCTGTTACTTCAGTGTGTACTCACTGGGCGAGCACAGGAAGCCTATTCAGCGGTTTGTGGCGAAAATGCTTTGGACTATGATAGAGTAAAATCAGCGGTGTTGAAATCTTACGAACTGGTTCCTGAAGCGTATCGTCAAAGGTTCAGAAGTTGGGTCAAGGGAGATAAGCAGACACATGTGGAGTTTATCCGTGATTTAACTTCTCATTTTCAGCGGTGGTGCGCGGCAGCAAAGGTTGCAAGTTTTGACGGCCTTTGTGAGCTCATTGTCTTGGAACAATTTAAAAACAGTCTCCCTCAGCGTGTGGCCACTTATGTGAATGAACAGAACCTTCCACCGCGTTTAGAGCTGCTGAATTAGCGGACGATTTTGTGTTGACACATAAGGGCAGTTTTACTGAGAAGTATTCTAGGGGTGATTGGAAACGGGGAGAAGACAATGGCCATGCCCGCGGTGGTGCAAAGTTTTCACCAGGCTCCTCCCGTAGACTTGTAGGTACAGGGCGACCCGAGGGGGCCAAAGTGGACCTATGTCATTATTGTCGAGAAGAGGGTCATTGGAAGGGGCAGTGTCCGTTGCTGGAACCTGAGGGGAGGCCTCGTTCTTCACCACATGCTCCAGCCATGTGTTGTTCTGCCGTTTTGGTAAAAAAGCCGCAGGGTGTAGGATCGGGCATGGTGCCTGATGATAAGAAGCTGGTTTGTGCCGACTTGGATGTGGGTTCTGTTTTTGAGCCGTTCATAACGGAAGCCGTTGTGTCAGTAGTTGGTAGTGACAAGTATGTTCCGATTAAGGTGTTGCGTGACACAGCAGCTAGATACTCATTTATTGCTGAGTCAGTATTGCCTTTTTCATCAGAGACAGAGACTGGGGATGTGGTGCTGATGAGGGGCATGGAGATGGGCTTGATCCCTGTGCCACGGCATACAATAGTGCTGGATTGCGAGCTGGTGCGGGGAGTTGTGTCTATTGGCGTGCGTCCCGCGTTGCCACTTGATGGGATACAGATGATTTTGGGCAACGATCTCGCTGGTAGTGCTGTGTGGGCTGGTGTGCCACCGCCTGTGGTGGTTTCCAGGCCGTTGGCATCTGTGGAGCCAGATGAGAGCGGTTTGCAAGTTCCAAGTGTGTCGCCAATTCATACTGTTACGCGTTTGCAGAGCCATAGGATGTCTGCTGACCTACCTGTTTCAGAGTCTGGAGAATGTGGTCCAGCACGGTACCTTGAGATCGGGACAAAGGAGAGGACAGTCAAAGAGGTGAAGAACAAGAGGAGGCCGAACAAGAGGAGGCGGAAGAAGAGGAGGCCGAAGGAGGTCGGCGAGACCGATGAGCGCCTACATGCTGTGGCTCAACGCCAGCCAACCCAAGGAGGAGTGGGACCTAAAGGCAGTGGAGGCGAGGAAGCGGTGCGGGGTCGCGGGGCAGGAGTTCGGAGACAGTGGAGGAGGAGCGTCCTCCAGTCCTAAGAAGGGAAATAAAGAAAAAACTGGAGTTAAGAAGGAGGATATTGGGGTGTCGTGGATCCCTTTGGGGCCCCGTCTTAAGGGGGGGGCTGTGATGCCCCTGTGGGTGCATCAGTAGAGAGGAGGTGGTGGTTGGTGATTGGTGATTGGTGATTGGTGTTTGCTGTGTGCATTTGATTGCAGTGGCTCCGGGCACCTGGGTCTGGTGCTATTTAGAGCCTCTCTGCTCCTCTCTGTGGTCGCTCTCTGCTTCTCCCTGCAGGCACACTGGTTTGGTTGAGTATATTAGGAGTTTCTTCAGTTGCTTTACTTTGTGTACTTCAACACTCTCACACACATACATGTCCATACAATCCTCACCCTGCATTTACATTACTGATACCACTGACATCCACACCTCATACTTTACTGGATTTGATTTGTTTGTCCTAAATAAACACCTTTACCTACCCGTTGACATGTTGTGTCTCCGTTTTGTTGTGGCCTTTTGAGCCAGGTCGCAACACCGTATGATAAACATATTATATCCTTTGCAAGCTCTTGTGGGGCCACAGAAAATGAAGTCACGGGCCGGATTTGGCCCCCGGGCCTTGAGTTTGACACCCCTGCTCTATACTGAATAGTATGGTATTGGTATTTGAATGCAAGTATATTTAGGTACAATATTGACCATTGTTACCATCTAAGTTTTCTAAGTGGATTCCTGTATTTTATTTTCTACTGGTATATGTGTAAACCTTTTTAAATGTTGAAAAAAAACGTTTCTCACACCATCTTCTTGAATATACCTCTAGAATGCTCTGTTTTATCGCCTGTCATTTTAAGTTCCCCTTTAGAAAAAGCCCAATGGTTCTGATTGGTCAGTATTTCAATCCAATAATCGTTGCCTATTTTAGCCTCGACCAAAGTGGTCAATTAGTGAAAAAACGGACTTTAGAATTTATCCAGCCCTACCATCAGCATAGCTAAAAGGCATGCTACTAAAACCGCTAATTATGAATCTCTTCAGATATTGTGGAATACCATGCTGTCTCTGTTTTTTCATATTACAGTATTTACACGCTATAAAAACCACAAACCTTATAAACCACACTTTATCGCCTCTCGGTTAGAATAATGTTAATACATGCTTAAATGCTGGTGGCCACTAAAGGGTTTAGGAAGAGGCTCTTTCTTTTATTAATAGAAAAGCATTTCACTTCTTGCTTAGGAAGCACTCTATATGTAATATGTAATGCATGTTTCTGTAAAAACGGTCGTGTATTTGATTACCTTTATAGGTGTCCAAACTGTCAGAGGTGGAGAAGGAGCTGGCGGAGACTCAGAGGAAGCTGAGTGGAGGGAAAGGAGGTGAGTCCTGACAGCCTGAGTCAGCACTCTTCTGTGTACTGATCCCACAATGCCTTACTGTATGTCGCTCCCCCCCCCCCCCCCCCCCCCTCTCCCTCTCAGACTCCTCCGGCCCCTCCTCTGACGACCCTCTGGACGCCTTCATGACGGCGGTGAGGAGCGAGGTCGCCATGGACGCCGTGGAGCGCAGGAAGCTTCATGTGCACTCGGCCGACTTACGTAAAGAGGTTCAGAGGCTCCGCAAACTGGTGGAGCTGACGCGGCCCGCTCAGATGCCTTCACTGCTCCCAGGGTCAGACACAGTGCTGCGTTCAATGTCATACGGCTGAGAACTGTAGAATACACCCAGAGTTTGATAGTGTCAGCACATCCTCCCTAAAGATATATTTTAGCCACCTAAAAGAAATCAATCTCAGTTTAAGTCATCGCGTTATTTTCAATATTTGAGCTGCTTTACCTGGCATTCAGTGTCCCCTTCAGCCAGAGAACTGAATACATTACAACTCTCTTCAAAGCTACCTGCCTCCATTGAGATTTGACCGTATTCAACTCACACAAATAGTTTGTCTGTCGCTGCCTTTATGGGTGACTTTAGTTGTTTCTTCTGTGACCCTGGTGAATCTAACCCTATGAAACACACATTACCAACAATAACACAGACGGACTATCTATTCCAGGCCAGAGTAAACCAACAATTTCTGTGTTCAGTGAAGTACAATGTTGGTTTTGTGAATGTAGTTTGGTGGCTTTGAAGGAAGCACAGATTCGCTTCAGATCCCCTCCAGAGAGGACTGTCTGACAGCGAGATAAAAGGGTGAAAATATTCTAATTATAGCGTACACCTATATTGTTTAAAAGTAACAAATCAAATAGAATTTTTTTTGGTGGGCTTGTTTTAAAAAGTGGTTAAAGCTTCTGCCTATTCTTACAAAGTGGGAGCATCTACGATACATTGATGTGGCGAGTACCTCTTACACAACCTGCTTTAAAACATCCAAACTATCCCTTTTAAAGTGGAGGAATTTCATTCATATCATTTTTGGGGTAAATTCCCAACATGAAATTCATAAAAAAAATATAACTTAAGCCATATTAAAATGTTCAAACGGTATTTTGATGTGTGTTTGTCACAGTGGAAGCTCAGAGCCGGAGAAGCCTAAAAAGTCCTTACCGATGTTCGGAGCCATGAAGGGAGGAAGCAAGTTCCGACTGAAGACCGGGACCATCGGGGTGTGTGTTGTCCGGCGTCTTTCATGTCTCTAAAAAAAACCTTTCTTTGCCGTCTTTTTACTCAGCTTCTTTCTCCTACTGATGTTTCCTCCTCTCATGTAGAAGTTGCCTCCGAAGCGCCCCAACTTACCCGCAGAGCTCTTCAACATGAAAGAACTTCCACCCAGTGGAGAGGAGGAAGAGGAAGAAAAGGAGGAGGAGGAAGCAGAGAAAAACGAGGATAATGATGATCAAGAGGGTGAAACTAGGTCTGAGAATGATGATGAAGAGTCTGAAGCATCCACGTCTCTACAGAAGACGCAGAAACGGAGGTCACAAGAGCCCAAAGGTAAAAAGCCTTAAGATTTCGAGGAATTTTTAAGTAGGTATATTTAAAGAGGATAGTAACTCTTCTTCTTCTTCTTCTTCTTCTTCTTCTTCTTCTTCTTCTTCTTCTTCGTAGTTTTTGTGTACACCACTAGGGGGCAGTATGTGTTACCTATGTGAATAGCATGCTGTTGAACCTAGGGTAAAGAAGTACTTAGATTTTTTTATTAAGTTAAAGAAGCAATACTACGTTTTTAAAAACATTCAAGTTAAAGTCCTGCTTTCAAAAGTACCAAAGTATTTGCATCAAAAAGCACTAAAGTTAAAAGTACTCGTTATGTGTGATGGATTATTTATGGATTTATATTTGTTATGAACTGATTATCTGAATCTGTAAAGATTCTACAGCTGTCAGATCATGTAATGGAGTAGAAAGTACATATTGTGTTCCAAAATGTAGTGAAATAGAAGTATACAATTAAAAAATACTCAGGTAAAGTAGAAGTACCTCGAAATGTAATTTGTTACATTCCACTACTGTTGATGTTTTATTTTAGAGTTATATAAAGAAAAATGATGTGTCTAACAAAGTGAAATCTATGGAGTGTGGTTTTAAACATTGTTCCTGTATTAATAATCACACTTTAATTATTGCTTGTACCAATTAATAATAGAGCCAGGCCGCAAACCGAGGAAGAGTAAGGAGTGTGATGAAGTGGAGAAGAAGGGTCCTCAGGCTGAGACCCCAACGAGTCCAGGTGGATACTGTGTTTTCTTCTTTCCCTATTAGTCTCCAATGCTGGTTATTGTGTTTTAATGCTTCCTCTCTAATGGGCTTTACCTCCATCTCTATGGGAACAGGAAGTGATGGAGAGCCAGCGGCACAGCCCAGCCCCAGGAAGAACGTGAAGAAGAAAGTGATAGGCCCCAGCAGGGTGGGTCATCACACATAACAACACATATTTCTATTAGTAAGAGTGTGACGTAGAAGTGTTATCATTCTCGTGGTTTCCCACATCCCCACAGCCACCGAAGCAGCTCTCTGAAAAGTATCCAGAGGACGACCCGGATTATTGTGTGTGGCTGCCTCCGACAGGTACATATCAGCACAAGACTCCAATACTTTCTGACCAACTGATCATGTACTCATGACTCAATCTCATTAAGTCACTTGTTTAACATACTGCTATTGCTCTTTGTTCTGGTGAGTGTGATCAAAGTTATTTGTCTCTACATGTAAACCTTAAGCTTTTTCAATGCGTTTGGACTTTTTTCCAAAGGTTGCATCAAAGGGGCCCCATCATGCTTATATTCAGGTTCATGCATGGGCGTCACAGCCATTATATGATGGTGGGACAAGTCCCCCCCCACCTTTTCAAATGATTAGTTTAGACCCCCCCACTTTTACCATGTGGAAAGTCCGTGCATCGGTCTATCCAGTCTTCGCACTTTAGAGCGCTGTGTCAGTGCTTCATTATCAAATCCATTCCACTTGCTTATTGAGAGAATGCCCAAATCAATGAAATTCCGCACCATGTTTTCACTGCTACTTTGTACCAAGGCAGATTCTCAGAGCCGTACACATGCTACGTTTTTTGCGTATCTGTGTCTTTAGTTGTAAACCCAGTGGTGATCGGTTCATCTGTCATATCATACAATAAAGCCATCGAAAAGAATAGGATACAGCATAAAAGTTATTCTGGGTCTTTGTGTGTGTGTGTGTGTGTGTGTGTGTGTGTGTGTGTGTGTGTGTGTGTGTGTGTGTGTGTGTGTGTGTGTGTGTGTGTGTGTGTGTGTGTGTGTGTGTGTGTGTGTGTGTGTGTGTACGCACGCTAACATACATAAGGAGTTGTTTCTACAACAAGGAGGAGGAGAGCTCTCTCCTGTCAGACAAATCTTATAACGTCATCTCAGGGAGGTAGAGGGCTCTCTGAGTGTTTCGATAGTTAACTTTAGTCAGTAAGTTATCTCATATAAACGAGTATTTCCAAGGCACACCTTTTGATATGATCATTATACAAAATAAGAGAATAACAGGTATGAAATTATTCCAACTCAATACTATAGGACAGTAAAACAAAAATACAGTTTAAAATGCATAGTGATTTGTAAAATATGCACAAAGAAAAAGTAAGTCTGTTTCAAACAGTACTGTTTCACATGGGTGTTTTTGAGAGATGTATTCATAGATTTAGTATTTAGCACCAGATTGATGCATTCAACATTTAAAAAAAATCTTCCCGGGGGAGCATGCCCCCGGACCCCCAAGAGGAGGTGAGGTCCACCACCTGCCCACACCCCCTGTTAAATTGTCCTACCCACATTGAGGATGCTTCCTACGCCCATGGGTTCATGTATTTAGTGTCTCTACTGTGACATGTCTCCACGCTTTAATGTTCAAAAAGCTCTTTATTACTCATACTTCTCGTGCTGCAGCACCTCTTTTCACCCTCTGTCTGAAACCAGAGTCCAGTCTGCTCTGATTGGTCAACCGCTTAGATATGTCCTGCCCATAAGCCTCTCGTACAATGTTTCGGAGCGCTAGCCAATAGAAGTGTGAGTGTTACATAGTGATGTCACTATGTAAATACCGTATTAGGGAATCTTTAAATTCCTTGTATTTGCGGACTAGGCCTCAATCTTCACACCTTTTCCCCAAAGGAGGAGAAAGCTGGATAATAGTTGTATTCAGATATGAAACAAAGTAGGTGCCCAGGATAAGGACAAGGCTTCTGTTTCTTTAACCTGACAAACACTTGTTGACAATGACATGCTTGTAGTTTCCTGGCCTACTCAGCACAGGAATCACAGGGAAGTGAACAGGCTTTCATGGTCTATTACTGCGGCGGAAATTGCAGCAACATCATCATTGTTTGCTCAGGAATGCACAACAAAGTCACCCAAAAATGATAAGATAAGCTTGAATGAAAATAAATGTGAAACAGCTGCCAAACCGAACTTGGAGTTGGGCTCAGAACTAATTCAGATGAGTCATGTTAGGATTGTGATTAGTTAGAAAAGGGACATCTTATTCTGTTGGTGATTTCCTTTCTCTGAACATGAATTGGTGATCACTTTGATGCTAATTCTCTCTTTTTCTGTACTCAGGTCAGTCTGGAGATGGCCGCACACACCTCAACGACAAGTTTGGCTACTGAGGGGAAGCAAAAGAGAGAGAAAGCTCTTGTGTGTCCGCTCCGGCAGCTTTTATTCTGCGTACAATACCTGCAACACAAAGCCTGCAGTCTCCTCAGCGCCGACCATTACCCCGTGTCTGCCAGTCCCTGCGAGGCGTTCAGGGGCCTGCAGAAGGGAAATAATGCAGCACCTTTCTCTATCTTTGCATGCTCATAAGCAAAAAATACATTCTATTTCGCATTATCTGGCAAGCCCTGTGAGCAGACACTGGGCAGGCAGCCCGCTGGCAGCCCGCATACCACCCATGACAATAATAGAGATGAAAGCCTTTTTTTCTTTTACTTTTAATTCTTTATCATCCAAGCAGAAAATAAAACAAATCAACAGAGCATGAGCGGTAACTGATCTGAATTCAGCTCTCTGGCTCTTGCAGTTTGAATCCACCTGACATCCAAACGGCGTATTTGGCATCATTTTAAAAAAAAAAAAAAAATGTTTTATTCTAAAGGAGAGTGTGGAGAAAGAGAGGGAGAGCACTGAAGCAGCTTTTCTGACCATCTGGACACTTGGATGGCTTACTGCTTGAAACGCAAGCTGATAATGACTCAAGCTAAGTGGCGTGTGTGCCTGCGTGTACACACACACACACAACCTTCTCAAAGTTCTCTTTTTAACAAGATTGTCTTTAACGATGACTCAGCGATTGGTGTGTTTGCCCAGAGCAGGATTCCTCTCTCTGTGAAATCCCACTCAGTGCTGTTGGTATACCGCCATACTCCACACCCTCAAAGTAAAGAATTGTATTTTTGTTATATAAATGTTAAATAAAATTGTCTGTACATTACCTGTTTTACTGTTTTACACACTTCACATTCATCCTCTTATTCCTTCCCCCTACATTCTGGGTCTTTCTTCATCAGAAGCTGCCTCACGCACACACACACACACACACACACAGTGTTTCTCAGCGAGTAATCTGGCACCGAGAGGCTCGTGGTGTTGGCTGTTGATCTCTGCCGTGATGTTCTGTGCTGTGACCCACTAATCACTGACGGAAAGCACTCCTCCCTGCGCAAAACACCAGAGGAGTCCGCTGTCGTTCACCTGGCACCTTATGGACGATGTTCCAATGATAAAACATACGCCTATCAGAATAAAGGGATAGTATGAGGTACTGTTATGGATGTGGGCAGCAGGAAATCCAAAGTCAGCTTAATTAAAAAAAGGCTAAGTCAAAAGAAATGTCTATCAGGTAAAGCTGCTATATTTAAAATATATAGCAGCTTTACCTTGCTGTGCTCGACAATATTTCCTGATGTAGAATGAAAGTATGCTCTTGCTAATGTTGATGGAGGAACTTGTAAATAAAATATATGAAATGGGTGACCATGAAAATTAGAAATCAACTTAATATCTTTGATGAATTATGGGAAAGAAGGATGGGTTGAATACCATAAAAGATAACTAATACCCTTTGATTAGTTGTTGATGATTAATGAATCAGTAGTGCAATTTTATTTTAATATCCATGATCTTGCTAAAGCTACCAGACTCCAGTGAAATGTTTGAACTGGCGGGTCGCTGATCTACCGGTACCCTGAAGGTTTAGTACGTTAGTTTTACTTTGTGACTTTAAACTACCAACACAATAACACAAACTAACAGATGGAGGCAGCTGTAGACCAGCAACCCCTGAATGATTTGAAAAGAACATGGATAACAGCATCAGTTCCAACATTCAAACTATCCCTTTAGGTGAAGTGGTTGTATCCAGTAATATATATATATATACAAATGTAAACTGCTCCAAATCCAATGAACAAGAGGCCACAGGGCATTTATTGATTCATTTTGTGCAACGATGGACGTCACAATGTTACATTCACTTACTTCGGCGAAATCTTAGTTACAGTGGTGACATCGTGTTTAATCGAGAACTACCTCAAGTTTCATTCAATACAACAGGAATGTGATTTCAAGGCATTAAGAGATCTTAAGAAAACACTGGGGTGTCTTCAGAACACCAGCAGACCTCTTCTATCTAGAAAATAATGAGGTACAATATTGGAAAGAAATAAAGATGGCGCACTATGTAGGCCAAATGCGCAGCAAACTATTTTCATACTTCCTTATTTCCACATACCTCTCTTTCTGCACAAACAGTGGAACCCATGCAAGGAAAGAGGATACAAGTATTCGTAACCTGGACTAGAAAGTGACAAATTCAAGAAGCTTACGTCGTGACAGGCGGACTACTATACTACACACATGTCGTACATGTTTGTTATAGCTCCTGCATACTCAATAAACACATCCAGAGTATTTTCAGACGGACGATATGTGACCACTGGCTATGTTTACCTCAACAATAACAAGATATCCGATGACTTGTTTGACTTTGATGACATGTTTACTATATAAAGTTACCCAGAACCTTACAACATGTCCAGTAATCACATCAAAGGAAGAAACCTTGGATTGTGTAACATGCATTTTTCCCTTGAATATTGTTCCAGAGCTAAATTCATTTTTCAAAATGGTTGGTCCCTTTGTACCACCTCTGGTCGTCAAGTCCATGTTAGCGTTATTCGTCCTCCAAATCGCAGGGCCTTTTTCAGAGACGTATGCATAACCTGAAGAATCCTTAGAATTGTTTGAGGCCATTTTATTCCCCAAATGTTGTTTTTTAGTGGAGAGAAATTATCAAAGTAACAGGGTGGGATTACCTGAGTGTGCAAATAGTTTGACCGTGGAACAAACGTCTTTTCTCGTGCGGTCCCTTTTAGAACAATCACTTCTTGGTCCCAAAGCAGAAAGCTGTAAAAAAAGAAAGCAGCCATCTGGGAATGAAGAGTGGTGGAGGATTATCTGGTGGTCATTTGTTGTTTTTACGAGCAGGGGGGATCCTCGGACGGGGTCAGGGGACTGCAGGGGGGCACTGTACTCAAGGAGCGGAAGGCGAAGATGGAGGGGTCGTAGGTGTACCTTGGGGGGGGGCGACTCCCCGTCAGGTTCTGTGGACAGAGAGAGACGAAAGGACATGATGAGAGACAGAAGTTATGTAAGAGCCACCTAAGTGCTTATTCTTCTGTTGAGGAGAGATGTTTACGTTGGCATGACAGATTAGGCTAGGGTTAATATATACAACAGGATATTGCAAAACAGTTGAACTCCGTTATGCCACTGAGGAGATGGAAGTCTGCAAGTTCAGATCATTTTCAGCCTATTTAACGTGTAGTCGTACACTAGTTATTAAATACAGTGTCATAGCAAATGGCTTTGGAACGGTAAAAAGTGTATTGAAAGTAGCAGCGTCACGGCAGGTTATTTCCTGGGAACTCGTCGGTATTGGATCGGTCAAGCATCTTGACCGATCCAATACCGACGAGTTCCCAGGAAATAACCTGCCGTGACGCTGCTACTTTCAATACACTTTTTTTCTGATTTACCTGCCTCCCGTGAGTACGTTGTGTCTTCACGAAAGGTTTCAATTATTTATTTAAAAGACTCAGAACTAAGATTTCCTTTCAGACTAAATGCCCTAGAAACTGTCAATTGGATAATCGGCTACTTGAAAAGGGTTGGAAGATAGTATGGATGAATGGCTTCTTACCAGCCTTTACTCATAGTATTATTTGGACAGTTACAGTTTGAGCCAGTTTTGTTCAAATTGCCAAAATAAAATGGACAGTATTGCTAATAATAGCTAGTAGCAACCTCTGTGGTCAATGCAACATAAAAGACTATAAAGATACGCAGATATGGGCAATTTGTTAGGAAGACACAGTTCTCAACAAGTCCATTTTGTAAACGTTTTTATCAAACAGAAACATAAAGACGATCTCAGTTTTCATTTGACTAGTTTTTCCTCTTTTGCTTTGACTCTTGAAATGCCTCTTTTCTTTGTTGAATGAGTTCTGAAACAGCTGTATTTGTATTTGTATTAACCACACCAACCACACAACATTGAGCCAGTCTCACAACCCAGAAACAATCCAAATGTGAGTAAAACTAAGAACTTGAAATATGACGTGTTGGAAATATCTGTTTCAGAAGGCTTCTAAAGTGGCTTCTAGAAACCTAGAGAAAGAAGTTACAGTATCAAGTCACTGTGAGAAAGTGACTGAAAACCAAACTAGCAGAGATGGGAAACAACTGCACTCCTAAGAACATTTCACACTGATACTTTTCGTTCAAACTGCAGCTTTGGTGACATAAACCCCTCACAGAGCAACCCCCGTCTGAGCAGAACCGCACTTCTTGTGTTTCTACAAGTCCTCCGTCTAAAATTAGCCTGGGTCATTTTCCTCCCTGCAGGAAACAGCAGGAAATGACTTTGTTGGATTTGGCAGTGAGGCAGCACTTTCTCCAGAGTCTGGGGAGAGTGTGTGAGAAGGTGGACTGAGAAAGATTAGGACCTTGAGACAGATCCGCTGTCATTAGAAGTTGATCCCATGGAAAAAACTTGAGTGTGTGTTTAAAAGGACACCTATATATTCTCATTGTAGAACTGAGACAGATGCACTATGTAGCTGACTGACTCTATTCAGTGCTACTGGAATGTACTCAGTGACATCAATGCATATGAAATAAGCCTCCATTAACTGCGCATGTGAGCCTAACAGGTGTTGCTATGACTTCAGCCAACATCTTAAGGGATTCAGTGCCGACAACTGAGTCACAGTTACACAGCAACAATTCCCAAAACCACTTAGAGATGTTTTATCTACCGATGTTTGTATAAAACAGGCGAAAAGTGAGAGGTGAACAAACAAAGCATATCCCAAGAACAAGTTACAGTAAACTCAGATGTGGACGTGTTAATGAGTTGGCCACATGGTAGCTGTGAGTCAGTCCAACTTTGAGGGGGTGTGTTGTACTTCAGGATGAGTTGTCTTGTGGTCACATCTGTAGTTTGCTGGACATTTAGGGCCAAGATGGGTCAAAAAAAGTGCAGGTCCCAAAGGTGCTTGTAGTCCCAAAGGTGCATGCAGTAGGAGGGCCTTTTTCTACGGGCATTCAAAGCCGAGTTAAAACACCAGTAATATTTCACTTGTCCTGGAGAGGAACTACCTGGAGAAATGCCTTTCGAGGGATTTTATGTTTTAAGTTATCCCTCTTGACCTATGATGTATGCTTCAGTTTGCATATCTGAAAAGTCTCAGCACTGTGTTTCTAGCCCAGTTAAAGGAATAGTCGAGTTTATTACAAGGATGGATTACTCCGTGGCCCAGGGGTTCAGGGGGGGGGCTAAACCTGAGCCTCTGTGTGAGGTGATTGCTATGTTGGAAAGTCAAAGGACTTCAAAGTAGGGATTTCCTGACTATTGTGTTTGTTGCTTCTGGTCTAATTGTCTATCAGACCAAATGCTTCCATTGATGGTTGGCATATGTACCCTAAGGTATTTTGTATATTTGTGGTGAGCAGGTCTAGTGTGGATGTGCTGTGGCAGGGAGCCTGTGACACCGGGAACAAAACATATTTCATTCTTTCTAGCAGGCAAGTCTTTGGCTAAGCTAACCAATGGCTGGCCGTAGCCTCATATTAAGCATGCGGGTATGAAAGTAATGGTGCATTGTGTTTGTACTTATTCAACATTTCCAAGTTCTCAGTAGTACATTTTCTCTGAAGTTAGATTTCCAGTTCCAAAATTTGAGAGAACCTCACCATATCTGACCTTAAAATCCGAGACTGCCGGTTACCGTATCGACTAAGTGATAGCTGTACTAATATAGAGCTATTTTAGCACCAGTCTTATGTATGTCTTATTAAGTCAGTTGTACACACAGTGCTGTCCTACTTCTATCCAGGGATATGTTACTGCAGCTATATAAGCACATGTTGTGTAGTTATCAACTGATGCAACTTAGAACTTGGTTTTTCGACTTGATGTACAGGAACACGCTCCGATTTACGACTTCCCAGCACTAAGGAAAAGCTCAATTATAATAATCTCATCCAACTCTCTGCACAAAAGCGATAAAGCGCAATTGACAAATGTTAGGCTACTCCTTAAACTGTTTTTTAATCTGTTTGTCCTAATGCTAAGACCAATAATGCCTTTGCATCCCATCTAAGCCATGCAGTTTACTTCAATAAAAACGGTATGCAGAAAATTGTTCCTTCAATTTAGTTTTCCTCTCCACTCTCTGCACCATTTCCCTCCCCTCAATCAATCTTCGCCCTCCTCTCCTCCCTTTTCTTAACGGTGGCTGTAATCAGACTCCATCACTCTTGCCTGCTGCAGCCTGGGAAGCTCTCATCACCCTATTCTCCTATTCACCTCCAACCCCTAGAGGGGGGAGGGCCTCCACAGCAGCAGGGGCAGGCCAAAGCTGTGTTTTCCTACTGCTTCAATACAAACCCCCCACCTCTTTAAACATAACCACGACCATCGACCTCTACTCCCGTAACAACTCCCATGCTTGAATCCGGTCTGGAAGCCGGGGCCCCATCCAGATCCAGTGTCTCTCTTTTGGATTCAGGCCAGGAAACCCAGGGTTGACAGCTAAAGAGGGAGAGGGAGATAAACCGAATGGTACGGGAGAGAAAAGACAGAGACGGGAGGTGGTTCACTTTGCCCCGTGGCATAAAGGGTAGAAAGTTAACACAAGCTTCTAAATAGCCCAAGAATCCAAGGTACTCACTTTAAGGAACATCTATAAAGTGCACAGACCTGACCAACAGGGAAAACACTGAGACAGAGGATAATGAGCAATATCTCCATGTATCAGCGGAGTTAAACAGATAGCAGCCATCCAGGCTATAAATGGAAAATGACTTCATCTCTGGAAATACACCACAAGGGACCCGACAAACACTCCGCCTCCTCTTCCTCCTCAGCTCCATCTCTCAACGAAGCTCTCTTGTTCCTCCTCAAACACTCGCAAAAATCACTTTTTTACATTTTTGTACTGCTCATCCATACTTCAACATGGAGGATAACAGCGCCCTAGATGCTGTTACAGTTGGTGTGTGTGTGTGTGTGTGTGTGTGTGTGTGTGTGTGTGTGTGTGTGTGTGTGTGTGTGTGTGCATAATAAGTGAGTGCGATAAGGTTCCGTTGACACTAACCCACGCAACGTGATAATAACGTCACTTTTCTCACCACACTGTGCATCCTTCTGGAGTACCCTGCGCTGTGCCAAGACGCCCAGGCTTGTTCCAGTCGGCTCTCCAGCATGCTCCCCTTACCCACCACATAACTGAATCACACTGTTGCAGTTGGTGGATGATTATTGGAGGTTGTGTTTTGGAAAACCGCTTTACAGGAAGATCAGTAGGGACACAATCTTGGGAAAATACCTTTGTGTTTACGAAGGTATTTAGGCGAGTTAATGTGCACTTCTTAGACCACTAATGGGACAAGTGGAAAGCTCCGTTATTAAAGGCTGTTGAGATGAAGAGATCAAAGAAACTTTAACAAGAAAAGAGCGCATTTTTCTTCTGGTAACTTTGTTGTAGGTATCACTGCAGTTAGCGGTGTTAGTAAACGGAATGCGATCAGATTTTCAGACGTTGCTCTCAGGCATGGCTCGGTTGCTAGCAGGGCATGGGAACAAACACTGCTGCCAGATGCTGTCCCAGTATGCAGTTGGATGGACATCAAGGTGCTGGCGACAAAACAGGCCGGGCTGTTAACGGGGCTGTGCCACCTTATCACTGCTGCAATGAACACCCTGATCAGAAGTGCCCAAAATGGGTCTCCATTAAAGGGAAAGCAGGTGCTGTGTGTTCATTTTGGTACTTCTATACTAACATTTGCTGATTTGAGTATATTAGTGCGTCTCCATGAGAAGTATGGCAAATGCAGTGCACTAAGAGCACCTGATGGTTCAATCAATCGGGTCAAATGTTGAATGTGGACCTCTGAACACTTTTCACCCTCAACAACTGCCATCTTGGCTACTAACGGAAGTTTCAAGACCATCCGTGATCACAGTTTCTCCAGTGAAAACAACACTAAACAAATAATAGTTACTCATGTCAAAGGAAGTTAAAGTTCATTTTATTGGGTTAATTGACCATGTAATGATTTGCTACAATAAAAACGAAACAAATAGCAAACAATTACGTAGCTAAGAGCGGCAATGGTCTCTTTTGCTGAGGGCACAGCAGCCGAGTGTGATTTGAGAAAACACTACCCGGTCAAAACTCAGCAAGTTCCCAGTGTCCGACATGTGTACAAAGGGGAGTACCCAAAATTGAGACACAATGTGTGTGTGCACTTTCAGATAAATACCACTGGTATAAACCATTTTCAACAGGTTTTTGTTCAACATACAATAAATTGTTTGCATTGTTTGCAACACAACACTACAAGAGGCTTTTGTTTGTGGTGAGTTAAAATATAAAACGTACCCGCATCTTTATGGTCCGGGTTTTCCCTCCGCAATTCTTTTTCAACAGCATTTTCTGTGGAGAACAAGAATGCACAATGAGAGCCTAGAAGATCATACAGTAAAACCTTTACACTCTGTCTGTAAATACACTTGTACTATGAACCCAAAAAAGGAACTTTTTATGCTAGTTGTTTATGCATGTGAATGTTGAATCGGATCAAGCGTATTACTAAAAGTCAACCAGTTATTGATGACATTATAAACAGCAAAATTGGACGTGACAAGAAGTGCATATCTTGGCAGTCGATGAACACGTGAAGCAAATCCAGCTGTCTCACTAAACTAAACAGTCAGTCAATGAAGCTTATGCAATATCCTGTCTCCCACTCCCATGTCCACAGTGGGGGTGGATGGACCACACAATCATCGAATTGTCTCCAGTTGGGGAGGTAGCTTCTAAGGGGGGAGGGAGCCCAGGAAAGAATGGAAACATAAGACTCCTGCTGTTGTGATGTGGGAGAGAGCTGGTGTGCACTTGCCCTCATGCTCACCTCCCGCTAGCTCTTATCTTTTTTTAGTTTTGTCAATGGGAGCACAGTCCATGTGGGTGCAAGCTGCTCTGACATGAATTAAAAACGGAAATTCACTTCAGCCTCCCAGAAAAAGTTATAGTTTTTTATTTTACGTGATTAACTGACCCTCTTGTTCAATCACAAAGATATGATCTCTTTCAAAAGTACCATATATTTGTATTTATAGGTTTTAGCTAATTTACTACAAACTTTCAATGTGCCAACACACACACACACACACACACACACACACACACACACACACACACACACATGTTGTGACCTGCCAGCTAGCATACCGTTTGGGTGTGTGTTGTAGTTATTAGAGAAAAAGACAACAAGTAGGTTATCATCATTATCATTATCATTGTTATGGGGGGGGGATTTAAAATATGTTGCCTGTGTGTGTGGCGGTTAGACATGTATCTTTTATTCCATTATTTTGTCGTGTAGAACACCTGTTATACAAATGAAGTTGCTTTGGTTTGCCTTATATGTGCTAATCTCTAGTGAGAGCTACAATATTAACCACTGCTTTTATATCAATATCTACAGTTGTCTTATATCTTCAAGTCTTATTAAATCAGTTCTCTTTTCATCTACACTTCAAAATGCATTCTTGCACAATTCTAATCTTGTTTTAAAAACATGAAATGCCAAAAATAAAACTATTCAGCCAGTTCCTTTTCATACGAAATGAACAGACACTAATTAGTTTAAAAAACAATGTTATAATTGAGAAATAGCTTATGATAGGGAAACCAGCACATTGGCTAAATCATGTCACTACTATGGTCCTACATTAGTGTGTAGTTTTATTTTCTAGAACTGCGCCATTTTAGTGCAGATATCACATATGACATATTCCTCAAAAGCATCTGCTACACAAACTGTTGTTCTTTCATCAGGCAAACAATGACAAACATTGGCACTGCCACATCTAAGCAAAACATCTGAGCAAATGTGCATGGGTTAACATGCATGATGGACTATCAGAAAAGGAAACCAGCGGCTGACCCTTCAACTCTGCCCTTGATGAAATAATGAGATAAATTGTGTAACTACTGCGTTGAGCTAATGTGGATCATACCGGAGCTACGTAGCCTTGTTTACCAACCACTAGCCTTAGACAGTCCTGGATCAGTTGATTAAGGAAACCACAATTTGACTTTGAGATTGTTTCTCCATCCTACCAACAATATTTGTAACATTTCCTGAGAAGATTAAACTCCTTGTTAGTTAGAAAATGGAGACAAAGGGGTAACAATTACAGCTCCCCCAAATGTGCCATCAATCTTTAATTAAAGGTGACCTATCATGCTATATTTAAATGATATAGTGTATGACCATACCTATATAAGGTATATTTATACATTTTATTTTTCAAAATACCAAACAGATCATTTTTTAGCCATGCCTCGTTTCGCTCATTTTCGCTTTATTCCAAACCTGCCTATGAAAATTCTGAGCAGCAGCTGACCACGCCCCCAGCAGAAGAGCCGGCGAGAGTCACGTTACCATGCTTGCTGTGATTACGAGTGTGGAATACACATGTAATCTCAGAGCAATGCATGTGTTCAAGCATATTATCAATTTGATCCAGAAACTGAAGCAGCGGAGGTTTTGGTGGAGGTGCAAACATCTCGGTTGCAGCAAGACGTTTCTGAATGGTTAGTTGACAAGCTGTTGTCCCTATTTATTTTTACTCTGTTTGTTACGATGCTTGCTACTTATTCCGTTCATACTTTGGCTAATTAGCAAGAATGCAATGTGTACAGTTTGTAACTTAGAGTTTGTAACGCAAACACAGCGATACATATATATATTTATAAAGGGAGACATTCATATTTTCAGCATAATATATACAATGGCCTCATTGTGTTTAATAGTTTACAGTCCTTTTCTTCCAACATCGTGCAACAACCGTTGGAAAGTTCAATAACTTAGGGTGATAAAAAGTATAACTCCAACACCTCAGTTGTCAGCAATGTGTGTTTCATGTGTTTTAAAAGCTCAGTTATTGACTTCTTTCTAAAGGGGTACATGTGCAACTTGCGCCACGATGCCTTCTGAACCGGAGCATGTGCTACATGGAGATACCACACGTAACATTAGCTTCACTAAGTTGTCTGTTTAGAGAATACATTTTTCACATGTCATTCAATATATGTTTATCACACTAGGTGTAAAGACGGATGCAGGAACATGAGGACTCTGTAACCTGTGTGGTGGACCATCCTGGATTGGAGCCTGTGTGCCTAAATGTGTTCTCCCTGCAGAATGCATTGAATATTTACAGAGCTGAACACCGTTGGACTACAGTTGAGGCAAATAGAGCACTGAGTGGTTTGTTTGTTTTGACTGAAATTGTAAAACGAATGCTAATATTGTTCATGGAAATAAATACTGGTGTATATGGCTTTATGCAATCTTTCATTCTGTCATTGTACATGTACTATTATATACTACACAGCAATGGCATAACACACCCATGTGTACGACAAAAAAAGTCCACACACAACCTTATGCTTTTGAAATCAGAATATTCTTTACCCATCCCAACATGAATAATCACGACACACTTGATATCAACTCGGAACTTTATTGTCAAAATCAACGGTTATTTGAACCCATAAAAAACAGGAGCTTTGTGAGCTGGTGCTGGGGCTTCCATGGAGAGAGGATCAGAGTGGTGATTCCGGCCTGCGTTGTCCTCTGATCCGTGAAATGTCTATGTTAGGTTCAGACAGCAGCCAAATTGAACCGTGTGGCATACCCGGCGATGACCTCCTCCCTGTCAGGTTGCTCATAATGGTGCAGGGTCCACAAAGACTTGGTCGAAGATGAGGTCCATCAAGTTGGCCACGTAGCCTGTGCAAGGTTAAAAAAAGCACAACAAAAAAAGTGGTTTAGATTAGTATATGCATGTCGTCAACAACAACATACCAGGGCTTTAGCTCCGTTTTACTCGTGGTGTGTGTCCCCTCGCATACATACATACAGTGTTGTATCCTAACACACCCCCATTTATATTCATGTGCGCAAACAAGTAAACATGCAAAAAACGGCATGTCTCATTAGCTTAGCATAGCTTAGCTTACAGATCGATGATATATGATCGTTCTTACAGACTACAATCACAAAAGCTTTTACATAACGCTGGAAAAAACGGCACTTACCTCCAGAAGATTACGTTTGTTATTATAACTTACTCAATATGATTTTTTAGAGGATACAAAATACTAATACATAGGAGAATAAATACTTGTGTTATCGGCTAGGCTAGGCGTGGCTTTACAGCCTTCACACAGATCGCCATTACGGCAGTCTGAACATGTTCGCAAATGCCTGATAATTAAAATAAAAGACAAAGCAAAGACTGCGGAGCGTACAAAATAAAATGTTACAAGAACATATAAACACCTAACCGATTACTAGTTGGGGTTGAGGCGACATTGATACGGCGAAGCTACATGCTACATGCTACATACTACAAGCTAGATATAGCTTTATCAGGAAAAACACCGCTAAATAAAAACTTACAGCTTCAGAATTGGATGTGTCCTCACTGGCCTGGTCCCGGGTGGTTGGTATTGATCCCGGGTGTAGCATTAGTTTGGAGGCATATCCGTGTTGGACTTGAGAGAAGTTCATAAACATGTCCGTGGTTTAACTGGCTTAGACATCCTGCCAAGAACAGGCAAAAACACAGATGTGCCTGGGGTTGATTTAGCCTGCCGATAGCAATGCACGTGGCCGTGGCTCATTCCCCTGATAGGTGGAGAGTTGACCAATAAGCGGAGTACGTCTTTGTGACGTAGAAAAGTGTCGGAATGTGGATCCATTTTTTTCAGATCCGTTGCAGCCCCTTTTTTAGAGATTTGGCGAAGGAGGAAAATAGAGAGGGTTGTGTTTTCTGACACTTGGTGAGTTCCCTGGAACACCGGGGACACATAATCATGTATAAAAGACGTACAAAGGTGCATTTTGCATGATAGGTCACCTTTAATGTATAAGAAAGAAAATCCTGTCGCAGACTGAAACCCACCTGGTTCGAGTGCACCTTGGCCAATAAAATAAGAATAATAGAGGGGTTAGGCTTATTAGAAGCTATTGCAGTAACACTTACAATGGATTGGCTTATTGACGCTAATGTACTTACATTAGCGTGTAAGTACATTAGCTTTCTTGACTTTGTATCTCCATCAGCTAAATTAAATGTAATCTCTCATAAGGTTCCAAAAGAAAATAACTCAACTAAAGAAAGTATGTGGTCTAAAATAAGTTTAGTTTAATTGGGCCCCATTATGCTCATGTTCAGGTTCATATTTGTATTTCTTCCCTCTACTGTGACATGTCTCCATGCTTTTATGTTCAAAAAGCTCTTTATTTGCTGCAGCTCCTCTTTTCACCCTCTGTCTGAAACCAGCTGGCTGGCTCTGTTGTGATTGGTCAACCGCTTATTTATGTTCTGTCCCTTAGTCCAGTGGTTCCCAAAGTGGGGGGCGCGTCAGAGGCATGACAGGGAAAAAAAATCATAATTTGAAAAATCATTGATTCGAAAATAATATGATGCAGTACAGTACTATTACGTCTGGGTCTCTGTGTTTCATTAAAGCTCGGCTCTGTGTGTGTGTGGAACGAGCCATTTTGTGTGTGTGCGCGAGCGAGAGAGAGCGCACCGGTACAGGATCGTTGTTGTTGTACGCTAACGGATATAAGGAGCTTTTTCCACAACAAAGTGGAGGAGAGTCCACTCCTGTCAGACTGAGAGACTCAGTGAACTAAAGGACTCTCTGAGTGTTATCTCAGTGGGTCTCAAACGTTTTGGTCACCATCAATGTAAACAATTATTTCCGAGGCACACGTTTATATGATCATTATAGTTATAAAAAAATTAGAGAATAAATGAAAAACAGGTATGAAATACTATATGACAGTAAAAAAAGAATAAAGTTTAAAAGGGTGATTTGTAAAATATCCATAAAGAAAAAGTAAATCTGTGTACAGTTCTGTTTCATATGGGTGTTGAGAGATGTATCCATAGATCACTTCATTTTGCTCTCAAAGTGCACCAGATTGATGCTTTTAACTTCAATATTTAAAAAAAAAAATCTTCCAGGGGGAGCATGCCCCCAGACCCCCCTATGTGAGGTCCACACACCACCTATAAAAATAGCACTTTACCCCTGCTTACATATGCGGCGAGCTGATTATCGAGCCTTCATTGTAACAGTCGCGGGTACATTGTGTGCGTGTGGAGAGTGTTGCAGTAGAAAGTAGAAATTTCCACTGTAGCGACCGGTACATTAATGGAAAACCCTAAATGTTTGAGCACCCTCTATGAAACGTCAAGCTACCCCGCAGCACCCCCAAAATAAATCTCTGGCGCGGCCACTGAGCCTGACTTGTGTTGGGGGGGCCCGACTTTTTTTTTTCTCCAAAGGGAGGGCCTGACAGAAAAAGTTTGAGAACCACTGCCTTAGCCAATCACGTACAATGTGTTGAAGCGCTAGCCAATAGAAGCACAATGTTACATAGGGATGTCACTATGTTCAGGAAGTAAACAGAGGAGTCCAATGGAAGTAGTTCAGGCAGGGGGGAGTGTGTGGGAGAGAAACTCCCTCTGGAGGGAACTTTGGGATTTTAGCTTTTGCAAACCATTTACATGCACACAAACCGGAAAGGGAAGCTCCAAAAAGCACAATAGGGCCTAATATTTGACAATCCATCCTTGAATCCATCCTCTCACTTCCACACATATGACACAGAATCCCCCTGGTTTTGACACTTTTAAAGTGCTTTTTCTAACAAACCTGCTTCCTTTATTAGGTGTGAACTCCGGAACTGCATACATGAGTGAAATGACATGATGAAGGTGTCGAAGTTGAGGTAAAATGTGTTGCTGGAAGTTGTCCAGCTAAAGGGTTAATGGGAGATTGGAAGAGTGTCTGCTAGCTACCTCTATAGGCCCCCTATTGTATTCCCTGCAGCACCTCCCATTCCACTTGACTGAGTGTGCACACACTCTCACACATACAGACACACACTAATACAGCGACACACTCGCAGACAGGAGGATGCGCAGATGCAGACACAAAAAGACAGGCAGGATGATAGACGTGGACCCCAGCCCTACGCACACACACCAAAACACACACACACACTCTTCCTCTTTTTTCCCTCTTCACCCCTCTCATTACTGCCCGCTGTCTCTCATCATCTGTTCTTTCCCTCTAAATCCCCCATGGACATATGGACTCCTGAAACCTGCAGTTTTCTATCTCTGCAAACACACACACACACACACACACACACACACACACACACACACACACACACCCTTTCGTATCCACGGTGTGGGCCAACAAGTGTATTGGATTTTAATGATTAGCGGACCAGCTTCCCCACGTCTCATTAGCGGTTGTGTTTTTTTGGTTGTGTATTTAATCCTCTCCTTCTGCCTCCACCATTTCCCCTAGCTTGCCAGCCTTTGTGAGAAACGAGGGCGGACATCTGCCGTCCGTGCCTCCCTCTCCTTCATCCCTCTCCAGCCAGACCACCGTGGTACGCGCGCCCTGGCTTTACAGAGGGAAGACTTTGTTTGCTCGTGCAAGCGTGCACATTTGTGTGGCCATGTGTGTGGAGGGTAGCCGGTTAGTAGTATTAGTAATACACCATTGTATTTTTGGAACAAATCCTCAGGCTGACATTAACTGTTTGGTTCGTTTGGGGAGGGTGGTGTGAGGCTCATCTATTGTTTGGTTTTCAGTGGAATCCATGTATTGTTACGGTAATTTAAATTAAAGGCAATAATGTATGGCTAAAAATGTGATTACATTTATTATTAAATTGGCTTTTAGATTTGAACAAAGGCATCCCATGATGGTGTTCAAGTATTTGGGGGTAGAAAATTAAATGGGCTACAAGGATGACATCACTATAACATAATCCAATAAAATGATGGGCTACCACTTTCTGCAAGTATCTTGTGTACAGTGTAAGTCATTTTTAAAGCAGCTGTTTTTATTATAGTTTTTTTAATTATAAAAGTAATTTAACAGTGTGGTACTTTTATAAGGGACATCATTGGACTTTTGACCTACCCGTTTCATGTTATTAAGTTATTAATATGGTAATAATGTGATGCAATCATTTGAGTTAGATGAAACAAACGACTTAGTGACGGTTGTGCTTTGACCCCGTGCCCAATGATGGACCATAATAGTTCAAATGTCCTCAAAAAAGCTTATCAAATTCTGCCAATTACATTGTAAGGATCTTGAGGCAGGTGCTTGTAGAAGAAAAAAAAAGTCATACGGTATCTAACCTGTTGCATTTTCTCCAGATCCAGACTGGGCCTCCCGGCCTCCCCGCCGTAACTGTGCCGATACTTCCTGTAAGGTGCTGATTGCTCAAAATGGGTCAAAATGATTGGCCGAACCACCGGCTGCACCACCTGCAGCTGAAAGCGCATGGGGGGCGGCTTGAGGCTACGTGGTGGACTGGAACTGAAGAGTACGGGGCTAGGGGAGGCTGCCAGGCAGGCGTTGGACTCCACCAGGGGCCGGGCTGTGGCGGCCGGCGACCCGCAGCCGAAGACGTCCCGCACCTCCTCGTCGCTGGAGGTGCTGCTGTGGTGGTCGCCATGCCGCTGGGGAAGCGCCGACACCCACTTCCTGTTGTCCCCGCAGCTGATTCGCTCCAGCTCTTCCTCTGACGAGTGGCGATCCAGATTGGCATCTAAAAGGAGGCGAAGGCGTCGTAACCGAGCCGGAGAGAGGGGACCCTGGTTGTGCTGCTGGCTGGTGGCCAAGGGAGTGAGGGCGCAATTTCTCCGTCTCTCTAGAGGAGTTGATAAACAGGAAGTGTCAAAGGAGAAGGTAGATACATGGTTGCAAAAGATAGGAAATGCTCTATAATTTCATATAGAGTGGTGCAGGACTGACATATCTTTGTAGACTGACCCGTGAGTTAGCATCACAAGGGCTTCCTTGACCAAAAGCAATGGGATGTTTTCTATTTTCAATTTATATGAGGCATCTAACGAAAACAACTTTGACTTTTAAGTAGACAAATGCTAACTAATTTTCAGGTTTTAGGACTCATTCCTGCACCACTCTATTATTTGTTGCCTTGAACCATTCTGCCTAGAATGTGTGAGAATGACCAGGTGATGGGGAGGACCTTCATCTACTTACGACAGAAAGGTATTCGGTTGACAGAGGGTTCTTACCTCTGTCAATCTGTGCAAGCTCCTGGTTCTCCCCCTCTGAGTCGTCACTCTCCCCTCCCTCTCCACTGCCATGGTAAGAAATCTGAAAAAAAAAAAAAGGAATGAGTTTATACTGAAGGTCAAATATGATTTAGATCTGTCAAAGAGTGAAAAAACATTCCAAAAGAATAGTATTTGTTCTCTTTTAAAAAGGTCAAATTTGCAAGGGAACAAGTCAGTATGCAGCAAACAATGTCAAAATAATTTGAGAGTAAAACCGTAACAATTAAAAATACAACTATAACTAGGATTGCGCAATTGATCAACATTTTTTATCGAAATCACAATATGGACTAGCATTATATTCAAATTACAGGAAGCACAATATTTGTTGGAGGATAAAAATGGTATTAAAGGGGCCATATTCTGCACATTTTCAGGTTTCATATTTGTATTTTGTGCTTCTACTGTGACATGTTTCCATGCTTTAAGTTCAAAAAGCTCTTTATTTGTCTCATACTGCCCATACTGCAACACTTCTTTTCACCCTCTGTCTGAAACAAGAGGCCAGTCTGCTCTGATTGGTTAGCTGGCCGGCTCTGTTGTGATTGGTCAACTGCTTAAGGTCCTTACACACCAAACTGACACCAAAGAACACGTCCCGACGGAACGTCGCCTCACGTCTCCTGCGTCTTGGCCATGTTTCGCACTGGAACACACCGCAAAGACTTCAGCCAACGGCCAATTTGCACGTACGAACTGCGCATGCGTGAGTGGCAATAACTCTCCTTACCAGCAGGCGGCGGTAGTGTGTATTTGTCATTCAAAAGAGGCAACAACCGGAAGACAAACTGCGTGATAACCGAGAGAAGAAGAATAGACTGCGTGATATAAACTAACAACACATAGCGTGTGCGTTCCATTTTCACTCTACAGCGAGAAGCTCATGGGGCTTTCCCGAACCTGTGTCGAGAGCTGGAGTTAAATGAAATCTCAGATTTACCTTCTTAATAGTTTGTTTGGGTCCCTCACTTCCGTTTCGCTTCTCATGCACTGATTCGCTAAGCTGAACAGCCAATCAGAGTGATTTCTGATTGCTCTGACCAAGCCTCTTGCTCTGACCATGCCTCCTCCCGATTCAACATGTCAAAATGGCGACGGAAGGTGTCGAAACGGCCGAAAAGACACGACGGAGCGGGACAGACCAAGACACACCAATCTGAGTAGGACGATATAACGCTCATCGACGGCCCGACATCTATCGACGGCCGAAATCGGCTTGGTGTGTAAGGGACTTTACACACCAAGTCCCCTTGGTCAGAGCACTGGCCAAAAGAAGCATGAGTGTTATATAGTGATGTCACTATGTTACAGAAGTATACAAAGTAGTTAAATCAGGGCGTTTCAGGCAGGTGGGGAGTGACATCCCTCTAATATTTTGAAGCATATCGCAATTGCAATAAGTAAAAAAAAATCTAAATTGTGCCGTCAAACTTAAACAAAGTCAAATCCTTCTTTATAATTTCTTGGTTCACATACATAACCTTCTAATGTAACATAAGCATCGTCAGTTTGTCTATTACATGACAACTGTCAAAAAACAATTGTTGCGTGGTCATTTCTACAGTTGCACTACTTTCATACTTTAAGTCACAAAAGGCAGGAAGAGTTGGGTTACAGTTAAGCCGGGGCTGCTTTCTTTTCCCACAACCTGAAGCAGTATGTCTCTTTAAAATCAATCCCTCGTCTGTCTCCACCAGAAGCAACAATACAGAAACCCTGCAGGCTGCAACGCTAAGAGTTAAGTAATGCGCCTCACACTCAGTAATTACCACTGCGAGGCCTCGCTGAGCAGCTGCCATCTGTGCTTGTGCGTGCGCGCTTTACACACATACATCCACACAAACATACAGTGTCCTCCCTTCTACTCTCTAATACACACACGCACACACTTCCTTTCTTTCTGAGAGAGGGAAAAGGGAGAAAGGAGCCAGGGCATTAGAGCCCAATAAGAGAAGCCAGTATTCAATTCATGTTAAGTGGGAATTCCAATCTGTAATTACAAAGGCTTTTCACAGTTTTATGGTGAAATACAAATCAGAAGGCTACATCTCGTAGCTGTCCCTACTTTTTTACATTTTAAATGTCACATTACTGTATATAAAAACAAAACGTAAAAAGTATTGCCAATCATCATCAACTCCACTGTATTTCAGATTTTTCCAAAAATCACGTCAAAATGTCTGCGTAGGATCCAATAAAATGTATGTAGTTAAATGTAGATATTCATCATATTATGTAAGTTTTATGATTTGACATGGCATGAATTGCATAAGAATAGTTACCAAAATAGCAAAAATAATGCTAAACATTTCAAAAAGTCTTCTCATACAGTATTGTGGTCGATCAAAGCATATTATAAAGCAGGAATAGCAAAGTAGGGATATACATGTAGCCAGTGGTGAAATGTAATGAAGTACATTTACTCAAGTACTGTACTTAAATGCAATTGAGGTAATTGTCTACGATTATTTTCATGTTATGCTACTTTATATATCTACTCCACTATATGTTCCTTTATCTGACAACTACTTCTTTACAGATTCAGAATATTAGCTTAAACCAAATATAAATCAACTTATCATTTTAGGTTTAGATATTCTCTGACAGTTTACAAAGGAATACAAATTCGCTCCACTTTCACCAGCTGTGATTAACACATTAATGCATCAATAATCATAATGATGTAATTTAATATATATGATTAAAAAATTGGACATTAACTTTTGGTACTTTTAGTTTACTTTGATGCCAAATTTTACTTTATTAAGAATTTAAATGCAGGACTTTTACTTGTAAGAGACTACTTTTACAATTTAGTAATGCTTATCTACTTAAAGGGACCCTATTAGCCCTATTAGGGGCTTCATATTTGTATTTTGTACCTCCACACGTTTACTCTTTTCACCCTCTGTCTGAAACCACAGCCCAGTCTGCTCTGGTTGGTTAGCTGGCCGGCTCTTTTGTGATTGGTCAACTGCTAAGAGATGTTCCGCTCCTTAGCCTATCACGTACAATGTGTTGGACAGCTTGCCAATAGAAGGGCAGGTGTTACGTAGTGATGTCACTATGCTACCGAAGTAAACAAAGGACTACAATTTAAGTGTTTCAGGCGTTATAGGAAAGTGAAAACCTCAAAAATAATTATAGGGCCCCCTTTAATAAAAAAAGATTCTTCCATCTTCCAATTTCTCAGAGCAAGATCACAACGTTGATATTACTTTAACGTGTTTGGATAGTGCTAGAGGGTAGGTTTCTTGTTTTTGAATTGTACATGAGCTGTGGGACACATTACAGCGTACAAGAAGAAAAACCTTGGCTCTCGAGGAGTCTCAAGCTCGCGTCAGTTTATGAACTCTGTATGAAAATAACACTGAGGAATAACTGTGGGAAGGAAATGTATTTTGGCATGTGTCCGGCTCAGGGCTTCAGCTTCGACGTACACTCCAGAAAATGATTGTTGGGAGGCATCCATAAAACAGCTGAAATACTGTAAAAATAAATGCTTTTCTGAGACTGAAGTGACAGTGCATACATCTCATGTCATGAGTTTAGCTTGAGACGTTTAACTCTGTGTTCGGGCTTACTGAGATCATCTGGATTATGACTAGTTTCCCATACATGTTTAACCTTTTAGAGCTACGCAGTTTTAATTTATGCTTGTCTTGACCCGTGAGTCGGAGGTTCCTCGACAGAGCAATCATTGTCCGTGCAACTGGAGAAAAATATAAGCTGACAGTAACGATTTTGGCCTTTCTCTTCCATTAGGGACCGTCTCACAGGTTGTTGATGGATCAGGGAACAAGAGAAATGTAGCACATGTGTAGCTTGCTTGGACAATACTTTAATGTGGTTCAGGCTCTGTCAGAATATGCTGTCCTACCTGTGTGTACATGTTTAGTACCTATTGAAATATACTCAGTTTGAAATTCTCCCTATCTTTGTATGATCTAAGAGTCACAGTATTAGACATAGGTTGGATGAAGACCCCCAAAATATCCAAGCATGGTTTGAAAAATGTAGATAGATGGGGTGCCCAACCAGTCGATCGACTGGGAATCTCCCCGTGATTCCCAGTCGATCGCGAGATGTGTCTAAAAATAGAACAACAATATTCTGTTTTTATCGTTAATTTCCTATAACATAATCTTCCTGTGCCAGAATAATGCACTTGAACGCATCAAAGCTTTGTGATTGGCCGGCGTGACCCTATGTGTCGGGGCGTGGCTGGTGGGCAGTGGGCACTATTTCGCTGACGTTGTCCGTGTCAACAGGAGTGACAGTCCGCACACACACAAGACCGCAATAATTGTAGAAGCAAAAAAGCCCAAAATATATAATTTTCACTCCGAGTGGGAGGATGATTATTTGTGTATCTATTCCAATTCAAAGTCCATCTGTCTCATCTGCAATGCGAGCGTGGCTTTATCGAAGAAGGGTCATTTAGGAGCGGCATTTCAAAACAGTGCACAAACGCTACAAGACGGAATTCCCTCCTAATTCTGCCCTACGCTCCCAAAAGGTGAGGGGCCTGAAAGGACAGCTAAATGCACAGCAGTCCATTTTCACCAGGCCCAACAACAAGAGCAAGGCTGCTACCATAGCATCTTATCGTGTCAGAGCAAGGCTGCTACCAGAGCATCTTATCGTGTCAGTCACGTTCTTGCGAAACACATAATGTCTTTCAAAGACGGCGAAGTTGTGTAAGAAGCATTCCTGGAGGCTGCCGACGCGCTTTTTGGGGACAGTAAAAATAACAGTAGCATTTCAACAGGTTTTTGATATAATAAAAACTCAAGTTAGATACCGTTATTAATCAGCTGTAAGTTTGAGTTTGTTTGAACTTATTCATTATAATTATTGTACAAAATGGTATAAGAATGCAAACTTAAATTGATTATAGTCTATTATCAATTCAGGTTAAGAAACTAGTGTTGCTTACATCCTATTTTAAAGGCATTTATTTTTATACTCTACTAAAATGCAACAAAAAGGGTTTGATTCTATTAATTGTGTCTTTTTTATTGCACTTTGGCAGCAGATTCCTGTGTAGCTTCAGATCTGAGTTGTCTTATTAGTAAGCCTAATTTATACTTTTGTAGCAACACTATTTTTATATAATGGCAAAGAAAGGGTTCAGTGTCTTTTCTTTTTTTCCTGTGTTACATTATTACATTACATTGCATTTAGCTGACGCTTTTATCCAAAGTGACTTACAATAAGTACCTACGACCAGGAAGACACAACCCTGAATAAAACAGAGTCAAATAAGTACATCAGGTTTCATAGAGCCAAACATTTCAAGTGCTACTCAACTAGCTATAGATAAGCCAGTCCTTTATTAGTATATAAGTGCCTTGTTAGTAATTCTATCGCTCGAAGTGGAGTCGAAAGAGATGAGTTTTCAGTCTGCGCCGGAAGATGTGCAGGCTTTCTGCTGTCCTGATGTCAATGGGGATTTCATTCCACCATTTTGGAGCCAGGATAGCAAACCCACGTGTTTTTGTTGATGGGAACTTGGGTCCCCCTCGCAGCGAGAGTGCAGCGAGTCATATGTGTGTCATATGTGGAAGCACTGTTCAATGTTTCTTGAAAACATTACCCACTGTAGTGTGTGACGTGTGAACAAACTCCAACTCTGTATCAACAACACTGTTGTGTAACTTCAGTTAAAATACTTGTATGTGTGTAGATTAGAAAGAGGTAAGATAAAGGATCTGCAGTATTTTATGAAGTATTAATCGTACAAAGGACAGTTTTATACAAGTAGAATTGTCTATTTACCTGGTAGTAGGCTGTCAGTAATGGCTACACCTCTCTATTTGGACTGGTAGATCTCGGCAGACTGGCAACTTTAAAAGTAGCTCTCGGTTCAAAAAAGGTTGGGCACCCCTGATGTAGTGCAACCAATTATTGCATTAACTGTATTACATTTAAAAAATACAGTATATAAAAAATTCACTAACTAACTTTCTTTATGTAGGCAACAGCTGCATCAATATACAACAAATTAAGATCACTTTTGACAACATTTTATTTTTATTTTATTGCAAATGATTTTGTTTCTGAACACTTAATTACTAACAGCTTTTTATGCATGTTAAGGATTTTTTAGGGATAAATCGTGGTTGTACCACATGACATGTTTTAAGGACACATCCGATTCATCTTGGTGAAAAAGCACTAAATTCACTTAAATGGAAATGTTTGTATGAATATAACGGTCTTACTGATTTAAAAAATTAAAATAAATGTTATTTTTAGGTATTTTAAAATTGGCCTGTTGAAACCCTTTTACGTCATCAACCTATTTATTTTGCCATAGGAGACATAATCACTTGTTAAGAGAAACTATTGATAATTTTGTTAGGGACTGGTCCCCAATAGCATTTTACATGAAACAGAATTGGTAGTTTAAAGTGTTATGGTGGTTATAAATATAACAGAATAAGCTCTGACATTCGGTTCAGAAACAAGTGTGTGACTGCTGCTGCTTTTTTATTTTTTTCCGTGTCCCATAGTCTGTTTCTGTCCTGTTGTTTTTGCTATGTTATGTTTTTAAGTGAATGTCTTGACTGTTAAGAACAACAACTTGTGTGTGTTTTAGAGCCAGACTTCTACTTTCAGTGACTTACTTACTTCAAAAGCAAATAGATTCACTTGTATCACTTTAATACTAGGCAACACTTGAGTACACTATCTGACTAAATATGCAAAGCAGGATGAGTCGACAGTCTATAGAACATTCAACCATGCAAATCTCGTCTGCGAGTGAAGCCCAAAGACTGAACATACTGTACAAATGTGTGTTTATAACTCTTAATAATGTTGCACAGCCTCAGAGGGAGGGGTCATAACATTTGATTTTTCACAGTTATCTGATAACAGAATGTAAGGATATCTTCTTACAACGAACACCTATGCAGTGTGAGCGTGTGAGATAGAGACAAACAATTTGCATGCGTTTTTCAGTGAGCCACATCTGATATGGTTATTGCATTGTTCATACAACAAACATTAGAGTGAGTTTAACTGATGTTCAGTTTATGGTTAGACAGGATTACAGTGCTTTCCCAACCATTAAAGGGGCACTGTTAAATTCATTTTCAGGTTCATATGTGTATGTAGTGCCTCTACTGTGACATGTTTACATGCTTCAATGCTCAAAAAGCTCTTTATTTTCCTCATACTGTCGGTGCTGCAGACTCTCTTTTCTGTGGGGGGGGGGGGTGCTCGTGGAACCTCGCAGATGGGGGTGCTGCAGCCCCCTCAGCAACCACCCAAAAAAAGAAATGGCCATGACATGGGACCTTTAATGAATCTAGTTTGTATCTCAAATTGTTTGTGTGTAGGGCTGAACCATTAATCAAAATTGTATCAAAATCGCAATTTGGACTAGTGAAAAATCTATCACAGGAAGGAAAATATTTATAATATAATAATCATTTTAATACATTTTTAAATAATAATTATGGTGAAAAAGTGATAAATCCCCCAATGTTGTGAATCATATCGCAGTGGCAATATCAGTCAAAAAATAATCGCAGATACATACGTTTTCTAAATTGTGCAGCCCTACTTGTGTGCATTGTTATTTTACTGGCCTACACTTGTTCTGCACTTTGAACTGTAATAACCTGTATGAAAGGTGCTAAACAAATAAAGTTTGATTGATTTATTAATTTAGTTGATAAACAAGGAAATAAATGCCAGCACCTAAACTGATGCAAGATGTGTTCTTGTTACTTCCAGTTACTCATTGTTTTTTCCACCTCCTCTATAATACTGTGGATAAACCAGGATTGTACCACTCTGACCTGGATATGCTGCCTCATACTATAATCCCTGCAAAGCACTGATACTGACTTCCTAGATGTTTTTTTCCCAGAACACCTCAAAACACCAAACACAATGAATAAAGTGCATGCAAGTCACATGTTTATGCTGCAAGATAAAGGACTACTTGCAGAAGAGAAAGCACACGATGTATACATGTAGCAGAGGAACACATTGAATTGCTCTCTCGGGACGACACTCAGTCACACCCTTCTCCCCACATGGTTATTAGTTAGGATCACACTCACAATGAAACACACCATGTTGGAGATGTTGTAATCTCAACACAAGTGTGACCCTCTATGCTGCTTCCACATACTATACATCTGTTATAGACTTCCAAATGTAATACACATACAAAACTTTGCATGACAAATACTCCAATTGTGTTTGATGTGAGGATTTGAGAAAACTCATTTAGAGGTCTGAAAACTAACTAAAGTGATTATAAGTTTTAGAATGTTTATGCTTATCACTGATGCAACGCAAAACATGTTGCAATCCTAACGGCTGCCTGATATGAGGAAAATATGCGATAATGTTGAATATTGAGAATAAACAAATAATAAAGTGTACACTCAGTTTCTGATACTATCAGTATAATGCTAAAATACAATAAATTCCTTGTTGAAATAATACAATACATTTAATTATTTCCAATATTCCATAATTTATAGAAACTGAAAACTGAAGACAAAACAGGGCCTTTCCACTCTCTTTCTTTCAAATCCTTGATTGAAATCAGGCAGCCTTTCTCAGAAAATATGTGTAAATGTGACAGAGAGAAACATTTACATGTCAGTTCTTATAAGTCGGCAGGTTTATCTTCATGTTAAGATTTCCCAAAATCAAGACTATGAAGTAATTGCAGCCCACTTGATCACATTCAGAGAGTTGATGCACTGTGAGACTGCATCAGGCAGAAAAAAACTGCTTTTGTGCGTACATGCAAAGACAGACAAAGAGTTGTGTGTTTGTGTGTCAAGAACAGTTGAATGAAATCCTTGTGAGTCCCTCGCATCGCTGAGCAGCTTGCTAAGCTGGATCAATGGCAATGTGACAGCATACACACACTGCCCAGTTCACACACATCAGCTTTGCACTGTCCTTCCACACTGACATGGCCACTGTCACACTCCAGTCCCCCTCATGAAAAACACACAACGCAGGGTCAGACCCATGGCTGGTTCTCTTTCCCTCACACTCCACTGGATCTGGCTTATAGTGTAGTAGCAGTCTTGATTAGTAGGATAGGTAGTGTAACAGGGCCTTGGAGACCTTTAGCCTCTTTTTAAATATACTTGCATGGCCGTTCAGCCCTCGATTATCCAGTTAGCACACTTTAAATTCAAACATTATCTGAGTAACTTGTAGGGCACTGACAGTTTGTTTATTATTGTTGAACTGTCACAATCCAGTGCAAGCAGCCACACGCAGAATACACGGTATGAAGACCGATGTAAAACTGTGAGTTCCACCAGGAACTTTTACCATACGCCACTAGCAACATTTGCTTAAGTTAGCAAGCGGATTAGCAAGCTAGTAGATTCCACCATGGCAAACACAAGTGAAACAGCAGAGCTGAAAGCTGGGTTCCTGCTAGGACTGGGCAAAACCTCAACATAATATCAATAATTGAAACTAAATATCATCCTTTGGGATAACGTTATATTTTAAGTGTTGTTTTTAGGATGCAATACAGTATTTCTATTATTTTCCGGGAGGACTGGGCAATTTATCATTATTTTATCGATATCAGGATTCAACACTAGATTTTGTTTTATATTTTGCAAATCTTTCGTATTTTCCTGGTTTTAAGACAGCAATACAGTAAAGTCTAAAGTCTTCTCAATTGAAATTATTGTTTCAACAATTCTATTATTGCCATTAACTGCTTAGTCATTATATCCAGATTATTGATTATTCTTTGACAAAATTCTTATTGTGTAAATATTCTGTCAAGGCATCAATGGTCAACCCTACAATATCGTTACAATACCAATATCCAGGTATTTGGTAAAAAGCATTGTGATAAATGTATTTCTAAATATCACCCAGCGTAACTCCTAAAACGATGTAAACCAAGCCTTGACCTATATGTGCCAATCCACCCTTAGTAACTTGTGAATAGGATGACAGTATAGAAAGTAGTTCTGCTGAATCAAATACCTAAACTAAATCCGCCAGAACAAAGGTTCTGCTTCATCAATCCTCGAAATATTGGCTAATAATAATGGCTGTCAATAGTAGCCATAGGGAAATCATGGACAGAAATACCTGAGCCATCAATGGCAGAGTGGTCCTGAGGGTTGACACTACTATGCTATCCAACCTTTGTTTGCTGACATTTACAAGAACCGCTAAGAAAAAAGACCTGAGTTGTGATTCAGTGGAATGACCCTTTAAAGTCCCTTCATTTGAAGTTGACATGCTCCATTATATTGTAAGGATGCGAATCTGGAGCCTTCCAAACCAGGGTACAGTGGTAAAATAAATGACTAAATAGAAGGCACTTAATAATATTATCTTTTCGGGTTTACATATTTTAGTTCAACAAACATTTTTCTCTCAGTATCAGGTGTAATACAGTAAATCTTATTCGACAGGCTAGGATATTCACAACAGGCCCATTCAGTACTTCAAACTCACATTCCCCACCACACTGACCACTTTCAGCCGAAATAACCTCGCCACTGAACAGAGCAACAAACACAAACAGTAGACAACAGGGATGGCACACTTTCCCCAGTATCCTCAACCAGGCCTTTGAATGGGCGCACTTTGGCACAAAATGGCCGCCATGAGACAATACAGTTGGTTTACACACAATATTGTTGTGGATGGAGCAAGCGAGTGACCCATGCAGGATACGATTCACCCCTCTGCACACCAAAAAGAGGCATAATGCAAACTGAGCAGGTTGTAACAATTGCGGAGCACTTCTGGAAAATTGGAGGGGAAAGATGTAGAGGTCGGATAAATATAGTCGAATAAAAGCGTTTTTACTGAAATAAGTCTGTTTAGATCTAAATAAGCTATACCATTTATATTCCCTTAGATGGAGAACCCAGACTAGTTACAGGTATGCATGTAGGATTTTTAACATTAAAAAAAATGAGTGCGTTTGGTGATTTACTATTTCAAACAGCCGCAACTAACAGTTTTTGAGTTGATGAGTCAATGATTTGTGAGTAAGATGTGTGGGAGAGTTTGTTGACATGCCACATGTTTGCTGATGTGTATGTAGAGCAGTGTGGATCTCCGGTTTCTCCTTGTAAACATCTGACTTGGTCCTGTAAGCCGTGAAGAGTAAATTCCTTCTAGAATGGACATGGTAATGAATGGGTTGAGATGCTTGGAGGCAGATAATACCTCCAAACAAGACATGCTTGAATATGAGAACACACAGGCCGGCAGTTGCCATAGACATTGTGTTGTCTATGTGTGTGAGTGTGACTATAGCCGCTTTTACACCAAGTACTTCGACGTACTTAGTTCCCAGCACTTAGTTCCCAGCACTTAGTACCCCCCATGGAACTAAGTACAGATCGCGTTCACACCGGAATAAGTTCCATGAGGGAAGATTACGCAAATGAAGCCGCTGACGTCACTTCTTCTTCTGCTTTGGGTTTACTGGCAGGCCGCAAACAACTTCACGGCGTATACTGCCACCCGAAGTCCCCGGCCGGAAGTCCCAGGAGTTGGGGGAGTAAATCGCCAGACACCTCCTCGTCACTCCACCACTCCCATGTTTTTTTTTGTGTTGCCATAAGTTAGTCTGCGCGGGGATAATGCTAATGCCAGCAAATACAATGGCGGCTTCACAAAACTTTTCAGAGTTTTACGGGGCGTGGTTTGCAATTCGCCCAGCCAATCAGAAATTGGAACTTTTTTCTCCCCAGGAAAGTACCTGCTCTCTAGCAGGGACTGAAAAGGGGGGAAAGTTCTCATGAACTAAGTTCTCTTTTTGGTGTGAACGCAAAATCCCAGGAACTATCGGAACTATACGATATACGATACGATATACTTTATTGTCCCCGTAACTAAAACTAAAAGGGAAAAGTACAGGGGAAAGTACTCCGGTGTGAAAGTGCCTTATGTGAAAGAGAAAGGAAGATAGTGATAATGAACTCTTTATAACCCCTCGAGCAAGGTTACAATCTGTGAGCCCATTATGTTAAGCTGTGTACTCAACTGGCCTACAAATGAACAGGTCACAAAAACAAGCAGTGGTGTAAAATAACTAGGTAGATTTACTCAAGTCTACTCAAATGTAGTAACATTTTGAGAGAATTGAACTTCACTTGAGTATTTCCATATTTTGCTACTTCATACTTCTAACACACAAACATTTAGAGGTAAATAGTGTACTTTCACTCATCAGCATTAGTTACCTTGCCAATTTGTATTAATGATATTAAATATAATAAACACTTGAATAAGACCGTAGTCACCCCTGGAGTAACTCCACAACCTACCCTGCAGTATACAAAGTCATTTAAATTAGCTGCACCATTATCAGCTTTGATAAACGCATAAATATATCAATTATTAAAATCAAACATATTATATAGACTGTATATATATTATTCTGAAATGTACCAAAAGTAAAAGTAGGCTACTCACATCTGCATTATGAGTACTTTTACTTGTGGTACTTTAAGTATATGTTGATGCTTATACCTTTCTACTTTTACTTGAAACATTTTTTTTATTGCAGGACATTTACTTGTAACAGAGTATTACTACACTGTGTACTTCCACCACTGACTACAATGTGTATTTAAGTGCAGCATGTGGGCCTAATGACAACTACAGCCATTTAAAGTATGTTACTATAGCGGTAGTATTCTAATTGTCAAACTCACCTTCAGTTGGAAAGGATGTATCTCGTTGAGGGAATGTCTTCGTAGCTTCTTCGTCAGCGTCTTTAGCATTGTTTACAGAGTAGCTTATGGCTTATCCCCTACTATAGCGTTAATAACGACGGTTACTACAACTTCATTACATGAGCGGCTTTACGCATTTAAAAGAAGGCACGCGGGACTATCACTTGACTGCCAAGCACAAAAAACTGCAGCGCGAGGTGCTGCACAGTTTAGCCTCAAGTTAGCTCGTGTCGAGAAAAATGATACACCGAAATTCGATAAACTGCGTAGATGTGGCTTGTTTTCAGAGGCTGTGCCTAGTCTTATTTTCGAGTTCATTGGAGTCTCCGTTGTTGTGGAAAGTACTTTTCTTTTCCTCTGAAAGATGCCCCACTCGCCGTAGCTCTGCCTAACTTCCGGAGCTTAATTCAAAAATGTTTGGGAAATTAAAAAATAAAATATCAACTTGTTGGCATTCAGACACGCACACACGCACACTCACACACATACACACAGCCAAATGCACACCAGCTGCACGAACACACGGAGTACTCCTCCAGCTTGAGCGTACTGCCCTCTGATTGGCTGTAGTGCTCCGATACGTCATGTTCGCCTCTTGAGGAGGAGGGTTGAGAGTTAAAGCCACATTATCTTATCTGTTTACTTCCTCTTTTCATACCGGGTTATTCATTTAAATGCAATAAAAGCATGTATGTCCTCTGCAGACACATGTGTTACATTGATTAACCAGCCACTGCTTCTGATAAAGATGTATTTCAAGCCATTATAACCAAGTTACTTTAACTTCATCTTCTTATAAGGTGTTAGAAGTTGCTGTGAGGTGTTTGTAATACCCCTGCTTGATTGAAAACATCTTAAACCACATAAATAATTACCTTTTTAACAACTCATTTAAAGACTTGCATAGAATCAAAAACACAGGTCTAATTGATGTATAGATGACATCATATTATTGATTATTATTGATTATAGCAGGTTATACAAATACATACAAATAATGGCTATGTTTCATTTCAGTGGACGTGCAGTCCAAAGCAGGATTACTAACTGGGACACTGAAATATAATGAGAACATTGCTAATTAGTAAAATTGATACACGTGTGCTTTTTTCTATTATGGCTACTCAAAATATGGGCCATGTAAAAGCATAAAGTATAGGCCTAATGTCTGTCTTTAGAAGGTAATACATCTCAGACCACACTTTAACAAGTTTAAATTAAACCCTTTCTCTTGGAATATAAATATCCCAAATAATCTACCATGTGATGGGAAAGTATCAAGATCCACACAACATGTATTGAAAGTGTAAAAGCAAGTGTTAATAAATGTATTTAAAGTACATTATACTTTAGAAATGGTTATGATGTAGCAAATGTGTTATTATAAAGAAACTATATGATATACAGATGGACCATTTAATCAAGGCATGACATCTTATGTGTTCCTTATGCAACTTGTTTGAAATAAATCTTATTCCTAGCTGTCTAATAAACTGTGGATTTAAAAGAATAGTAGAATAGTTCCTACTAAATGACATAATCAATTCAATAAGAAAAGAAAATATTAAATTAGTACAAGTATAGTTACATTTCAATTGGTTACTATACAACAATTAACTTCACTATGATGACGAGAAGAAGATTTTATTTTTTTCAAAACAAATTATGTTAATTTGCCACTTTTGTCTTCCTTAAGTTGTTTTTGCCACTATGGGTCCCTCAATCAAAAAGAATAGTGAAATATGGAGTAACGTTGCATAAATTGCTGTCATTGCATAAGCAACTTGGTTAGGACTTTTTCACTGTAGCCAAATGATCTACAGCAAAACACACCCAATAACAAAACACAGTAAAAACACAAAATAAAGCAGTTTGACAAATAAAATCTCGTTTTTTCCCTGGTTGGCTGTTGCTAACATCAGCTCATTTTTTTTTCTCTGATAACTTAAATCAATACACATTCAATGGGATGAAATAATATAGTTAAAAACAACTGCGATCTAAGAAATGTACTGAAAAAGGTGACTTTAAACTGGACAAAACTTCAGTTTATGACAGCCCAAATTAATATACTAATTCCTCAACTAAAATTGCGGGAACATTTTTGGGAAATATTTGGTATATTGTAACATATATTATGTCGTAGGTATAGTTATTATACTTTTAACTGTTTAAATTGTATTGTTAATTTCAACTTTGATTCCGTTATCAACCCAATAAGATAATATATAATGATAAGTGTTATAACCCAGGTTTATTTATTTTTTTAACTATAGAAAAAGTCTCTGTGGGGGTCATTAGGTTAAAATGCTGTCATGCATGTACATTTCGGTTTGAATGACATCATGTGGGGTCCAGGCCATTCCAGTGGTCAACAACAAGCAGAGCCTGTCATGAAACCAGAGAGAATCAGAGAGAGGCAGAGGGAGATGTGGAGAAGGAGAGCATGTCAGGTGTAATTGCTGTAAGTGGGGCATCCAGTTTCAGTGATGTCATACTTTGCAACCACTATCTACTCTAAGATGTTAAAGCATGTCCTGCACTAGCTGCACTGTTGTCTCTGTCTTTTATATATGCTTTTGGAAAACAACTAAATGATGCATGCCATTACACTCAAACAAAACAATGCAACAAAAATAATATTTTCTCTACGGATTTTACTATATCTTGGATTTTACTCTTTCTGCAGGTGTCTCTTTTTCCTGGCTCTCATTTCTAACAGCCAGCTATTACTTTGTCTATTTCAAAAGCTGCTTCTGTTGTAAGTCAATGTATTTGGGCTATCATAGTAACTTCAGTTTGCTAATCACACACAGAATGCTATGCCTTTAAAAGCGCATGGCTTACTTGTTTATGTGTGAGAAGCCCTCTCATTTAAATCCGCTGGTCAATGACCTGGTTAACTTTGCAAGGAACCTGTGACTTGGATCCAGGTCAAGCTCAATGCAAATCCAATTAGCTGTTGAATATAGCAACAATAGCCATGGCATGTGTAACCTGTGTAAGTGTTTCTAAATATAAAATCATGACAAAGCAATAAATGCATCATTATGATCATGTGTATTTCTTGTCAAAATATTAAAGAGACTAGAAAGTTGCATGGACTGATTTTGATGGGTTCTTATCTTGACACTTTTGGCCACATGAGGGCAGCATGTTTACTCTTTTAGGGGCAAAAAATGGATTGCATGAAAGAAAGGATCCTAGATTGAGTCACAAATAATTTGCACAGGAAGTAGAGGTGGGTGATGTATTTTGAAGATACTCTATTATTGGTCTGCAAAGACTAAAATCCCAAAGTTCACACTCCCCCCTTGAAATGCCCTGATTTGACTCCATCTGTTTATTCCAAAACATAGTGACATCACTATGTAACACTTGCGCTTCTATTGGCTAGTGCTCCAGCTAGTGCACGGACATCTCTAAGTGGTTGACAAATCACAATAGAACCCCAGCTAACCAATCAGAGCAGACTGGGCTCTGGTTTCAGACAGAGGGTGAAAAGAAGTGCTGCAGCACAGGCAGTATGAGAGTAACATTAAAGCTTGGAGACATGTCACAGTAGAGGGAAATGAGTATGATAGGGCCCCTTTAAAAAATCCAAACTAAACATAACCCGCATGAATGGCAGACAGATTTTCTTTTTCTTTGATACACACCTCTTGAACCTTTTGTGTTCTCATGAACTACAATATATAGCTTTATTACAGATGCTCAGGCCCTACATTGGTTCTCCTTGTTGATAAGCAGCTGTCTATTTTTGCTGTCATTAATTTGTACTGTATGATTACAGGGCTAAACACACATTTAATTGAAATATTACAACACCTGAAATATTTAAACTTTAACCTCAAGGGCCTTATATCTCTGTATTGTGGGAACTGGAATTTGCGGAACTAACAGACTGCTCGTAAATGTAAAGACTTTGTTGGTATTAAGTGATTATTGTGTGTATTGTTCATGTGTGCAGTGCCCAAAGCAAACACAGCTTTAGTCTTGTTTGATCTCTGCTGGCGGCCCACTGATACTGCACTGAACCTTTGGAGTGTAAGTTGAGCAGGTTCTACATGTTTCCGTGGAAGTGTTTGTAGAAAGTAGGGGTGAATGAGAAGTGTTTGTTCATTCTTCTGACAGACATAAGTACTACCCAATTATGCCTTATCAGTTTATATTTGTATTTTGTGTACTGTGACATGTCTCCATGCTTTAACGTTCAAAAAGGTATTTATCTCATACTGCCTGTGCTGCAGCACCTCTTTTCACCCTCTGTCTGAAACCAGAGCCCAGTCTGCTCTGATTGGTTAGCTGGCCAGCTCTGTTGTGATTGGTCAACCACTGAGGGATGCCCCGCCTATCACATACAATGTCATACAAAGACTATCTCCAGCAGTACAGTAACGCACTCCGGCAGCCCGGTCTAATTACTACTCACAACTCATTCAGTCTGGCTCCAGCAACCCCAAGCGTCTGTTCTCCACCATCAGCAAACTTCTCAAACCCTGTGACAACGGCACCTCATCCTTCACCACCGAACAATGCAACTCCTTCCTCTCGTTTTTCCAAACCAAAATCAGCAACATTTACAGCAATCTGACACCCTCATCAGCACCCCCCACCTCCCCTCCTGCCCCCCCCCCCTTCACCTCACAGCCCCTGTCCCACTTCTCCCCTGTGACCCCCATGCAACTGTCCGACTTCATGACTGGAATTAACTCCACCTGCACACTTGACCCAATGCCCTCCAAATTTGTTAAAGAGAGCCTCCCTGCCATCTTACAACTCTTCGCCACCATCATTAACTCCTCCCTCAGATCTGGATCAGTTCCCCCCTCTCTCAAACTGGCTGCTGTCACACCCATTCTCAAAAGACCTGGACTCACACCTGACATCATGTCCAACTTCTGGCCCATCTCAAATCTCCCCTTTCTGTCAAAAATACTTGAACGTGTCGTTGCCTCACAACTTAAAGCCCACCTCAGCTCCAATGATCTCTTTGAGCCATTTCAATCCGGTTTCCGATCAAAACACAGCACCGAAACAGCTCTTCTCAAAATCACAAACGACCTCCTCCTCTCCTCTGACTCCGGCAACCTTACCATCCTCCTCGACCTCACCGCAGTATTCGACACCATCAACCACGCCATCCTGCTGTCCCTCCTCGAATCATCACTCAACATCACTGACACTGCCCTCTCCTGGCTGAAATCCTACCTCACCGACAGACATCAGTTTATCAACATCAACAACTGCACCTCCTCCACTGCTCCTCTGTCCCAAGGTGTCCCCCAGGGTTCGGTGCTTGGCCCCCTCCTCTTCATCCTCTACATGCTCCCCCTTGGCAAAATAATTCGTCGCCACAACCTTCAATTTCACTGCTACGCCGATGAGTTGTGCTGCAACTTTATATCTCAACAAAAACCATCACCCCCACAACACACTCCACTCTCACCAACTGTCTCTCAGAAATAAAAGCATGGATGCAAACAAACTATCTCCAACTGAACAGTGCCAAATCAGACATCATCATCATTGGCCCCCCATCCCGTATCAAAGACATCCAGAATTTCAACTTCACCATTGACAGCCACACTCTATCTCCCCCCCCTCACATCCGCAACCTCGGAGTCATCTTCGACAGTCAGCTCAAATTCAACCACCACATAAATCACATCACCAGGACCGCCTTTTTCCACCTCAAAAACATTGCCCGTCTCCGCCCATCACTCTCCTCCTCTGCTGCTGAAACCCTGATTCATGCATTCATCACTTCACGACTCGACTACTGCAATAGCATCCTCTACTACGGCATACCATCCAACCTAATCAATAAACTCCAACATATCCAGAACTCTGCTGCCCGCCTCCTCGCCCACACCCGCTCCCGAGACCACATCACTCCCGTCCCTCCAGAACCTCCACTGGCTCCCCGTCCGTCAAAGAATCAACTTCAAAGTCCTCCTCATTACTCACAAAGCCCTCAACAATCAGGCCCCCCCCTACCTCACAGACCTGCTGCACCACCACGCCCCTTCCCGCTGCCTCCGCTCATCAGAAGCCAACCTCCTATCCATCCCCACCCGCACCAATCACCGGACCTGGGGGGACAGAGCCTTCTCCGTCGCTGCCCCCTCCCTCTGGAACTCACTCCCCCAACCCATCAGAGACTGCACTGACCTCACCACCTTCAAAAAACTTACAAAAACTCACCTCTTCAATCTGGCTTTTAATGTGTGATTGTTTTTGTATTATTTGACTTTAACTATATATTTATTTGTTGTTCCTTCCTTTTCCCTTCACTATATCTGTAAAGCGTCTTTGAGCACCTGTAAAAGCGCTAACAAATTAAATCTATTATTATTATTAATGTGTGGCCAATAGAAGCGTGATGCACCCTACACACGGTTCCAACGCGTGCTTCAACGGAGACGCTTCCCATTCACTTTGAATGGGGTGACGTCAACTGCATTGTTTCTCCGTGGCTTCGCTTTGCCTCCGTTGCTCGCGCTGAAAGTTGAGAGAAGTTCAACTTTTCAAGCGTCGACGGAAGCGTCAGCCAATCAAATCATATGCCAGTACAAGCGCTAGCCAATCAAACTGCGTGCTTGTGTGTCCGGGGCGGGAGATTAATGTGATTGGTTGTTGGTCGCGTGCCAGACATGCCCACCGACGAGCTTCAACGCGACGGAACCGTGTGTACGATACGTGAGTGTTAAATAGTGAAGTCTCTATGTTACAGAGTTAAACAAAGGAGTCCAATGGAGTTGTTTTCAGTCAGGAGGGGAGTGTGTGTGAAGTCTCTGAAGGGAACTTTGGAAGTTAAGCCTTAGCAGACCATTGACATGGTCACACAAAAACTATAACAACACAGGTAAGGGGAAACCCAAAAAGAAGGCCTCTTTAAATCCCAACTTTGCATTACAGGGTTGAACTTTAATTCCCTTTCAAAGGTCAGAGGTCAGAAGTTTTTCCCTCATTTACTGCACATTTGCTTCGAAGTAATTTCACAGTATGATGACATGTAAGAGTTCAACGGAAAGTTGATCATTGACTCATCAATGTTATTCATCATTGAATTGTGAGCCTTGAATGGACGCTGTCAATGAGAGGAGAAGTGACACCCTTTGAAAGCAGAACCAGCAACCCCCCTAAGGTGAGTATAAACCAGTATTTTCCTGGTTACCAAATATGGCACCACCTCAAATCCAGAAAATTGATTTCATGATTGCACAATGGGAAGAATGCGGGGGCAAGAAGTGATGTGAGCATGCAGTGATGTCAACATTGTTCCCTCTCCCTCCCTCGTCAGTTCTTTAAACAGTTCTGAAATAGCTGATGACAAATCAGCCGGCTGACCTCTGAGCGTCATCACTTCTGTTTTTAGCAATGTGTATGTGTTTAGCAAACCTCGGCCCACTTGGCCTTGGAAGTCCTTGTCTTTCTCTTTCCTGCTGCCCGCGTCGCCCACACTCTCCCCTGGATAGCGGCGTACGGCCACAGCTTCTCCTCTCGCCTCCACTCCCCTCCACTCTTCCCTCACCCACTGACCCACTGGCGGAAAGCGTGGGGGCCATCTGTGGTGGAGATGTTACTTTTAGTCTCCCAGTGCTGCTATTTTCCTTCACTGGCTTTTTTACTTACGCAATGCTTGTCTCACTCTCTGGTTTATCTGTTCTATTGCTATCGCAGGTCTTGTTTACACAACAGTGCATTTGGCCCGTGGCAACACGCCCTTACAGGAAGAATGAAATCAAATGTAGACATGAGATGATTTTTTTCTGTAGCTGAATGAAGGAAAAAATGCTTGAAAGTGGCCGTCTTTCCACTGCAGGCATATTTATATTTACATGTGGCTGCTCATTTTAAGAAGAAAAATCAATCAAATAAGCACATTACTGATATTTTCAAAACCATAGGCCCACTTTATACATAACATATGCAATAAAAATTGTCACAAAAAGTGACTGCATGTCTTATAGCGTGACTATAAATAATGAATATTTCTAATATTTAACTGTTTTGAATAGAATGTATTTCATGTATTTCGTTCGACCACCCTGTGCTGTTTTTCAAATTATAAAAACAATATATTCCTTGTGGTGTAAAAATCCTATTCTTTAAAAAAAAAGCATGTTTTAAGCATATAGGCTTTCTTGTTCAGCATGTCCCCCATCCTATTTTAACAAATGAGCATGCTAACAATAACAAATGAGCACTATCAGGTTCAGATATTGAATTTTACCCGTAGGTAGCTTTGGTTTGCAGATAAAAGACAAGGGATCCATTATAACACACATTTTAAAACAACACAGACAGACATTTTGAGTGTTGTGCACATTACAACTGACTATGATGGGAAAATGTCTTTAGTTCTGTATATTCGATCACAATCAAAATTCATGTTATAAATTTGAACTCTTTTGCTTCATTGGCATCTTTACCAGCTTTCAATAACTGTAAAGACACTTCACAAAAACATAAACATGTCAACCTATTTTTGTCGCTAGAAGGGGATCACCAAAACATGTGAGACCATGAATGTCTGTACCAAATGTAACAGCAACCCGTCTCATAGATGCTGAGATATCTCAGTCTGGATTATAGCCTTTGATAAAGCAGCCTGCAGCGCCCAAAACAATGATTACAGATGCTTTAAATCGCTTAACGATAGAGAATCCAATGGAAAAACACACAATATGCATGATTCAACATGCTGTATGATCTGGCTAAGGGAATGTAAATGCCCTGAAGATATTTGAAAGAGACACTGTCAGGATCTCGACACAAACTGATGAACCCAAATGCACGACCCATGAGAGACAAAGTCTTGAATGTAACAAAAATGTAATTTTAATTTCACAGATCAGGTAATCCCTCTTAACAGAGTAGGTACTGGAAAAAAACAAAAAACGCACTCACAAGGAGGAAAAACTAGGCATAACAAAAAGAGAACTTAAGAAAAACTTGAGCCTACAAAATTAACAAAAGAAACAAAACCCGACATGAGTGAAAGCGATCCTTTCTTAGCTGAGGCTTGGCACGACCATTCAGGGAAACAAACAAGACGAACTGACACAGGACAGTGGAGAGACAGGACTATTCAAACATGAGGTGAGTGGGAACAGGTGGAAACAATCAGGGGGCAGACGCTGATGATGGCGGGAAAAACACACAAGGGGAGGAAGAAACAGGGCCTGAAATGAAAGAGGAAAGTACCAAATAAAACAGGGAATGGAAAACGAGACATGACAAAATACATAAACATAACTAACACATTTCACGAGACACAACAGACACTATGACATTTAAACCAACACATGCAGAGTGTACTGTTAAAAGGTTAATATATGGACCGAGCCACTCTTCCTGTATTTGTATGTAAAATAGTGTACTGTTAAGTGAAATTGTTAAAGGGTTGCTTTAAAGTCGATACATTTTAAAGGAATAATTTAGATTTTGAGAAAAATGCAGAAAAATGATTGTGTTGGATTATGATTTCCCATAAAACCACACATTTTAGTATTCAATAGGCGCATTCACACCGCAGTACTTTTCCCACAAAGGTTCATGCGAACTCTTTAGTTCGCATGAACTAAGTACAGATCGCGTTCACACCGGAAAAAGGACCTGGGGGTGGATTAGGCAAATGAAGCCGCTGACGTCACTTCTTCTTCTTCTGCTTTGGGTTTACTGGCAGGCTACAAACAACTTCACGGCGGATACTGCCGCCCAAAGTCCCCGGCCGGAAGTCCCCGGAGTTGTAAGAGGACTTCAGTAGAAGTTGCTGGGACTCCCAGCAACTTTGTGTTGCCATAAGTTAGTCTCTCTGTGTTTCTGCGCTGGGCTAATGCTAATGCTAATAATGCTAATGCGAGGATAATAAAATGGCGGCTTCACAAAACTTTTTGGAAGTTTTACGGGGCGTGGTTTGCAATCCGCCCAGCCAATCAAACATATAGCTCTTTTCTCACAAAAGAGCCGCTCGAAAGTCCCTGCTCTCTAGCAGGGACTTTCGAGGGGGTAAAAAGGTTCACATGAACTACTTTTAGTACCGGCTCTTTTTGGTGTGAACGCGATAAAAGAGTTCTCATGAACTAAATTCGCATGAACCTTTGTTGGAAAAGTACCGCAGTGTGAATGCGCCTAATGTATTAATTCATTGTTATGGTCCTTATCATCTAACTCTCAGCAAGAAATTGAATAGTTATATTTTCCAATTTGCGAACAAAATATATATTTTTGGATACAACCAAATACTGATAATTCAAATAAACAACACATGGCATTGACTCACTTATAATACATACAAACACAGCATATCTCAGATAAAGAATCATCACCCTGTGTGTGTTGACCCAAAACAGACTCACAGATGACACAGATAATTATAAAAAAGGCAACATAATGCTTTTTAAGTAACATCCATAATGGTATCACATGACAACATGAAGTCATGATTTTAGACACTGAATGACGTGAGATTTGTGATGACCATAGAGTAAAAAAGGGAAATGATCTAAGTGGCAGGTTAAACAGCTGACACTGTTAAAGTTAGCTTTGTGACCACAAGCTGGTCATGTCCCCATGTTGCCCTTTACACATGACATCACTGAGGAACAAACGTGTTTTATTTTCCATATCTATCTGAATACTATTTGAATTAACAATCCGTTTATGAAAGTTCATTTGCCTTTTATAACCCCAGCAGTGAGTGTTTACCTGGAGAGATGTATAACATACAACTGCAACCTTGGCCAAAAGAAGCACATTTTCCACTGCAGCATGTTTCTATTCAAGTGTTATCCCGGTCAGGCTCATTCTTGTGGAACAAAGTGTGTCTCTGAATGGAAAATATCGCATGAGAACACAACCTTGATTTATGTTCTTCCGTTGTGTGTGTGTGTGTGTGTGTGTGTGTGTGTGTGTGTGTGTGTGTGTGTGTGTGTGGTGTGTGTGTGTGTGTGTGTGTGTGTGTGTGTGTGTGTGTGTGTGTACGTCTATCGAATACCAGGTCATAATGACCTAAATCGATTTTTGATTCCTCTGAAAGCCTTGTTTTGTCCAAAAAAGAGCCACTGGTTATAGATTAGTACAATATCATACAATGTCTTTATATATTATATATAAACACAGATTTACCAGGGCAAAAGAAAAAAATCACAAAAACCTTAAAAGACAATAAAGAATTTATTCAGTGACATTTTGTTAGGTAATAGATTACAATCTTACATTCTTCTTTAATCTCAGGTAATACATTTAAATGTTACTTAAAAGCATGACTTGTTAATAGAATTAGATTTTTAACATATTCATTTTTCTTTATTAATGCATTTTGCATCATCTTACATAATGAAATGAGTCTGACATTTAAATGACTTATGAACAATATTAAAATACTACAATAAATAACAGTCAGATGATGTTTACTTGGATACTGAGAGAACTTCTTCCACCGCTGCCATTAATCTAACCTCTCAAGTTTAAGGTTATATTAGTGAGTTCTATATACTATTACTTTTGTACATTTGCATAAAGCACTATGTGATATAGGTTACACATAGGACATTTTTTTTTATATATCAACAGTGTTCCATTACTACAGTAAACAGTGAGAACAACAGAGGGCAGCAGAGTGTTTCAGTGCAGTCACTCTGCTCCTCACACACTTCCTCAACCAGCCAGAAGCATCTCTGTAACACAAGAAAGAGATCTGATTTAATGACAGCAGTAGGAAACACAGCATGCTGCAGTGGCCCTCGTCACTGGCCTGGTATGGAGGCACTACACTTAGATGGAGGATGAAGCCTGACCAGCCAAGATTAACGGAGGCAGGGGCCCTCGGGGTGCTACTTCCTCCCTTTTCCTCTCTTGGCAATGGCATAATTGCTGAGGTTGCCTAGCGACCGGAAGCATGGAAACAGAAGGTGTCACTTGTTACCTCAGAGCTGGATTTAGCCAAATTGTAAAATAGCCACCAAAGGACCGTGAGGGGGATGGAGGTACTAAAGATAAACAGCAGAAGGCAGGAGGTGAGGAGGCGGGATTCAAAATAGACAGAGGTCATTATGAGGGCCATTGATTCATGACTATATAGTGTTTTACTGGGCACTTCAATTAGCATAAAGCAGAGGATAATAGCGCCTATGTAAAACATTATGTATATATTTTTTAGTCTAGGTGATATTATTTGTGTATCTTGGTACAAAATGACAACACGTTTGTGTTAGTTAAACATGGTTTTTGGTCCATTCCATTGTATAGAAGTCTGCGAAAATAGTACCCCACTTCTTACTTAAACAGTGTTTTAGCAAAAAATGTCCTAATGCGTTTATCTTCACATTAGCTAGTTTTAAGCCTTTTTGAACACTACATGATGTTCATTTTGTTAAAGTATTTTATAAATAAAACCACTTGTTGTTTAGGATTTGGCTACCTTGTGTTTAACAGGTCGCTATACCCCATGGTTTCAAGTTTGAGTGCTTTCTGTGTTTTCATCTTAGAACTTTGAAGCTTTTTGTTTTCAGTTCATGAAAATTAAAATGAAAATCGCCGATAAATGTGTTGTTCAGTGTTTGGTTGTGCTTAACAAGACTAAATGGTAAGTGGCTCTGGCCAAAATGGCAAACTTGCCACTTTGAAAACCATAGTCCACCAGTCAACGAAGTGACATCACAATGATACTACTACTTCTTATACAGTCTATGCTTGCCCTGTAATCACCCTTACAAGGTGAAAACAATATCAGCCACCACCGCAGGTAAATACTTGTATCTATGACTTCACTCGTAAAGTCATAGATACATGTATCTACCTGTATACAAAACTCTACCATTCTTTTAAACATATATCGTATAATACATTGTATTAAATTCTCTACAGGGAAATAGTATTTCACCCACAAGTCATATATGAACCTAAATTAAATTGTATTTTTATGCACACTCCCACACAGTTAATTGAGCCCATCATTTACTATAACATCATATAAATGAAGGAATTAGCCCACATGTGTTACTATTAGCAATTGTGTGATGATGTGAACATTAATGATACATTTAACTTTGACACCCCATTCGATTTTTGATCTGCTGATTCGATCTGACAATCATTTTCCTGCAAGATGTCACTCAAGACCTACCACTCTAATTCCTGATATTTTTCTTTTCGGCTGGTCCTTTCCTCATCTCCCTCCTTCCTCCACTCTTCCATCCTTACCCCCCCCCCCATTATTAGCCTCTCTTTCCCTCATCTCCTCTTCCCCACCCCTTATTTTTCTCTCTGCATAAACCCATCCTACAGCCATCACCATCACCCTCTCCTTTCTTGCTCCCCATTCATCCCCAATTGTTTTACTTCCCTCCGTCAGTCCTTCTCTCAGGCTCCCACTGACTGTTGTTCAAATGTCTCCCCTCCCTAACAGCCCCTCCATCTCTGCCTCCATCTCTGGTGCGCACAGAGCGGATGGCAGCGGCCCACTCAGTCCTCTCAGGGAGCAGAAGGTTTGTCCACTCCCACTCAGGCTTTGCGTCATGGAACACAGAGAAATAGAGACAGAGCAGGGAGAACAGATGGGAGGAGGACACACTGGCTGCCTGTTTTATAACATTACTCCTAACAACGCTGTGGTCATCAGTATGACTATGTAAAGAGGCATGCTTTTGTAGACTCATGAAGCGGGGCTATATTTAGGAATAGGCTGAAAATAGAGGAGTAGGAACTTACAGGGTTGGTGTGAAAAGACAAATGTGTCAGTTTTTTGGAAAAAGGTTCATGCAATATCCTGAAAATATAAATACTATAGGTGCTTTATTATAACCTTATTGCGGAAAACAACATGGCTTATTTTACGCATGCATTGATTTTTTCCTGATTGACTAAACTCACAGACCTGTTGCCTATCCAGAAATCCACTCTAAGTGCTTCAACCATCACAAGATTGGTGTAACCATAGCAACCCTGATTCACATTGGTGCGTGACATCACAACTGGCACAATCATACGCAAGTGGAAAGACAATTACAATTCAGGCCATTCTGCTATTTTTATTTATCTTCCAATTACTTTAAACACGCAGTGCATTCGTTTCTGCTTGCACATGATGATAAATAAACAACCCTAAAAATGCCGCAGAGAATCACGGTATCACAGGATGTTTAACATCCAAATACTGTTTACTGGATTTACACAAGAACAAAACAGAAATTAGATTTCTGTCGGAGTGTAAACAAGAGATTAGATCGCCTCATTTCAAGACGATCAGAAACTAGGTCACACTGAAAGCAGAAATCCACCCTGGAAGAGATTTCCAAACGATCTTGGACGGCAGGATTTAGACGTTCAGACAAGTTGCTTCAAAATAAATCAGAGATGTGTGATGTGATCAAGCAGCATTTTCTGGAACTGCCTCACTGATAATGAATTAGATACAGTATGTATGTGAGGACACACTGACTGTACCCAGTGTTTTGTGGGTAAGTGAGAATGCCTTTTGGTTCAGTGCCGCAATGCAAGTAGAGATGTGGGTGGCAAAATGTAATAAAATATCCTTAAAGTCCACAGAATCTACCACCTACAGCTGGTGCAGATACACAGCTTTATTTCAGCATCATGAGAGCTGCTGAATTGACTGTATGACAACCTGAACAATAATGATGTAAATATACAAACAATCCATTAAGACATATAGTTGAAACAACTCTCATACATACTTTGTGGAAGTCACTGCCACTAACCAAAAACTGATGATAACTGATTGGCCAGCCAACACTGGTCCAACATTACATGTTTTTCCTCATTTTGGTCCCCATTATTTTTCTAAACATCAATGAATTCAGGTGTTCAGAACAGGTTGCTAATAAAGCCAATGGCCAGTGATTACAAGTTATTTGATCAATTTGTCTGTCGGTGCAGTACATTTTCAACTGGTGAACATTTATTCAGCTAACTATCAGATCTGATTACTTCTACGAACTCTCAGTTGTGAAGTTGGCAATATACCCTTCAAGTTATCTCTGCTCTAACCAAGTTTAATCAATCTAGGATTTGGTCACACCTTATCAACCATCCAAAACTGGTTCAATGTTGTACATCATGTTCCATTCATTTTGTTATTTTCTTTCTTAAAAAATAAAAAAAGAAGGCCAGTTAATGCAGATACTAGTGAGGACATGGAGCTAATAACACCAAGTTTATGGGCTTTTATTCCACTGACATCGAAATGTGTGAGGTGCTCACACCATCCAAAAGTGGTCCAATCTTGTACCCTCTTCAAGACGCCTCTTCAAGATTTTCTTTTATTTAACCAAGCAGCTTTCCCAATGGGACTTCAAAATGACGAATGGATAAGGCGTCTGACTTAGCATCATAAGGTTTGAGTCCCTTCGTGGTTGAAAGATTCAGAGTCTTTAGAGACAAGGTGGAACACTGTGGCTGCCATGGTTAGATTCTGGGCTCAATGTTGCCTAATGTTTAAATCATGAGACTTCATATTATTTTTAAGTAAGGTATTCTTGCCTTGCTTTAAAGGTCAAACCAGATTAGATGGTGAAGATACAGACATAGTTAAGGGGACAAAGGGGTCCAAAAGAGATTAAAACATTATTACTTGTTTTGATTTGTTCCTTCATTTTGTATAATAAATAGATGATTAGGCATGGTGCTGACGCAGGCGGGGGGGTTGTGAACCATTGTGTGATTATGACTCTGTGTGTGTGAGTCATCATGTCACCTACAGCGATCGGGTTGTCAGGTCAAAATGAACACTAAACAGTTGTTGTGACAGCTAATAATATAATAAGAATTGGTCTTTGTGTTTGTGTGTACTTGCTGTGCTGTGAAGCTGCGCGCCGGATGCTTTAACATTTTAATAATGTTCAAATTGTTGAAATCAATATGAGGAAAGTTGCAGTCAGTAATCTGATTGTTAATTCACTTTCTATTTCCTTTTTAACTGAGCAGCAATGAGTCACATTGTAAAATGAACTGTATTTAGATTTCACAATAAACCCTCTAACATCTGTCTTTTGTCTTCAGCTTTTATTCCAGGGACAAATGTACGGTGGCCGAGAGGTGCAAACATGGCATTAGGAGAAATGCACTGCAGTTAAAAAGAAATGCAAAAAATATAATAATGTGTCAAAAAACATGGAAATAAATAAACATATTTACCAACATGACAACACATGTGCAGCATTTAGAAAACATTCTCCAACTTCACGAAGGGGGTTTCCTAAAAACAAAAACAAAAAAACACTGCAGTGCAAAATACAAAACGGTGCATATAAAAAACCGCTACTTTGTGCATCACTAAAAAGTGAAGCACAAAGCTAGGACTGGAGCGCTTGTTGACGTTTGGGCATTATGAATTGGATATCTGTCACTGGAAACGTACCTAGATTGTTGTATTTTAAAAACATTATCGCATGATTATTTCCAATATTATTGCAGATCTCCTGTAAGCTAGCTAGCCAATGTAGCTAACATAGTCATTTCAAACATACTGACAACATATTGATGGATGGAAAAGCGACATATCATATCAGTGCAGGTTTTTTAGATTTAAAGCTTTAAAGTAGACCATTTTTAGGAATACAGTTTTGTAAAGATTATCTTGAAGGTGTAGTTTTACAGAATGAAACGTATTAGTTATTAAGCTTACTTCTTAATCTAAAAACATGATATAATTATTAGTGCTCTTTCAATTGCTTCCTTGATGATAACATGCCAGAATCCAGCCTCTGAACCATCCCTGTTCACCTATTGTATCACTTTGCATTTCAACCTGAGCTCAAGTGTCAAAAATAGAATTGAGCACTTAAGTGATAAATAAGCTGGGGAATAATAGATTGTAAATGAAAAGAAAGAGCATGTAGTGTGAGCATAAGTGCGATAAAGTGGAAGATGGAAAGAGTAGCTAACGTCCGGTGTGGCTGAGAGTGCTGAGTGGGCGGGGTGGTGCTGGTGGAGGAGGAAAAGAGCTGAAGCTAGTGGTCTCAGCCTCCTTCTCAGAATTATCCCTTAGTGACGCAAGCTCCTCCACTCACATCCTGACAGCTGCTCCCTGCCTGGTTACAGCGCTCCTTGGGCCCGTCCAATAACATTCAGGCTCATTTCCGCTTTAGTGCATGGCTTTCCCCCACTGGGTTTACCGATAAGGCTCAATTTAGACTCATTAGTATGTTCACTTACCTTTTTGCTAATCTATGCTCTAGTGGGACCCCGGTGCCACGCACTCACTGGGTGTCCTTTCTATTTTTGATGAAGAGATACTGTGAGGGATTTAAAAAAGCCCATTATTCCTACTCCACTTGTCTCAGACATTGTTTATTCCTCAGTGACCACATAAACACTGAATACACCATAAGTACACCGGATGCTTGAAACATAGCTGAATGGCCTTCAGTGTTTTTATGTTGGATCTATTACCTTTAGAAGTAACACAGCAATACAGTAATGGCATAATTCCCTTTGGTTTAAGACATTGGAAAGGGCTGTATGGATAGTGAAAACGGACAATTAAACTGTAAAACAATTATGTGAATGATAATATTACACAAGAGATGTAATGCAAATTAAAATATGATAATATATAGACTGAAAGATCATGAGGTCATGCTCTCACAAATGCTTCTCGGAAATAAATATTAGGAGGTATAACGACATGAAGAGGAGTTTACGTCCTGTTACTGCATATTACACATTTTTAACTGAAATTATAAAGTAAAATAAATAAGCTATTGGAGGTTATATGTAAGTATGCGAAAAGGGGAAAACGTCATGGAAGTGGACTGAGTTGTCAGCGATGTCACTTGTATATTCTGAACATACCCTTTTATGATATGGCTACAGATTCATACCAACTGCACCACAATTCATTTCAGTATATATATATATATATGTATGTGCATGGATGGATGGATGGATCTATACATCAATGCATTCATTTCATCTCTTGTTTGATATGTGATATTGCAGGAATGCTTTCTTGTTAATTCAGTACCTGACGCAATGACAATAAAGGATTTATATTCTATTCTATTATTGAAATGTCTGTCCACGACACAAAAGGCTATTAAGTTACTACTTTCTGAGGACTTAAGGGGACTTCCAATGGGACATTATTGGTATCTGTCCCATTTTTCTGCCTGAGTTCTATGATGGGAAATTAAAAGGATTTGACTATAGGTTCTGGGACATTCCAAAGAGTATCTTTTCTCTTTGAACAGATCCATGGGGACTGAGTTGCTTCCCTGAGGCCATGAGACAGAATGACCTATGATGGCTTTGATAAATGTGTTTTAGGACTTAATCTAAATGTGTGAAGTGTGCAGTTAAATGAGAAGAAGCTAAGTCATCTGAAAAACTGAAGGTAATTATAATGTTTTTCTTGGAAGTGACAAAGTCGCCAAACAAGAAAAAAAGAGTATTACATGACCACGTCTTTATTGTCCAATCCTATGATATAACAGATGTCCATTTGCTCTCATGGCAACCACCAATGTCTTACTGCAACATAACATTGTTTAGGCCATTGGTAGGATACAAATGGAGACACTCCAACTCTTTGTACAAAACAAAAAAAACCTTCCTCCTCCACTCTCAATGATAGTAGTCTTCTGAATGCTCTCAGCAAAGACCTTACCTGTAATATTAAATAAAACACAGCCAATGACAAGGAGAATGGGAAAGCAAACAATATGTGCTGGTCTTATTCTCCAGATGATCAGAAAGCATAGACCAGTTCAATTTCCTTTCAAATGCAAACATGTATTCAATTCAAACCTACAGTGGTAGTATGTGTCCTCTCGTGTGGAAGATAGTCTTAATGCTATGGGGAAAAAGAGAACCATTTTATTTCATTCTTAATGTGAGTTAATGTTCATAGAAGAATTCATAGAAGTAGTACATGTACATCAATATGAGGCAAGTGATACATCCTCAATAATAATAATAATAATAATATGTTACATTTATAAAGCGCTTTTCCTGGTGCTCAAAGTGCTTACAAGCAAGTAAAACAATAATAACAACAAAAGTAGAAAGTGCTAAGCTAGGTGGAATAAGGGCAAGGGGTTAGTCGATTAGGAGTTGAAGGCAAGAGTGAAAAGGTGAGTTTTGAGGGATTGTTTGAATGATGTGAGAGTGTTGGCGGATCTGACGTGGCTGGGGAGGGGGTTCCAGAGTGTGGGGGAGGCTGCTGCGAAGGCCCTGTCACCCCAAGTCCGGAGCTTTGTCCTGATGGGCTGCAGTAGTTTAGCTTCAGCAGACCTGAGGCGACGGGTGGGGTTGTGTCGTTGGATGAGGTCACAGAGGTAGGGGGGGGGGCAAGGTTGTTCAGGGCTTTGAAAGTGAAAAGTAATATTTTAAAGTCAATGCGGTGTTTGATGAGGAGCCAGTGGAGGTCATGGAGGATAGGGGTGATGTGGTCTGAGCGTCGGGTGGAGGTGAGCAAGCGGGCAGCTTGGACATATTGAAGTTTTTTTAGTATGAATGCAGGTGATCCAAAAAGTATGCTGTATGCAGTAATCCAGTCGGGATGTTATAAAAGCATGGATCAGAGTTCATATAAGGCTCTTTTCAAAAGGTATGCAGTCATAACTGTATTAATTCAAACTAATAGCCAAAGGGGTCTCATTCAAACATAATCATCAAAAAGGGTATGCTCCTCTCAGATTCACATCATAAATACTTTAGCTCCATTTCAGTGCCATAGATAGACTTTAACAAAGATCAGTGGATGTAATTCTGAAAACTGTACTGCGCCTTTAAGGGGACCCGGAAGTGCTTATTAAACCGGAACTACAGATTTCTCAATGTGACTTACCTTGAAAACACTGTTATGATTTAATGCTGTCAGTCTAGTGGTATAAAGCCTACGAAATGTTTCTAACAGCCGCAAATTGTGAGTATTTAAATGAATGACGTTGCGTGGATGCGTATGCAGTGCTATCCCAAACGTAGCTGAATGAACCAGTCAGTTTAGTAACCCTAATGCTAGCTAACGTTAGCTGCTAGCTACCTCTCAATGTTAGTCAACACCAGCTAACGTGATTCTTTTACTTTGCTTCTGCTAACTTGGGTTTAATTGTTGTATTGACGCTTTTAACCTTAAGTGTTTTGAGTTATAATTGTTGTTACTTGTATTGTGTTATATAGCGGTTAACTTGAGTTCGATAAGAAGCTAACCATCTGTAAGCTAGTGTACTTGAACGGTAGCTAAATACATTCATACATACTATTGCTCTTTCTTACTTTATTGCTCTGACTGATTTAATAAATATCCTTTGTTCTTTTTCATTTCCCAGTGGCCAAGGCTAAATCAAAGTAAGTGGGAGCCATTTGAATTGTTAAACTAATAAATGCAGTGTTATATCCTTAGGTTTAGTAAGGAAATGCCCTGTACTTGCAGAGATAAGTTTACACATGTTGTTTCCCATCAGGACCGTCTTGGTGCAGATGATGAGCGCTGCAGGGACAGGCTTCTTCTTCAACACAAAGAGGGGCCGTCTCAAGGACAAAATGGTGATGCGCAAACATGATCCATTTGGTAAGATATGCAGATGTAACATGCACACTGAACACCTTTTATTAAGCCTTAGTCACAGCCATTCAAAACTGCTGCTTGGGCTTTTAGTATGGCAACATAAGCACCTGTAACAGGAGGTTAAACAATTCCAGATCATATCAAATAAAGTAGTGGGATCCATTGTGTTAAAACCCCTCTAGGGGAGACCCTGCAAGGTTTTCATTTGGCAGACAGTGGTGGATTTGTGGAAGAAAACTGAAACATATGCTTTGGAAATGCCTGCAGGCTGTGGGGTTATTTAAAAGCAGTGTTAAACTGTTGCATGTTCATTACTTACATGGTGTAGTAAATGTTTGGTGGGGAGACCATTTAAGTGTGTCTTCATAGCTGTCATAAGTCAATACTATAGACCATTTTTGTGTTCAAACTAATCTCCTTACTATTTGCTAGCACACCTGTATAGAAAGGATTTAGAGTCAGGCTACAGACTGTTTTCGTAGGGACCATTATATTTATATATATGTATGTATATGTATGTATATATATATATGTGTATATATATATATATATATATATATATATATATGTATATATATATGTGTATGTGTATATATATATATATATATATATATATATATATGTATATATATATGTGTATGTGTATATATATATATATATATATATATGTGTATATATATATATATATATATATATATATATGTGTATATATATATATATAATGGTCCCTACGAAAACAGTATATATATATATATATATATATATATATATATATATGTATGTGTGGCAAGGAAACAATAACCGAGGAAGCCAATGATGTCTGTCTTTTTTTTTTAGAGTCGTGAACACACCTTTTCTCCACAGCGACGAAAATGCACACTCGCATGTGAAAACGGTGTTTGCAAACCGAGCCCCTGCACGGGTTCTGGGGGGAACCTCCCCCAAAAGACTGTTCCTTTCTTTTGACATAATAAATAAACAAAACGAAACATTTACCTCAGACAAACAGGCCAAATAACAAGCATGTGTTTGGGTCATTTTAGAGTCAGTAGAGTAAGGAGGAATTATTTTTAGTTTACATTGCCTTTTTATTTTTTAGTGCCTGCACCCTGCTGCTGCACAGCGGGAGCAATGTTCTGCACATCTTGACACTAAACCGGTGCTCTTGTTTATTACATCTCTTTGTGTACGCTATTTTCAGAACATTTATAAGTTATACTTTTAAAAAGTGGTGTGGACAAAAATGGTCCCCAGCGTCCCCATCGCAGATGCAGTTCAAATATCATGATGAACTGTAATGTATTATAAACAATAACCTAATATATATGGGGTTAATTATTAGAATCAATTAAATTGTTGATTTACAAAAAGGGACCAGACAGTTTGCTTTCTAAATCTAATTGTATTGTGCACTAAAACAAACCCATCCACATCTATACTTATGATGTAGTCTTTGTATTGTTTTCTCATCTCATTGTGTAACTTCAATGATTCTCGCCTTGAAATTCTTCAAAGTTTGTACACTTTAAATACATATGTCAAGGTCTTGAGATTTCTGAATAGACATGGGTCATTAAAAGTGTTAGAATTTAGATATATTTCAGAATAGATTTTTACCTACAAAGCTTTTAATAGTCTGGCACCATCGTACCTAAAATATATTTTAATCCACTATTGCCCTCTAGAACATCACGCTGCCAGGGTGCAGGTCTGTTAGTGGGGCCCAGAGTCCTCAAACCAGATCAGGAGTCAGAGCGTTCAGCCACCAAGCCCTTTCTCTGGAACCAACTTCCTCAGAGAGACAGACAGTGGCCGTTTCTCAATGTCGAGGAAGGCTGCTCCAGAGCCACTATTTCAAGCATACTACATCATCGAGTCCCGCCGAAGGACTGTTCCAATGTCAAGCATCCTTGGAATTCTACCAAGCCCGGCTTACTTCGTAGCGATAAATTTCGAGGCTGCACATGTGTAGACTCTGCGGTCTTAAAATCCCCACAATGCTTTGCGCACGGATCAATTTCCAAATCTTTGGCGGAAATTGCATTCCATTTAAGGCGGGCCTCGCATATGACGCACAGCTGTTAGCCTGTTCCACTCTTTGTTTTCCGAGGCTAGGAAGGATTCTTGCCTCGCTTCTGAAGCAAGTGACTCGGAAGACGTGCTACCAGGCAAACGTCCTCAAAATTGAGAAACACCCAGTGTCCACACTTTTAAGAGTGCATTGAAGACCTTCCTAATTAACAAAGCCTTTAGTTAGAGCTGGCATTTGATGGTACTTTATTTGACTGTTTTATGTATTTTTATGATGTGTTGTTCTATCTAATTTGTATTGGACACACTATCTTGTCTTTTAATTGTGCTGTAATTGTATTGTTTACAATGTGGTTGTTTGTTTTTAATCTGTTAAGCCCACTGAGATAATCATGTTTTGTGATATTGGGCTTAGAAATAAACTTTGATTTGGCAGGAATACAGACGGATGTTTTTTGAATATTTTCTTACTTTACGGTAGTTTTTCCACACATTGAAGCTTCTCTCTTTTTAATAGTTTTAAGCTTCTCTAAATCCTGGTAGTTCTGCATTTTATTTTTAAAATGGCGTTAGAACTCTAACCTTATTTTTTTCATCTTTGTCTTCGCAGTGAACAAGCACGTGCTATTCTTCGAGAAGAGGAAGATCAGATCGATTTAATAAGCAGCCAAAATAAATGGACAACATGATCCTGCTCGATTTAAACTGACTTTCTTTTATTGACATGGATTACACAAAGTTTTTCCTCAGTCCACATTTCTGTTCTGCTGGATCTCGTGTGAACAGAGGGTCTCCTATGGGATCTGTCTAAAGGCCTCCACCCCCCCACTGCACCAGTGACGCAAGCCTGGCTGAACATCGTCAAGAAGGAACTACAACTCGTGTGTAAAAGTGATGCCATTAACCTGGGCTATGCAGTATCATTGATAACAGTTCAATACGGTTTTACACGCAAGCCAAGTACCTGAATCCAGCGGTTTGTTAAATATGAACTATTTGGACAAATTAAATACATTTAATCAACTTTGTGTAGTACAAGCTATGTGTTAAGATGTTAATCAATTATTAAACTGTTTAAAACTATTGAGATTCTCTTTTGTAAGTAGACTTACCAACATCACACATGCACTTTTGAAAGTAAAATGAATCGGCTTTATATAAAAAAAATAATTTCCAAACAGGTCCATTTCAGACTTGTTACATTATCACTGGTGTTTACTGGCTGCTCTCAGAACAGTTCAGCTGGCAGGTGCTTTTTCAAGGGGTACGATGTCTGCGTGCCAACAGTCTGCACGCTCACTCCTGCCACCTTATTGGCTGTGCACGCCATCTCCTCCAGAGGCATTGTGGGATAATGGGCCATGTAAAATGCCAGCGCTCCAATAAAGCTGTCTCCAGCACCCTGTGAAGAAACAATATTACGAGTTTGCTTTATTAAATTCCACCTGTGGTTCAGACTGTCCCACTGTGTAACTCTACAGCTGCGCTCATCAGCAGAATCATAAAATCTTGAGTAGGCTGCAATGAGTGAGGAACAATAACAAACAGACGACCTGTGTGATAGTATGATCCATCTTTACTGTCGTACCACCCCAGACTGTATTGGAATGCTATTTACATCAAACAAATGGGAAGTTAAACATACATTCCAAACACATTCAACAGTAGGGGGTGCTGTAGCATTTGTTAGCGGATTTTCACAGACTTGTGTTGCTTCCTAAAGTCTTTTAAATGACTTACTGAACTGTTATGTAGTGTGAGAGTGTCTCAGTCAGCTCTTCAGAGAAACATCTCTATTACGTCCATTACTCATACATTCTTGTAATGCCAAGACCAAAGAGCTGTCAAAGGACACCAGAAACAAAATTGTAGACCTGCACCAGGCTGGGAAGACTGCATCTGCAATAGGTAAGCAGCTTGGTGTGAAGAAATCAACTGTGGGAGCAATTATTAGAAAATGGAAGCCATACAAGACCACTGATAATCTCCCTCAATCTGGGGCTCCACGCAAGATCTCACCCCGTGGGGTCAAAATTATCAAAATTATGGTGAGCAAAAATCCCAGAACCACACGGGGGGACCTAGTCAATGACCTGCAGAGAGCTGGGACCAAAGTAACAAAGGCTACCATCAGTAACACACTACGCCGCCAGGGACTCAAATCCTGCAGTGCCAGACGTGTCCCCCTGCTTAAGCCAGTACATGTCCAGGCCCGTCTGAAGTTTGCTAGAGAGCATTTAGATGATCCAGAAGAGGATTGGGAGAATGTCATATGGTCAGATGAAACCAAAATAGAACTTTTTGGTAAAAACTCAACTAGACGTGTTTGGAGGAGAAAGAATGCTGAGCTGCATCCAAAGAACACCATACCTACTGTGAAACACGGGGGTGGAAACATCATGCTTTGGGGCTGTTTTTCTGCAAAGGAACCAGGACGACTGATCCGTGTAAAGGAAAGAATGAATGGGGCCATGTATCGTGAGATTTTGAGTGACAACCTCCTTCCATCAGCAAGGGCATTGAAGATGAAACGTGGCTGGGTCTTTCAGCATGACAATGATCCCAAACACACCGCCCGGGCAACAAAGGAGTGGCTTCGTAAGAAGCATTTCAAGGTCCTGGAGTGGCCTAGCCAGTCTCCAGATCTCAACCCCATACAAAATCTTTGGAGGGAGTTGAAAGTCTGTGTTGCCCAGCGACAGCCCCAAAACATCACTGCTCTAGAGGAGATCTGCATGGAGGAATGGGCCAAAATACCAGCAACAGTGTGTGAAAACCTTGTGAAGACTTACAGAAAACGTTTGACCTCTGTCATTGCCAACAAAGGGTATATAACAAAGTATTGAGATTAACTTTTGTTATTGACCAAATACTTATTTTCCACCATAATTTGCAAAGAAATTCTTTAAAAATCAGACAATGTGATTTTCTGGATTTTTTTTCTTCTCATTTTGTCTCTCATAGTTGAGGTATACATAGGATGAAAATTACAGGCCTCTCTCATCTTTTTAAGTGGGAGAACTTGCACAATTGGTGTCTGACTAAATACCTTTTTGCCCCACTGTATATGGCATACTTAAAAAAACAGAGTATTTTTTACCTGAATGACAAGAAAAAACCAGACATATCAAGTGCATCATTTTGTGCTCAAATATTTAGAAATAAAGGAATTCTACAAAAAAAAGCCCAAATTGTTGCAAACAATTATATTTAAATTAATCAATTACATATATATATATATATTAACAAATAAAACATTCTGAAATACATTTTTACAAATCAAAAACTGCACCAACCTAAACAAAATTCCTGCTCTGACAACTTTTTTCAGCTGAACAGCACATGGCTGATTTAATCACTAAATGCTAACAGCTATCTGTTCAAACGCATAAACCATCCATTTTCACTCATCTATTGATAGAGATGGAATGTGCCGTCTACGCCCTGCAGGGAGGGGGGGCACTGATGGGAAAAGGCACCATGGTATGTGGCGACACGCTCATGTTTAACCACAAACTCCCCCCCTCAATGCTGGTTCTCACAAGCCCGCTCCATTACTCATCACTGCGGCTCTCAAAAGAGTTGCACACATCTATGAGCACCTCTGTTACACACCCCCCCCCCCCCCCCCCTCACCCTCCGACCTCAAAGTAACCCTTGGGATGATTCAGTGACATGGGGCAAAAAAAAGCCTAACACTGACCCCGACCCAGCTGGAAAAAAGACCCTGGGCCAAATAGGGTTCACAGTAGCTGGGGGGCGCAACCCAGACAATATGGGCTTTTTCCCCAGCACCTAAACTGGTATTGGTACTGGTATGACATTTCTTCAACTACATAGATACAAGCCATGTGAAAAAGAAAAAAAAAAGAGGTCTGATTTGACATTTCAAAGGTCACTATTGCACCCCTCCCCCACCAAACGCCCCTGGTGTGACTCCTGGGGAGATGCTGGAAAGAGTGAGATCAGAGCTGAAACATTTCACAAGCCTGGTGGATTTCCATTTCTAAAGCAATGGTGTGTTTATGTCTCCTGTCTGGTAGCTGGGCTGGGCCAAATACAGGCCAGCGTTTGGAAACGAGGCTTTGGTGGAGCACTGGTTCGGCTCTTGAACGTCTCCCAGTTCACACGTTGTGGTTGAAACGGTAATAGCACTCTTGATGATTGGGAACCAATGACCAACGGAGAGCGGTCGAGTTATGGGGTTAATTTGATGCCGATAATCATTGTTTTTGCACGTGCCTCGTCCAATTTTCCTTTTTAACCAACTAATCCACCACCAAATCCCTGTCAGACAGGTTAAGAAAGCTAAATCTAGTAATAGGGCGTGTTGCTATAGTCAATATTTGTATACAGCTAACATTTAACAACTCTTATCTTAAAAAAATCTAAACATAACAGTTTGGGTCAGAATTGCATTTCTATGGTTGACAGTATTTACATTAACACAATTTCTGATGGGGGAGATTACTAACATCAGTGCCTGTGTTGGGCCGCAACTTGTCCCTATGATTTAACTGTTATTGAATACTTCATTTTGAAATGTAAATACCAGTCAGTATTGCAATTTCAAGTTGTGATATTTCAAAATGCTTTTTAACCCTTTAGTATGTTTTTGTATTGTTCATAAAATCAGATTTTTCAGGAAAATACGTTTTTTCTTATTTTAAGCTCAAATTGGAATTGATCAGTCTTAAACAAATAATCAAGGCATTAAACACTTTAATTTATTAACCTAAAATATATATATTATTGTGCAAAATGAAATTACCTAATGGACATTTTAAAGAAAGGTATTTGAATAACATGTATTCAGTTTGATAAAAATATTTCAATCATCTTATTACACAAAACAAACACAATTGTAAATATTATGGCCTATTTTTGCTTCCATTATGATTTCTGTCCATCTAAATATTACTTATTTTCAAGTATGGACATTTGCACAGGAATTATGTATACATTATTCCTAATAAAATAAATTGTGGGTGGATTATTAAAAAGGTTGTAAGTGGAAAATGTAGTTTTGGCTGCTCAGTTATTTCAAATGACAGTCAAGGGCTTAAATTAAAATACAATGGAGCTACTTTTTTCTTTTGGAGTGAGCGGTGAGGGACTAACATGCCATGATGGAGGGCCAACGTAACACTGACATGTTATCTTCTATCTTGACGTGGTGAAGTTGTTAGCAAAGTTTCCTTCTTGATTTTGCAAGAAAAAAATACTTCCTTATGTTTTTCAATGTAATTTCTTAGTGGGCCAATCCTGGTCTGAATAAGTACTGACGAAACAAGACCTTTACTGATCCAATGTACACTTTAGGTCACTTTACTGTACGGGCCACCCTCCAACCTCACTGTTTTACTAACGTCTCCTTCACAGAGACCGGCATGTGACGCTACTGGATCTAGTGCATGAAGCTTAACGGGGCTGACAAGCACTGCCCCCTTCAGCACCGCCACCGCTGCCCTCGACACAGTTTGGTGAAGGTTAGATCTGGAGGCCTGTCAATCAAGTGACACAAGCGTTTGCCGAGGATGAGCTGTGATGCTCTTTCTGGTCAACGCCGCCGTCCGCCGCGTCTTGGCCTCTGTACCGTTCCTCCGCCTCTCGTCATCCGGTACTCAGATGGAAGTTAGAAATTAGGATGGCAGATGTCTCTGCGAGAAGCTTGCCAAATTACTGAAGTTTGATTTAGGAAGTTTTCTACATTACATGTTACTTGTTAGACGCTTTTATCCAAAGCGACTTACATACTCAATACTGTGGACAATCCCCACAGGAGCAATTTGGGGTGAAGTGTCTTGCCCAGGGACACAACGACATGCTGACTGCAGTGGGGTTTGAACCTGTGCTCCCCTGATCTGAACACCAATGCACTAGTCCACTGCGCCACACGCCTGCCATTGGAGGCAGTGTTGAAGTGTGACACTGCAATAAAACAGTCATCAGAGAGCCAGGAGCCTGCACAATTCAATTGATCAGAGTCTTCTTTGGACGATTTTACATGGTGACAAACTGTAACCATTGACCTTGGACGTATTGTACTGACTAACCCAAGGGAGTGTCCTTTTGAAATGCCTCTGACAGCCCCTTTCAATGTGAGTTTAGAAAAAGATTAAAGATAAACGGAATACTTCGCAAAAGCTGTAATAACCTCACTGGCTGTACAGACGAACAAAGGCACGCATACAGAAACTCAAAAGTCCGTCAACACAAATTCCAAGGACAAAGACAATCGTAGCGCCCATACGCTCTGATTGACAAGTGAGCTTTGTAAAGTGTAGTGCAGAAACACCACATCTGAGCACCAAAGACAGACAAAAACAAATAAACGGAACGCATAGAAAATCTCAGAAAGGACTGCGCACAGCTTGTCTTTCATAATATGAATATAAAGCCTCCAGAACCTGTGACTGTGTTTCTCACCCAAAAGCCTCCTGCGATCTTGACTCCCATGTGCCATTAACTCCTGAAGCTTGTAGCCATTGTCAATGAAAGGCACCCAGTGGAGAGGAAATACCAACTGAGGGGCAGCGATGACTCACAGCAGCTCCGGAAGCAAGGGAACAGCCAGGGACGAGGGAAGAAGATTCAGAGATCAAAAACATTGGGCCAATTAGGGCTCTCTTATCTTTAATCCATCAGCAGTGCTTTGTCTTAGCCCTCTTTCACTGTGGTCGACATGACAGCACACTAACTAATATCTGGGTTGCTAAACAGCAGCTGCTGTAGCATATGCTTAACATTTTAAAATGGTGATGTGGCACTATTTCCCATGATGCCCTACTGCTTGCAGGGTTGAGGAACGCGATGCTCAGAAGGCATCGGTTACCTTTAGCTTCCAGGAAGAAAAATCGTGCACGTCTCCAGTCATAGGAGAGGACTTGAATTCATTTGATCCATCAGCAGTGCTTTGCCCTCTTTCACCGTGATCAACATGACTGCAGTGGCAGAGAACTGGCCAAACATCTGGGTTGCTTAACAGCAGCTGCTCTAGCATATGCAGACAATTTCAAATGGTGATGTGGCTCTTTTCTAGTGGTGTCAATCTGACCTACGGCTTGCAGGGTTGGGGAACGCGATGCTCAGGAGATATTCCCTTACCTTTGGCTTCCAGGAAGAAATTCAGGCAATTAGCCTAAGCACGTCTCCAGTCATAGGAGAAGACTGGGAATAATTTGAGTGTCCAGACCCACCGTGCAGCTGTAATGTCTGGTTTAGGCTTTGGCCCTACACAGTGGACCTCCCGGAGCAGTGGAAACCAAGGCCACCCAAGTCCTGCTGGGGCTAAAGGCACTGGCTCTGTTTGTGTATGTGTATGTGTGTGTGTTACAGTCTCTTCTTACTGTCCACACATCAAAAGCCGAGGCTCTGATCTCAGCGAGGGAAGCCTGTACTCAATTTAACACAAAAGGGAGGCAAATGGATGAAAGGGGGGGGGGGGGGAGACCTACAGTCGATGAGTTGATTGACTTTGTTATTCATCCAGATTCACGACCCTGACTCAGCACGTAATTGCTCGCGCCGTGTTAAAATGTGTTATTCCGACAGCTGCAGGAGGAGCAGATGATGAAGTCGTAACAGTCATTAACAAAGCTATATCAATCAAAGAGAAGTACTCCATCTGGGACGGAAACAAGGGGATGAAACGCATCTTAATAGATGGCAGAAAAGGTACAAAGTGTTATCAGTAGTGGGTCATACCATCCGCAGCTGAACAGTAGCCTAGCTTAAAACTGTGAGAAACTGCAAGTGACTCACTGCTGATCTCGAAGAATTTGCAGCCTAGACAGTGTCTGATACTAGTAAAACCAGAGAGCAAGAACAATCCTAGTGATGACAAGTCTGGAGCCCATCCCTCATAAACATTTCTGTCAACTGCTACTGCTAGAGAAAACACAAACAAAGCAGAAATAACAGAAGAGGCCAATCATAACAGAAGAGGCCGGTGTTACCAGAAACAACCTTGAAGATGTGAATAATGATCTTGATAACAACCTGTAGTTTTTTTCTCTCTCTCCGGTAGAAAAAAAAGGCTTACTGGAAGAGGGATTATGATGTCCAAAAGAGTTAAACACTCCAGAATTTATGGGCCCATCAAAGAACAGAAGAGGTGGGGTGAGAGTGTGTGTGTGTGTGTTTGCGGGGGGACATGCAACAGGCCCCGACCACAGCTTTCTGCTGACTGATGCAAGCCCAAGAGGTGAGTCATGGGAGAGGAAGGGGGGGAGGATAGGGGTGGTGGGGTAAGTTCTCCTGGGGGCTACTGGGAAGGAGAGGGTGAATAAGGGCAGTTATGTGTGCCTGCTTGGAGATGAGGGGGCATGGAGGAGGTCGCACATGGTTCAAGAGAGCAGGCCCTTTGTTCTTCCAATGCCAACGTGACCTGGGATAAGGAGGAGATGCAGCTGCACTGCTTTTAGATTATGTCTGAAAAATACACAATATATTCATGTGTGCGTCTCGCTGTTACACACACTTAACCAGTGGCAGAAATGGGTGGTGGCAGACAGGAATAAATACCCCAAGAAATATTGTATATATGCTTCTAAAAATCGAGATTTAGGTGAAAAAATTGCCATTAAAATAGAAAAATAAAGAATAATAACAGCCAAATTAAGGCCAATATGCTGAGCTTCATACATTTGTAATCAAGAGATTGAGGTATAGAAATTGCCATTGAATATCACATAAAGGAAAAAGATGTATATATATATATATATATATATATATATATATATATATATACACACTAATTTAGGTCTAAATGCTTCAAATAATGGTTTACATATCTCAATAGGCCTTTAAAAACTTATTATATATATATATATATATATATATATATATTATAATTATTAAAAAGACCAATATGCTAGGCTTAAAATAAAAACTTGAAAAAGATATATACATTTCAATTTAGGCAAATATGCTAAGGTTAATATAATTCTGTACTCTAATTCCTGTTTTTTCTATGCCTCAAAACGTTTTGTAAATACCCAATTTTTTAGACAGTGGGCAAAAAAGTGGCCCCCCCTAAATGTTTTTATTTTATTCATTAAACTTGAATCAGTCCTATTTGTACTGCCTTTCTTCTTTTCATTTCCTGACTTACGCAATAATCGACGTGGGTTTCTGGTAAAACTTAAACTGCATGCTTGTTATTGTTTTTTACAATGATGCATAATGAGTATCGTTTGGAAATGAAAGCACAATAAAAGTCCCGTGGGGAACTATTCAGTAAAAGAATCCATTACACCAGCAATTAAAAGGCTGCAATCAAACAAAGAGGTGATTAACACCTTTGAGCGATGACGTGTGTAGTTGGTCGAACACAGGCCCGCAAAACCCTCAGAGACAGGAAGTGCAAACATCCAGCCGAGGCTCCTCTGACGAAAACAAGCCACAGAGGCCGTAGTGAAATGAGTCAAGCGACGCAGGCCTCTTTAAAGATTACAATCCCGCTTTTAGGAGGGGAAACAGCCCGTGGTCACCACATCCCCGATGATCTGACACCGTTCCACTCGAGCAGCACTCAGATCAGTAGCTCCACTAGAGCTCAGATACCGCGAGAACATTTGACTGTGATGACTGGGCAGATGAGAGATCTGAGTGACAGTGTGTTGCTTTGGAAGTAAGGTGGAATTTTCTGTCAAAATAATATGTTCCTCTGTTATTGCTAAAATACCAATGTTAAAGATGTTCCTTCCATTGTTAAGTGGACTGGCTTATATCATTTTCTATTTAAAACAGGTTTCCTTTTACTTATACCATAAGTGTTATCACATTCTTCTCTGTCATAAACTCAGCCTACGGAAATTCTATATACACACAGAACATTTTTAAACAGTTTTAACAATTATTATCACTTGAAGGATATTATTTTATTATTCATCATTGATAATCATGATAAGTATAGTGATTCATTATAAAGACCTGAGATCAATATGAAGCAATAACTTACGCTCATTTAAGAGTTACATTTATAGTTTAAAATGTAATTATATAAATGGTCTTTTCCGGACATTTAAATTACATTATTTATTTAAAATAACAAAAATAGACCTCCAGCTGTTCCCGTTAAAAAGACAACCCTCTCATGTTTAAGCACTATTTGAATGTATGTATATATATATATATATTAACTGAGAAGGTGTTCTCCGTGTCCGGTTTCACATTTTTGAGTCTCAAATTATAAAATGAATAATTGAAAAATAGTTACCAAATGAAATAGCCTACGTATGTGTGTATATGTGTGTGTGTGTGTGTGTAACTGGGGTAATTTACTAAGAGAAAAAAATCCCAATAAATAAAGCTATGGATCAATTTGACAGTTAGCATTATTAATTGTAGTATTTCAATGCTCTATAGTTATTACTATAATATTGTTTTTGTGAATTTTTAAGGCCATAACTATTATGTCGTAAGAAATTCACTGACTTAATACACGAGTCATGCTTACCGTGGTGTCCACTGATTTGACTGAGGTAGTTTGAACATGTACTGAGGCAGACCCCTGTGCCTCGACCACCACACAGCCTTGGGGTCCCAACGTGATGATGACGGAGCCACAGCCTCGCTTCAGCAGCTCCTGCCCGGCCCGACGGGCTTCCTCCACGTTAGAGACCGGGGATCCAGTCAGCAGCTCAGCCTGCAAGACGAGCAGAGGGTCAGACTCAAGAAACTGCAAACATCCCATTCACCAATGGGACCATTTTTAGTCATTTTAACGATGACCTTTTATTGGTCAGGGAGCTAACTTAATTAAAGATAGAGCTAAACCAGCACTAGTGTGGGATACTTGGAGGATGCATTATGGAAATTCCCCAAATCCCAAGGACTGTGAGTAACAAACAGGAAGTCAAAGCAATTCCTATTTGTCCTGTAAAAAAATACACAAATGTTTTATTTGCCTCTTTAAAAACCCAGTGAAGTCCATCACAACCATTCACTATGTCCAATGCTTCCTAATTAGTAGATTATAGGAAGTATTTAGCGGATTTGTTTTAGTTTTTGTATTAACATTTGTGAGATGACTCAGCTCTTAATCACACACTGTGGTGGTCATTAAACACATTCAGTCTGTTCAGGGTTTGCCGGATCGGCCAGCAGTCTGCGGGCCAAACACATTTTCAAAGACTGCGCTGGTTCATCTGGCTCCAAAATGACAGTGACAGTGCAGGACTTCACAGCTGATGCTTAGAACTTTAAAGAAGCATTGAGAACGAGAAGATGAGCCACATTATCATTTTCTATGTGATTAAAGGCGATTGCACTGCAGGTTCATTTGCAAGCATAACTGAAAGAACGTGACGTACAATTACACAAATTATCGTCAAATTAAATCCTGTCATAAAAGCTAGACTTTCTAGTCTTTCTTTCTTTCAAATATTTGAACTGTTTATGCCAATTTTTGGAATTAGACTGCAGGCTTAACACATGTTGATTTACGGTATTTATTAAATGCTTTTCAAAACATGCTGTCCTTTCATAATAATATTAACACCAAATTATTTCTCAAAATAAATACACCTCATGTTAGTTTCAGTGTTTATTGCTGTATAACATTTATTTTTTCTTTATTTCCCCTGTTGAGAAGCATTGCTTCTTAATCGCTTATTACTTACGACCCTTGCTATTCATTTTAAATTGTTAGAAAAAAATAAATGAATTGCATATTCCTTCCTTCTGACTTTCCTCAAAATGCTACAATGTACAAAGTGTCGGTTAGAATAGTGCACATTTAGGTTTAATGTTATATGCTTATTTCAAATATTTCAACTGTGGTGTCTTGGACAGAAATAAACTTCATTTGAAATATGAAAATAGAAATTACATTATTACATTACATTGCATTTAGCTGACGCTTTTATCCAAAGCGACTTACAATAAGTACATTCGACCAGGAAGACACAACCTTGAAGAAAACAGAGTCATATAAGTACATCAGGTTTCATAGAGCCAAACACTTCAAGTGCTACTCAACTGGCTTTAGAGACACCAGTCCTTTATTAGTTTATAAGTGCTTTGTTAGCAATTCTATCGCTCGAAGTGGAGTCGAGAAATGAATGCAGTGAAGCATTTTGACAATCATTATTTTGTCTTTGTGAATGTAGATTAAATGTAGAGCACAAATCAGTGTCTATGTTCCATCATTTATATTAACGCTGTATATTCAATTTAAACACTGATTTAAAATATAAATTCAAGGAAATGTCCAGTGAATTAAAAGTTAATGTTTAACATAAGTATTTTAATAATTCAATAATAAAAATGATATTACAAACAAAGAATGTTAGGTGTTACTCAAATTGAGGTTTCATATTATGATCATTGTTAATATTATTATAACTTTGGGCTATTAAATGGTCATTTTTATGTTGTATTTCTTTGTATGCTTTTTAGAGTTTGCCGTCATACACACTCAATGTTCTTAACTGTAGATTCACTACCCATGACAGCTTGTGCGTCTCCATTTTTGTGGACAGATGTTTGTTACTACAATAACTTTTTCTTGTGACTTTGTTTAGCTTTTCTCCTTCATAAACCAAAATTAAAAAAATGTGGTACAAAAGTGACTTGATTAAAGTTCCTCGTGAACAAAAACAAATTAAACAACATGTGGAATCCATTTAGACTTTCCCTTTAATTTTCTGGAGCAATTTCAGGTCTCGAATCACGCTGCTCTATAAATAACACTATACAAAATTACACGCAACATATTTCTTGTTAATGCTGCTTTTTGTCTTCTATGAAAGTGTGTGTGTCCTTTCAGATCTGTGGACACAATTTGGCACGCGAGGTCCTCAGGTGGACATCAAAGATAACTCCTCTCGCTATAAAGCACTTCAGTGCAGAATGTGGGCTCAGGATCAAAGAGTGCCAGCACTTTGTCATCCTTAAGCCCCCCCCCACCCGACCCTTCAGCTTGGTACAGTGAGACCACACACACACACACCTGTACGGAATGTGTGCAAACTTGAACCCCACACAGGAGGGTCAATGCTTGGTTCATGCTCACATTGAATGGGGGGTCTGAGGATCCCCCCCCCTCCCCCACTGTCAAAGTGAACAATGACCTTGGACAGTTCAAAAATAAACCGCCGAGTGTATCGGTGCGTTGAGAGCCCCGCAGCCACCCCGGTATTGTCGGATGCCAAGAGAGAAAAAAGAGCCGTTGTGTTAGTCATCGGCTTCACACCAGGGCAGGGAATCAATCTACCTCCCTCTGTGTGCAGCAATAGGAAAGTTGAATTATGGCTCTCTCACTGTCTATGTGTGCGCTTATTCCACACACATACCGCACAAAGCATATGCAGTATAAAGCTGTTGACACTGTGGGAGTATTATATGTTTAAGCATAACACCAAAGGGTGGAAATAAATATGCTGTCATTAGGTAATTTTATATATGTATAGCTTTTTTCATTTGCATTGCATTCGATTTCAATTTGATATTGAAGTTGTTTAAAGTACATTTTCTTCTGTATGTTTGCCTCTGCATCAGTATGTCTTGACAAAAGCATTGCAGAATTTAGTTTAAATACATTTGTTGAATATAAATCCTAGACTGTCAATTTAAATACAATTTGTTTTAGGTCTTTGATTAGCATTATAAACGTTATGTTACATTAAAGGCAGTTAAACATTGTACGTCCCAGTTATCGGTACAGCTTATCTGCAGTATATGTATGTGTGCAAGTTGCAACATTTTTGGTGAATATTCGTGTGGAAGAGGCTCACTGGCATGGTAGGGGAATTACTTTTGTCGTTATTTTTATTTTTTTCTTACTTACATGTATTGTATGTCTTAATTTTTTGTTTGAACATATAACCAGTCCAAACTAGTCTATGCACTGTAGAAATGTAATACAAAGAGTTTGGTTCAGAAAAGTCGTAAATCCCTTAGACGCTCTCCTGGCTGAACCATCAGTTTAATTCCATTATAATATTTCTATATCAAAGTAAATTATTATTAAAAAATGTGCACAGCGAGGTGTATAAAATACTTTACGATATCGAAGAAAATACCAAAATGTCCAATCACAAGGCATATAATGATATTTAAAATATAATGATCTATTCAGTAAAGTGCTTTTATTTTAGCCAATAACAAACTCTTACAGGAACAATATTAAGACAAACTGTAAGCAGTTTTTATGCACTAGGCCGTGTTTAAAGCAACCCAATGAAAAATCAAACATTACTTTAACCGAGAGAAGAAGAAAAATGATGCAGAAACTATAAATGAAAGCAAGCTAATAGAAATAAACTAAACTAAAAACAAGGAAATCAAGGCACACTGCTTTGTTGAAGGTCCCATGTCATGGCCATGTCTACTGATCATAATTCCATTGTTGAGGTCTACTAGAATAGATTTACATTGTTCAATGTTCCAAACTCACATTGGTTTCTCACAGCATCTCTGTATACCATGTGTATTCACTCTCTGTCCTAAACGGCTTGTTGGAGCTCCTGCCCCCCCCCCCCCTCCCTATGAGCCCACTGTGCTCTGATTGGTCAGCTCGCCCACTCTGTTCTGATGAGTCTACCACCGTTACAGCAGAACATCAGTGATTATGTGTTACAATGGCGTTTGTTAGCAATCAGAAAATGACACCAGCAATGACAAACAGATGAGAATGCTGCTGTGTTAGAGTTTTACTCGCTAAAGGGTGTACTTTGAGGGTTTGTGACTCTGCAGACCGTTTACATGCATACAAAGCTACAAAACACACAAGGGGGCGGGTAATAACCAGAAAAGCATGTCATGGGACCTTTAAAGAACACCTAACTACGTTTTTAAAAACTGTTATAACACACTAGATCTCCTAAGACAAGTCTATGTTACAATTCAATTATGCAATTAATCATTTATGCAGCAACTCACTTATTTATACCTGTTAAAACCCACGTATGCAGATTGTTTAAATAGTATAGAAACAAAAACCTATATAAACATAATTTCAATACAGATTTGAAATAATGAGAAAAAAATAATTCTCTATTTGAGGTTTTTTTATGCAGTGTCCCATGAATTTTGGAAAGTATCCATTATTCCTCATGTGTATTTCTGTTTTACTGCTGTCAGACCTGAGTAGATTACCCCTTTGTTTTTTTATTGCACCTTTAAAAGTCTAATTATTTAAAGCTACTCTGGTACAGGGGCAACAATTGCTGTAGGTAACAATTTATCGGGTCTTAAGAGTTTAAACTGTTAAATAGAATGACACATTCTACTTTTAGGGGCTTTACCATTTAAAACTTTCTTTTTGTATTATTATTATTATTATTATTAAGATATTGAATGTTAGGCTTTTTTTTTTTTAAATAATCAAGATGTTTTAGTGCCCTTTCCAACCCCGTTTACTGTCTCATATGTAACATGACTGTACCTTCATGACCTGACACTTTAAAAAAACATGATGTGCTTTCCCCAACTCTCCCTTTCATTTCACACCTGGCTACAGCGTCTCTCTGCCCTGCACCACCACATCAAATAGAGACTCCAAACGCCCATCCTCTTCATCCCCGAGGGGGCTGATGACTCAGCCAAAGAGCACATCTGCCTTGTTGTTTTTACTACGATTCCCATCTAACCTTGCCCCCCCCCCGCCGTCGCTCCTCTGTCGTCACCTTACAGTCAAGACACAAGGTGCCATGACACTTGGTTTTACCGTACAAGGGTGCAGAGATACTCATATCCCTCTTCATACCAGAGCATTTACATGTATGGCTAAAGGCTACAGTGGGGGTATTGATGTGTTGGCAGAGGTCATGACCCGGGAGACGCAGTTGAATCACTGTGAAAAGGTGTGTGCATGTGTGTGGACACTCATAACATCTCAGACCTATGATCTTTTTCCTTTCACAGAGAAAACAAATGTTTCTACCTACCTAACTGAGGGCTGCAAAACCAACCCAGTCTCACGGCATTTCGTGTTATAGTCATGACATTTAATCTATTGATTCGTGTTCACCAACACGATTTTCCCCTTTTTTTTCGTGTCACACAGAACGATTTTAAAAGCAATGTATTTCTATTGGTAGTATGTTTCGTGCCTGCACCACGTCTTTTTGTCCGGTCGGGTCTTGGAAGACCGGAAGCTGTGTGGTTCATAAAAAGATTTTCTTACTCAATATCAAGCCAAGATTATTGTTTTTATTTTTAAATGTCTGAATTTTTTTGCCGTCCGTGAGGAAAATAAATGGGGCTCAGAATACTGAAATATGTATTTTTTAAATCTTTTTTTCCTTCTAATTTGTTATTCTTTTCTAAATAACAGACTGTTATTTACTCAACAATAACACACAATTATCCTTGTTTTTATTTATTTGTTTAATTCTATAATCTCAGTTTTCTTTGCGGTCTGTCAGGAACTGAATTTCAAAATAACCTATCAACAAAATTGCGTTGCCAGGCAACAGCTTCGGGTGACAGTATTTCTGGTCTTGAAGTTTTCATAGTAAAACCTAGGGAAGTAATATATCGAATATCGCGGTAAATAATTTTTGACACACTTTTTTTTGTTTTAAACCTTTATTTAACCAGGTGGTCCAATTGAGATCATCGATCTATTTTTCAAGAGACCTTTCCAACATAGCAGCAAGTAGGTTACAACATGAACATAAAACAACAGAACACAAAAGGACATCTTATTTACAGGGCTACATTTACACACCTAGAGACATTGACAAGTACCAACAACAGTATATGTATATCTCGCCCTGTCAATAAGCCTCACCTTCTTGGCAAACACTGTATTGTTTTTGAAGTGGTGGAGAGACAATGCACAGTTTGACCCACTGCTGAAAGCATATCTCTCCGTCCCACTGAGGTGGCGTTAGACTTTTTCGCTGTCCGTCATTTTGATAGACAGGATCGTAAAATGTCCGTCATAATCCCTTATTACCCGTCGGGTCTGAACAGTTCACGAGAGAGCACGCTCGTGAACTGTCAACGGGGGGAAATGTCAAAAATTTGTTTTTTCGGAGTTTAGGATGGCTGAAGACACTAGACTACCCATAATCCTCAGCTATCGTTTGGGACTACAGTCCCTTTGCTTGACAAACCCCGTGATAAGTCTTCAAGCTCTGTGATTGGATGATGGAGTGGCAGTGCGCCAAGGTTACGCCGAGCGTCAGACAGCTCTTTGAAATGGAATTAAACCACGGCACACTATCCAAAATAGGACTCGAACGGGTCAAGCCCAACCCCCCCCCCAGAACATGCTGGCTTTTGTGTTTCGCAACATGTTCTATGGCACCTCTCTACTGGGAATTGTAGTTTTAAAAACTACTTTCCCATAATTATAAGTTGCCAGTATTAAACTGTGTACACCCCTGGAGGTTTAGGAAACACATTGGTGTTATCAAATTTAAAACATATAATTAATACATGGGTGAAAATTGCTTGTGTCCATAATGGGCAGCATTAATATACCCACATGACAGCTCAGGTCAGAAGAGCTTTAGCTGGTCATATGTCTGTGACCCCTCCTGTTGTTCATTGATAAGCCTGTGACATGCACTTGTCAAGGTTCAGAGGCACATTTAGCAAATATGGCAGTAGTCATCGATCATCTTAAGATAAGATAAGATATGCTTTATTGATCCCAATTAATACACAGCAGCATGTAAAACATGCAATTTATTGTTACGTTGTTCCACTCCACTACAATTCAGAGGTTAACCTGGTATTTTTACTCCACTACATTTATTTTAGTTACTTTACAGGTTCTGATTAATGATGTGAAATATAAATAACCCTTAAAGCAGACTTTAGTTACACCTGAGTAAAATTTAGGGAAGGTGATTGTCAAGCGCCAACAATCAGGCGAGATATTTGATAGTTGGTGCTTGAAAAGACTAAACATTTATCTGCAGATCCCTATAAAGTATATTCATTACTCGTTATTCTCCAATAGTTCATTAAAGACTGTATAATGGCTATTTTGGACATCCATTTCAAGATTTTCTAAGGTTTATTGACATATTATATACACAGTATAGTGTAGTTATGCAATGAATGAAAAACTTGGGTTGCAAGTTCCTCAGCAGTGCATTACAAGACATCTATCAATATGTGTGTATACCTCCACCATTAAACTGTCATATTCTGCAAATGTCTTATACTATCTACATACATTAGAGTATAATTAATATGTATAATATCAGTTAAAATAAGTGCTTCAACATAGTTAACATCGCAGGAAAGCATTATATTAGACGTTAAGTACTTTGTCTGGCTTAATATTTATCTGTAGATACCCCCAAAGCTTTTTTCTTATTTAAAGTGGACCTATTATGCTATATTTGAATAATATATTGTAGGGCCATACCTATACAAAACATGTCTGTGAAGTTTGTTTTTCAAAATACCAAACAGATCATGTATTTTAGCCATGCCTCATTTCGCTCTATTTGCTCTTTTCCAGCCCTGTCTTCACAAGGGCTGATTCTGTGGCAAATGAGCTGCAGCTGACCACGCCCCCTGCAAAGGAGGGGGGCGAGGAATGAGCGTCATGTTACCATGCTGTTACCATGCTGTTACCATGTCACGCAACCGCTCATTCCCCTGATAGGTGGAGAGTTGCCCATATAGGCGGAGCACCCCGTTTCTGACGTCAGAACAATTTCAAATCTGTATCAGCTCCGTTGCAGCCCTGTTTTTAGAGATTTGGGTATGGAGGAAAAGAGAGAGGGTTGTGTTTTCTGACACTTGGTGAGTTCCCTGACACACCGAGGACACATATTCATGTATGAAAGACGTACAAAAGTGCATTTTGCATGATAGGTCCCCTTTAAAAGACGACCTTAACCTAAAGTATTATTTAATGTTTAAATAAAGGTTAATTAGTTTGTCTGTTTTGCACCTCCTCCTATTAATATCTTTGTACATCCTGCACTAAACTGTTTTATTGTAGAGATCACTTACAGTATTTTCTTGATTTTTTTATATTCTATATTTCTATCATGGACCTTCTACTTTCCCCCTCTGTACTCTTAATATTTTTTTCATCAAATATAACATATTCAACAAAAATATTCAATAACGTGCTTTAACCACTAGGTGGTTGCTGATATATTTATGATCCACGTCACGTATTCAGTTTCGGCGGCAGTTCTTCCAGTTTGTCCAGAAGTCTTCTAATCAGGGCTCTATAAATAAAGAACTACGGCAGATGTGCAAGATCTAATGCAGCCGAACCGTGTATTACAATGCCGTTATGTGATGACTTTCAAAGAGAAAAGCACACACTCGGAATAAAGCATTATTTTCTTTTTTTTAAATGTTTTCGGATTTCATATCGCATATCCCAACGTGCATTGCGGCTAAAACATCCAATCACCGAGCTTCAACCATAGCTGAGGATCTTGGGTAATCAGTTCAGTGGGTGTGTGTCGAAATGTCCCAGAAATGTCTGTTTCTGGTGACTTTATTTTGAAATTCAGTTCCTGACGGACGGCAAACATGCTCGAGATTATATAATTAAACAAATAAAAACAAGAATAATTGTGTGTTATTGTTGAGTAAATAACTGTGTGTTATTTAGAAAAGAATAACAAATTAGAAGGAAGAAAATATTTTTAAAATACATATTTCAGTATTCTGAGGCTCTGAGCCCCATTTATTTTCCTCACTGACGGCAAAAAAAGTCAGACATTATACAATTTAAAATAAAAACAATAATTGTGGCTTGATATTGAGTAAGAAAATGTTTTTATGAACTACACAGCTTCCGGTATTCCAAGACCCGACCGGACAAAAAGACGTGCTGCAGGCACGAAACATACTACCAATAGAAATGCAGTGCTTTTAAAATCGTTCTGTGTGACACGAAAAGAAGGGGGAAATCGTGTTGGTGAACACGAATCAATAGATTAAATGTCGTGACTATAACACGAAATGCCGTGAGACTGGGTTGGCAAAACAAAGGCTTCCAATGTTAGTTTTCAACAAGTGTTGACACTTTCAAACAGCAGTTTGTGTTGATTTTAACAATCCTGACCTAACTGACCATTCACCAAGATGAAAGTTGTGTCCTTTTCCAGGCAAAATGTGTACGAAATTGGTAATCTGCTCTATTGTGGGCTAAACTGCAAGAGTTAGCATTCCAGGCTAACTAGCTTACTATCTAGATTCAATGCCAAGGAGTGCATCATTAACTAACTACTGTATCTTAGTTTGTTGGGAAAGGCTACATTGAAGCCACATTCATGACCAGCACATCTACTTCTCAGTATTATGTGTCTCACTGTGTCGAAGCCGCTCCTGAACGTTATCAAAGTTTAAGCTAACATTAGCTGCCCTAGCTTGCTTTTTGGGAAGGATTACGTTCCAGTAACTCCAGCAAACAGTACCCAAGACAGCGTTTAATTTACCAAAACATCAGAAAAAACCTATCCTAAAAGAGTTTTTTCCTGAGCCAACTGAAACATTTTCATGCAACTCATTGAGCTCATTAGCTATAGCCTTGATCAATTCAATTAAATTCAAAACCTTTATTTATCCAGGTAAAATCCCATTGAGATCAATGATCTCTTTTTCAAGGGAGACCTGCAGCAGTAGGTTCCACAAGAAGACATAAAAACATAAACAACAGAACAACAAAAGGACATCATACAGCAACATGTACAGGGATTACAATTTACATATCTAACCACATGTACAGGTACCAACAGCATCTGATTTTGTAGCATCCAACTGAGCTTTAAAAACATGTAGTGGTACTAGCTTGGTAATTTTCCATTCTTTTTGCAGACTGTTCCATGTTAGTGGGAGCTGCACATCAATGTTAAGTATACAGCTAGAGGAAATAGCTAGGGATTTCCAGAAAGCATCAACGCTAGCTAAAATACACAACGCCTGCTGTTGTTTACCTTGATGTGACATTCAAAATCTTTTCTCAAAAGACAAATAATGATGATAAATCTACAACTGATATCACGTACTGCAAACAGAAAGCAATTTAGTACCCACAGTGTAGGACTGGTTTTATTTATTTTGTTCATCTTTTTGTGGTGTGTGTGTGTGTGTGTGTGTGTGTGTGTGTGTGTGTGTGTGTGTGTGTGTGTGTGTGTGTGTGTGTGAATTATCACCTCAGACTCATTACAGCAAAACACATCAGAGGCTCTGTAGAAATCTGTATCCAAGTCAGGAATGGCCGGTGCTGGGTTGAATATTGTCTTTACTGTAACAAGAAACCAAACATTTTATTTTCCACACAGTAAATCATTGTAATCTATGGGTCACTTGGGATAACATGCAATCCTTAACAACTTAAGAAAATAAAACTTTTCTCAGTTATAGCTGTCAGCTTGCCGTTAAATATGGGATACAATTGTTACAATGTCCATCAGTGACACATTTTACAGTTGTGTGAAGTTTCTTTTCCATTTGCTAAGCTTCAGTGTCAAGATCTGACATTACCTTAATTACACATTCAATAGGGAACAAAGACTAGTGGGCTACCACTGGGAATAGCTTTTGCAGGCATAGCTCAAGTGGGTAAGCTTCTATAAAAAGACACCTTTTAAACGATTAAATTAGCATTCCTTGAAATAAAAAAGAGGAAATGCTGGTGGAAACAGCTTCACATCCTGCAGCTTCTTTTGTGGTACGCAGTAACCCCTGCAGTTATAGGGTAGTGTGTGTCAATATGCGGCATATAACCCCAATATATGTGTGTCAGTGTGTGGGTGAGATGAGTTGTGACCCTTTCTCTGTGTGTTGAGGAGCGCAAGGGAGGGTGAGAGCGAGAGAGAGCAAGAGTGTTTGTCAGAAGTAATCCTCTGTACGTGTTGCACATCACTGTCTTATGCATATTCATGAGCACAGAGCATTAATGCATCTAATACCATGATTTCTGTGTATGTGTGAGGATAAGCCCAGCTTGACGAAGCGATTAATTCTGATATCTCTGTGTACAAAATAAAGCCTCATGCAAGTGTGTGTGAGGGAAATGTATGTTCAGCGTTGGTGACATCAAAGTCTGTTGTGCTAAAGTGTGTGCCTAGTTGCTGTGTGTGTGTTTGCGTGGGCACATAAGAGAGCAGCTGCGTGGGTTTGTGCAGGGCTTTGGCCACCTGGCGCTTTGAGGTGGATGCCGGGCTGCTCGCTAAAAGTGGAAATATCGTCTATCTGTTTCCTAACACACACACACACACACACACACACACACACACACACACACACACACACACCACACACACACACACACACACACACTCATATACTGTATGTGTACCCACATGTACTATGTACATGTCACAAGAAAAGTGACACCAGGTTGCTCTTCTTCCCTCTCTCTCTATGTTAACTGTATTCCCCCTCAGTTTCCATCACTTCCGTTTCGAAGTGCGAGATCTCTGAAGTGCAATGCCTCCGTTTTTGCATAAAGGAGGGATCTTCTCGTCTGTTTGAAGGTTTTTTATATCAGTTCCTTATCTCCTCTTTCGCCACAAATGCTTTCCAGGGATCTTTAAAGAATACGTCTGAATTTTTTCACGGTTAATATAAGTAATTGCAAAATCAAAACACGTCAGTCTTATAATAGATTTTTAAGGAATGAGTCCTAAAACCCAGATATGAGTCAGCTATTTTATCCTTCCCGTTCCATGCTATAGTATTTATATTTTTTTTAGTAAATATTCCACTTGTAAATGAAACTAATTATTTTGTGGGATGGAAAAAAAAGCTATTAGAGAACCAACACAATGCTAACTTTAACCAAGCAACATAAAGTAGAACGCGCCGCAGATCCCTTTTCCTCAAGTTTATCTCAAATGTCTTTATAAATGTCGTTATTTTTGAGGACATCATTTGTATGTTCTCTTTGGTCCAGATGTCAAGCGAACACCGGACCTCTGCAAAAGTCCAAGCCAGTCCTCTTCCACTTATGTTATTAACCTGTGTCCAAAATGTCCATGCAGAGTTTTGATTGACACAATTGCCCAATTACACAGATTTGATTAAAACTGACATAAATGTTGGCTTTCGAAAGCGCTTTAAATCTTCTTCTTCTTCTTCTTCTTCTGCTTCTTCTTCTTCTTGTGTTTTCGTTTAAAAAAAAAAACCCACTCAAAAGAGGAATCTATGGTGGAAAATAAGTATTTGGTCAATAACAAACGTTCATCTCAATACTTTGATAGATACCCTTTGTTGGCAATGACGGAGGTCAAAGGTTTTCTGTAAGTCTTCACAAGGTTCCACACACTGTTGCTGGTATTTTTGGCCCATTCCTCCATGCAGATCTCCTCTAGAGCAGTGATGTTTTGGGGCTGTCGCTGGGCAACACAGACTTTCAACTCCCTCCAAAGATTTTCTATGGGGTTGAGATCTGGAGACTGGCTAGGCCACTCCAGGACCTTGAAATGCTTCTTACGAAGCCACTCCTTCGTTGCCCGGGCGGTGTGTTTGGGATCATTGTCATGCTGAAAGACCCAGCCACGTTTCATCTTCAATGCCCTTGCTGATGGAAGGAGGTCGTCACTCAAATCTCACGATACATGGCCCCATTCATTCTTTCCTTTACACGGATCAGTCGTCCTGGTCCCTTTGCAGAAAAACAGCCCCAAAGCATGATGTTTCCACCCCCGTGTTTCACAGTAGGTATGGTGTTCTTTGGATGCAACTCAGCATTCTTTCTCCTCCAAACACCTCTAGTTGAGTTTTTACCAAAAAGTTCTATTTTGGTTTCATCTAACCATATGACATTCTCCCAATCCTCTTCTGGATCATCTAAATGCTCTCTAGCAAACTTCAGACGGGCCTGGACATGTACTGGCTTAAGCAGGGGGACACGTCTGGCACTGCAGGATTTGAGTCCCTGGTGACATAGTGTGTTACTGATGGTAGCCTTTGATACTTTGGTCCCAGCTCTCTACAGGTCATTGACTAGGTCCCCCTGTGTGGTTCTGGGATTTTTGCTCACCGTTCTTATGATCATTTTGACCCCACGGGGTGAGATCTTGCGTGGAGCCCCAGATCGAGGGAGATTATCAGTGGTCTTGTATGTCTTCCATTTTCTAATAATTGCTCCCACAGTTGATTTCTTCACACCAAGCTGCTTACCTATTGCAGTTTCAGTCTTCCCAGCCTGGTGCAGGTCTACAATTTTGTTTCTGGTGTCCTTTGACAGCTCTTTGGTCTTGGCCATAGTGGAGTTTGGAGTGTGACTGTTTGAGGTTGTGGACAGGTGTCTTTTATACTGATAACGAGTTAAAACAGGTGCCATTAATACAGTTAACAAGTGGAGGACAGAGGAGGCTCTTAAAGAAGAAGTTACAGGTCTGTGAGAGCCAGACATCTTGTTTGTTTGTAGGTGACCAAATACTTATTTTACCGAGGAATTTACCAATTAATTCATTAAAAATCCTACAATGTGATTTCCTGGATTCTTTCCCCCCATTCTGTCTCTCATAGTTGAAGTGTACCTAGGATGAAAATTACAGGCCTCTCTCATCTTTTTAAGTGGGAGAACTTGCACAATTGGTGGCTGACTAAATACTTTTTTGCCCCACTGTATACTATATACTATGTAAGAAGGCTATATTGCTCAATCACTTAAAAGGCTTTTCATGTACTATTGTCAATAGTTAGCATCTGTAGCCATGGAAATAACTGGTAGAACAATGTTGTCTTCCATAACATGTCCTTTTGTTGCGAACTGTGGCGTAAAAGCAGCGTTTGCATCACTTCAGTGCTGATGCATAGGCCCAATGCTCATTAAGTAAACATGCAATAAGACTGCTGAGGATGGAAGCCAATCAATATGCACACAGGAGCAGCTTGTGTTAAATCCCTAATACAACCATGCATAAAGGAATTTGCCTCTCTGATGCCATGAGCTGCTACTGTGGACGTCATTTTTACCTGTTCGTTGGTCTCAGGTTGCATGTTTTGCTTTCCAGGTGTTGGTAAAACACACTCCAGCACACACACACAAACACACAGACATACTCACAGCTGCTGGGACAGATGTGGTAATACTTGCTTGTGTGCATACTGAGTCACGTCTGGCAGGAGGATGTGTGTGTCATGACTGGGCTTTTTTTTTTGCATGGAAGTTCAAAGTCTGCTTGCAGATGTGTTGGAAAAGCAACCAGGTCAGCTCGAGGAAGCACACAAATACAGCAGTGTGTTGCTTTGGTGGATTTTGGGAGGATAGGTGGATGGAAAACAAGAGCAGAGGAGAAAACAGGGTAAGATCCCCTGCACGCTCCTACTTGGAAGCACACACACACACAAAGTAAATGAGTCATCAGTGAGTGTGTGAAAGGGCTTAAGAGGCTCTGATTGCATCTGGTGAGAAATATAAAAGCGGCTTCTTGCTCAGACAAGCAAGAGGAAGGGGGGGTTGAAGATGGAAGAGAAAAAAAAAGAGTGAAACTACACAACTCCTAGCATTTCCTCAGGTCTTAGAAATTAATGTAATTCCATTAACATCTCAATATTAGATGGAAGTAAATATATAGATACTTTTTTCTCTCAACTAATTACACGTGAGGAACCTAAACTCTTCTCAACAAGTGTGTTTCGAGAGCTGGCATCCACAGTACGTGTGGCTCGCTGGTGACATTTGCGTAATTTGTGCAACGCTTCACCCCCGCACCATTAAATCCTCGCCGCCAAACCCATTAACACCCATTCCCTCCAGAGAACTCCATTTACGCAAGTCTCTGGTGGAAGCAGCATCGACGACGGTGGCATCTTTGCCAAGCGTCTTCGCTCGCTTTGCCTCTCTCCTGGTGCCACATGCAGAGCCTGATCCCATGGTATGGTCGACACTGAGGAAGGGGGGGTTCGGGGGAAAGAGGGTGGCACTCAGCGAGGCCATCTGGGTGTCCCATCTGCAACACGGTTGTGGCTGCGACTCTTTCGCTCTGGCAGCCTGCAGCGAGCAATTACCAGCGGCAGGCCCTGATGACAGGGGCGTGAGGCTCCCCAGACGTATCGAATGACGTGAGGCGTGCTAATAATAGGATGCTGTTAAAGATGATGAGCTCAATAACCTGGTTATCACCAAAAAGGTGACGAGAGGAAGGGTCTGAAATTGGTTCGGTTTTTTTTAATTCAACCTTTATTTAAAGGGCGGCAGCCCGGCTAAACGGATTGGTTGTACTTTTACACTATTACGGCTTCCACAGATGACGTTTTTTTATGGATTTTTTGTCAAAGCACTTAAGATATTCATTGCTATCGGGATGTTAAGAGCATTCCATGGAATATAACAAAAAGTGTATCTCGAGCGGGTTTCTGAAACGTACCTAACCCACCTTTAACCAGATAAAAAAGCATTGAGATAAAATCTCATTACAATGCTGACCTGGCCAAGAAGGCAGCAACGTTACACATAACACAAACATATAAAATACAGAGAACACAACTAAGAAAACAAAGACGAAAAAAGCAGTCACTACATGGTGCACATTAGGTCAGTAAGAAAGGTACTACTTATTACTGCAAGAGCAGCTGGTGGTAAGGACCTCAGACAACTTCAATTTAAAACATGCTATTGAGACAAGTGCCCTCAGTTTTAGGCTTGATTGAAGGTCAATCCAAGACCAAGAACCATAATAAAAAAAGACTCATTTTTCCAGCTTCAGTCCGCACAGCAGCCTGGAACCGTATCCAGGCACTGGATCTGAGGTTGTGAGAGTCACAAACTGGAGCAAATCTGGCATATATGTACAGTGGAAGCTTACCTAAAATGGCTTTATACATTAATAAAAACCAATGCTGCATCCTACGCATAGTAAGTGAGGACCATCCAGTTAGGCTGTACAGTTTGCAATGATGAGTCATATAGGGTGCATTTGATATATAACGCAGTGCAGCATGGTAGCCACTCTACCACCGTCAAGTTTGGCCAAAACATTGGGACGGGCAAATCAATAAATTGTATCACCGTAGTCAAGCTGGGACAGGAATAAGCCAGAGACAAACCTTTTACGGGATGAAGTTGAAAAACAACATTTAAGTCTGAAAAGCAAGCCAAGAGTGAATTTCAATTTCTTTGTTAGAACTTCAATGTGGTGTTTAAAGTTAAGATTTCTGTCCAACCAAAAGCCCAGGTATTTGTAGGTATCGACAAACTCAACAGAGACGCCATCAAGGGTGTCAATGGAGAGGCAAGAGGACACTGACTTGGGAGCAAAAAGCATTGCTTTGGTTTTCTTACTGTTCAATAGCAGTTTGGAATCAAGAAGTGCATGCTGCAGCGTGATAAAATCTGATTTTAAATTGGCCATATCCAGAGAAGGAGCAGATGAATATACAATAGTGTCATCAGCATACATATGATAGGTAGAAAATTGCATCTGATTACAAATATTGTTTACATATAATAAAAAGAGCAAGGGCCCTAAAATAGAGCCCTGTGGAACTCCCTTCTCCAAGGTGACAGGGTCAGAGACAGTACTACCCAACCTGACACATTGAGTACAGTCGGTTAGATAACTCTGAAACCAGCAAATGGCGTTATGACCGAAACGAGACACCAACATAACATTAGACAGAATGTGGTGATCTACAGTGTCAAATGCTTTGGCTAGGTCAATAAACAATGCAACACAAACTGATTTTGTATCCAAAGCAGCCTTAATATCGTCTCAGACTTTCAGACTGGCAGTCACAGTACTGTGCTCTGATCTGAATCCAGATTGCATAGGGTTAAGGATGTTGTGTGAATTTAAAAAAAGTTGAAACTAGGTACTCAAGAATCTTTGATGACACAGAAAGATTTGAGATAGGACGATAGTTATTCAACTCAGTGGGATCACTAGCTTTCAAGAGGGGCGAAACCATTTACGCAGGACAACAATTAATCAATTGGCAATATCCGTTGGCAATATCCGTACAGACTAGTCACGGTTCGGCTGTCACGGTTCGGCTGTCACGGTTCGGATGTCACGGTTCGGATTGTCACGGTTCGGATGTCACGGTTCGGCACATGCAGTCACACGACGAATACGCCTTTTTTATGAGTTGGAAAAAGTCTGTCACTCAGGGCAGTATCCATTACACTATATATAATCCAGGGGGCGGTATTGCGCCTAAAAACTGCCAGCCGCCCTTAAAACAACAAATGAAGAACAAGAAGAATACACAACTAAACGAACAAAATACAAGAAGAAGAAAAGTTTGTATGGCGATTTCAGAAAACACAGGAGCTAGAAGAGAAGACCCACCTGCATCTTTTAAATCAGCTGTGTGGGAAACATTTCGGGTTCCCTGTGGACTACAATAACGATGGAGTGCGAGTGGTGGAACCGTGAATTCTGTGAACCGTTACACCCCTAGTACAGACATGGTGTTTTATGTGGAATGTGAGCTGCAGTGACCTAACAAACACTCTAACAAAATATTACTTCGAGGCAGTGGGAAGAATTTGTCTTAAAGCAGCCCTATAATGCTCTTTTTCAGGTTTCATATTTGTATTTTTACTTGCTTTAATGTTCAAAAACATATTTATTTTTCTCATACTGCCTGTGCTGCAGCACCTACAGTATTTTCACCCTCTGTCTGAAACCATAGCCCAGTCTGCTCTGATTTGTTAGCTGGCCGGCTCTGTTGTGATTGGTCTGGTGAATTGTGCTTTGAGATGTCTTGACCCTTAGCCAAACACGGACAATGTGCTAGAGCGCTAGCCAGTAGAAGCGCGAGTGTCACAAGTGATGTGAACAAGTACACAAAGAAGTCCAAGGAAGGCACTTCAGGCAGGGGGGGCGGGGGGGGAGAGTGTGTGGGAGATATACATGCACAAAAACCTGTAAAACACACTACAGGGAAAACCCAAAAACGCATAATATGGCTGCTATAAGAATGTTCGTCCTGGCAACTGAGCAACCTACACAGGAGCTGTGGACACACCATCATGTAAAGCACAAATACACTCACTGACCTTTGTTCTCCTGAGCCATGCGTAGCGCCTGCAAGGACGTCTGTGGGCTGATCTCCAGCTGGCACACCAGGACCTTTGCATGACTGATGGCTGGAAGAGCTTTGTGCAGCTCCTCACTGCCCAGCAGCATGTTGGCACCAGCCACGATCACAATGGCATTATCACCTGCCCACGGACACCAAAAGAGACGTGTGAGGAAACAACAGCCACCGTGTGATGACTTTGACAACCCATGGGAACTTTCAACTCCATAAATAGGGCTAAATACGGGATGTGTGATGTAAGAAACTGTGGGGGCTTACTGTACTTTGAATGTTTTCACACTATTTACAGTATGTGTGAGGGCAATATAGCAAATGACCTTAGTATAAAAAGTGAACATTTTCAGTGTCAAAGAGGACATTAATAGTCAAGTTTCCCTCAAAATTGTAATGCCTTACATACTTTTTTTCAAAGATTTTTTAGGGCATCCGGTGCCTTAATTATGGAGACAGAGTTGAAATGACAGGCAGGCAAATGCTTCCCAGCCGGATTCACACCCGGGTCCTCCGCTTAGGGACCAAGCCCCCGGTACATGGGCTGCTAACTCTACCAATTGAGCTATGCGCTGGTCCACGCCATAATATACCTATTTTCATTGTTATCATATTGTAACCTTTCAAATACTTCAATAGACCCACATAAACACTTACGTTTTGTCGTGCATTTGTGTGTTGTTCTTCTTGCTTTGTCTTTCACCGCTTAAGGAAAACGTTTAACACATTTGACTAAATTGACGCTTTCAAACTATGCAGCATGGCATGTGGACAAGAATTTAGATGATTCTTTTTTTTTTAAATCAATCTCTTATAAAACAAATTCCAGTTGGACTTATTCTTTCTTTAAAATCATTGCATTCAAACACCTAATTCCATGTTAAATTGTAGAAAAAGGGATCCAAATCCAAGACTGCATCCATATAACATGGGATTATTTTAGACATCTAAATGTGTAAAAGTGTATTTGCAAAATGACAGAAATTACACTCCATGGAGAAAGTCTTCGATTGTTGTAGATTGGAACCTATGTGTGTGTGTGTGTGTGTGTGTTGGTTTTAGTCACTCCAACACTTGTGCGTCAATGGCGCCACTAAATGCATGGGCTTACAGCTTGTGTAAGAAAGAGTTTGCTGGTAGCAAGCATACACTTGTGGTTGAGCCTGTACAGTATAAGGCAATTTCTACAACTGAAAGAGTGTTTGGGATTCCAGGAGGATGCCATAAGCTAGTGGCAAAAGAAAGCATTTACCTGCATCGTTGACAATGATTGAGGCAGCTCCTGTGGCTGCATCAGATGCTTGCCCGACAAAGTCTGAGACAGAGGGAAAATACGAAAGGTGAATAACAGAGTTTGAAAGCATCCATTATTTGTGTTTCATAAAACACACTTGTCACCATAGTAACTTCTATAATTGCTTGGAATTCCTTTGGTTCTGTCTATGGCCACAAACATCTGGAGTCTGATATGAGCGACTTTTGAAAAGCAACTTTATTTTAAACAAATTCCAATTGGTTACCCACCATTGGACATAACAATAGAGAAATCTCCCAGTAAATCCAAAAGCATGAGCAACTAAACAGAACTGACAAAATACAGGCAAAAAATAATCGCTCTGACCGTGAACTTCTTACCATGCAACATGGAAATGGCAACCAATTTGGCATGCAGTATTGCAAGAAAAAAACGTACCTGTGTTCACACCATTGTCTTTGAAATTCTGAATGTAATGGTCTCCAAAGAAGTCTTTACCAACCTAGAAAAGATGGAAGCAAAACGATTTCAACAAAGAGAGTGTAAAGCGGGGTCAGACTTGGTTAGCGGCAACTTTTGAAAAGTGGTATAGTCAAACCTCAGTTGGGTTGGATTTTCGTGTGCCCTGCCAGCATACTGGCATGGTGCCGCCGCCGAAAATGTGTAAAAACTAACACACAAAGTCGAGAAATGCACACACGCGAAAACACACGACCAGCTGCGCCAAGCCTCGAAGACACGATAACCCCGCCTTCACGCCTCTTCATACCCACCTCACGTTCGTTTTCCTTCCCTCCTTCCCCTCTTCCCCTGCTCCGCATTGGGATGTCCACATCTGTAGCTACTTTGGGTTGTGGAAGGGGTCCCCCACCTTGCCCCGAGGCGCCTACTTCGAACCCACGCTTTCCAAAAAATGTGCCAAAACAAGGGCACTTCTAGCTGCCTGTGATAATGGGTTGGGCTGGTATTGGCTGCTTGGCCCCAATCTCTTTGAAGAGTGGCCTTACGTCTTGGATGTTTTGACAAGCCCGGGTGTCTATTTTTGGGTTCTCCCCATGCCCGGAGAGCTCCTCCCGCACTGGGTTGTTATCGATCGGCCTCTTTGTTCTGACAGAGGTGGGGCTTCGGTGCTTTAGTGCGCGGGTTGAAAGGCCACGCTGAGCGTACTGATTGGAGACTCTGGGTTGTATGGTATGGGAATAGCTTGTTGAAGGCGCGCAAGTGTGGGTGGGCGTATGCATTGCGGTATAGTATTGATCAAGAGAAAATGAGGCATGGAGAGTTGATGAAATGACTGAAGTGTGAACGAAGCTGCAATGTTTTGGGCAATTGTTACTTAGTTGGCAGACTATGGGTAGCTGTGTTTTGTACTGAGTTGGACGTAGATGAAACAAAAGTTGGACAAGCAAATCAACTTTTCTTCTAAAATGGCACACATTAATGCTTGGATCCAAATGTGCACATATAATGTAAATCACAGCAACAGTGTATTTCTGCAAACTTGATTCCAGGTCATACCTTGCAGACCATTGCGGTTTTGGCTCCCAGTCTTGCAGCCTGTATGCACTGGTTGGCCCCCTTCCCTCCAAAGCCAATGAAGAACTTGTGACCATGGATGGTTTCCCCAGCTTTTGGTAGTCTTGGTGCCTGGCTGAGGTAAAAAAATAACAGGTAATTAGCACCATTTTATGGAGTTCACCTCCATTCAAAAGAACCTCAAAGGATTTAGAGGATGAAAAAGTAAGAGTCTTCTACCTAAAAACATGCTTTGGCTGGATTTTGCAGTCCTAATTAGATTTTTCATCTCAACAGTCTCTTCACACTGCAACTAAAAGTTTGAAAATGTTCCTTCAAACTATGAAAAATGTGTTATTTGGCAGTGTGAGCGTTCTACATTGAAACCAAGAAGTAAAGGGAGATGTCAAAATGTGAAGATAAACCTTCAGGGCCAAATCTTTTCCTGGTTGAGCTCTTTATTTATCACTGGAAGACAATAGGTCTCTGTTGAGTCTGCTGAGGATTACATCTTTTGGTCTTGGGAAGGGCTTTCACAAAAAGGTCATCAAAGTGCAATCTTTGCCAGAATCAATGGAGCATTGGAACCCCACTCCCTAACCCCCCCTTTTACATACTTAAACTCAAAAGCAGCAATACAACCTAATATGGAGTTTGCTATTGGCTCATCATTGTTAAAGGCATTCTCAATATTTTACTGAAGATGTGTCCATGCAAGTTTCTCAATTTGTGCAAATGATGCAACAAGCAAAAACCATAGATGTCTCAACTTGATGTTGGCTGCACTAGTAATCCGTGACTCATCAGGGTGGGGTAAAGTCCTGCCCTCCCCCTCGAGGTTGATATGCCACAGGTGGCTGCCCTCAGGAGGAGCTGTCTGTTCCCTAATTTCTCCAGTCACAGAGCCAGAATGAGTGGTGAGTAACATGGAGTAGAGACAACAGACCACTTCATATTGTACGTCAGAATGCTGTGGTCTGGCTTCGGGCAATCCTGGCCCGGGGCCAAAGGGTTTGCGGGTGGCAAAATGTTGTCATAAACTTGTTTTCCCCTTGTTGTTGCTCTTTGTTATACTGCGAGTGTGTTTGTGGCAGGTGTGCTGTTACAGTAAGCTCACTCTATCCCAGGATTTTCAGTAACTGAGACGCTGGTAGCAAACACTGGAGGCGGCAATAAATGCTGCTGTTTTGCACACCGGCGTGTGAAAACACTAAAGTGCCCAAAGCTATAACAGGATGTAGGGTCAATGAGACTGAAATGTGGTGAGAAGGAAACGGAACAAAGGTTGAACACAGGTAAACACACACACACACACACTCACACACACACACACACACACACACACACACACACGTATTGTTATTGAATATGTAGAATAGGTAGGAAGCCGTTTAATAATAATAATTTCCCACATGTGTCAAAGCTGTTTCTCTTGGTGAGAAAAAAATCCTTGCACATATCCTTGCACACTCCCATATGTACATTAATTAAAATATTGTGTTTTTTGGGAAAAACTGTTTCACATCGTTCATTCAGGTCTTTTATATTGAAAAAAGAGACACTAATATCACTGTCATATCTGTAGGCTACGCTAAATATGACAATCGCTAGAAACCGGTTAGCTTTTCTCAACACCAAAACAACTAGCCTAGCTGTCATCCCCTTTGGCTAAGCTAATTGCCTCTTATGGTGGTTTTCTATTTTGGCATACAGATATGGCTTTTGGAAGAAAAAGCATATCAAACATTTCCTGGAATTGTTTTGTGCTAAGCTAAAAAACGGAAATACCTATGCTAAGCTAAAATTAGCCTTGCTAACTGTGGCTCTAACTTATGCTAGACAATGCATCTATCTTCTTATGTAACTCTCTGCAAAAAGCAACTACAGTAAGTGCATTTCCTAAAATGGCAAACAAATAATAATTTGTATTTAGTTGAATTTTTACAACAGTGGTACTAAACATTTCAATTAGAACTTAGGTTTTCTATTACAATTAGATTGCCCTCATAGTGGCAAACGTATTGAGTCAAGAAGATGATGACATACATGTATGGTGGAATGTATCTCTACATTATCTATTAGTTTATTTCATTTTCTTTTGTCTTTAATCATTTTTTAAGTGGAGTGCACAATGCTAGTAAACTAAATGATAGCAAGGGCATTTCACTAGAGCTAAACCAGCACTAGTGTGGGATACTTGGAGGATGCATTATGGAAATTCCCCAAATCCCAAGGACTGTGAGTAACAAACAGGAAGTCAAAGCAATTCCTATTTGTCCTGTAAAAAAAACACAAATGTTTTATTTGCCTCTTTAAAAACCCAGTGAAGTCCATCACAACCATTCACTATGTCCAATGCTTCCTAATTAGTAGATTATAGGAAGTATTTAGCGGATTTGTTTTAGTTTTTGTATTAACATTTGTGAGATGACTCAGCTCTTAATCACACACTGTGGTGGTCATTAAACACATTCAGTCTGTTCAGGGTTTGCCGGATCGGCCAGCAGTCTGCGGGCCAAACACATTTTCAAAGACTGCGCTGGTTCATCTGGCTCCAAAATGACAGTGACAGTGCAGGACTTCACAGCTGATGCTTAGAACTTTAAAGAAGCATTGAGAACGAGAAGATGAGCCACATTATCATTTTCTATGTGATTAAAGGCGATTGCACTGCAGGTTCATTTGCAAGCATAACTGAAAGAACGTGACGTACAATTACACAAATTATCGTCAAATTAAATCCTGTCATAAAAGCTAGACTTTCTAGTCTTTCTTTCTTTCAAATATTTGAACTGTTTATGCCAATTTTTGGAATTAGACTGCAGGCTTAACACATGTTGATTTACGGTATTTATTAAATGCTTTCAAAACATGCTGTCCTTTCATAATAATTTAACACCAAATTATTTCTCAATAAATACACCTCATGTTAGTTTCAGTGTTTATTGCTGTATAACATTTATTTTTTCTTTATTTCCCCTGTTGAGAAGCATTGCTTCTTAATCGCTTATTACTTACGACCCTTGCTATTCATTTTAAATTGTTAGAAAAAATAAATGAATTGCATATTCCTTCCTTCTGACTTTCCTCAAAATGCTACAATGTACAAAGTGTCGGTTAGAATAGTGCACATTTAGGTTTAATGTTATATGCTTATTCAAATATTTCAACTGTGGTGTCTTGGACAGAAATAAACTTCATTTGAAATATGAAAATAGAAATTACATTATTACATTCATTGCATTTAGCTGACGCTTTTATCCAAAGCGACTTACAATAAGTACATTCGACCAGGAAGACACAACCTTGAAGAAAACAGAGTCATATAAGTACATCAGGTTTCATAGAGCCAAACACTTCAAGTGCTACTCAACTGGCTTTATAGACACCAGTCCTTTATTAGTTTATAAGTGCTTTGTTAGCAATTCTATCGCTCGAAGTGGAGTCGAGAAATGAATGCAGTGAAGCATTTTGACAATCATTATTTTGTCTTTGTGAATGTAGATTAAATGTAGAGCACAAATCAGTGTCTATGTTCCATCATTTATATTAACGCTGTATATTCAATTTAAACACTGATTTAAAATATAAATTCAAGGAAATGTCCAGTGAATTAAAAGTTAATGTTTAACATAAGTATTTTAATAATTCAATAATAAAAATGATATTACAAACAAAGAATGTTAGGTGTTACTCAAATTGAGGTTTCATATTATGATCATTGTTAATATTATTAAACTTTGGGCTATTAAATGGTCATTTTTATGTTGTATTTCTTTGTATGCTTTTTAGAGTTTGCCGTCATACACACTCAATGTTCTTAACTGTAGATTCACTACCCATGACAGCTTGTGCGTCTCCATTTTTGTGGACAGATGTTTGTTACTACAATAACTTTTTCTTGTGACTTTGTTTAGCTTTTCTCCTTCATAAACCAAAATTAAAAAAATGTGGTACAAAAGTGACTTGATTAAAGTTCCTCGTGAACAAAAACAAATTAAACAACATGTGGAATCCATTTAGACTTTCCCTTTAATTTTCTGGAGCAATTTCAGGTCTCGAATCACGCTGCTCTATAAATAACACTATACAAAATTACACGCAACATATTTCTTGTTAATGCTGCTTTTTGTCTTCTATGAAAGTGTGTGTGTCCTTTCAGATCTGTGGACACAATTTGGCACGCGAGGTCCTCAGGTGGACATCAAAGATAACTCCTCTCGCTATAAAGCACTTCAGTGCAGAATGTGGGCTCAGGATCAAAGAGTGCCAGCACTTTGTCATCCTTAAGCCCCCCCCACCCGACCCTTCAGCTTGGTACAGTGAGACCACACACACACACACCTGTACGGAATGTGTGCAAACTTGAACCCCACACAGGAGGGTCAATGCTTGGTTCATGCTCACATTGAATGGGGGGTCTGAGGACCCCCCCCCCTCCCCCACTGTCAAAGTGAACAATGACCTTGGACAGTTCAAAAATAAACCGCCGAGTGTATCGGTGCGTTGAGAGCCCCGCAGCCACCCCGGTATTGTCGGATGCCAAGAGAGAAAAAGAGCCGTTGTGTTAGTCATCGGCTTCACACCAGGGCAGGGAATCAATCTACCTCCTCTGTGTGCAGCAATAGGAAAGTTGAATTATGGCTCTCTCACTGTCTATGTGTGCGCTTATTCCACACACATACCGCACAAAGCATATGCAGTATAAAGCTGTTGACACTGTGGGAGTATTATATGTTTAAGCATAACACCAAAGGGTGGAAATAAATATGCTGTCATTAGGTAATTTTATATATGTATAGCTTTTTTCATTTGCATTGCATTCGATTTCAATTTGATATTGAAGTTGTTTAAAGTACATTTTCTTCTGTATGTTTGCCTCTGCATCAGTATGTCTTGACAAAAGCATTGCAGAATTTAGTTTAAATACATTTGTTGAATATAAATCCTAGACTGTCAATTTAAATACAATTTGTTTTAGGTCTTTGATTAGCATTATAACGTTATGTTACATTAAAGGCAGTTAAATTGTACGTCCCAGTTATCGGTACAGCTTATCTGCAGTATATGTATGTGTGCAAGTTGCAACATTTTTGGTGAATATTCGTGTGGAAGAGGCTCACTGGCATGGTAGGGGAATTACTTTTGTCGTTATTTTTATTTTTTTCTTACTTACATGTATTGTATGTCTTAATTTTTTGTTTGAACATATAACCAGTCCAAACTAGTCTATGCACTGTAGAAATGTAATACAAAGAGTTTGGTTCAGAAAAGTCGTAAATCCCTTAGACGCTCTCCTGGCTGAACCATCAGTTTAATTCCATTATAATATTTCTATATCAAAGTAAATTATTATTAAAAATGTGCACAGCGAGGTGTATAAAATACTTTACGATATCGAAGAAAATACCAAAATGTCCAATCACAAGGCATATAATGATATTTAAAATATAATGATCTATTCAGTAAAGTGCTTTTATTTTAGCCAATAACAAACTCTTACAGGAACAATATTAAGACAAACTGTAAGCAGTTTTTATGCACTAGGCCGTGTTTAAAGCAACCCAATGAAAAATCAAACATTACTTTAACCGAGAGAAGAAGAAAAATGATGCAGAAACTATAAATGAAAGCAAGCTAATAGAAATAAACTAAACTAAAAACAAGGAAATCAAGGCACACTGCTTTGTTGAAGGTCCCATGTCATGGCCATGTCTACTGATCATAATTCCATTGTTGAGGTCTACTAGAATAGATTTACATTGTTCAATGTTCCAAACTCACATTGGTTTCTCACAGCATCTCTGTATACCATGTGTATTCACTCTCTGTCCTAAACGGCTTGTTGGAGCTCCTGCCCCCCCCCCCCCTCCCTATGAGCCCACTGTGCTCTGATTGGTCAGCTCGCCCACTCTGTTCTGATGAGTCTACCACCGTTACAGCAGAACATCAGTGATTATGTGTTACAATGGCGTTTGTTAGCAACAGAAAATGACACCAGCAATGACAAACAGATGAGAATGCTGCTGTGTTAGAGTTTTACTCGCTAAAGGGTGTACTTTGAGGGTTTGTGACTCTGCAGACCGTTTACATGCATACAAAGCTACAAAACACACAAGGGGGCGGGTAATAACCAGAAAAGCATGTCATGGGACCTTTAAAGAACACCTAACTACGTTTTTAAAAACTGTTATAACACACTAGATCTCCTAAGACAAGTCTATGTTACAATTCAATTATGCAATTAATCATTTATGCAGCAACTCACTTATTTATACCTGTTAAAACCCACGTATGCAGATTGTTTAAATAGTATAGAAACAAAAACCTATATAAACATAATTTCAATACAGATTTGAAATAATGAGAAAAAAATAATTCTCTATTTGAGGTTTTTTATGCAGTGTCCCATGAATTTTGGAAAGTATCCATTATTCCTCATGTGTATTTCTGTTTTACTGCTGTCAGACCTGAGTAGATTACCCCTTTGTTTTTTTATTGCACCTTTAAAAGTCTAATTATTTAAAGCTACTCTGGTACAGGGGCAACAATTGCTGTAGGTAACAATTTATCGGGTCTTAAGAGTTTAAACTGTTAAATAGAATGACACATTCTACTTTTAGGGGCTTTACCATTTAAAACTTTCTTTTGTATTATTATTATTATTATTATTATTAAGATATTGAATGTTAGGCTTTTTTTTTTTTAAATAATCAAGATGTTTTAGTGCCCTTTCCAACCCCGTTTACTGTCTCATATGTAACATGACTGTACCTTCATGACCTGACACTTTAAAAAAACATGATGTGCTTTCCCCAACTCTCCCTTTCATTTCACACCTGGCTACAGCGTCTCTCTGCCCTGCACCACCACATCAAATAGAGACTCCAACGCCCATCCTCTTCATCCCCGAGGGGGCTGATGACTCAGCCAAAGAGCACATCTGCCTTGTTGTTTTTTACTACGATTCCCATCTAACCTTGCCCCCCCCCCGCCGTCGCTCCTCTGTCGTCACCTTACAGTCAAGACACAAGGTGCCATGACACTTGGTTTTACCGTACAAGGGTGCAGAGATACTCATATCCCTCTTCATACCAGAGCATTTACATGTATGGCTAAAGGCTACAGTGGGGGTATTGATGTGTTGGCAGAGGTCATGACCCGGGAGACGCAGTTGAATCACTGTGAAAAGGTGTGTGCATGTGGTGTGGACACTCATAACATCTCAGACCTATGATCTTTTTCCTTTCACAGAGAAAACAAATGTTTCTACCTACCTAACTGAGGGCTGCAAAACCCAACCCCAGTCTCACGGCATTTCGTGTTATAGTCATGACATTTAATCTATTGATTCGTGTTCACCAACACGATTTTCCCCTTTTTTTTCGTGTCACACAGAACGATTTTAAAAGCAATGTATTTCTATTGGTAGTATGTTTCGTGCCTGCCACCACGTCTTTTTGTCCGGTCGGGTCTGGAAGACCGGAAGCTGTGTGGTTCATAAAAAGATTTTCTTACTCAATATCAAGCCAAGATTATTGTTTTTATTTTTAAATGTCTGAATTTTTTTGCCGTCCGTGAGGAAAATAAATGGGGCTCAGAATACTGAAATATGTATTTTTTAAATCTTTTTTTCCTTCTAATTTGTTATTCTTTTCTAAATAACAGACTGTTATTTACTCAACAATAACACACAATTATCCTTGTTTTTATTTATTTGTTTAATTCTATAATCTCAGTTTTCTTTGCGGTCTGTCAGGAACTGAATTTCAAAATAACCTATCAACAAAATTGCGTTGCCAGGCAACAGCTTCGGGTGACAGTATTTCTGGTCTTGAAGTTTTCATAGTAAACCTAGGGAAGTAATATATCGAATATCGCGGTAAATAATTTTTGACACACTTTTTTTTGTTTTAAACCTTTATTTAACCAGGTGGTCCAATTGAGATCATCGATCTATTTTTCAAGAGACCTTTCCAACATAGCAGCAAGTAGGTTACAACATGAACATAAAACAACAGAACACAAAAGGACATCTTATTTACAGGGCTACATTTACACACCTAGAGACATTGACAAGTACCAACAACAGTATATGTATATCTCGCCCTGTCAATAAGCCTCACCTTCTTGGCAAACACTGTATTGTTTTTGAAGTGGTGGAGAGACAATGCACAGTTTGACCCACTGCTGAAAGCATATCTCTCCGTCCCACTGAGGTGGCGTTAGACTTTTTCGCTGTCCGTCATTTTGATAGACAGGATCGTAAAATGTCCGTCATAATCCCTTATTACCCGTCGGGTCTGAACAGTTCACGAGAGAGCACGCTCGTGAACTGTCAACGGGGGGAAATGTCAAAAATTTGTTTTTTTCGGAGTTTAGGATGGCTGAAGACACTAGACTACACATAATCCTCAGCTATCGTTTGGGACTACAGTCCCTTTGCTTGACAAACCCCGTGATAAGTCTTCAAGCTCTGTGATTGGATGATGGAGTGGCAGTGCGCCAAGGTTACGCCGAGCGTCAGACAGCTCTTTGAAATGGAATTAAACCACGGCACACTATCCAAAATAGGACTCGAACGGGTCAAGCCCAACCCCCCCCCCAGAACATGCTGGCTTTTGTGTTTCGCAACATGTTCTATGGCACCTCTCTACTGGGAATTGTAGTTTTAAAAACTACTTTCCCATAATTATAAGTTGCCAGTATTAAACTGTGTACACCCCTGGAGGTTTAGGAAACACATTGGTGTTATCAAATTTAAAACATATAATTAATACATGGGTGAAAATTGCTTGTGTCCATAATGGGCAGCATTAATATACCCACATGACAGCTCAGGTCAGAAGAGCTTTAGCTGGTCATATGTCTGTGACCCCTCCTGTTGTTCATTGATAAGCCTGTGACATGCACTTGTCAAGGTTCAGAGGCACATTTAGCAAATATGGCAGTAGTCATCGATCATCTTAAGATAAGATAAGATATGCTTTATTGATCCCAATTAATACACAGCAGCATGTAAAACATGCAATTTATTGTTACGTTGTTCCACTCCACTACAATTCAGAGGTTAACCTGGTATTTTTTACTCCACTACATTTATTTTAGTTACTTTACAGGTTCTGATTAATGATGTGAAATATAAATAACCCTTAAAGCAGACTTTAGTTACACCTGAGTAAAATTTAGGGAAGGTGATTGTCAAGCGCCAACAATCAGGCGAGATATTTGATAGTTGGTGCTTGAAAAGACTAAACATTTATCTGCAGATCCCTATAAAGTATATTCATTACTCGTTATTCTCCAATAGTTCATTAAGACTGTATAATGGCTATTTTGGACATCCATTTCAAGATTTTCTAAGGTTTATTGACATATTATATACACAGTATAGTGTAGTTATGCAATGAATGAAAAACTTGGGTTGCAAGTTCCTCAGCAGTGCATTACAAGACATCTATCAATATGTGTGTATACCTCCACCATTAAACTGTCATATTCTGCAAATGTCTTATACTATCTACATACATTAGAGTATAATTAATATGTATAATATCAGTTAAATAAGTGCTTCAACATAGTTAACATCGCAGGAAAGCATTATATTAGACGTTAAGTACTTTGTCTGGCTTAATATTTATCTGTAGATACCCCCAAAGCTTTTTTCTTATTTAAAGTGGACCTATTATGCTATATTTGAATAATATATTGTAGGGCCATACCTATACAAAACATGTCTGTGAAGTTTGTTTTTCAAAATACCAAACAGATCATGTATTTTAGCCATGCCTCATTTCGCTCTATTTGCTCTTTTCCAGCCCTGTCTCACAAGGGCTGATTCTGTGGCAAATGAGCTGCAGCTGACCACGCCCCCTGCAAAGGAGGGGGGCGAGGAATGAGCGTCATGTTACCATGCTGTTACCATGCTGTTACCATGTCACGCAACCGCTCATTCCCCTGATAGGTGGAGAGTTGCCCCATATAGGCGGAGCACCCCGTTTCTGACGTCAGAACAATTTCAAATCTGTATCAGCTCCGTTGCAGCCCTGTTTTTAGAGATTTGGGTATGGAGGGAAAAGAGAGAGGGTTGTGTTTTCTGACACTTGGTGAGTTCCCTGACACACCGAGGACACATATTCATGTATGAAAGACGTACAAAAGTGCATTTTGCATGATAGGTCCCCTTTAAAAGACGACCTTAACCTAAAGTATTATTTAATGTTTAAATAAAGGTTAATTAGTTTGTCTGTTTTGCACCTCCTCCTATTAATATCTTTGTACATCCTGCACTAAACTGTTTTATTGTAGAGATCACTTACAGTATTTTCTTGATTTTTTTATATTCTATATTTCTATCATGGACCTTCTACTTTCCCCCTCTGTACTCTTAATATTTTTTTCATCAAATATAACATATTCAACAAAAATATTCAATAACGTGCTTTAACCACTAGGTGGTTGCTGATATATTTATGATCCACGTCACGTATTCAGTTTCGGCGGCAGTTCTTCCAGTTTGTCCAGAAGTCTTCTAATCAGGGCTCTATAAATAAAGAACTACGGCAGATGTGCAAGATCTAATGCAGCCGAACCGTGTATTACAATGCCGTTATGTGATGACTTTCAAAGAGAAAAGCACACACTCGGAATAAAGCATTATTTTCTTTTTTTTAAATGTTTTCGGATTTCATATCGCATATCCCAACGTGCATTGCGGCTAAAACATCCAATCACCGAGCTTCAACCATAGCTGAGGATCTTGGGTAATCAGTTCAGTGGGTGTGTGTCGAAATGTCCCAGAAATGTCTGTTTCTGGTGACTTTATTTTGAAATTCAGTTCCTGACGGACGGCAAACATGCTCGAGATTATATAATTAAACAAATAAAAACAAGAATAATTGTGTGTTATTGTTGAGTAAATAACTGTGTGTTATTTAGAAAAGAATAACAAATTAGAAGGAAGAAAATATTTTTTAAAATACATATTTCAGTATTCTGAGGCTCTGAGCCCCATTTATTTTCCTCACTGACGGCAAAAAAGTCAGACATTATACAATTTAAAATAAAAACAATAATTGTGGCTTGATATTGAGTAAGAAAATGTTTTTATGAACTACACAGCTTCCGGTATTCCAAGACCCGACCGGACAAAAAGACGTGCTGCAGGCACGAAACATACTACCAATAGAAATGCAGTGCTTTTAAAATCGTTCTGTGTGACACGAAAAGAAGGGGGAAATCGTGTTGGTGAACACGAATCAATAGATTAAATGTCGTGACTATAACACGAAATGCCGTGAGACTGGGTTTGGCAAAACAAAGGCTTCCAATGTTAGTTTTCAACAAGTGTTGACACTTTCAAACAGCAGTTTGTGTTGATTTTAACAATCCTGACCTAACTGACCATTCACCAAGATGAAAGTTGTGTCCTTTTCCAGGCAAAATGTGTACGAAATTGGTAATCTGCTCTATTGTGGGCTAAACTGCAAGAGTTAGCATTCCAGGCTAACTAGCTTACTATCTAGATTCAATGCCAAGGAGTGCATCATTAACTAACTACTGTATCTTAGTTTGTTGGGAAAGGCTACATTGAAGCCACATTCATGACCAGCACATCTACTTCTCAGTATTATGTGTCTCACTGTGTCGAAGCCGCTCCTGAACGTTATCAAAGTTTAAGCTAACATTAGCTGCCCTAGCTTGCTTTTTGGGAAGGATTACGTTCCAGTAACTCCAGCAAACAGTACCCAAGACAGCGTTTAATTTACCAAAACATCAGAAAAAACCTATCCTAAAAGAGTTTTTTCCTGAGCCAACTGAAACATTTTCATGCAACTCATTGAGCTCATTAGCTATAGCCTTGATCAATTCAATTAAATTCAAAACCTTTATTTATCCAGGTAAAATCCCATTGAGATCAATGATCTCTTTTTCAAGGGAGACCTGCAGCAGTAGGTTCCACAAGAAGACATAAAAACATAAACAACAGAACAACAAAAGGACATCATACAGCAACATGTACAGGGATTACAATTTACATATCTAACCACATGTACAGGTACCAACAGCATCTGATTTTGTAGCATCCAACTGAGCTTTAAAAACATGTAGTGGTACTAGCTTGGTAATTTTCCATTCTTTTTGCAGACTGTTCCATGTTAGTGGAGCTGCACATCAATGTTAAGTATACAGCTAGAGGAAATAGCTAGGGATTTCCAGAAAGCATCAACGCTAGCTAAAATACACAACGCCTGCTGTTGTTTACCTTGATGTGACATTCAAAATCTTTTCTCAAAAAGACAAATAATGATGATAAATCTACAACTGATATCACGTACTGCAAACAGAAAGCAATTTAGTACCCACAGTGTAGGACTGGTTTTATTTATTTTGTTCAACTTTTTGTGTGTGTGTGTGTGTGTGTGTGTGTGTGTGTGTGTGTGTGTGTGTGTGTGTGTGTGTGTGTGTGTGTGTGTGTGAATTATCACCTCAGACTCATTACAGCAAAACACATCAGAGGCTCTGTAGAAATCTGTATCCAAGTCAGGAATGGCCGGTGCTGGGTTGAATATTGTCTTTACTGTAACAAGAAACCAAACATTTTATTTTCCACACAGTAAATCATTGTAATCTATGGGTCACTTGGGATAACATGCAATCCTTAACAACTTAAGAAAATAAAACTTTTCTCAGTTATAGCTGTCAGCTTGCCGTTAAATATGGGATACAATTGTTACAATGTCCATCAGTGACACATTTTACAGTTGTGTGAAGTTTCTTTTCCATTTGCTAAGCTTCAGTGTCAAGATCTGACATTACCTTAATTACACATTCAATGGGAACAAAGACTAGTGGGCTACCACTGGGAATAGCTTTTGCAGGCATAGCTCAAGTGGGTAAGCTTCTATAAAAAAGACACCTTTTAAACGATTAAATTAGCATTCCTTGAAATAAAAAAGAGGAAATGCTGGTGGAAACAGCTTCACATCCTGCAGCTTCTTTTGTGGTACGCAGTAACCCCTGCAGTTATAGGGTAGTGTGTGTCAATATGCGGCATATAACCCCAATATATGTGTGTCAGTGTGTGGGTGAGATGAGTTGTGACCCTTTCTCTGTGTGTTGAGGAGCGCAAGGGAGGGTGAGAGCGAGAGAGAGCAAGAGTGTTTGTCAGAAGTAATCCTCTGTACGTGTTGCACATCACTGTCTTATGCATATTCATGAGCACAGAGCATTAATGCATCTAATACCATGATTTCTGTGTATGTGTGAGGATAAGCCCAGCTTGACGAAGCGATTAATTCTGATATCTCTGTGTACAAAATAAAGCCTCATGCAAGTGTGTGTGAGGGAAATGTATGTTCAGCGTTGGTGACATCAAAGTCTGTTGTGCTAAAGTGTGTGCCTAGTTGCTGTGTGTGTGTTTGCGTGGGCACATAAGAGAGCAGCTGCGTGGGTTTGTGCAGGGCTTTGGCCACCTGGCGCTTTGAGGTGGATGCCGGGCTGCTCGCTAAAAGTGGAAATATCGTCTATCTGTTTCCTAACACACACACACACACACACACACACACACACACACACACACACACACACACACACACACACACACACACACACACTCATATACTGTATGTGTACCCACATGTACTATGTTACATGTCACAAGAAAAGTGACACCAGGTTGCTCTTCTTCCCTCTCTCTCTATGTTAACTGTATTCCCCCTCAGTTTCCATCACTTCCGTTTCGAAGTGCGAGATCTCTGAAGTGCAATGCCTCCGTTTTTGCATAAAGGAGGGATCTTCTCGTCTGTTTGAAGGTTTTTATATCAGTTCCTTATCTCCTCTTTCGCCACAAATGCTTTCCAGGGATCTTTAAAGAATACGTCTGAATTTTTTCACGGTTAATATAAGTAATGCAAAATCAAAACACGTCAGTCTTATAATAGATTTTTAAGGAATGAGTCCTAAAACCCAGATATGAGTCAGCTATTTTATCCTTCCCGTTCCATGCTATAGTATTTATATTTTTTTTAGTAAATATTCCACTTGTAAATGAAACTAATTATTTTGTGGGATGGAAAAAAAAGCTATTAGAGAACCAACACAATGCTAACTTTAACCAAGCAACATAAAGTAGAACGCGCCGCAGATCCCTTTTCCTCAAGTTTATCTCAAATGTCTTTATAAATGTCGTTATTTTTGAGGACATCATTTGTATGTTCTCTTTGGTCCAGATGTCAAGCGAACACCGGACCTCTGCAAAAGTCCAAGCCAGTCCTCTTCCACTTATGTTATTAACCTGTGTCCAAAAATGTCCATGCAGAGTTTTGATTGACACAATTGCCCAATTACACAGATTTGATTAAAACTGACATAAATGTTGGCTTTCGAAAGCGCTTTAAATCTTCTTCTTCTTCTTCTTCTTCTGCTTCTTCTTCTTCTTGTGTTTTCGTTTAAAAAAAAAAACCCACTCAAAAGAGGAATCTATGGTGGAAAATAAGTATTTGGTCAATAACAAACGTTCATCTCAATACTTTGATAGATACCCTTTGTTGGCAATGACGGAGGTCAAAGGTTTTCTGTAAGTCTTCACAAGGTTTCCACACACTGTTGCTGGTATTTTTGGCCCATTCCTCCATGCAGATCTCCTCTAGAGCAGTGATGTTTTGGGGCTGTCGCTGGGCAACACAGACTTTCAACTCCCTCCAAAGATTTTCTATGGGGTTGAGATCTGGAGACTGGCTAGGCCACTCCAGGACCTTGAAATGCTTCTTACGAAGCCACTCCTTCGTTGCCCGGGCGGTGTGTTTGGGATCATTGTCATGCTGAAAGACCCAGCCACGTTTCATCTTCAATGCCCTTGCTGATGGAAGGAGGTCGTCACTCAAAATCTCACGATACATGGCCCCATTCATTCTTTCCTTTACACGGATCAGTCGTCCTGGTCCCTTTGCAGAAAAACAGCCCCAAAGCATGATGTTTCCACCCCCGTGTTTCACAGTAGGTATGGTGTTCTTTGGATGCAACTCAGCATTCTTTCTCCTCCAAACACCTCTAGTTGAGTTTTTACCAAAAAGTTCTATTTTGGTTTCATCTGACCATATGGCATTCTCCCAATCCTCTTCTGGATCATCTAAATGCTCTCTAGCAAACTTCAGACGGGCCTGGACATGTACTGGCTTAAGCAGGGGGACACGTCTGGCACTGCAGGATTTGAGTCCCTGGTGACATAGTGTGTTACTGATGGTAGCCTTTGATACTTTGGTCCCAGCTCTCTACAGGTCATTGACTAGGTCCCCCTGTGTGGTTCTGGGATTTTTGCTCACCGTTCTTATGATCATTTTGACCCCACGGGGTGAGATCTTGCGTGGAGCCCCAGATCGAGGGAGATTATCAGTGGTCTTGTATGTCTTCCATTTTCTAATAATTGCTCCCACAGTTGATTTCTTCACACCAAGCTGCTTACCTATTGCAGTTTCAGTCTTCCCAGCCTGGTGCAGGTCTACAATTTTGTTTCTGGTGTCCTTTGACAGCTCTTTGGTCTTGGCCATAGTGGAGTTTGGAGTGTGACTGTTTGAGGTTGTGGACAGGTGTCTTTTATACTGATAACGAGTTAAAACAGGTGCCATTAATACAGTTAACAAGTGGAGGACAGAGGAGGCTCTTAAAGAAGAAGTTACAGGTCTGTGAGAGCCAGACATCTTGTTTGTTTGTAGGTGACCAAATACTTATTTTACCGAGGAATTTACCAATTAATTCATTAAAAATCCTACAATGTGATTTCCTGGATTCTTTCCCCCCATTCTGTCTCTCATAGTTGAAGTGTACCTAGGATGAAAATTACAGGCCTCTCTCATCTTTTTAAGTGGGAGAACTTGCACAATTGGTGGCTGACTAAATACTTTTTTGCCCCACTGTATACTATATACTATGTAAGAAGGCTATATTGCTCAATCACTTAAAAGGCTTTTCATGTACTATTGTCAATAGTTAGCATCTGTAGCCATGGAAATAACTGGTAGAACAATGTTGTCTTCCATAACATGTCCTTTTGTTGCGAACTGTGGCGTAAAAGCAGCGTTTGCATCACTTCAGTGCTGATGCATAGGCCCAATGCTCATTAAGTAAACATGCAATAAGACTGCTGAGGATGGAAGCCAATCAATATGCACACAGGAGCAGCTTGTGTTAAATCCCTAATACAACCATGCATAAAGGAATTTGCCTCTCTGATGCCATGAGCTGCTACTGTGGACGTCATTTTTACCTGTTCGTTGGTCTCAGGTTGCATGTTTTGCTTTCCAGGTGTTGGTAAAACACACTCCAGCACACACACACAAACACACAGACATACTCACAGCTGCTGGGACAGATGTGGTAATACTTGCTTGTGTGCATACTGAGTCACGTCTGGCAGGAGGATGTGTGTGTCATGACTGGGCTTTTTTTTTTGCATGGAAGTTCAAAGTCTGCTTGCAGATGTGTTGGAAAAGCAACCAGGTCAGCTCGAGGAAGCACACAAATACAGCAGTGTGTTGCTTTGGTGGATTTTGGGAGGATAGGTGGATGGAAAACAAGAGCAGAGGAGAAAACAGGGTAAGATCCCCTGCACGCTCCTACTTGGAAGCACACACACACACAAAGTAAATGAGTCATCAGTGAGTGTGTGAAAGGGCTTTAAGAGGCTCTGATTGCATCTGGTGAGAAATATAAAAGCGGCTTCTTGCTCAGACAAGCAAGAGGAAGGGGGGGTTGAAGATGGAAGAGAAAAAAAAGAGTGAAACTACACAACTCCTAGCATTTCCTCAGGTCTTAGAAATTAATGTAATTCCATTAACATCTCAATATTAGATGGAAGTAAATATATAGATACTTTTTTCTCTCAACTAATTACACGTGAGGAACCTAAACTCTTCTCAACAAGTGTGTTTCGAGAGCTGGCATCCACAGTACGTGTGGCTCGCTGGTGACATTTGCGTAATTTGTGCAACGCTTCACCCCCGCACCATTAAATCCTCGCCGCCAAACCCATTAACACCCATTCCCTCCAGAGAACTCCATTTACGCAAGTCTCTGGTGAAGCAGCATCGACGACGGTGGCATCTTTGCCAAGCGTCTTCGCTCGCTTTGCCTCTCTCCTGGTGCCACATGCAGAGCCTGATCCCATGGTATGGTCGACACTGAGGAAGGGGGGGTTCGGGGGAAAGAGGGTGGCACTCAGCGAGGCCATCTGGGTGTCCCATCTGCAACACGGTTGTGGCTGCGACTCTTTCGCTCTGGCAGCCTGCAGCGAGCAATTACCAGCGGCAGGCCCTGATGACAGGGGCGTGAGGCTCCCCAGACGTATCGAATGACGTGAGGCGTGCTAATAATAGGATGCTGTTAAAGATGATGAGCTCAATAACCTGGTTATCACCAAAAAGGTGACGAGAGGAAGGGTCTGAAATTGGTTCGGTTTTTTTAATTCAACCTTTATTTAAAGGGCGGCAGCCCGGCTAAACGGATTGGTTGTACTTTTACACTATTACGGCTTCCACAGATGACGTTTTTTTATGGATTTTTTGTCAAAGCACTTAAGATATTCATTGCTATCGGGATGTTAAGAGCATTCCATGGAATATAACAAAAAGTGTATCTCGAGCGGGTTTCTGAAACGTACCTAACCCACCTTTAACCAGATAAAAAAGCATTGAGATAAAATCTCATTTACAATGCTGACCTGGCCAAGAAGGCAGCAACGTTACACATAACACAAACATATAAAATACAGAGAACACAACTAAGAAAACAAAAGACGAAAAAGCAGTCACTACATGGTGCACATTAGGTCAGTAAGAAAGGTACTACTTATTACTGCAAGAGCAGCTGGTGGTAAGGACCTCAGACAACTTCAATTTAAAACATGCTATTGAGACAAGTGCCCTCAGTTTTAGGCTTGATTGAAGGTCAATCCAAGACCAAGAACCATAATAAAAAAAGACTCATTTTTCCAGCTTCAGTCCGCACAGCAGCCTGGAACCGTATCCAGGCACTGGATCTGAGGTTGTGAGAGTCACAAACTGGAGCAAATCTGGCATATATGTACAGTGGAAGCTTACCTAAAATGGCTTTATACATTAATAAAAACCAATGCTGCATCCTACGCATAGTAAGTGAGGACCATCCAGTTAGGCTGTACAGTTTGCAATGATGAGTCATATAGGGTGCATTTGATATATAACGCAGTGCAGCATGGTAGCCACTCTACCACCGTCAAGTTTGGCCAAAACATTGGGACGGGCAAATCAATAAATTGTATCACCGTAGTCAAGCTGGGACAGGAATAAGCCAGAGACAAACCTTTTACGGGATGAAGTTGAAAAACAACATTTAAGTCTGAAAAGCAAGCCAAGAGTGAATTTCAATTTCTTTGTTAGAACTTCAATGTGGTGTTTAAAGTTAAGATTTCTGTCCAACCAAAAGCCCAGGTATTTGTAGGTATCGACAAACTCAACAGAGACGCCATCAAGGGTGTCAATGGAGAGGCAAGAGGACACTGACTTGGGAGCAAAAAGCATTGCTTTGGTTTTCTTACTGTTCAATAGCAGTTTGGAATCAAGAAGTGCATGCTGCAGCGTGATAAAATCTGATTTTAAATTGGCCATATCCAGAGAAGGAGCAGATGAATATACAATAGTGTCATCAGCATACATATGATAGGTAGAAAATTGCATCTGATTACAAATATTGTTTACATATAATAAAAAGAGCAAGGGCCCTAAAATAGAGCCCTGTGGAACTCCCTTCTCCAAGGTGACAGGGTCAGAGACAGTACTACCCAACCTGACACATTGAGTACAGTCGGTTAGATAACTCTGAAACCAGCAAATGGCGTTATGACCGAAACGAGACACCAACATAACATTAGACAGAATGTGGTGATCTACAGTGTCAAATGCTTTGGCTAGGTCAATAAACAATGCAACACAAACTGATTTTGTATCCAAAGCAGCCTTAATATCGTCTCAGACTTTCAGACTGGCAGTCACAGTACTGTGCTCTGATCTGAATCCAGATTGCATAGGGTTAAGGATGTTGTGTGAATTTAAAAAAAGTTGAAACTAGGTACTCAAGAATCTTTGATGACACAGAAAGATTTGAGATAGGACGATAGTTATTCAACTCAGTGGGATCACTAGCTTTCAAGAGGGGCGAAACCATTTACGCAGGACAACAATTAATCAATTGGCAATATCCGTTGGCAATATCCGTACAGACTAGTCACGGTTCGGCTGTCACGGTTCGGCTGTCACGGTTCGGATGTCACGGTTCGGATGTCACGGTTCGGATGTCACGGTTCGGCACATGCAGTCACACGACGAATACGCCTTTTTTATGAGTTGGAAAAAGTCTGTCACTCAGGGCAGTATCCATTACACTATATATAATCCAGGGGGCGGTATTGCGCCTAAAAACTGCCAGCCGCCCTTAAAACAACAAATGAAGAACAAGAAGAATACACAACTAAACGAACAAAATACAAGAAGAAGAAAAGTTTGTATGGCGATTTCAGAAAACACAGGAGCTAGAAGAGAAGACCCACCTGCATCTTTTAAATCAGCTGTGTGGGAACATTTCGGGTTCCCTGTGGACTACAATAACGATGGAGTGCGAGTGGTGGAACCGTGAATTCTGTGAACCGTTACACCCCTAGTACAGACATGGTGTTTTATGTGGAATGTGAGCTGCAGTGACCTAACAAACACTCTAACAAAATATTACTTCGAGGCAGTGGGAAGAATTTGTCTTAAAGCAGCCCTATAATGCTCTTTTTCAGGTTTCATATTTGTATTTTTACTTGCTTTAATGTTCAAAAACATATTTATTTTTCTCATACTGCCTGTGCTGCAGCACCTACAGTATTTTCACCCTCTGTCTGAAACCATAGCCCAGTCTGCTCTGATTTGTTAGCTGGCCGGCTCTGTTGTGATTGGTCTGGTGAATTGTGCTTTGAGATGTCTTGACCCTTAGCCAAACACGGACAATGTGCTAGAGCGCTAGCCAGTAGAAGCGCGAGTGTCACAAAGTGATGTGAACAAGTACACAAAGAAGTCCAAGGAAGGCACTTCAGGCAGGGGGGGCGGGGGGGGAGAGTGTGTGGGAGATATACATGCACAAAAACCTGTAAAACACACTACAGGGAAAACCCAAAAACGCATAATATGGCTGCTATAAGAATGTTCGTCCTGGCAACTGAGCAACCTACACAGGAGCTGTGGACACACCATCATGTAAAGCACAAATACACTCACTGACCTTTGTTCTCCTGAGCCATGCGTAGCGCCTGCAAGGACGTCTGTGGGCTGATCTCCAGCTGGCACACCAGGACCTTTGCATGACTGATGGCTGGAAGAGCTTTGTGCAGCTCCTCACTGCCCAGCAGCATGTTGGCACCAGCCACGATCACAATGGCATTATCACCTGCCCACGGACACCAAAAGAGACGTGTGAGGAAACAACAGCCACCGTGTGATGACTTTGACAACCCATGGGAACTTTCAACTCCATAAATAGGGCTAAATACGGGATGTGTGATGTAAGAAACTGTGGGGGCTTACTGTACTTTGAATGTTTTCACACTATTTACAGTATGTGTGAGGGCAATATAGCAAATGACCTTAGTATAAAAAGTGAACATTTTCAGTGTCAAAGAGGACATTAATAGTCAAGTTTCCCTCAAAATTGTAATGCCTTACATACTTTTTTTCAAAGATTTTTTAGGGCATCCGGTGCCTTAATTATGGAGACAGAGTTGAAATGACAGGCAGGCAAATGCTTCCCAGCCGGATTCACACCCGGGTCCTCCGCTTAGGGACCAAGCCCCCGGTACATGGGCTGCTAACTCTACCAATTGAGCTATGCGCTGGTCCACGCCATAATATACCTATTTTCATTGTTATCATATTGTAACCTTTCAAATACTTCAAATAGACCCACATAAACACTTACGTTTTGTCGTGCATTTGTGTGTTGTTCTTCTTGCTTTGTCTTTCACCGCTTAAGGAAAACGTTTAACACATTTGACTAAATTGACGCTTTCAAACTAATGCAGCATGGCATGTGGACAAGAATTTAGATGATTCTTTTTTTTTTAAATCAATCTCTTATAAAACAAATTCCAGTTGGACTTATTCTTTCTTTAAAATCATTGCATTCAAACACCTAATTCCATGTTAAATTGTAGAAAAAGGGATCCAAATCCAAGACTGCATCCATATAACATGGGATTATTTTAGACATCTAAATGTGTAAAAGTGTATTTGCAAAATGACAGAAATTACACTCCATGGAGAAAGTCTTCGATTGTTGTAGATTGGAACCTATGTGTGTGTGTGTGTGTGTGTGTTGGTTTTAGTCACTCCAACACTTGTGCGTCAATGGCGCCACTAAATGCATGGGCTTACAGCTTGTGTAAGAAAGAGTTTGCTGGTAGCAAGCATACACTTGTGGTTGAGCCTGTACAGTATAAGGCAATTTCTACAACTGAAAGAGTGTTTGGGATTCCAGGAGGATGCCATAAGCTAGTGGCAAAAGAAAAGCATTTACCTGCATCGTTGACAATGATTGAGGCAGCTCCTGTGGCTGCATCAGATGCTTGCCCGACAAAGTCTGAGACAGAGGGAAAATACGAAAGGTGAATAACAGAGTTTGAAAGCATCCATTATTTGTGTTTCATAAAACACACTTGTCACCATAGTAACTTCTATAATTGCTTGGAATTCCTTTGGTTCTGTCTATGGCCACAAACATCTGGAGTCTGATATGAGCGACTTTTGAAAAGCAACTTTATTTTAAACAAATTCCAATTGGTTACCCACCATTGGACATAACAATAGAGAAATCTCCCAGTAAATCCAAAAGCATGAGCAACTAAACAGAACTGACAAAATACAGGCAAAAAATAATCGCTCTGACCGTGAACTTCTTACCATGCAACATGGAAATGGCAACCAATTTGGCATGCAGTATTGCAAGAAAAAAAACGTACCTGTGTTCACACCATTGTCTTTGAAATTCTGAATGTAATTGTCTCCAAAGAAGTCTTTACCAACCTAGAAAAGATGGAAAGCAAAACGATTTCAACAAAGAGAGTGTAAAGCGGGGTCAGACTTGGTTAGCGGCAACTTTTGAAAAGTGGTATAGTCAAACCTCAGTTGGGTTGGATTTTCGTGTGCCCTGCCAGCATACTGGCATGGTGCCGCCGCCGAAAATGTGTAAAAACTAACACACAAAGTCGAGAAATGCACACACGCGAAAACACACGACCAGCTGCGCCAAGCCTCGAAGACACGATAACCCCGCCTTCACGCCTCTTCATACCCACCTCACGTTCGTTTTCCTTCCCTCCTTCCCCTCTTCCCCTGCTCCGCATTGGGATGTCCACATCTGTAGCTACTTTGGGTTGTGGAAGGGGTCCCCACCTTGCCCCGAGGCGCCTACTTCGAACCCACGCTTTCCAAAAAATGTGCCAAAACAAGGGCACTTCTAGCTGCCTGTGATAATGGGTTGGGCTGGTATTGGCTGCTTGGCCCCAATCTCTTTGAAGAGTGGCCTTACGTCTTGGATGTTTTTGACAAGCCCGGGTGTCTATTTTTGGGTTCTCCCCATGCCCGGAGAGCTCCTCCCGCACTGGGTTGTTATCGATCGGCCTCTTTGTTCTGACAGAGGTGGGGCTTCGGTGCTTTAGTGCGCGGGTTGAAAGGCCACGCTGAGCGTACTGATTGGAGACTCTGGGTTGTATGGTATGGGAATAGGCTTGTTTGAAGGCGCGCAAGTGTGGGTGGGCGTATGCATGCGGTATAGTATTGATCAAGAGAAAATGAGGCATGGAGAGTTGATGAAATGACTGAAGTGTGAACGAAGCTGCAATGTTTTGGGCAATTGTTAACTAGTTGGCAGACTATGGTAGCTGTGTTTGTACTGAGTTGGACGTAGATGAAACAAAAGTTGGACAAGCAAATCAACTTTTCTTCTAAAATGCACACATTAATGCTTGGATCCAAATGTGCACATATAATGTAAATCACAGCAACAGTGTATTTCTGCAAACTTGATTCCAGTGTCATACCTTGCAGACCATTGCGGTTTTGGCTCCCAGTCTTGCAGCCTGTATGCACTGGTTGGCCCCCTTCCCTCCAAAGCCAATGAAGAACTTGTGACCATGGATGGTTTCCCCAGCTTTTGGTAGTCTTGGTGCCTGGCTGAGGTAAAAAAATAACAGGTAATTAGCACCATTTTATGGAGTTCACCTCCATTCAAAAGAACCTCAAAGGATTTAGAGGATGAAAAAGTAAGAGTCTTCTACCTAAAAACATGCTTTGGCTGGATTTTGCAGTCCTAATTAGATTTTTCATCTCAACAGTCTCTTCACACTGCAACTAAAAGTTTGAAAATGTTCCTTCAAACTATGAAAAATGTGTTATTTGGCAGTGTGAGCGTTCTACATTGAAACCAAGAAGTAAAGGGAGATGTCAAAATGTGAAGATAAACCTTCAGGGCCAAATCTTTTCCTGGTTGAGCTCTTTATTTATCACTGGAAGACAATAGGTCTCTGTTGAGTCTGCTGAGGATTACATCTTTTGGTCTTGGGAAGGGCTTTCACAAAAAGGTCATCAAAGTGCAATCTTTGCCAGAATCAATGGAGCATTGGAACCCCACTCCCTAACCCCCCCTTTTACATACTTAAACTCAAAAGCAGCAATACAACCTAATATGGAGTTTGCTATTGGCTCATCATTGTTAAAGGCATTCTCAATATTTTACTGAAGATGTGTCCATGCAAGTTTCTCAATTTGTGCAAATGATGCAACAAGCAAAAACCATAGATGTCTCAACTTGATGTTGGCTGCACTAGTAATCCGTGACTCATCAGGGTGGGGTAAAGTCCTGCCCTCCCCCTCGAGGTTGATATGCCACAGGTGGCTGCCCTCAGGAGGAGCTGTCTGTTCCCTAATTTCTCCAGTCACAGAGCCAGAATGAGTGGTGAGTAACATGGAGTAGAGACAACAGACCACTTCATATTGTACGTCAGAATGCTGTGGTCTGGCTTCGGGCAATCCTGGCCCGGGGCCAAAGGGTTTGCGGGTGGCAAAATGTTGTCATAAACTTGTTTTCCCCTTGTTGTTGCTCTTTGTTATACTGCGAGTGTGTTTGTGGCAGGTGTGCTGTTACAGTAAGCTCACTCTATCCCAGGATTTTCAGTAACTGAGACGCTGGTAGCAAACACTGGAGGCGGCAATAAATGCTGCTGTTTTTGCACACCGGCGTGTGAAAACACTAAAGTGCCCAAAGCTATAACAGGATGTAGGGTCAATGAGACTGAAATGTGGTGAGAAGGAAACGGAACAAAGGTTGAACACATGTAAACACACACACACACACACACTCACACACACACACACACACACACACACACACACACACGTATTGTTATTGAATATGTAGAATAGGTAGGAAGCCGTTTAATAATAATAATTTCCCACATGTGTCAAAGCTGTTTCTCTTGGTGAGAAAAAAATCCTTGCACATATCCTTGCACACTCCCATATGTACATTAATTAAAATATTGTGTTTTTTGGGAAAAACTGTTTCACATCGTTCATTCAGGTCTTTTATATTGAAAAAAGAGACACTAATATCACTGTCATATCTGTAGGCTACGCTAAATATGACAATCGCTAGAAACCGGTTAGCTTTTCTCAACACCAAAACAACTAGCCTAGCTGTCATCCCCTTTGGCTAAGCTAATTGCCTCTTATGGTGGTTTTCTATTTTGGCATACAGATATGGCTTTTGGAAGAAAAAGCATATCAAACATTTCCTGGAATTGTTTTGTGCTAAGCTAAAAAACGGAAATACCTATGCTAAGCTAAAATTAGCCTTGCTAACTGTGGCTCTAACTTATGCTAGACAATGCATCTATCTTCTTATGTAACTCTCTGCAAAAAGCAACTACAGTAAGTGCATTTCCTAAAATGGCAAACAAATAATAATTTGTATTTAGTTGAATTTTTACAACAGTGGTACTAAACATTTCAATTAGAACTTAGGTTTTCTATTACAATTAGATTGCCCTCATAGTGGCAAACGTATTGAGTCAAGAAGATGATGACATACATGTATGGTGGAATGTATCTCTACATTATCTATTAGTTTATTTCATTTTCTTTTGTCTTTAATCATTTTTTAAGTGGAGTGCACAATGCTAGTAAACTAAATGATAGCAAGGGCATTTCACGTGTAGAGACTTGAGTGATTATCACGTAAGAAGAAGCACGTATCTGTGTCCGCCATAGTCACTAACAAATGTTCTGCCTTCCCATACATTGACGTGTTCATGGCTTGAGATTTTCACACAATAGTGATGAATAATGAGCACAACCGCAACATTATCAATATAACATTTGGCCGTCAGCCACTTTAAGGCGGATAACTGGAAGGTAAGATAAACAGATTTCCAAATTCTTAAATAAACCCACCTACGCCTCTTCATGCCAAAGAGACACTTGGCTATTGTTGTCTGTGGTGAGTGCACCAAACAAACAGGGCAGTTATGTGCTAAAGTGCAACCTCGGTGCGTTTTCTCCCATGGAACCAAAAGGCCAGAGCAGGTGTTCAGTGACGTGAAGTGTTTGCTTTGAGGCTGGCTCTCATTTCCCTCTCCTCCGTCTCTATTAGAGTCATTCCTCAGCTGTTGGTGAGCAACATGGGGAAGCAGACTTGGACAAAAAAAAATTGAAATGCTGTTTTTGTCGGAAAAACACAACCTCCAACGTGAACTAGCTATTGGCAAAATAATAAATATTAAAAGATTTTGCTTTTGCTTGTAAAAATTTCATATAATTACGACAATAAATAAAGATACTACATGGTTGTATTGCTCACAGAATCTTTTTTAATCAGTGTGTTAACCTTCAGCTCTTGGTGTACTTCAGCTTTTTGAGCCGATGAATGCACCACTCAGAAAATATATTTTTGTTCACCTTTTGTGAAAGTTTCCTTGTCCACAAAAGTCCCTATAGCAGAAGCTCCGGTAAATAAGGACAAGGTGAAGAGACCTAACAAAGAACAGGTTGAGCAAAGACAGCATACCTTACATGGGCATGGTGAGCTGCTTCCCTCACAAGAGGTGCAGTGTCGGAGTAGGACGTGGGCGTTTATTTTTGTGTGGTCAGACCATTTGTTGAAGCCACGTGCATGTTGCTATTATTCACTCAGAAATGGCCTATATCAGTGGATATAATAAGCCACTTATCAACCCATTCTGTCTCTGAATTGAATACTTCAAAATCTTTTAAATTAATATTTTTTACAATTACATTAAAGCTTGGCAGACAGATCACGGACACAGCTTATGGAATAGAACAATTCAACTGTAGATTAAATACTACAAAGTTAATATTTTATGATTGAGTTCACTCAATATGTATTAATTTTCAAAACTGATTTTTCTGATTTTATCTTTAATTAAAATGATGTTGCACAAAACTTTAAAATGAGGTTAAAATTAAAATAATACATTGTAATACTTCTTCTTGAAGGTCAGTTTAGTTTTTTTCTCTAACCTTAGATTAAATGAAATGCTGTTGCACAAAAAATGAACAGTTTAAAGTTAAATTGTGATCCAGTGTTTCCTTTAGAATTACAGTTCAGGAGATCTCACTTTAATGTACTAATTCATGTATTTTCTTAATTTCTGCCAGTTGGTGCCAGGCTGTCTCTTCTTCCTTACTCTGTTGCTGTTTTGTCTATTACTTGTTGGCATTTTGCTAAATAAATTGTGGCTAACCATATTTTCTCAAAGTAGTAGCTGTTTAATGAAATCACAGGGACAGATACAGGAAGACATTCCTGCCTACTGCAATAACTGTGCAGCGAATCACCTCTGGCAGGCAGAGAACTCACAGCTTCTCTTTTGTTAACTGGATTAATATCTTCACACTGTAAATGTTACATTTATATTTAATTGAATATGCCATTCCTTGCACACTTAATAAATAACTAAATAATATCCTACTTTATATTGTGTTAGCTGTAAATTGGCCCTTCAATAGTGTTTTATTTTTCAGAAAGTTTACAGATTTTTATCTTCATGGTGAAAATTATTTGTAACTTTTTACTTCTGTTTTATATAATCTTATTTTCTATTTTGAAATGTGTAACGAAAACATTTCCCAATTTGGGATCAATACAGTACATCTTATCTTAACTTATTTTAAACTTAGTTTAGCTAAACTCTGATAAGAATTGTGCTTGGATTAAATGTAACATTGTTACCTGTATTCCACATTTTTGCAAACACTGTCCCACAACCTGTCCCTGAGTAAAAAGGAGGAAGAACACTGTTATTTTGTCTTATTTTTAACTAGTCTATTTGTTGTAATGTGTGCAGATAAATTCATTACAAACCACATTTGAATAAAGGTGTGTTTACTATGCTTTGGTGGGAACACGGTTGTGGTACATTGTGGTTCTGCCTAACCATTTGGGAAACTCAGATTCCAGTGAGCAGGTGATAAGCGCCTCCACTCAGTAGACTGAGGCAGTAGGGGGCACTGTATGGCTTTGACAATGGGTTTAAAGCATGAGAAGCCCTGCTGTTCCTCCTCTTTGTGCACTGCAGACAGTAGACCTATACAACATAACATTTTACTATAGCTGTAAAACACAAGGATAGTATACTCTTGCTTGGCACACTTATAACAAAGCACCATAGAGATCTGAGTGTGTTCAGATGGCAAGACCGAAGAGTGTGTGCCCCCGCTGTCTGTCACTCAATTGTGTTGCCACCCAAACACTGGCTGTTAAAGACAACTGGATTGCTAACTTCAAAGCCATGCATATCACTTTGAAGGGCTGCAAATGTATTCCAACTACCCCCTCCCTATCTGACCCCCATCCAAAAAACCCAACCCCACACACACACACACACACTCCAAAAACAGGCCATTTCCCGTTAGCTTATTAAGGGTCTTAATTGACAACGCCTGCCCTTCAAAGCAGAAAGTCACTGTTTGAATTGCTAACGAGCAACAAAATAAATCCAATCCGAGTGACAACAAATATGTGACAACTTGCACTCGCTAGAATGTCGAGAAACTTTTTCTGCCACTGGCACAAGTTGTGGTTGTTTATTTAGATCTCCACTTGCTGGCAGCTAGGTGACAGTTCTTTTTCCAGAGTTTCATATACAAATATAATACAAGCTGTGTGACAAAACTGCCACACACGCTGACAGGAATACAGCTCGATGGCTGAAGCCCATGAAGACGTGACATTACACTGTATTTGCTTTAAATTCTTCTTTTGAGATTGTGTCATTCCTCACAAAGGTCATGGTAAATGAGGATGACAAATGGTTTTCTAACTAACCCATTGTGCTGGAGTTGATGACTAATGATTTGTGGGAATGGATGCTACTTGGCTCAACACATCTCACCACGTATGAGGATGATGCAACACTGACATTTCGGTAAGCAGCAATTATATCAGATCTTTTGCACACTCTCTGAAAGTGGAGTCAGATAGACCATGGGATTGGCACACCTACATCAGCTGTCAATGACTTAATCAATGATTTGGTATTTGTACAGCAATAACAACCTGCTGCAGATCAGTGGATGTTTTAGAACAGCAGCTCATGTGTGTAAAGGAAGCTGAAGTATATGGAAATGCACCAACCCATCCCTATTTAAGGAGAAGTCATTAGGCGCATTCACACTGCGGTACTTTTCCCACAAAGGTTCATGCGAACTTAGTTCATGAGAACTCTTTTATCGCGTTCACACCAAAAAGAGCCGGTACTAAAATTAGTTCATGTGAACCTTTTTACCCCCTCGAAAGTCCCTGCTAGAGAGCAGGGACTTTCGAGCGGCTCTTTTGTGAGAAAAGAGCTATATTTCTGATTGGCTGGGCGGATTGCAAACCACGCCCCGTAAAACTCCCAAAAAGTTTTGTGAAGCCGCCATTTTATTATCCTCGCATTAGCATTATTAGCATTAGCATTAGCCCAGCGCAGAAACGCAGAGAGACTAACTTATGGCAACACAAAATAAAACATGGGAGCGGTGGAGATGAGGAGGTGTCGGCGTTCTGGCGATTTACTCGGAAGGCTTCAGTAGAAGCTGCTGGGAGTCCCAGCAGCTTCTACTGAAGCCAGTCCCCAACTCCGGGGACTTCCGGCCGGGGACTGTGGGCGGCAGTATACGCCGTGAAGTTGTTTGTAGCCTGCCAGTAAACCCAAAGCAGAAGAAGAAGAAGTGATGTCAGCGGCTTGATTTGCCTAATCCACCCCCAGGGACTTTTTCCGGTGTGAACGCGATCTGTACTTAGTTCATGAGAACTAAAGAGTTCTCATGAACTAAGTTCTCATGAACCTTTAGGCGCATTCACACCGCAGTACTTTTCCCACAAAGGTTCATGCGAACTTAGTTCATGAGAACTCTTTAGTTCGCATGAACTAAGTACAGATCGCGTTCACACCGGAAAAAGGACCTGGGGGAGGATTAGGCAAATGAAGCCGCTGACTTCACTTCTTCTTCTTCTGCTTTGGGTTTACTGGCAGGCTACAAACAACTTCACGGCGGATACTGCCACCCAAAGTCCCCGGCCGGAAGTCCCCGGAGTTGGGGACTGGCTTCAGTACAAGTTGCTGGGACTCCCAGCAGCTTCTACTGAAGCCTTCCGAGTAAATCGCCAGAACGCCGACACCTCCTCATCTCCACCGCTCCCATGTTTTATTTTGTGTTGCCATAAGTTAGTCTCTCTGCGTTTCTGCGCTGGGCTAATGCTAATGCTAATAATGCTAATGCGAGGATAATAAAATGGCGGCTTCACAAAACTTTTTGGAAGTTTTACGGGGCGTGGTTTGCAATCTGCCCAGCCAATCAGAAATATAGCTCTTTTCACACAAAAGAGCCCCTCGAAAATCCCTGCTCTCTAGCCCCTCTTTCGAGGGGGGTAAAAAGGTTCTCATGAACTACTTTTAGTACCGGCTCTTTTTGGTGTGAACGCGATAAAAGAGTTCTCATGAACTAAGTTTGCATGAACCTTTGTGGGAAAAGTACCGCAGTGTGAATGCGACTAATGTGGGAAAAGTACTGCGGTGTGAATGCGCCTATTGCCTTATGGCCTAAAAGCTGTTTGCCTCCACACTCTTAAACCAGGGATTTTCCTTACATTATTATGGGCGTTAAGGACAAGTATTAAAAAGCCAGAGACATTATCTAATTTTGGACAACTTCCTCTATTCTTGAGCAGACAGGAGGGTGCAGTCCATTTCAAACCATGATGGAAAATACCCTCGAGCCTTTATGCCATATTTTCCACATGCCTGCAAGTCACCAAAGGAAAATGGCTGTTGTGGTTTATAATAATAATTATAATAATAATAAAGGGAAAGATGTTTAAATGGAGGCACTTGACCGTTTGGTCAGCCACACCCACTAAATAACTGATAATATGCCTGTCGAGTTCATGAGCAAACACAAACATAGTGCAGTTTGCATTGATAACGAGAGAAGATTTTCTGCTAGAATTTCGTAGTTATTTTTGAAGCAAAGGCTTTTTTGAATTCAGACAGTTGTACTCAAAGCCAGACTTTCTAGCAGCAACTGTACATTTTGCTTTATGAAATGATGACTTCGGAATTATTTCTCAGCTGTAATTACATGAGTGTCACATGACTTTGTTTGATTGTTGCCTGCTGACTTTCAATGGCAAACTCAGGGTTTAAAAAAGTTAAGCCAATGCAACAGGGGTTGATTCCACTGGTCTTAAAAAGATGACCAAGTGTAAAGAAGTCAACGGGAAAATGACCTTACTTCTCATCCCTTTATACCATCTTTCATAACTTTTCCTAATGAGTTTTTGTTCCCAATTGCTAGTTTATAGTCTTTTTCAATACAGCATGATGTTCATCTTGCAAATTATGGTCCCGTTTAGAGTAAAATTGTAGAGCAGAGTATGAGGGCGTGGCTACCCTGTGAAAGACAGGTCATGTTGATGTCTGGTTTTTGTTCTCTCCGTGTTTTTGTTGTTAGTAATTTCAACTTCTTCACAGTGTATTTTCATTTCATCCACTTCTGGTCCCAAAAAAAGATAGCCCCCAAAATGCCAACTAATTTAAATCTCTTATTTACAGTCCATAGCTGACTCATGTAAAACAGGAACCTAGTACAAGGTGGTTACTACTGTACTTATGAGATGGAAAGATAAAGATATCATTGGTGACATTGGCAGCTACCAATGTTCTGAAGAGGGATTTTCCAATGAAATACAAAAATCATTGTCAGCATATTGGAATTAGTATATGTGTGATTTGGTGAAAGAGAAACATCTTGTAGTTCAATTGAAATTCCTTGGGGAACTTTTTTGTTGTTGTAACTACTCTTGCCAATGCTTTAAAAAAAAAGAGTTTGCGAACAGATTATATGTTTTCTTTTACATTTTCATTATTTAATAACATATTAAACAAATCAGTGTTGAAATCTTCATACAAAGCAAAACCACATGGATCCAGACCAAAAGGGTAAAACACATTTTAAAATAATCCTAATATGATCATGAACAGTTGCCCAATGTCCTGCTTCCTGTTGGGCCCACCTGAGGAAGCACAGGAGTTTCCTGAACCCATATTTAGCCAAAGATGTTGTACTCAGCGTTCTCATAAAACATAAGGGTGATTAATGGTCATTTGTAGACAAACACAAAGTTTAGTATGGGCTAAATGAACTCACCTCACCAAGTCAGTCATACAGGAGCCAACCACCATTACATCAAACCTCTCTTCAGTCATGATCTGATTAGGAAACAAATTGGTGTTATTAATAAAGTAACCACACTCATTTCCAGACATAACATATTGTAAATAATCTTCGTTTAAATTCTCAACATTTGTCCAGCCTTTCCTATCAAATATTTTGAGAAACGAGGACAACATCTAAAGCACAGCCGACTCCTTGGGGGCATATCAGGCAAAATATGTAAACTAGTTTCCCCACCAGCCTCCAAACAAAAATCACTTGATATTCTTTATCTCCCACATTAGCATGAGCTTGACTGAAATGAGAAAGAAGGTAAAAATAGAGCATTCATCGCTGGCTGAGTTGGACAGGTTCCAATTTTATTGGGGTGGAATGGAGGGGTATTTCAATGCTAAACCATGTGAATGCACCGCAGCCCAGCGAATTCTATAATTAATTCAATCCCCGGCTTGTATCTGAGCTAATGCTAGTGTGTTAATCTCTTCAAATCTCTGCCTAGGCAGTGGAAGACTTGGAAAGCCTGGCCGCTGGCTGCAGGATGGCTCAATTCTATCTCCCACAACTCAAAGCATATTGTCTTACTTGGGCAGGCATGAAAAGCTAACCTCCACATCTCCACTGCAGGAGAATATTTTATGAGATCTGCATTGTCCAACCACTTTAAATAGCACTGAACCATTTTAAAATGGTCCATCTCTTCTTGAGTTCAAGGCAAAGTTATCATGGAGTTGACCAACCTGAATTAGTGTTCAGGTTGGTGCATCTAAATCAGGGGTGTCCAAACTTTTCTCTCCGAGGGCCAAATACAGAAAGATATACGAAGGGCTGGGCCGCTCACTAGGTTTATTGCCTAATAAGTTAAGTTATAAGTGCCATCATTGTGGACAAAGTTAGCCAAATCAATCAAATATAGGTAAGTTCTTCTTGATACTTGAAAATGTTTTAAGAAAAAAACAGCGTATACATCACAGCTCTCCAGAGGGTTTAATTTCTTTTGTTAGCAGCTCATTCCTTAAAACAGATAGATTTCAAGCTTGTTTTGTAAATAAGTTATTGATTTGTTTACAAATGTTTCCAACTTTAATTGATTGAATTTATTTGTAAGGTGGGCACGCCATGAATACCGTGATATATATGTTTACATATATATTTAAGTAGTACAATATATGACAAGTTTAATTTGTGGGACATATTTCATTATACTGTTTGAATCAGCTGGGGGCCATTTCAAAATGGCCTGTGGGCCGCATTTAGCCCCCGGGACGTAGTTTGGACACCCCTGATCTAAATGAACATGAATGAATGACTGAAGAGTAAAGGTTCCCTATTGTGCTTTTTGGGGTTTTCCCTTTCCTGTAGTGTGTTATTTAGGTTTTAGTCATGGTGTTAGTGCATGTCAATGGTCTGCAAAGTCTAAAATCCCCCGATTGGACTCCTTTGTTCACTTTGTAACATAGTGATCACTATGCAAAACTCAAGCTTCTATTGGAAAGTGTTCCAACACATTGTGGGACATATCTAAGCGGTTGACCAATCACAACAGAGCTGGTCAGCTAACCAATCGGAGCAAGCTGGGCTCTGGTTTCAGACAGAGGGTGAAAAGAGGTGCTGCAGCACAGACAGTATGAGAAAAATAAAGAGCTTTTTGAATATTAAAGCATGGAGACATGTCATAGTGGAGGCACTAAATACAAATATGAACCTGAAAATGAGCAGAATATGTTCCTTTAAAGCTAATACTTTGGGAAATTAACTTATCAAAGCATGCTCTCAAAAGGCTGCAGTCATGTTTGAAACTACTTTGTCTAAAGTAGTTTCAAACATGAAACTACTTTAGACAAAGTAGGTTCCACACAATGGGTAAAACAATTAAGACTGAGTTATAATCAAAAACCCAGAGGAAAATAAAAAAAATATTGTTGGAACCATTTCAAAAACAACAAAAAACTACATGTTTTGCCTATGTCTGCGCCGGCAGTCAATAAATTGAAAATGACTGTTATTACGATGGTACAGTAAGAGGATTTATGTTTAAAAATGCTTTTCAGAAGTTAAGAGAATGGCTATAATATAGAATAACAATCAGGCCCCCCCCTACCTCACAGACTTGCTGCACCACCACGCCCCTTCCCGCTGCCTCCGCTCATCAGAAGCCAACCTCCTATCCATCCCCACCCGCACCAATCACCGGACCTGGGGGGACAGAGCCTTCTCCGTCGCTGCCCCCTCCCTCTGGAACTCACTCCCCCAACCCATCAGAGACTGCACTGACCTTACCACCTTCAAAAAACTTACAAAAACTCACCTCTTCAATCTGGCTTTTAATGTGTGATTGTTTACTATATATGTATTTGTTGTTCCTTCCTTTTCCCTTCACTATATCTGTAAAGCGTCTTTGAGCACCTGTAAAAGCGCTAACAAATTAAATCTATTATTATTATTATTATTATTATAATCACAGAAAAACACATTATTTGACCCCTATCCCACCAAACACAAACACGCTTTGTTTGCAAAAGCTCCTTTATATTATTCACAGTGTTGTAGTGGACTCTAAGGACATAATTCACCATTGTCTGTGGTTAAACACAAGCAATCATCTTGTGTGCCTTTTCTGTGATGTTTTACCTTCACACTAACACAGTAAGAGTGTGAAGTAAGTGTTAAGAGTAAAACATTTCAAATTATTTTCTGTCGTTTTAGCTATAGCATAAAATGTAAGAATATTAAAAAAAACAACTGTTGAAGAACGTTGAACTGCTAAGACAACCCTAATGCCATCTAATCAGGTACTGAACATCACTAAAGATTGGGCGATAACCAACTAGGGCTAACAATAATAATCAAATATGATCATTGATGGTCTTTCAATAGAATCATATTATGAGGAAATTATATATCTGGATAACATGAAACACAACAACCTCATCTCCATGACCTAACAGCCGCATTTGACACGATCAACCATTCTAGCCTCATCAACTGCCTCTGGTCTTCCATTGGCATTACCGGTACTGCCCTCTCCTGGTTTCAATCCTATCTCTCTGACAGACATCAATTCATCTCCATTAACAACTCCAAATCCCCCACAGCCCCCGTCAATCATGGCGTCCCTCAGGGTTCTGGACTTGGTCCCCTTCTGTTCATCATCTATATCCTCCCAATTGGACAAATCCTCCGTCAACACCAACTCCAGTTCCACCCAGTTCATCCCCTCCACTCACATTCGTAACCTTGGCATCATCCTTGACCCCGCCCTCACTTTCCTCCCTCACGTCAACCAGGTCACAAAAAAGGCTTTCTTCCATTTAAAGAACATCGCCCGCATCAGACCCTCCCTCTCATCGACTGCTGCTGAAACTCTGATCCATGCCTTTATAACATCCCGACTGGATTAATGCAACAGCATGATTCATACTAAAACCACTTCAATATGTCCAAAACTCAGCTGCCCGCTTGCTCACCTCCACCCGGCGCTCCGACCACATCACCCCTATCCTCCATGACCTCCACTGGCTCCCCCATCAAACACCGCATTGACTTTAAAATATTACTTTTCACTTTCAAAGCCCTCAACAACCTTGCCCCCCCCTACCTCTGTGACCTCATCCAACGACACAACCCCACCCGTCGCCTCAGGTCTGCTGAAGCTAACCTACTGCAGCCCATCAGGACAAAGCTCCGGACCTGGGGTGACAGGGCCTTCGCAGCAGCCTCCCCCACACTCTGGAACCCCCTCCCCAGCCACGTCAGATCCGCCAAAACTCTCACATCACTTCACACAATCCCTCAAAACTCACCTTTTCACTCTTGCCTTCAACTCCTAATCCACTAACCCCTTGCCCTTATTCCACCTAGCTTAGCACTTTCTACTTTTGTTGTTATTTTGTTTTAATTTCTTGTAAGCACTTTGAGCACCAGGAAAAGCGCTTTATAAATGTAATGTATTATTATTATAATAGCAAGCACATTCTTTCGAAAATCCAATGTAAAATATTTTGAGAGAATATAATTTAAAGATTGCAGTTTTCATTTGTCAGAATGTGTAAGGTCCATATAAACCCCACATTTTAGTTAAAACAGGAGTTTGCAGGATTTTCTTCATCGTCCACTCCTGCATGCCATCAACCAGTTATACTGCAAAGGGGAATTCCCTAGTGTAAATAAATTATAATATTTCTTGTGTAGCTGTTTTGATCTCAAATATTTTTTTACAATAGTCATCTTTATTTTTTATTATTTATAAGTTAGATCTGTTTAACTTGTACAAGACAAAGGTGTCTTTTCACACATTGAATGATTTTCAGCCTGAGGTGTTTTGATGGGAAAACGCAGTCATCTAGAATTCACAGAACAGTCTTTTTTCAGTTTTGTGACTTTGCTTTTTTTTGTAGCTGAACCTGGAACTTGATGAGTTTTCTCAAATCATCAAGGAAGATTATATCCTTCAGTGTATCACAACCATTCAAAATCAACACATAGGCTATACATTGTTTTTACTGAATACAATGAAAAACTGTGGCCTACATGAGATGTTGTGGAATACAAGTATAAAGTTAGATAGAATGACAATACCACAGTTTATGGTAAATACTAAAAAAGTACACGTAGCGTACCTGGAATTTGTACTCAATGACAGTAGAGTAAATGCACTTAGTTACATTACACCACTTTGCTTATTATGTTGTGCATATACATTATTTATGTGCAGGCTCTGTTAAAGATAAGCGTGACAATCACGACTATTTTACAGTACAATTAGAAATATTAAGATTATTTTAACGCACCTAAATTACGTGTGTGTTCAACTCTGGAATTAGATGAAGACTGAGTGGGATATCGCCAAGAAGGGATTATGATCCATGCAGATTAATTAGAATATATAATGTATTGTAATATAAACTTGTGCAGAAATTACCTTTCATTCAAATGTGCTCTTGGCTTCTTGCAGAGTTGAGAACTGAACACAACACCCCACAACAGAAATGAGACGGTCAAAGTGCATAATGACAGCTGGGAACGTTATAGCTATTGCCTGGCCCAATATTGTCACTTTATTAGTGCATGCGCATTTTGTGTCGTCTAGAATGTATTACGTATAAATATGGAAAACCAAAAATAGTAAATGAGTTATATGTTACCGCAGAATTTGGCCTAGGGAGAAAAAACACTCATTTTGTCAACAGGCATTATAACAGACGGCTAAGTGGGGGGGCAATCAAAAGGACCCTAACAACATGTACCGGAAATGTTAAGTGCATGAAGTAAACATTGGAGTTAATGCTTAAATGATCTGACTTCCAGCTCTTTCAGGTACTCTTACATACACCGCATGTTGTATCAACATTAACAATAATAGATAGATAATTGTTTAGAGTAAGCTAGTTGTTCAAAGTGTAGCAAACTGAAGTTCCGTTCTGTGGTAAGCTAACAAGCTAACGATAGCAAGCTTACGAACATATACACTGACATAAAATGTAGAGTACAGACTAATATCCCCCAAGATACTGAGTGCACTAGTTTACCACAACCAACGTGTACAACATAAGCTTGATACTAACTCTATTTTATTTGTATTTTGTCATTCATTGTGGCCTGTCTACATTATAGTGAGGGAAAAGGGGTTGGTAGTGTTATAGCTAACATTGTACAATGGCCCTAAACGTTACTTTGGTTTTATCTTAACTATCTAACACCCAGGAGTTGAATAAACATCTGCCTATTTTGAGCTAGAAAGTTACAAATCAGAAAATAACAGGAAGCTGTTTCTGACTTGCATACAAACATTCCCTTGACACCCGGAAATGACAGCTGAACAGATGTTGAATAATGTTATATAATGTCTTTTGACACTGTCATGTAATGTGTTGTATTGCTCTGAATGCTGTTGTTGTTTACCTGATTTGTGTTAAACTTTCTCTTCATTTAATTCTCTCAATATTTTATTCCATTCTATTTCTATGTAAATACTGCTATATTTTACTATATTTTTTATTATATTTGTTAGTGTTATTATTATAGTTTTCTTAAAATAGTTCTCTATCTGTGTTTTTTATTTTTTGTTTTACTTTTATGTATGCACCATAACATCAATTAAAATTCTTCGTGCGTGTCAACCTACCTGGTAATAAACCGGTTCTGATTCAAGAAGAATACAAATGAAAATGACAATGTATGTGGTGTACATTAGCTCATGTCATTTGAATCTCCAGTACAAATACATGCTTGTTCCTAGTAAAATGCTGTTTTTATAAATAACATAACAGCTTTTCTGTATATTGTATCTCCACAGACTCATCACTCAGCGGATACAATGAACGACATCTCCCCTGAGGTGGCCCTTCACAGGATCTCCCCTGAGCTGCGGCCCTTGCTGTGCAGCGTTGTGAGGAACGGCCGCGTGGGACTGGACTCCACAAACTGTCTCCGAGTCACAGACCTCAAAACTGGGTGAGAAACGCTTTTGAAGTTCGTCATGTGGAACTCAGCGGTTCCATTAGTACATGTTTCTCTGCAGTGATTTGGCCTTTGAATTATATGAGAAAGATTGGTGGAATATAGGGGAAACCCTGTAAGCATGATATTATATTTGTGGAGTATTTATATACACATAATGAGTCAAGACTACAGTGTGCCCAGTCAGAACTATAGTGGAGTTTGGATATTGGAGTAACTGGTACTTGCAGTATTTTTGCTAAATAGTAAGTCGTTTTTGCAACCTTAAGCACTGCAGGCACTGTTCCATCGAGTTCCATTATATTGGAGAGAAGCAGATATTTCTACAGACAATAGCTCCAACGCTCAACAATTTATAAGAACAAAATGATCTCGATAAATAGCACTACAAGTCTGAGGAGGACAAATATGTATTTTTATGTTTGGGAGAACTGTCCTTTTAAGTACAAATGACAGGCTAATGTCAAATATACAAGTCCTTGTTGTGTGAGTCAAAAGGCCTCAAAGTGACAGAGTAGTGATTTGGTATCAGAAAGACAACAACATGAAGTGTGCAGAATTAGGTTTAATCAGTGTTAGTCATTACATTTACTCAAGTACCATACTATTTTGAAATAACAGTACTTTCCTTCCCTGCTACATTATACTTCCACTCAATACATTTTCATGTAACATGTATATTCCAATATAAAAAACACATGATATACTTACTGTATGAGAAGATATGGTACTGCACAATAAATGCACCTGTTTAAAATAATAATTAATGTTTATGTATTAAAAACAGGTTAATATAGTAGCCTACTTTATAATAACATAATATGGTGAAAAAAAGCCATTGAGTACCCATAGTGCATAGTGAGTACTTTTAAAGACCATAGTATTTGTACTTTTCTTTAAGTCAAAAAGAACCTCTTCCACCTCTGGGTTGAATTGATCATCAACCTTTCTGATTCTCACTGTATTGTGTTCTCAGGCTTGTAGACTGAACATGTATTTGGTTGTTTCCATGTTCAGATGTATATCTCTGACCCCCGGTCCCTGCTGTGATCGCTTCAAACTTCACATCCCCTACGCTGGAGAAACGCTGAAATGTAAGTAAATGACTCATCTCCTAACAGTTGAGTGTCAGTTTGAAGAGTCAATAACATTGATTGGGTCTTACGATGATGAGTTGTTGTAGTTTGGCAACACTTTTTTGGAAGCAAATTAAACAAATATTATTAGGAACCATTGCTTTGCCTTATCACTTCACCAAGAAGCAGTCAACTAAGCTAGGGCTCAGCCAAGGCTTGAATCAGGCTTGTCTGTTCATCTGTATGTTAATGTATTCCTAGATTGATTTGTTTTGTTGCTGATTGAACAATTCAAACAGCGACTGCAAAAGTCCATTTTGATTCAATTCTTTTTTTTGTGCACTAAATTGTAAGTGCCCACATCATTTCAATTTGCAGGCTTCCCTCTTTGCTCATGTTAGTTAATTAGTCGCCTACAACAATGGGTCTGCACTAAAAAAAGAAACATGAAGTGTCCCAGGGGAACCTTTTGTTCCTTTCCTGTAGTGTGTTATATAGCTTTATGTGCATGTTAATGGTCTGCAAAGGCTAACATCTCAAATGTATGAAAATAAATGGGCACGTTTTAAAAAACTAATACGGAACAGAGGCTTAATGAAAACAGCGGACATAGTCTGGCAGGTATTTTGGTCGACTATTAACATGTTGACAATTAAAATACCCTGTACACATTGGTAGGACTGTAACACAATGCATGATTAACCAAACAGCACCGTGGGAATGTTTTGTAATTGAAGTTTTAAAGGCGAGACCAAAAGCACCCACAGGAATTCTTTCAGTGCGAAAACAAGATGAACATTTGTGGTGATTAAGGAGGTGTTCAATCAGTGAGAGGAGGGCAGTAAACATGCTGTCGTTGATGCAACTGAACCTTTACTGGAAGGGTCTCCCCCTTCTGAATCACTCCCCACATCACAGACTTTCCTGTGTGAGCATGCTCCCTAAGTGATTATAAACACGACTGTTTGTGTGGTATACAAAAAGCTCAAAAGCTTCATGAGATAACTGTCAAAGCGACTCAACAGATGAATACAACCCGTGTTAAATACCCAGTTATCAAAATGAATGCATCCATTATTTTACACATTCTCATTCAACAGAGCTCAAGGCAGGGTCTTTCACCCATATTGTCACCCACTTCCAAGATACAGTAGCCTTGCCATACATGTTGAAGTGTTTTATTTTGAAACACCTCGAGTTCAGTCAAATGTTCTGTCAATGTCTTATCAAGTTCATCTCAGCTTCCCAGTTGAATTGAATGTTTTTCCCAGGATCTTGTCATTGTTAACCTTTTCTTTATGTAAACAAATACATTACATTTACATTACATGTTACTTGTTAGACGCTTTTATCCAAAGCGACTTACATACTGAATACTGTGGATAATCCCCACAGGAGCAATTTGGGGTGAAGTGTCTCAGGGACACAACGACATGCTGACTGCAGTGGGGTTTGAACCTGTGCTCCTCTGATCCCAACACCTGCGCACAACTCACTGCACCACACGCCTCCCATCATTCTTTTAAGCTTAAATATTGATTTAAGAATTCCCCTTGAAAGCATTCAGCATACAGGCCAGACAATTCCATTAAAAAAAACATTTCTGTTTTTGACGATGTCAATTCGTGTAACTGTTGGCGCCGCACGGAATGGCAGCTCCTTCTCACTAATGAGTAGTTTCCTTATATTTACTTTTGCAAATGTCCCCTCTGTGGGACGAAAAAAAAGGTATTCTGTATATTTCTTGACAGGGGGTTTTGTGCTTTAGTTCATGTACAGGTCTCAAGATGAAATATAAATAAAGTTATGCCCTACTGTACAACGTTCAGTTAATGGTGCCCGGTCTGCGGTTAAGGAATTTTATGAGTTGATCATTTCAAAGAGGTTATCTGTATGAAGTCCTGTTGGGCTGTCTATAAACGTTGGTCAACATGTGGCTCTGCTTAAAGGGGGAAAACCCTCCTCTAGCAAGGGGAAGTACGCTTTGCTTATTTAGCAAATTTAGCCAAAACGATTTTGACCTATGTGGAGATGTTGGAGCTAGACTCGAGGAATATGTGGACATAAGGCTGAGAAATGCACATAAATCATTTAAAAAATACTCCTTATACTGGGATGTAGCCATGTAATCTTCCCTACCCTTACCCTTAAAGTAATACAACCTACCATGTACAAAATATAGTTAGAAAAGGAGTCTTAAAACCTTTGCACCTGGCAAAACAACAACGGAGAACAGGGCACTGGCATGCGACATGTCTGCAGCTGGTGTACTAGTTGCTGTGCCTTCCTGTGCTTTAGCCTGAGGAAGAACGTTTGTTTAATCAAGGATGCAGAGCCGCAGGTTGGTGTCTGCCAGTCTATGGACCTGCGTGCAAAATCCAAGGCACACTCTATTAATGCAGGCCCCCTTCCACTTCACCACCGCGGCTGGTTCTGCTAAGCAACAATTCCTGGTCTTTGTTGTTGCACATTTGACTCCCTCCTGACCTGAATAAAATGCCTGGCTGAAACAGAAGTAAGACTTTAAGAAGGCACATTCTGCAGTGACTAGACTGCACTTTTCATGGCTGTATGAACAAAGCAATATTTGAAAGCCTATGTAACCTGTAAAGGTTGTACTTCCATGACCCCCATTTCCCTCTGGAGCCGTGCCAGTACATCTCTGACTGGCTGCCAGTGGTTGGTAACGGATCTACAGCACATCCTCTCGTCTCCTTGTTTGACTCTTCTCCGCTGGAAAAAACATTTCCATATGTCTAAGTTCGCCTCCTCTTGCGGCCTCAGGAACGGCAAAGAAAAGCAGAACAGGACAGTCTTGCAGCACACAAATAGAATTGTGTAACATTATATCAGAACATTGTGAACCAGCACAAGCAATGAGTTATGCGATCACATTATAACAGTATTGTCCCTGCCTCAGCGGCAGCCATTTCCTGTCTGTTTTTCCCTAAAGGGGTTTCTTTTCTTTTAGTATTTTGGCACTTGTTTGTTTCAAATGTGGATACATAAATTAAAACCAAATGTACTACTACGTAATGTGTGCTTTATTAAAACTACAAATGCAATGATTTACACAAAACACCTGTTTGGAAGGCTCCAATGAAAGCACAAAGTGTGTTCATTACAGTGCGTTTGTAAATAAGGGTTTGAAAAGGGGTTCTTACTTGCTTATTGTCTAAAAGCTTATTCGAAGAAAGTGTTCGTCAAAAAGCAGACACACCCTAAGAAAATAGATGACATGAGGAACCTTTTAAATTCTAAGCGCTGGGCATTGTTCAACATAGTAACATTAAAGTTAGTGGGTTACCCTAAAGACAATATACACTATATGGAACTCAATATTCTCCATATCATTAAATACAATAGGGCAGACCCCCAGAAGATAAGAGGGTTAAAAGTCTTTACAAATGACTATTTTAAGAGCCCCCTTGGTGGGTTCTAGATACAACTCAAAGAATATAAAAATGTTCTTTGTAGAACCCAATGGATGGGTTCAATGGTACTTGACCACTTAGAATGTGGATATCTCATTTACTAATTTACCTCAACAATTTCCTAACTTCGGATAAATAAAGTATTTGTCAATCTAGATATGATCCAGATAAAACCCCCACAGATGTGTCCAGGCAAAAGCCTCGTTCTACAAGGTGTATGTAATGTAATGGGTTTTCCAATGGGCCCAAGCTGAAGAACCCTATATGTTTTAGAAATCAGGGCAGAATCACATTTAGGTTCACAAAACATCAAACCGCTCCCACTGCAGTTTTTCTTTTCTAGCAATGGGATCAAATGAATCTCCATTTCCTAAAACTACACATAGTAACGTGGATTGCCAACTTCTTAATTATTGAATGACACTGTTTTATTGTTGTTGAAAGAAAATTGCACTTTTGGTCTGAGTAAGACACCCAGTTAATTGTTAAGATCACTTAAAACATTCTGGTCATTTTATAGTACACCATATTAATGAATATTGTCCATGTTATTAGTCCATAAGGTAATCCAATGTTATTTCCTTTTCCCAGGGGACATTATATTCAATGCACAGTTTCCAGAATTGCCTCCAGATTTTATTTTCGGAGAAGATGCTGAGTTTCTTCCGGAGCCTTCAGAACTGCCAGTGAGTATCTCCACTCATGAGAATCCATTTTTGTGGACTCAAATATGTCCATGTATTGCATGTGGTTTATTTTACAGTGAGGATATGCTTTATTTGATTACCCTGTTGCACAAGAAAGCAACCTCATAACACGGTTTGTTTTTGTTCTATTTTTCCCCTTTGCTAAAGCCAGACCTTTTTCAATGTTTCTTTTTTGACCACATTGCATGGTTCTCCTATGCGCTGCTAAATGTCAGACAGATGTGGCAAATTTCAGATCAGGACTTCAGCAGTGGCGCATGCACCCTTTGTAATAGCAAACTAGCCACCATGGGTGTGCACTGTTAAATGGAAATGTTGCATTTCATTATGCCATGCCATAAACTCTGTTTTGACTTACTGGTTATCTGCTAATCTGATTATCTCCGTCAAGTCGTGATTCAATAGCAAGCTAGCCCAAACAGGATAAAGGGGCTGTATTAGTTTGCTTAGAACATGTTTGTCAAGCTACTCTGTAATAAAGGCTATAGATTACCCAGCACTTGGATGATTGGTATTAATAACAGACCATTAAAAAGATTAGGAGCTTCATGATAGCTAGACTTCCAGGAAATGTGCCTCTTGTTGTTTTGAATGTTTCAAGTGTTGACGTAAATGTTGACTTTAACCAGATAAAAGTATGAGATAATGATATCTTGACTAATTGCACGTCTAGTTTCAGAACTGGTTTTAAGGACTGATTGCATCAGTGCTGGCTAGGTGTGGTTTGTGTAGTATCTGCAGCAAAACAAAAAAGTGGTTATTACATCACTAAACGTTCCAGGAAAAACTGTATTTATGCATTAACCACCATTAATATTCCGCCCATAAATAATGATTTTAAATGTTCAGATCTTGCCATTTCTTTTTTAAAGTAAGATATGTCTTGTTAATATATCCTCATCTTTTTCAGAGGTACTCTGGTTTAGGTCTTAGGTCTGTAGCCAACAAGTAACATCAACAAACCAGAAAGGTGTAAAATAACTTTGCAAGTAACTCAACATGTTAGTACCAGAACGAAAGCTCTAATCTTTTTTGTATGCCCTTCCCTATCAGGCATTGTGGTTCCTCTCAAGACTTATACTCCATTTTGAAGCAAATATAGCAACAATATATATAGCTTTTAGCTACAGTATCAGAAGTTACTTTATGCATACAACCTTATCTTTGAATCTTTCTGCAATGTCTGTGAATAGCAACTACTGTATGTTTAAGGTCAGGGACAGGTATTGGTTATGGCAAGTATAATATTGCTCAGATATGATTAAGGTTAAACAACCAAAACACTTAGTTAAGTTAAGGGGAAATTGTAGTCAGGGTTAATAAACAGGCAAAAGCTCATTCTAACTCTGTGGCTGACTATAATTTCAATGCCTTGCATGAAATTCAAGCAATTTTTTCATAACTCTGGATAACATCCAAACTAGTTTCACCGGAGGTTCACTTTCACCCATGTATCACCCAACAGGAGAGTGTCCCACTTACTGGAAATACTCTATTTGGTTTAGGTGCATGAGTTGAGAAATGACGTGCTTCATTAATGAGTCAAAACGTCCAAGTCCAAGTTTGCCCCTGCTGACAGAAGTTCCCGAATTTCGTTGTCTCTCCATTGAAACATTTCCGTTGGCCTCTTTGCTTAAATTACCTTTCTTCTTCTTTGGATATTAGTTTTCTCCAATGCCCACTCACTTACCTTGAATTCGGAGAATTAGTGGATCTATTCAAACAAGTGTGAATTCGGACATTACACAGACTTGGTTCTAGAAAGCTAGCAGGGTAAAGTACGTTGGATGTCAGAGTCCCAACCCTTTTGGAAATGTATGTTCTCCCATACAGTTCCTCCAGGTAATAATTGAATTGAATTTTGCAAATGTCCATCCACAACAATGACCTCCACACCCTTACTTTTGCTTCATAGGACTTCCTGTATTGGTACTAGACGTTGGTGTAAATCTTGGGATGCAGAGTCTCGCAATGTTGACCTAATTCCTTTGGAAACTAGACCTTTCATGTTGCACTAGTTCTAAATCTATTAAATAAATGACCTTGTGCATTGTTGACTGGTAATTCTCTGCCATTGATTATGTCAACTAGGGAGATCTGCAGTGTACTTCCTTGTTGTTGAGTTGCTGCCATGCCCTTATCCAGTGCTATTTTTGAGATATCCTAGCACAGAGAAGCTAAATTCCCCTGCTTGTGTCAGAGTCTGGGAGCAGAGCGGGTAGTATTGCTCACCGTCTCACAATTCCAGCTGTGCACATAAGGGGAAGTACCTCTGCTGAGCCAGTGCTCGGCAGCCGTTCGCATGTTTATTTTCCTCACTTATTTTCTCGCTGTGTTTTGATTTCCTAATCCTCCTTTATCTAACTCTCTGCCTGAGATCCTCCTCTTCTACTTACTCCTTTTTTGAGTATATTTTCAGTAAGTACATCCCCCTCTTAGTCTTTAAAACGCTAAATTCCAAGCAACTCCATGAAATTTCCACCACTATCCCCTAAGAAATATTAAACATCAGTACTGGCAGTGTGAATACGGAGGAATCATTTTATAAGAAACAGACGAGGTGTCGTTTTGCTAGATCACAACACATACTTCAAGAAACATCTTATGTACTTATTAAAACAAACTGGTACTTATTATTGAGAAGTAAAAATACTGTTTGCTCTTGAGATACCGTAACTGTTTATAGATCAAATCCAGGTGCAGTACACTTCACTTTTGGCCCTCACAAGAATGTGTTTCTAGCCGTTGTTATCCAGTGGGGGTAAACATTAAGCTAATTTTAGGTTCTCTGTCAGTGGTTGGTCAAATTCTTGATGTCTCAGCAACACATCGCTCTTGTTTACAGCCGGCCAAGGGTATCATTAGCTTCTCTGTTTAGCCTAGTGTTTTTCTCTGCTGTCACCACTCTTTGAGAAGGTTTGTTATCCAAGCTTCTGTTTAGAAGAGAAATGTTTTAAAAAACAATAATACTAAAACACACATATGATACATCCAAGGGGCACCATGCATGGTACGGTGTCCTTATTGGAAATCTTGAAGCGTAACCTGTCCCAATCAACAAACCTTCCTGTGCCCGATTGTCCTGCATACAATCTAGTACAGAATCAACCCTCTTTGCAGATTCTTATAATAAGAGTTCTGCATAAACTCTTTAGAACATCTTAGTATTATTGTCAGCCATATAAACATGCACGGCGATAATTAGGTACCTTCTAAGCGTGATTGAAATAGCATATTTTTTTATCACTTTTATTATTAAGCATTTACTATGTTTTTCCCATATAGTTGAAACCGCTTTACCTCTATTTTTCACATTATTTTATGTATTTTGTAAAATGGTCAGATAGTGCTAAATATATGTTTTTAAGTTCTGTATAATACGTTTGTATGGATAGCTAACTTGTGCTGTTTACAAATCTTGCTTTAGCTTCCTTTTCATGTTATTTTCCCACCTTGTAACTAGTTAGCTTAGGCTACCATATTGTAACAAATAGTCAGAATTAAGTAAATTATTCTTTACATATTATACATTTTCTATAAGCTTCCTTATCAAGAACTCCAGCAGCCTAATCGGTTGGTCTAGTCCAGTGGTTCTCAACTGGTGGGTCGCGACCCAAAAGTGGGTCGCAGATGTGTGAGTGAAGAAAAAAAAAATTAGAAAAAGAAAAAAAAATATTTTTTTTTTTTTTTTTTGGGGGGAAAAAAGTAAAACTTTTATTTTGAAGGCCCGATTTTCTAACGCTGTGCATGCAGAGTAGGCGTTGGACAGGAAGTACCGGAGACCATGAACGGTTTTGAAAACTTCTGTCACGTAGTGAACATCTTCTCAATAAAACATCTTTGCTGATGTTTTTCCGAGTCTTCTGGCCTTTGATCAGAATCAAGATTGTTGCCGGAAGTCCCCACGGAGAATAACTTTGCGGTATAACTATTCTTTATACATCCATGGGTACAACTTCAGATAAAAATGAACACATAATGAAATATGACCCCCAGTTTGATGATTGACAGGTCACAGAACAATGGGGGCTATCTACCCTAACCCACAATTTAAAGTAATTCACACAGACTATCTCCTCTTTGCTCTTCTCTCTGAGTGGAGCAGCAAGCTGCTCAGAACAGAGTGAAAGACAAACAATGGCATAAAATATTATTAATACGTCAGGTAGTAATAGATTTATTTATTTTCTTCTCAGAGTGTACCAGAATGGGTAGTTTATATGTTAGTATTTCAAAAAATCTCCTGGGGAAGAATCCCCCAGACCCCCCTTCTGGGGTTGGGTTTTCAGCATGTGGGCCTTTTTATGTTATGCAATTCAGCTTTGATTCCATCATCTCATTAAACCTTATTTAAAAGCATACTTTAGTTCTGTGAAGGGATATAAGGGATATATACACTGTACTTCACTTTAATTAATATTGTATGCTGAAAAGAGTATATTTTACTGTACGATTTTTTGTTGAATAGATTTGAGTGGTTCAAAATTTCGGGTCGCGATCTATTGACTAAGGAAAAAGTGGGTCCCGAGGCCTAACCAGTTGAGAACCACTGGTCTAGTCAAATATGACATTATCTAACAGTAGCTCAGCATTTAAAGTGAAGACCGAGAGCTGCCAAGATTCTCAGTTTAGATCATATCTGTTATCTTCAGCTTGAATTACCACATGTGTCTGCCAAGCATGGTTGGCATAATATTCTGAATGTAATCATAACAGTAATGTGAATAATATTTCATTTGTCTGGTTTCATATAATTTGTCAGTAGCACAATAAATTCAGATTAGTTTTTCTTTTATCTTTACATAAGTCGAATAAGAAAAAATCCAAAGATTTCCCAAAAAATCCATGAAACTTATATGTCTAAAATATTGTGTCAAATATGGATTCTCATAACATGGTAATTTTAATTTGTAGCCCTTACTGGGTGTACAGCTCAGACGTATTGTATCTGTTTCAGTAGGGTGGAGTAATTGGCCTTTACTAAATGTATAGTGGGTCAATATAGTATTGAGTCAATACCGCTGAATTTATTCTTTCAAACATACCAGCAACATTAATGAAAAATCTTCAAAACCTTATAGTCCAGCGGCATAGTAAAAAATACGAAACCAATTGTTCAAATTGTTCTAAAAGCACCAAAATTGGCACACATGTAGATTAATACATTCTGAACAATTTTGGATATGGAGGCATTCAAGATTCTCCCCGTAGCACATTTGGCGGCCATTTTTCAAAATGGCCGCTATTTACCATTAGCGTCATTGAATATGTACCATAATTTGTCTTTTTGTGGATGCTAGAGGTGATAAGTGTGCTAGAGGTGATAAGTATTGTACAATTTTGGATATGGAGGCATTCAACGACCAAGAGAGGACCCAAAATAACCAAAGGAAAACAACAGGTCAAATCTCTGAAGAATGATGTTGCGCTCTTCGCACGATTATATATCAGCTGCCAGACCCGTGAAGGGAATCTAGAAGAGTTCTTCAGGCATGAAAATCAGCAATCCCCTCCAGCTTTATCTGACGGAGGGAGACTGTACCTAGGGAGCAAGAGTGACTTGCTGGTGTGCCTTGAAGGCCATGCTGAGCCTCAGTCTGAAGCGCCTACTGTCACTGCTGTTGTCCTCGATGGAGCAGTAATCGTACAGATGTTGAAGCCGGGTACTGCCAACACGTTCGAGGAATATGCACAGCAAGTGTTCATCCCATACGTTGTACAACAGCTCCAACATGTATCACGTCTTGACCTTGTGTGGGACAGCTACAGAGCAGATTCCCTGAAGGCATCAACCAGAGAACACCGTGGAAAGGGAGTACGTCGGCGTGTTGTCGACTCGGCAGTTATACCAGGAAATTGGCAAAGTTTCCTGCGAGTTGATGGCAATAAAGTGGAGCTCTTCAGCTACCTCTCCACCATGCTTGCAGAGTCCTTTCAAGAAGAAGGCAAGGAACTGGTGGTCACTAATGGGGAGCAGGTGATCTGTGTTCCACAGCAAGAGGACGTCAACTCACTAGCACCATGCAACCAAGAAGAGGCAGACACTCGCATGATGCTACATGTAGCACATGCTGCACAACATGGTCACCACCAGATACAGGTTCGAACAGTAGACACTGACGTCGTGGTCCTAGCAGTGATGGTAGTCCAGAAACTACCAGCTGGAGACGAACTCTGGATAGCCTTTGGGACAGGCAAGAACTACCGCTACATTGCAGCCCATGAAATAGCTTCCTCCCTTGGTCCAGAGAAGACATGTGCTCTTCCAATGTTTCATGCCATCACAGGGTGTGATACTGTGTCAGCCTTCGTCGGACATGGGAAGAATCTGCCTGGCAACATGGAACACGCTGCCAGAACTCACTGATGCCCTGCTGAGTCTGGCAAATGCACCCACAAGCATCCAAGAGGATACAATGCATGTCATCGAGAGGTTTGTAATACTCCAGTATGACCGCACAAGCAAATGCAAGGACGTCAACAAGGCGAGAAAGAAGCTCTTTGCAAAGAAGAGCTCTGTTCAGAACATCCCGCCAACCTACGCTGCTCTGGAGCAGCATGTGAAGAGATCTGCCCTTCAGGGTGGTCATGTCTGGGGCCAGGCGTTGGTACCAGAGCCCGTGCTCCCTTCACCAACAGACTGGGGCTGGCATCGGAGTGATGATGGGCCCTACACACCACTCTGGACCACACTCCCTGAGGCATCCAAGACCTGCTATGAGCTGGTGTGTTGCGGATGCAAGAAAGGCTGCAGAAAACGCTGCAAGTGCAAGAACGCTTCACTGCAATGCACTGGTCTGTGTTTCTGTGAAGGCGAATGCCAGTAGATTAGGACAGAAAACTTGTTAGCCAACATTATGATCTGTAGACATTCATAATCCTGGTGACCAGATTTGAAAAGTTCAGAATCATAATTAACATAGTGTGGCAAAATCTACGTTATTGTATTACATGTATGTACTGCAGGATTACACAATACTGAAAGTTATTGTATTGGCAACTGTTTATTGTGTCCTCTTCTTGAAGCCACTTAGATGTGTTCATTTATATTAGATCTATCCATAAATGTATAACTGTAAGTACTGTGCCGGCTAATAGAGACGGCTTCTGGTCGATTTAACTACAATTTGACCATACTGTAAACTCCCCGTACTCTGTGTATTATTTTGACTACCATTCCATTGCAATTTTGCCAGCAATATGAAAAAAAAAATTGAATTTTGAAATAAAGTATTGAAATGTTCATCAAATGTCCACTTTTTCCACAAAATGGCGGCAAGTTTGGGGGACATTTTTGAGAAGATTCATCTAAATATCTGTTAAACACTTATTGATGTTAATTCTGATGTAAAAAAAAGGAATTATGTAAAAAAAAAAGGAATATGTAAAAAAAAAAAAAATGGTAAATGGTGGCCATTTTGAACAATGGCCGCCATATCTTCCACATGGCTAATCTTGAATGCCTCCATATCCAAAAATGTTTAGAATATATTAATCTACATGTGTGCCAATTTTGGTGCTTTTAGAACAATTTGAACAATTGGTCTGCTATGCCGCAGTACTATTAGTAATTACTAAGAAAAGTACTTTCAACGTTGAAACCACAAGGCAGGAAACAGACTTAATTACCACAGAGGACTAAACCTTTTATAGCAGTTCTATGAGCAAAGTCCAAATGTATTGGGGTTCCCCGTTGCATTGTTGCTAGGGTAAACATCAATGGCAAGTGCAAAATAGGCTAAATAGCATCCAGATCACAGCTAATTGGCCACCAGGGCAGATCCAAAGACTTGCTTTGAACTGGTCACTCATGTTAACTTGCACTAGCTCCATGAATCTATATAGCCTGCGGAGAGTCATGTGCCGGGCTAATGGGTTTATTCAGGGTAGACGGGGAGCCATTGTTCACTTTAACATGGAAATAAATGTTAAAGTGATTAGCGTGTGCCTTCCTACGTGTAATCATGACTTAACCACTCTGACACTTTTATAGCTGTCGACCTGAACATTTAATTGATTCCAGTCGGTAGTTATAAGGCAACTTGTGACAGATTCCTTAATTGCGGAGAACATATAAAAAAGTTATAAATAGTACAGAACAGGCAATGTGGATTTTACCATGGGAACTGAACTAAAGTTGGTTGAAAGGCCCAGTATAGTCTTATTGAAGGAAAGCATGTTTACACTACATTTGTTCCACTCAGTAAATAAGGACACATTGCCACAGCTATTAGAAAATCATATAAGTATGCAACCATTCATCCCCAGTTTCTTATTGAAACCGTCACAGAATAACAAGTCCCAGATGCTTATCAGGGACAACACCCTATTCCAGTCAGTCCTGCAGCCTAGTGATCATTTAACGTAAGCCTAGCAGAGAGGGGTTGACCCAACTTAGTGACAGGAATACAAAAGAGTAACTACCCACGAGTTGCTTGGAAAAATGAGCAGAGTGGAGGAAATGACAGAGGCAGGAAAGGAGGGAGGAGAGCAATATTACTTAAATCTCTTACGTAGAAGATGTGTCGTTGCATAACGTGGTTATTTCTTTCTTCCCTTATTCAGTGGATGATGAGGATTTCGTTTCAGACAGAGGGTGAAAAGAGATGCTGCAGCACAGACAGTATGAGAAAAATAAAAAGCTTTCTGAACATTAAAGCATGGAGACATGTCACAGGAGAAAAATACAAATATGAACCTGAAAATGAGCAGAATTGGGCCCATTTTAATTAAATGAAAATGTGTGAGTTAAACTATATAAATAGCCAAGAAAGGACCATAATAGGTGTTTTTTTCAATCCAGTAAATATAATGCATGTGCAATGAATCCATTGAACAAATCTACATTATCTATATTTATTTATATTTTACTGGCATTTAAAGTGAACCTCTAGCTGTCTTCGAACAGACTTGTCACATGTGGAGTAACTGCACTGTGTAATATTTAACAGTACATTTACTTGTAATACCTCATTTATACAGTGGCTTGCGCCCAAATGAAATACACTCTTTATCTTCTAGCATGAGATAGGAGTAAGTATGCAGTACTACAAACAGTTATCTCCAAACGCACCTTACTTTTGACTCACCTAATACTACTATTTGTCAGGCCCTCTGTCCCCTGCTTTGTCTGTAATATATCATTTGTCTGGTCTACACTTGTCCACTGATGCGTGCAGGCATTGAACATGTTGGGAGTTCCCCAGTGATTCGCATCTTTCTGAGTCTGTGTGTATGCGTCCAAGAACAGGGGTTACTCCGCACTGATGGCCTCTGTAGATACAACATCAACATGTTTCCACTTATTGCCCTTTGGTGCAGACGCCGGCTCTATCTAGCTACGCTCATAGTGTGGATTTGTTGGTGTTTGGCGCTGTTCCCCATCTGAGCAACAATTAATTACCTCAATTTGTTTAATTACCTGAGCAATTTATAGATTTAACATGAACAAGGAACACTCATTTTGAATTGTGTAGGACATAGTTACTGCTGGTGGGTTCAGCCTACGGATATACCTATTTTATAATATGTCAACTTCACCAGGTTTGTCAAGTGATGATAGATGTTTTAAATTACACTCCAGGTTCTTCTAAACCTTCTAACATACTGTTTGAGTCGGAGTGACCTGCTTTGACATTTTATTGCTGTTAAAATCCTGAATTTCCTTCTATTTTTACCCTGAAATTGGGTGTTATTTCTTTTAGTGACCCAAAATGCACAAAAAAATCCCACTTTTGTAGATAATAATGATACAGTTAGACCTTAGCACTTTTCATTCACAGGATGCAGCTCAAAGTGCTTTCGCGAAATGGCAAACAAGAAATTCAATTCAGGAAAAATGTTCTAACCTATCAGCAAACATGCAGCAGATGTACATGATAAATAAGATGCCAAGGAATACAATGGGATAAAATAGTCAAGACAATAATTACATTAAAATAATTCATTATAAGTATCAACAAGAATAATTGAAAGGCCAAATTAAAGCAGGATGTTGCTAATTAAAAGCTAATCTAAAATCTGTCAATGAAAAATACAATGAAAAGACCAAAATCCACAATGACTTGAAGCCACTGAAAGGTCCAAAACCAATTAAAACGTGTGCCTTGCTCAAGGGCACCACGGCAGGACAGGAGGTGAACTGGGACCTCTCCAAGTAGCAGTCCACACTCCATATTTTAGGTCTGGTCGGGGACTTGAACCGGCAACCCTACAGCTCCCAGTCCAAGCCCCTACTGACTGAGCCACTGCCAGTCCAAGACTCCTTGGAGAAGTTATGGCTTCAGACAATGAGACATTGTTTATAATTGAGATCTCTGGACAACTCCCACTACTCCAACTAGGAAAAGGAAACATTCCCGACTTCACGTTACCCCCTGGTAATCCTGAATGCCAAGTATTGGTGAGCACTTCCTATCTGCTGCTCCGGCTCGTCCCCTGTTAATATTCCAACAATGGACCTCCGACGGCCCATAAAGCAGGATTATGTCAACCTGGGCATAGTGTACCAACTGTTGCTCCTACTTCCTTCCTGCTACAGGGAATAATGCATTCCAACTTTTATTGGAGTGTATTATTGGCAAGGTTTTGTGACAGGTCTGGGAATGCTTTTAGTATGCCGGCTATTTGTTTGCTACCAAGGATGTCTGGTGCAAAGCAGCTTGGCAATTCTTAAACACCAGCTGATGGATGGGAAGAAACAAGAGACATAAGAGCCAAGGGAGAGTATAGGATCATTCCTAACATTGGATTGATACTGGGCTATAACAGTCACTTAACATCATTCAAAGTAGTCAGAAAAGTGCTTTTTCTGTCAACGAGTTGTAGTGTTTTGGACACAACAGCACAAATCACGGTTTAAAAAAAAACATTGGGCTGAGAATGCCAAGTGTCTTAAACACATGACAAGAGCAATTTAGCATGATCTTAGACTTGGCACTCTCCGGGGGCGAAACAGGGTGTGAGCCCACACTTGAATTAGAGACTAACAGAGATTAATTTAATACTTGGGAGTTTTTTTTTTTTTAATGCCTAACACTTTCAAGTCTACAGCGATTTATTGGATCAGGTTGCCAGCATCTATAAAAATCACATTTGGCCTATATAATTATCTTGCATTTTCAGATGCCAGTCCCTCTCTCATTGGCCTAAGATAAATATTGGATGGGAGATGGTACAGACGGATGGCACAGGAAGACATAATTCTGTCAACTTGGGTCTATTCAGTGTGAAGATGCCCAAATTAGGTGTACAATTTGTTCTTAAAGGAAAACACTGTTTCTGTTGAGTTCTTCCCTTATCCGCAGCATACTCACAATACTTCAGGCTCACCTAAATTGTAGCGTAAAGGAATCACTGCTTTATGACAAATGCCTATTAGTGTCAAGAGTAGTTTTGTCTCTATCCAACAATACTTCATGGTATTGTGTTTTCTGCAATGCCAATGGTGTGGCTCTATTCTTTTCAGTCTGTAGATCTGTCCAAAATATATATATATAGATATATTATATAATTTCAGTTACATTTTCTCCAGACATTCAGGGTCCCAGTAGGATAACTTGTAACAACTATGATGATCCTCTGACCTGTTTGTCCATCGCCACCAGCAAGGTGACATTTTTGGTCAAATTATTTGACAACTATTGAATGGATTGCCTTGAAATATGGGTTCCATTTATGTTCCTCTCAGAAATAATTTATTTTTTAGTGAAACAGAAAGAGCCAACCTTAATATATGCAACAGATATTTGAGTTCCCGAGAGCAGTGGTTCTCAACTGGTCAGGCCTCGGAACTCACTTTTTCCTTTGTCAATAAATCGTGTCCCGAAATGTTGAACCACTCAAATCTATTCAACAAAAAATGGTGCTGTAATATATACACTTTTCACACATGCTGAAAACCCAACCGCAGAAGGGGGGCCTGGGGGGATTGTCCCCCAGGAGATTTTCAGAAATACTAACATATAAACTACGCATTCTGGTACACTCTGAGAAGAAAATAAATAAATCTATCACTACCCGACATATTAATAATATTGTATGCCATTGTTTGTTTTTCACTTTGTTCTGAAGCTGAACTTGCTGCTCCACACAGAGAGAAGAGCAAAGAGGAGATAGTCTGTGTGAATTACTTTAAATTGTGGGTAAGGGTAGATAGCTGCCATTGTTCTGTGACCTGTCAATCATCAAACCGGGGGTCATATTTCATTATGTGTTCATTTTTATCTGAAGTTGTACCCATATAAAGAATAATTAGTTCTACCGCAAAGTTATTCTCCGTGGGGACTTCCGGCAACAATCTTGATTCTAAACTGAAGTTTTCAAAACCGTTTATGGTCTCCGGTACTTCCAGTCCAACGCCTACTGCATGCACAGCGTTAGAAAATCGGGCCTTCAAAATAAAAGTTAGACTTTTTTCCCAAAAAAAAAGACATTTATTTTTTTAGATTTCTTTTTCTTCACTCACACATCTGCGACCCACTCGAATCGACTTTCGAGTGGGTCGCATCCACCAGTTGAGAACCACTGCCCTAGAGGATACATAATACGAGTTTGGTAATCCTCTGGGTGTTCATCATGAAGTCAAAGGACGATGTCAAGGACGCTTCCTTGGTAGGACATGTCTTCCGAGTCAGGTCCTTCAGAAGCGAGGCAAGAATCGTTCCTAGCCTCGGAAAACGAAGAATGGTGGAACAGGCTAACAGGTGTGCAGGTGTGCGTCATATGCGAGGCCCCGCCTTAAATGGAGCACGATTTCCGCCAAAATGTTTGGAAATTGGTCCGTGCGCAAAGCATTGTGGGGATTTTAAGACCACGGAGGATACACATGTGCAGCCTCGAAATTTCCCGCAACAAAGGACGCCGGCCTCGGTAGAATTCCAAGGATCCTGGACATTGGAACAGTCCTTCGGCGGGACTCGATGACGTAGCATCCTTGAAATAGTGGTTCTGGAGGAGCCTTCCTCAACATTGAGAAACACCCAGAATGTATCAATTCATCCAATACTTTATCACCAAATTGACATCAGCCTTAGCTATACTTAACGTCTAGTGATTGTTGTCAGATATCGTCATTCTCAAACAATAAACAAGATTAACATTTGGATCTGTTAAACATCAAGATGTTCGCATTGTAAGTGTTAGCACTTTGGCTTGCTAATTTTTCCAGTTAGCTCACGGCATTGCTAGCATCACTGTAGTCTTTTAATCGAGTGAAAGGGAAGATTGTTTCACCGCAGATGCTTAAAAAAATGATATGTATCCCATCAAATATAAACACTTACTCCTGCACTGTTAAGAGTATCTTGAAGCGGAACATCCCTGGTAGTGAAATGGCACAAAACAGGCATGGCAAAGTGCTTTGAATAGCTGAACAAATAATACGCAATGCTCTACTGGCCTTGAGGATATTTACACCAGGCGCAGCAAGTCCTTATCAAGCTCACTACCTGAGACTGCCAATCCCATACCATTCTAACTATTTTGTTAAGGATTACATTTATGGAATTGACAGGATTTCATTTCCCCGCCCATTTTAGACTTATTTTGCATGATTTTAACCATTCTAAAAAAAAATGACTGGCCTTTTATCACTAGCACAATAATTCAACTACACATAATAAGGTTATTTGTGAACTATACTGCTAATCCTCTTTAATATTTATTTATCACAAACTATTTTCTTTCTGCTGTCTAATTAGAACATATGTAAATGAATCAATAAGCAGAAAGAACATATGTTTTGTTTTAAATGGCTTATATTCTTTAATCTTTATGTCAACCAGCTTTTTGCTTTTTCACATTGGCTTGGACACACTCCTACATAAATACCCAAAATGCTAAATGGGATTGGTAATCCAATATATTCTTAATATGCAGTTTTTCAACATTGATATTGAATCAAATCCTAATATCATAATGTAATACGATTATATATTGCTTCTTAAAGATATGTGCTATTTTCAAAAAGCAAGGTATCAGTGATTTACGTATTAGAGGTGACAGGTTTTTATCATAAGCCAAGTTAAGGCTTATTCACTTGACACAGGTTTAGCCAGTGCGTTGTCAAAATAATTGGATTATGAGGTCCAGATTAAACCAGCGAGTATTGTTGAAGGTTATGATATTTACCCCCTGTGGAGAGAGCCCGTTGAAAAATGTTCCTTCTATATAGCGTGCACTAGAAGGTATGTAGATAGATTATTTTTCTGTTCATTTCATCAAATGTTAAATCTCAAGCTTTCATATAGTCAAGATTGTGATTATTGCATCTTTTGTTTTTTCTATGTATCAAATCTGTACATTTTCCGCAGGGCTTATCCTATTCATGAAAAAAACACATAGATTTGTTTTGGCACACACAGCCTTCAGCAGAGCGTACAAAATCAATTCAGTGAAGAGTCTGTACAGACTCTCATGTCTACACACAAACACGCACACGCCGCAGCACACGGACATTGCTTTTTGGCTCAGTGCTTCTCTCCCTCTATGTTCGACCAATGTCTTCCTGCAGCATTCAAATGCTACCTTGTTAACTCAACATTCAGTACTATATATGTAAACCAGTGCCATTTCCTGTTATCTGCCATACCTGAGATGGCCATACCTGCCGTCCCTCTTCAACAATAGGGACGGCAATGTTGTTTGTGGGTCTGTCAGTACATCAATTTGGTCCGGGGTCAAATTACTCAACTATACATTACATTTTAATCAGTAATGGTTACCAGAAGTCAAATCATTCTCATTAAGACTGTTAAACTACTGCTACCAAGAGTTTAACATGTTTAGTTTTTGGTACAATGTGATGACAACTATTTAATAAAATACCATATAATTTGCTACACATTATATTTCATAACATCTAGCATGGCTGTTGGTTCAAGGTTCTGATACGTTGATACCGACGTTGGCACTGAGTCTTTGCATACATTCTCTGATTACAAAAATGTACAGTTGAGGCCAAAATTATTAGCCCCCCAGGAGTTATGGAACATTTTCCTAAAATTCTTCCCAATGTTTGCAGCATTGATAAAACTTGATATAATCAAACATTCACCAGTGCTATTTAGTAGCTTTTGGTACATTTTGGAACATAAAATACGTTTTTAGTGTTGCTTTATATCAAATATAGTGAAAAATGGGTTGGTCAAAAATATTAGCCCCATGTCAATTTTTGCTTTCAAACCACACCTAATCAACCAATCGGCTTTCAAGCCACACCTAATCAACCAATCGGCTTTCAAGCCACACCTGGGCATTCAATCAGCATAAAAGGACTCCAAGAAACAGACACTTGAATACCTTATTGCAGGGATCACCAACTACATTTGTCCAAGGGCCAAAATGTATCCAATAGACACTATCGCGGGCCAGCGGGGGGGGGGGGCTGGGGGGGAGGGTTTGTTTTGGTAAACAGGAGACACTTGTTTTACTGTTTTAATGGCTTATCAAGAACTCAAACACAACATCTTGGTGTCATTCTGGACAGCTCCCTCTCATCTGCACCCCACATAACAAACATCACCCGGACTGCATTCTCCTGCTGTAAACCTTTCCTTAGAATATGTTATGAATTGTAAGGTGTCCTTGGGTGCTTTGAAAGGCGCCCCTAAATAGAATGAATCATCATTATTATTTATTATTATTATTATTATTATCTGAAACGATGTAATAACTTTTAAAACTGTTTCCAGTCACTTGGCCCATGCATTCAGCAGCAGGCCATTCACTTTGATTTTATCCCGTTATAAATGTCATAATTTAGACAATAAAGAAATGCTACATCAACGTTATCTTGCACATTTTATCTAACCATCTCCGTTTCTAACTTTCAATATATTTTAAAAGACATCTCTCTCTCTCATCTGCGTGCGGGGGCGGGGCCTCACAGACACGCTGCATCTCTCTCGCTCACAGACACGCTGCAGCGCTGTGCAGTGTGCACACAGTTCTGCCGGTAATGAATATTACATTTTGTGAGGAAACTTTTCCACCAATAATTCCAATAAGTATTCCAAAATGTATTCACTTCAAGTTTACGAAAGTAACTGTAATCAGATTACTCGTTTTTCAAATGTAACGCCAGCTGAATACAGTTAGCCTACTTGATTTTTGTATTCTGATTACGTAACGCCGTTACATATATTCCGTTACAACCCAACCCTGCTTCTAGGCTACTGTCCCGCAGCTCCTGCCTCTCTGTTGGACTCTGTCGCAGCGGGGCTGCTGCTGTGGTGCGGAGCCACAAAGCAGACTCTTCACAACGAAGGATCACTTCTTCTTCTTCAAGGAAGGGAAGGTTTCGCAGTACGCAGTCTACTGTCCCGCAGCTGCTGCCTCTCTGTTGGACTCCGGTACTGCACCTTACTCACGAGACGTTGTAAAAAAAAAATGGGTGGGGGGCGAACGCAGTAACCACTCCGCAAACGCCACAGTCATCCCCGTCGTGCGGGCCGGATGAGAATGTCTGGCGGGCCGGATGTGGCCTGCGGGCCGCCAGTTGGTGGTCACTGCCTTATTGAGAGGGACTATGCTACTACTCCTACTCACCATGCCAAAGACAAAGGCAATCAGTCTTGAGCTCAGAAAGAAGATAGTGGAGGCTCATAATAAGGGGGAAGGCTACACTGCTATTTCCAAGCACTTCACAGTGTCTAGAACTGCTGTACGTTGCATCATTGCGAAGTACAAGGAGAGAAATTCTGTAAGAAACAAACTTGGGCATGGTCGAAAGCGCAAGATTTCAAGAACGCTGGAGAGGGAAATAGTCAGAGATGTCAGCAAGAATCCCCTGACATCTGCCAAGATGATTGTTGCTGACTTGGCCTCTTCTGGAGTTGATGTTTCAAGGAACACAGTGGTGAGGGCTCTTCATCATGGTGGGCTTCAGGGCCATCATCCCAGAAGAACCCCTCTACTCAAAGAGCGGCACATCAGAGCCAGACTGGGTTTGCCCGTGAACATTTGAAAGGTAAAGATGAGTCTTGTAAGTCTGTGCTTTGGTCTGATGAGACTAAACTGGAACTGTTTGGGCACATGGATGTTGCTTATGTTTGTCGAAGAAAGGGAGAGGCCTTCAACCCTAAGAACACATCATGCTGTGGGGCTGTTTTGCAGCCTCAGGCACAGGGAGCCTTGTTCGGGTGCAAGGCATCATGAAAAAAGAAAATTATCTTGACATTTTCAGGGATAACATGAACAAATCTGCTCTTAGTCTTCGCTTAGG